>JAWNOI010000021.1:912500-1510000 GCA_035046045.1 Zaprionus bogoriensis
GTTGTTTTAATGAAAACGATGCCAAAAGTGGCATCTGCCACCGCATTTGACAGCAGCTGAGCGGCAAATTAACATGCAACTTTGTCACTGTCAGTCAGTGCTGTCGGAGTGCTAGCAAGCAAGCTAAATATGGCCAGAAATTGGCTACAAAACTGCTGATTTTTTCAACAGAAATTAATGGTATATATTTGATGTTCTACTAAAAATATTAAAGCTGGCAGCGAATTGTTTTGTATGTAATCTAAGAATTTATTAGGCAGGCATCTTGAGAGTTCTAATACTTTGCAAGTTAATTAGAAAAATTAAAAAAATTATTAATTAAGAAAATTAAATTAGAAAAATTAAATAAATTATTAATTAAATTATTAATTATTTTCAAAATTGTTGGGTAATCTATAGAGCTAAGATTGAGATTAGTATTTATACATTTTCACACATCTAGCTATTAAACGGCTGATCTGACAGCACTGCCAGTCAGACAAGTCGTACAGTCGGGGAGTCAGAGTTGCTGGGAGTCAAGAGAGCGTCCCTGTCGGAGTCAGTGTCAATGTTGTCATTGTTATTTGTTTTACGGAAAAGTTCTCGGCTAATTGGTAAACCGAGTAAACCGAGTAAACTGTGCAAACTCACCAGGAATATGGCCACCCAGGCCATGCCGATGTTGTCGAAAGATATGGTGCCCTGAAAGGGATTCTCGCCCTTCTGCCGGCACGTCGTATAATACTGATTCCAATTGACGCACGATGTGTTCGTCGGCTCGTTGAGGTCCAGCAGCTTGGCCTCCTCTGTGGAGATGGAAGAGCGTAGGGATGGAGGCGGTGGAATTACAAGTGAATCTCACAGCACGAACTTGCGCTGAGTCGCCCGAGAGTACGCTGCAAATCGGAACTAGCCTCGTTCGAGTTGGACAAGTTTGAATGTGCGATAAGTTGGCCAACTCGGGCGACTCGAGCGACTCTCAAAAGCAATTAAAAGTGCCATCAAAATTTGATTAACACGCGCCGTTTGCACTTCATTTAGCTTGAAAAGTGAGCAAAGTTGAGTTTGTTTGGTGGGGAGGAGGAGGAGGAGATGGAACGGGAGCAGGGATGAGGCTGTGAGGATAAGGAGTGGGAGTGGGCATTACCAGTGCACTTACCATTGCAGATGAGCGGGCCAATGCGATAGGGAGGGAAATTGCCACAGAGATGCATGCCCGAATCCTCGGGCGTTGAGCATATATAGTCCTGATCCTTGGAGAACTCGTAGTACTGCGAGAGGCTGCGAGTCGTACACAATTGTCGAAAGAGAATGCATTTCGGGATGCGATCGATTACAATCAAGTTGGAAAACCAGACAGAGAGAAAGAAACAGACAGAGAGAGAGAGAGAGAGAGAGGCAGACAAGAGAGAGAGAGAGAGAGAGAGAGAGAGTAGTCGGAAGAGAGAGAGAGCACAAAAAGAGTTTTCCAAATTAACAATATTCATATAGAGAATCTTATCATATTTAATACGTAGAGTAAATGCCATTATGCGTACGAGTATTGTAACATTTACACATACATGTACAATTCGAGAGAGAGAGACAGATATAAATATAATGTTATAAAGCTAATTTTGAATTTCAGTTTTTTTTTTTTTGAAATATGATAAATTTGGTGCGAATTTTGTTCGTGCCTTTCTGTGGCTGCTGATCTCGATGTTTGTTCGGCTCAGAGCGACAGACAGGCGAGCACATTCCACTAATTTGATACGTGAGAGAGAGAGAGAGTGAGAGACAGCGAGTATGTGTGTGATAGAGACCGCCAATCGAGTTAACTAATTTGACAGAGTGCGACACGTTGATCCAATGCAAATCCAATACGAGAGAGAGAGAGCGATAGAGCGTGTGTGTTGTGAGACATACGTAGCGAGCGAGCAAGCGTGACAGATAGTGAGCGTGAGCGCAATCGAAAGCGACAGAGCGAGAGTGAGAGCGATAGCTAGTTGAGTGAGCTAGAAGAACAGAGAGAGAGAGAGAGAGAGCGCTAGGTAGTCCAGAGCGTTTTTAGCGTAAGTAGAGCTTGAAGCTTCAGCGAAAGCTTCAAACTGATCTTTAAGAGCTTTAAGAGTGAGCTGGAAGAGGAGACTGAAGTCAAGCTCAATGATCTCGAGAGTCCCTATCGAATGATAGTGGAAGACGTTTAGAGTAAGTAGAGCTTTCAGTTTCATTGAAAGCCTTAAACTGATCTTCAATAAGTGCAGTGAGCTTTAAGCTCGTTTTTGGAAGATGAGCGTTAGAAGCGATATTGGAAAGGCTCTTCTTAGATTTTGGTAGCCTGGAAGAGTGAAAAGTCAAGCTAGCGTAGCTTACAGCTTTAGAAAAGAGCATGAAGTGTTTAGCTTGGTAAGCGACAGATCAAGCAAAGATCAGTAGAGAGAGACAGAGAGAGAGAAAGCAGAGAGAAGGGGAAAAGGAAGCATGAAGCTTGAGCATTTATAAGCAGGAAGAAAGCGCTTCAATAGAGTAAACGAACGGGTCGAGCAGACAGGCCTTTACGACGGACCCCAATCAAAGAGAGTGCGAGAGAGAGAGAGAGAGAGAGACAGAAGAGAGTTGAGAGCACAAAATGGCGGCTAAGCCGGCGCTAACGAGACACGTAAAGAGGTGCGCACTCAAAAGAAACAGCCACAAAATTAAGCCGTAACACTTGGAAAATTAAGAAGAAGAAGAAGTTGAAGAACAAGAAAATCAAGAGCAACAAAAGGAGAGGAAGAGGCACGCAACAAAAGCAGGGGCGGGAGCTGAAGGAGGGGCAGTAAAAGAGACGAAGTAGACGGCAAAGCAATTTAAATTAAACGCGTGGACCAAGGGGCGCACGGGGGCGTGGCACGGGGAGCGGAGGCACCACAAAAATGTCAACGAAAATGTAAATGTGTGTGCGTGTGTGGTGTGTATGTGTATGAGTGTGAGTGACAATAAAATGTGTTTAATATGCACGTGCGCGCAGCGAGGAAAATCCGAAAAAAGGAAAATTAAAAAAAAATAAAATTAAAAAGGGAAAGAAAAAGTCTTGCAACAAATCGCACAAAACTTTTTATGAAGCTGTTCGCTGTGAGTGTATGTATGTGTGTGTGTATGCGTGTGTATGTAATGCGACTTTAATTTTGATTATTGTTGTTGTTGTTTTAGCGTAGATCGAGGGGGAGACGATGGGCAGAGGGGGGAGAAGCGGGACTGGGCGGGCAGCTTTAAATACCTTTGCAATAGAAACTGATGGTTTTTCCTGTAAAAAGAGTTGAGCTTACAAAAGATACACACATACATAGATAACATGGTGCTTGCTTGTGTCTAAGAGTGTACGTGTGAGAGAGAGTGTGTGAGTGTGAGTGTGAGTGTGTGTGTTTGTGTAACCAAACACAACAAATTTGCTTGCCAGGGAACTGCTTGAGCTTCGCTATGGAAAACATCAAAAAATACAAACATGTGTGTGCGTCTCTGTGTGTGTGTGTGTGTATGTATGTGTTGGGGCTAATTGATTGTGCATGTAGAGCAGAGCAGAGAGAAAATTTGTGTGGAAGTGTGAGAGAGTTGTGTGCCTATGCAGCGCTTTTGCTTGGGTCAGTTTCGGGGAACTCAACTTGAACAACGAAAAGGAAAACGGAAACTAAAACGGAACCGGAAGCGGAAACAGACAAATACACAAAAAGAGAAACACACACACACACGCACATACAACATCGAGTCTGCAAATACATGTATGCAA
The DNA here is from genome assembly GCA_035046045.1 of Zaprionus bogoriensis. Classification (NCBI taxonomy): domain Eukaryota; kingdom Metazoa; phylum Arthropoda; class Insecta; order Diptera; family Drosophilidae; genus Zaprionus; species Zaprionus bogoriensis. The sequence goes on from JAWNOI010000021.1 coordinate 916,225, forward strand.
AACTATCACAAGAAAACAGAAGCAGAAACAGAAACAGAAACAAATAAAACAGAAACATGGAACACTTTTGTGTAGTTCAAGTGGAAAAGTGTTGCTAAAACATTAACGAGAACGAGTGGACGAGTACGAATACCAATACAAGTACGAGTACGCATACGAATACAAGTACGAGTACGATTACCAATACAAGTACGAGTATGAGCACGAGTACAAGTACAAGGTTGAGGGTTCACTACGGAGACACACGCACAGCAGCTACAAAACATTACGAGTAACAAGAGCATCTCTGCGGGTGTGTGCAGGTGTGCGTGTGTGTGTGTATGGAAGTGTCAGTGTGTGTGTGTGTGTGTGTGTAGGCATATCTTTAGTGACAAGTGTTTGGTATAGTCCCTAGACTCGTTATAGTGTATCTGTTGCTGATGCTTCGGTAGTTGCAAGTAACGACGAGTATAGCGAAAAGTAACGAGTGGAAGAACGAACTCGAAGTAAGCGAGCAGCAACGAGTGAAGCGAGATGTGCTAAAAGAAAAGTAACGAGTAAGACTACAAGTAGCATAAAATGCTTGAAGAGCAGTGAAAAATAACGAGTAAACTTACTCGTTACTTTTCAGAGCTAAAAGGAGCGAGAGCTATCAGTAGAAACGACGATTATAGTTGGAAGCAACGTACGATATTACGTGAAGAGCCAGACCAAAGACAGTATTTATAGAAGAAGCCACGAGTATTTAGTAAAAGTAACGAGAGGGGCGACTGAGTAAACGAGCGAGCGACTCAGGCCAAGGATGAAATTACTTGGAATGTAACGAGTGAAATTAGAACAGCATTTAATTTATTTAGTTACTAAAAGCCCTGAAAGGTGCTCCAAAAAGAGAGTGCAATGCTCCTTTCTTCGCTTTTTTGTAAAGTTCTTCCGAAAAATTCAAATCACATACATTTAAACTCGTTGCTTTCCTCTCATTAATTCGTGCTGCTCAGAATGTTATATGAATCACTCAGTTCTTAAGCTCCAACTGCAGCTAATCGAGAACATCAGCCAAAAAGTGTGTGAGACTACGTTTTCAGTGTTGCATAACGCCTGTTGTTTGTGTATTGTATAATTGCGTTTGTTTGCGGCTGTAACTTGTACTTGTTGTTGCTGTTGTTGCTGAAGTTGGGAACTAGTTTATATAGTCTATATATTTAAGTATTTAGATATATATATATATTTATATGTAGTATAAAAGTATTAAGTAAGTTTTCAAGTTTCATAGTATATTTCATAGTTCTGCGTATATTTTACTTATAAAGTGTACGAGAGCGAGAGAGACAGAGATAGAGAGAGGTAAGAGAGAATAAACCGTAAGGAAAGAGTTTCGGTTTTTGTATTACTTTTGGTTAACCTAAGTTTATTACTGTAAACATTTATATTGAACGGGGTGAGAGAGTGATAGCAAGAGAACTGGGTTGTGCTATAGAAAAATAGAGAGAGAGAGAGAGAGAGAGAGAGGGAGACAGAGCAGCCTGCTAGCGGGCAGCCAGAGGATTTGAGTGTTGGCGAATGCGAAACTCTTGAAATAGAAGGAGCGAGAGAGAGAGATAGACCGTGTGAGAGCGTCGAAGAGTGAGATAGCTATAGTGTTTGCCAGCTAGAGAGAGAGAGGGAATAGAGCGAGAGAGTGCTAGCGATGGCAGAGAGCACCGCTTGATTGGTTTCTAGCGAGCGAGCGAGCGCTTGCAGCTTTAATAGAGAGCGAGAAGGAAAGTGTTAGTTAGAAAGAGATAGAGTACGCTAGGGAGCCAGATCTAGTAGACAACTAGGGTTGTGTGTGTGTGTTGTTGTTGTTGTTGCTGTTGTTTTCACTGTTGTTGTTGTTGTTGCTGTTGTTCTAGTAGTTTGTTAAGCAGATTTGAGTTTAGTATTTTCTATAGTATATTCTTGGTAGTTTTTGGGTGTTTTTATATTCAATTTCAATATATATACAGACACATATATAGAGAATTGTTGTTGTTGTGTGTGTGGAGAGAGTTGGCTAGGGGGTGGGCAGGTAGTATTTAGAAAAGGGGGAGCAAATAAATCATTTTATCTTACGAGTTAACACGGACTCGAACTCTGTACACTTCAGGTAGTCCCCTGTAAACAAAAAATTTGTTCGCGGTATGATTTTTGTTTTGGTTTGGTATTTCGCTTGTAAAATGCAATCGCAATAAACGTAAAAGAACCAAAAATGGTAAACCAAAAATGAAGTGTGGAAAACAATACCAAAGGAAGAAGTATTTTTTTTTTTTTTTTTTGAGGAAAATTTTAATGTTTTTTTTTGTTTTTTTCTTTTGTGTTTCTCACTAGGCTGCCAATTTGTCGGGATGGGGACTCTTTGTATCGTTTTTCAACTAGTTAACAGAAAATACCAAGTTAAACATCGAAAAAAGTATTGAGTAAATAAGGAAATAAGGAAGAGAGTTAACAATTATTCTAGGGTATAATATAGAGTAAAGTTGTTCTTGTAATATTGTTTCGGCTTGTTTGTTGTTCGTGTTGTTGTTACTGTTAGCTGTTGTTGTTGTATCTGTTGTTGTTGTTGTTGCTGTTGGTCTGTTGTCTGCACATCACAAAAAAAGACACATTCGACACATTCGAAACGCAAAAAAGGAACGAGTGACTCGCGCGGCCTTTGTGAATGCTTGTTAAATTGCTGCTAAACGGGCGAATGATTCACGAGTTGTTGCCACAGCTGGTGCACCCTCTACACGGTCCCCATTTATGTGTGTGTGTGTGTGTGAGTGTGTGCGTGTGTGCGCGGGTGTTTGTGCGAGTGTTTAACAAAAAAAAAAAAAAACCAACAAAAAACAAAAAAACATAAAAAACATTGTGTAATTGTAGAATGTAACAGAACACACTGCAGGCGAAAAACTCGCGAAATGAAATGAAAAATATTAATAAATTTAAGAGCTGCAAAACTTGTGGCCTCATGTAATCGACTTAGAAATACCCTTACTATAAATGTACATATATCTTACAGCGGTGTTACTCTTTTCTATCAATTGTAATCATACCATACCATACTTTAAATGGTGATTACAAACAGATATTTTTATTTTTGGTATTTACTGATTGTGAAACCGTTTCATATGAAACATAAAGTGCTGTAACATACATGTTGAAATTCAATTTTCAATTAAAATTTATGGCAAAACTGTTAATTATTGAACGTTGCCATATAATTGCCACAATATGACTGCAGCTGACATACACGGCAACTCGCAAAAAAATGTGATGTGATGAGATGACAAAAGCTTCGCACAACTTTTTCGCACTGAATGAATTTATGCTTCGCGTATGGCATGCTGTCAGACAAATCTTGAAGTCTGTGACATATATTTGACAGAAAAGCAGCATGAAGCATCCACAAGCTGTGGATACAATGAAGTGCTGCGCAGTGTAATTGGCCAAACTGTCAACAGCAATTTTTCAGTATATATAAATATATATTTTTTTTTCTGGTATTGGTTTATAAAAAATTGCAAAAATTTCTATTTTCATAAGCAATTATTTCCAATAATTCCGATGCTCGCGGCTTGTCACAATCCACAACGCGCGTGCACAAAAAAGAAAACAAATATTTTTGCTAAAGCAAACAAAATATTTCATTCTATTTGCACAAATGATGTGAAATTCACACCGCACAAAGCCGGTAGGCTGTGTAGGGGCGTGGCAAAACAGAAAAGTTGAGAGACCATTGCAAATAAAATGCGACAATCGGAAATGCAATCGAGAAGCGACGAACCAAAAAACAAAAAAAAAATTGCATTGCCGGCGAATTATTTACAATAATTATGCAAATCAGGCGAATGGATAAACGGGGGAAAAAAGCACAAAGGAAAAACGGAAAATGGCGGAAAATTAACACCTAAAAGTGTGGCCCATTTTCCGGCCGACATGAAATATGCATCGATATATGTTATATATATACACACACACACATACATAGATACATATGTATGTACATACATGTAGTGATTCATTATGTACAGTTGGGTGCATGCAAAACGATCGATTAACGATAACGATAACGATAACACAAAAAGCTGCATCAACATTTTCGAGTTGCGCGAAAAAAAATATCTGTTGCCTACTTTCGGGCTGTCCGCTGTGAGTGCGGAATGAGTGTGAGTGTGTGTTTGCTCTGTGTGTGCGCGTGTGTGTGTGTGTGTGTGTGTGTGTGTGTTGCTGCCGACGTCTGTATGTAGCGCACTAGGGCGAAGCCATGATAAATGATTGTTTGCCAAGTTGAGAATCTTCTGCTTCTTTTTCTTCCCATCGGCGGCTGCGAAATGCCCACAGTGGGGCAAACTGGAAGCGACGTGCACCTCCATTGTCGCTACAGTCGGCCTGTCGATGCCCCACAATGCAGCTCCAAAGGCTCCACAATGCCTTTCAGCCCAATTAAAGCGACAATGGAGATTGTACGTTATGCTCGAGTTGCCTTTATGCTGCCCTGCTCAGCTCTGCCTCGGCTGCCAGTGTTGGACAGTGCAATTGGCCAACAATGAAGGTTGCCAGCTGAAGCCCCTGGCTTTGGTCTACTCACTAACAATGGAGGTTAAATTGGAGCTGCGACTACGACTTTGATAGCCTCAAGACCCGCCTGAGGCGAAATGCAATTTCAGACTGGAAATTTAGCTTGATTCGCTTTGTCTGACTTCTTTATACTGCCTTCATTCTAATACTACATTTTAATTCTTTTTTTCGAGCTTGTTCCTTTAGCTAACTAATTGGCTCTTTTTTATTTATTTATTTATTTTATGTATATTTGTTTATTTTGTAATTTTTTTTTTTTTATTTATGAATAATTTTTTTTTAATAATTCTTATACATTTTATAAATTGAGCTCTTTTCTTTTAGCTAATAAATCGGCTTTGGATATCTTTGCGGAGTTTTCCAACACTTCCACTGCATTTACTTTGGTTCTAGGCAGTTTTTACAGCTTACTCTATTTTTTTTACTATCAAAGTGATTTTAAAATCAATGGCACAGACAAGTTTGAGCTTTTTTGACCTTGCAATCGCGTGTCACTTTAAGTGGAAAAATCTCAGGAGCTTTCAGAGTGACAATGGAGGTACGCAGCGCAGTTCCCTGTCAATTTTTGTCGTAAAAACTACGCTGACAGCGGCATATCTATTTGTTTGTGTCTTCGCACCAAAGTCAGTTGAAGTGTCGCAGGCGATGCTTTGGCGTATTTTTCAACACTGCTTGCCACAAATGTGGCGCAACTGCGGCTGGCAGCAGAGGCAACTCCATCAAAGTGACGTACGACTATTGCATTTGCTATGCAAATTGCCGGCAGCAGCAGTGGCTATGTTGGTGTGTGTATGTGTGAGTGTGTGGGAGTATGTGTGAGTGAGTGGGCGTGGCTGTGGGCCAAAAATCAAAAGCATAAAAAGCAAAAAACATGAATCAGCAGCCCCAAGAGAGAGACAGAGAGTGAGCGAGAGCGAGGAAGAAACAGAGTGGGTTAAGTGAGGGGTGGATGGAGGGAGAAAGAGAGAGCGACAGAGAGAGAGACAGAGATAGCAGGAAAGTTAGATTAGGGACCGTCAAAGCCTTTAATGAGCTAAGCAGCTATCAAAAATCAAATTGATTTCAATACAAAGACGGAGCGAGGGCTGCAAAGCAACAACATTTTGAGGCGCTTCGTTGGGCTGATTTTTCATGAATATATATAATATATATTACATCATATGTACATCAATCCAAAACGAATCGCTTTGCGGACCTCGCCAAAAAAAGTCGATTACAAAAAGAAAGCAAATAACGATAAACGATAACTTCAAAGTCATGTACAAAGTATACAAATATGCATATATGCCTATATATATATATATATATATATGGTATATACATATTTATATATTGATTTTGCTTTTTTCAGGCGCCTGCAGACATAGACAAACATGTTGGTATAATTCTCGTGGTCATCTCAGTGGATCGTCCGTTGCCCGCCCCGCATTACCCCCGCGCTACACGCTACACGGGGCCATCGCCCGCTCGTACTTACGTGATGGGATATATCATGCCATCGGGTCGATCCAGGGTGCAGCGCTGGCGCAGTATACCCTGCCACAGCTGCACGCCGATAATGCCAAAGATGAAGAACACAAAGAAGCAGAGCAGCAGCACATTGCCCAGCATTGGCAGCGTGTCCAGTAGCAGCATCACCAGAATGCGCATACCTGAAGGAGGAGAAGGTTGAATCAAAAATTAAGTCAAAAATCTTAAAAAAAGTCTAGCAACACGTTTACACCCACAACTTACTGGGTATGCGGTTGATGGCGCGCAGCGGTCGCAGCACTCGTATGGTCCGTATGGCCGTCAGGTTCAGGTTCTCCACATGCATCACATACTCCAGCAGCCCGGCGAGCACAATGAAGAAGTCCAAGCGATTCCACGAGTCGGCCAGGTACGTGTTCTTGCCACACATGCCCATGGCCACCATTTTGATGGTCATTTCCAGGGCGAAGAAGGCGAAGATAATGTCGTCGAAGATCTGCGAGCAGAGCGAGAGCAGAGTGTGAGAGGCAAAACTTGTGCACACAATTGATTTCAAGTTGGCCCAAAGCACCCGCCATCTGCCTGCTGCTGCCCTGTAGCTCTGCGTGTAACTTTTATCTTAAGCGGCAGAAACTTTGCAAAGCCAACAGAGCTACCAGTTTGTAACTTGACTGATTAGATAGATATCATTGTTGGCTAAGTGCATGCAGCTAAGTCGCTGTGACTGACACTGACTCAAATAAGTGGCTGCCACTTACTCGCTCCTCTTTCGCTGGCTACACTCCACAGTAGACATTGGTGGCCAAAAATACTTTGATGTAAAAAACTTGATTCGCCTATCAAAATTATCCTAAGGCATCAATGTGTTTGTCTTGGTGGCAAGGAATTTTAAGCTTATACAACAATATTTTTAATTAATTAAATTTAATTATTAAACTAATTGTTCATCTCATATTTTTTTTAATTTTTTAAATAAATAAAAATATGCGAAATATAAAAAATATAAAAAATATAAAAACTGATGTTAAGCCCAAATTTTGTCTTGAATAAAATTACTTATTATTCTATTGAATAGATTGTAATACATAAAGGGCTTAATAAAAAAAAAAATATATATACTTTGTGATTTTAGTATTTATACGTAATCTAAGAGTCGTTCATATATTTTTAACTTCACACTTGAACTGTAGGTAGTATTTTTGACCTGCCTTTTCATACATTTTCATTGCCTACTGTGCGATGTGAGTGCAAATGTTGTAAGTAGTTACTGGGCCCAAAACAACACGCAGCAATTTGGGCGCCACTTATGGCATGTCCTTCATTCTGTCACTACCACTTAAGCATTCCCCACTCCCACTCCATCTACCTGCTACTTCTACTTCTACTTCTACTACTACTACTACCCTCTCCCTCTCCAGTTCGAGCTGCTGCTGCTCGTTCGTGCCAATTTGGCGCTGTCTTTACACTTGGCTGCGGCCAAAATGTCTGCCTTCATATCATTTACAAGCATTTTCGCACGTTGCGCTCGCACTGTAATTGCCTCAGACCCCTGCTGCTGCTACTGCTGCTGGGCAACACCCAACGCCCCCTCCCCGACCTACTGCTGGCATCCAACCCTCGACCTCACACCGTGTGCGCTGCCTAATGAGCCGAAGTGCCTGTTTGATGTCATCAGGCAGCGCAGAGACAGGAAGTGAGCCAAAAAATTGCTTAAATAAATGACAGTTAATGTGACGCCAGCGGTGACAGGCAGCCAGAGAGAGAGAGAGAGAGAGAGGGGGGCGAGGGAAAGTGTGGTAGAGGGAGCTGGAGTTTAGGCGAAATACTGGCACTTACCTGCAGTATCCTGCAGCGCGGCTTCAGACACGTATCGTCCACACAGGGCTGGTACATGCCCAACGTTATGCAGTTCAGCAAGATGACCAGAATCGAGATACGCTCGAACCACGTGCACGGTCCACAGTCCAGCGTCGAGTCGAGACAGTTACAGGTTAAGGATAAACCGAACGCTGAAAAATGATTTGCCTAAGCGGAATCTTTACCGTTGACTGCTTTTCTGTGTTGCTTTCGGGTCGAAACAAGTTGGCAGTAACGCAGGTCCCAACGGGCAGACATAGAGGCACAATTGAGGCATGTAAAAGGATTGGGACAGGGACCAAAGCACCCAGTGGAGACGGGGATATCTACAGGCATTTCGGGTAGCCTCAGGGTAGAGCATGCACAGAGTGTTTCATGCATGAAAAGAAGTATTTGTAGGTATGCAGTTAGGTGCCGCGCTAGCTCAAGGGATATCGCACGTACAGCAAAGCATATACATATGCTTCCAAGGAATTCCAGGAAGTAAAGCAGTAAAGGTAGATAATAACCTATTTGTGTACTACATGACAGTGTGCTAGCATTCAAGCTTTGTTTCATATTGCAGCTAAAAGCAAAAACATAAATTTTGAAATATACTTAATCTCGGTATGTTATACATAAGCCTGAAAATAAAATTTGGTCTCTCTAGGTCTTGTAAATGCAGTGATCTGTGTGTTTCCACAGACTAACGGGCAGGCAAACGGACAGGCAAACGGACATGATCAACTGGACTTGGCTATTGATGCTGATGTATGGTCTGTCAAGCCTCCTTTCATCTTACCATTTTTCCCCTCTTTCTCATAGGCTTATGGTAAACTAAGCGCTATCCTGAGAGACCAAATCTTGCAGCAATTAGAGTTTATATTAATTTCAGTAGAGAGATAGAGACAAAGACAAAGGGAGTAGGGTCCGAGCAGTGAAAAAGGTCTCATGGGAGAAGAGAGGTATTTAGTGGCATCCTAGTAGGGTTTGTAGGTAAACAGAGGAAGAGAGATTGAGGTCTATACAACAGTTACCCATAGAGGTAACTAAAGACTTTTGTAGACTAAGTATGAGCAGAGAACTATCAAAAGAGACTTCAAAAGGCACAGAGGTATCACCTGGCAAAGCAGTTAAGAATGTGGTAAGAACAGCCGTACCGAGTATTAATAAACAAAAGTATCTCAAGACGTATCTTAAGACATTCAAGCCAACGCAGCGCTGTCTTCTAAGATTCAAACCAAAAGCAAAGTTTGCACAGTAATGGGCAAAGAAAAGCACGAGCAGAAGGTGCTCGCCGCATGCAGCACATTCCTGCTAGGGTAGCGTTTATGCGAGGCAGTGGCAAAGGCAGAGATAGGGGCAGAGACAGAGACAGGGACAGTGGCGGAGGCGGAGGCAGATAACTGTTTACCGACGCCACTAATGCGCACTCAAGTACTTGTCAACTTGGCTGCATTTCGTGCTCGTCTCTGCGTTGTTGTTGCCGGTTTGCTGCTTGGCTTCGCTTTAAGCAAAATTCCAAAGAAATAGCACAAATTGATGACAGTCGGACGAGCAGGCAGGCAGTCAACCAGTCTGGCAGGCAGGCAGGCAGTCAGTCAGTCATTCATCCTGCTCGGCAGGAGGTCGGTAAGCCTTTTAGCCAGCATATTAGCCAGTCAGTGCATTTGGGCACTCACTTTGGCATTATGCATGGAGCTGCGTCTGGATTTGCTTGTAGTTGCGAATAACTGCAAAGGCAAATAACAAGTTCAGCGTGTTGCGAAAAATGCTCCACAATTGCCTGATTGATGGCTTTTGTCTGGGGACAAAAGCGCAGTGATGAGTGGGTAGCAGAGAGAGAGAGCGAGGGGGTAAAGAAGACAAGCTCAAGAAGCACATAACAAAGTCTCAAAGAGCTGAGCTGAAAGGAAAGTCTAGGGAAACTATTAGAAGCAGCGAATGAACTTGAATATTAATGAGCGATTGACAGAAATAAATGACAATGATTGAAGAGATGGGTATATTTCAGCAGCTGGATGGTTTACTAACATTTTTATCCTTTTAAAGCTGTGCTATAAATGGCTGCAACCTACTCATGTTGGCTGAAAGTGAAAATATCGATTTCTGTAGGCGGTGGGCGTGGCACTTAAGGTTTGAAATGAACTTGCACTGCGTATGCTACACACAAACCTTCATACCAAATTTGGTCTCTTTAGCTCTTGTAATAGCTGTGATCTGTGTGGTCATACAGACATACGGACAAACGGACAGACAAACGGACATTGCCAAATTGACTGGACTATTGATGCTGATCAAAAATGCATGCTTTGAATGGTCTACCTTACTTCCTTCCGCCCGCTATATACATGCTCACAAAACTATTATTTTTATGACATAAAATCAAAGAAGAAAATCGAAAGACCTGAAAAGATCTTTAACTATTCTAGCAGAGAATCGTAAAATTGATAAAATTCTGATATTTCTGCTGTAAGAGCTCAGCTCTGGTAAGGCGGGAGAAGTGCACTCGAAGAAGCGAAGCCAACGAGAAATGCGAAATGCGAAATGGCGAGCAGCTCATGCATATGTTCGCATGATGTCAACTCGCCAGGCGGAAGCAGCGCCAGACGAGGGCACTTCTCGCCGGGGCTCAGTAAGCTGTAACGCTGCTACGCTGCGCGCCGCTCTCTACCTTGCACCCGCTGCCTGCCTCGCATATGCTCCCGCAATAACCCGCAAGTTTGACGATACTTTTGCGTTGCAACAACACAATCGGAGGCGCCGCGAGTTTTCAATACAAAGCCAAGGACGGCAGGCCCTGGGGGCAGAGCGCGGGCTGGCAGGAGGGGCAGGAGGTGCAGAGAGCGAGGCTGTGGCATCGACTATGGGCAGTGCTTAATGCATGCCAAATGCGCACCAAGGACCCATTTTTTATGGTCGCACAAATTACGAGGAGCAGGCAGGAGGCGGATGCTAGTGCGCTGGAGGGGGCAATTCGGGGTCAGGGGGCAGGCTCGCGGTGGTGTGGCAAAAACAATGCTGGGGAAATGTTTACGCTATTAACGCACAATTAAAGATAAAAACGGACACAATGCCAGAGCCCAAAATGCCAAGAGAGAGAGAGAGAGAGAGCAAGAGTGAGTGAGAGCGAGAGAGAAGAATCGCGCAGTGCCTGCAATTCATTAGGAGCAGAGGTCGAGCGGTTAAATGGACAGCATATGCAGGTCAGGTCGCCAGTGTCATAAAAACAAATGTGAAAAGCGCACACACACACACAGGCACACACACACACACACACACACACACTCATACACGCTCAGTGGGCAAGCGGGGCGTGGCCAGCAGGGGGCTGTATAAATATTGCAGCAGCTCAAATATGCGACACACTGGCAAAGCGAAGCGTAGCCTGGCGCAGTGCAGGAGGCAGGCGCCACGGCTAAGGGGGCGTGGCAACAGCAGAGGCTGAAACAGCAGTAACTCTGATGGGGCAGAGGATGGCTTTTGGTAAGAGGGAAGGGCAGCGAGCCCGTTGGTAGTGCGGGCCTCCATTATTTTCGATTTGGCCACCAAACCAAGAGTAAACAAATTAAGTCGAGCGTAAAGTCGCCCAGCACAGGCGCCAAAATGTGGGCGTGCCGGCAGAGGAGGAGCAGGAGAGAAAGCAACAAATTAAAGAAAAAACTGACAAATAGACAAACGCGAGACGCGCAGCTGAACGCAAAGGAATCTCTTCGTGCATCGCATGGAGGTAAATAAAGACCAGGTGAGTGGGTGGGTGACTGTGGGTGGTGCGGGGGGAGGGGAGCAACGCAGCTAGCGCAAAAAACTTGAGATAATTGGCAAACGAAATGAAAACTTGGCCATTGAATTGGCTTTTCCTCTACTTGAAAAATCTGTGAAATCGAAAACAAGTTTGGGATTCTTTTGAAGTGCGATGGAGTGAGGAAAGAGAGAAATGGGGAAGAGAAAAGAGGGGAGGCGAGAGGCGGGCCAGCCACAGTGAAAAGTAAAGTCAAGTGAACTGTAGGTAATCCCGCTGCGTGTTGATTGGACTGGATTAGCTGAACTTGGTCTGTTAAGCCCAGAGCTGACAAGTATCTGACGCGGGCTTAAGATACTTGCCAGAGTGCATTATGTGAGCGAAATAAAAAATATACCATTAATATTAAGAATATTTTCTGAAACCAATATAAATTGAATAATAAAATATTAAAATTAAGATAAGTTCTAGAGTGAATTTCGGAGGAAAAATAAATAATATTTATATAAATTAAATAGTAATAATATTAATATTTTCGAATATAAATATTAAAATAATTATAATAATATTAATATACTTTCGAATATTAATATTAAATAAATTATAATAATATTAATAATAATATACTTTCAAGTATAATATCAAGTCAATTATAATAGTATTAAAATATAAAATATAAATATTGATTTTATTTAATACAAAAATTAATTTAGATACTTTTTCTCGATTTTTTCATTTGTCAAAGACTAAAATTCGAAAATAGTTAGAAATGTTAGCATAAGCTGCAAGCAAGTTCTCAGCATGCTGGACGGTTGAATACCCGGCACCCAATTTCGTATAACCTGTATAACTGTACAGTGTTGAGTAATGTGAAGTGCAGAGACTCAAAGCAGTATTTTTTTATATTTTCTGTTAGAAATTACCAGACAGTCGTTGTTCTCACTGCAGCATAGTTAATATATTTTATGGTATTTTCTGAGAGCAGCCTGAAATCGTCACGTATATTACATATTTATTTTTATTTTTTTTTATGCGGACTGTCTATGCCTGCCTTTACGCAATTTTGGCATATTTGGTATTCTCTTGATAGAGTCTTAGTTTCTTTTGCTCAAGCTTTGCTTATTAGACTCTCTCTCTCTCTATTTCCCTCTACCTCTCTCTCTCGCGCTGCTTAACTAATGCCTGCATATTAATTAAGGCATTGTTGTAGTAGTTGCCCCATTGAGGGACTCCAATTGCATGGACCTTGACGTAACCACAACGGAACTAATGAACCACAGGGCGAGTGAACCACTCTGACTGGAGCCAGAGCGACCGAACGACCTGTTGACCAAATTGAACTGTAGATGGCGCTGTAACTGGAGGCGTGTAATGAATCCCAAGCACGTGGTAATCAGAGACGTTGAAGTGGAATCAGTGAGCGGCAGGGGGTAGGGGCAGGGCCGGACTAATGGAGTCGCAGCAGTTCATGCCACGGCGTAAGTGGTCCAAGTTGATGCCGTAATTAGTGCAACAGCAGCAGCGAGGGGAGATTGAAGAGAAGTCGCTCGTATTACATTACTTTGCCGGCGCATGCTAATGATGTGCACCCCATGACTGCGGGAAAGAGAGGAAGAGAGAGAGAGAGAGAGAGAGTGAGGTGCAAGTTTCACGCTAAAAGCAGCGTAAAATAGCTGACAGCAGCGCGAAATTTTTATAACATTTACCCAGCAAGAATGCCAAAAAAAAATGGTATACGCATTTTATGGAAATGTATGCAACATGCAGCAGTAGGCGTGGTCGATTATTATGATTATTATTATTATTATTATATGAACACTATATAAATAAATATACCAAAAAATAAAAATTAATTTATTTTATGGGTAAACTCAGTGCACGGTATCTAAGCGTCGAATGCAGTCGACTTCAGCTTTCTTCACTTGTTTCTTTTTCTTTCCCTTGCAAGTTTTGTGGCATGTTGCAGCAGCCGCAGTTGTTGCAGCATGTTGCATGCATTTTGGGCAGGCGCCGCGTCGACTGTCGCGTCGGCAAATGGCGCAATTGACCTCAAGTTGCAAGGCACCCCTCCACTCCAACCCCAACCACACCCACTGTGCCTGTTCCCTGCCCTTGCCATTCTCTGTCTCCCCCTGCCAAACGTGGCATTGAGTAGCGCCACGTAGACGCAGCGCAGCGACAAGCACTTCAGCTCAACCCAAAATTAGTTGAGCAAAGCAATTTGCCCGGGGGGCGTTGGGCGTGGCAAATCGGGGCCAAAATTGATTATGGCCAATCGCAATTGCTGCAAGTATCTCCCGCTGCAGCGGAAGCATCGTAAAGTTCTGCCCGGAGAAACAGAAACAGAAACTCATAAAACTGCACAGATATGACGAAGTGTGGCTGAAGAGTGGGCGCAGGGGCGTGGCAAACTGTTGTGATTATTGAACAGTTGCAAACATTGGCAAATCAAAATTTATGGCTAACAATTAAGCGGGAGCGGGAGAGGGGCGGAAGCGAGTGTTGTCTGCTCTATGAACTACGACACCATAACGGCAAATGCCATAAATTGTTGCTGTCAAATTATTGTGGCACTCTGATTTCGACTTGCAACGCAATTGAGTATATCCTTGGCGAGTGGGAGGAAGGGAGGGGAGACACTACTAACGGACAGACAACACTCGATGTCGTAAACGGAAATGACTGAAGAAATTGACTTGAATGGAAATTTCAGTTGACATTTGCTCTCTGCAACGACCCTCGTTGTGTGCTCTGCTCCAATGGATTTTCATAAAGTTTCCTGCTACTCAGAAATACCAGACTATATGTATATGAATTCTATAACTATGCGAAGCACTTTGCTTCATCATGTTATGCGAATACTACTCAGATTTATGTTTCAACTCCAACTCTGAATGCAGTCTGCAGAAATATCCTCGGTCTCTAGCTTGTATGTCTGTCTGTCTGTCTGTTTGTCTGTTCGCCTGCATTTCTGCTCCTCAGTCTGTCCGTCTATGTCTGCCAGACTGTCTGCTCGTTTGTCTGCCAGTCTGCTGGTGTGTCTCTGTCTCTCCATCCGCCTAGCAGTCTATCTGTTCGTTTGTCTGCTCGTCTGTCTGTCTCCCCATCCGTTTACCAGTTACAGACTGGTGGGTTTGTCTGTCTGTCTGCTCGTTCGTCTGTATTTCTGCTCATTGGTCCGTCTATCCCTCCACACATCCACCTGTTTGACTGCTAGTTCGTCTGTCCGTCTCTCCACCTGTGTGCCAGTCTGTCTGCCCATGCGTCTTTCTGTCTGCTCATCTATCTCTCCGACTATATATGTACCTGTAAAACAATCTGTCTGCTCATTCGTCTGCTCGTCTGCCTGTCTGTCTCTCCACCCGTCGGCCAGTCTGTCTGCTTCTCTGACTGTCCATCTCTATTTTGTCAGATCGTCTGTTCGTTCATCTGTCTGTCTACTCATCTAGCTGCCTGTCTCGCTGCTTTAATTATTGTTCCGACTTTCCGCTCATAGAACATACACGTTTGTTTGCTCGTAAGCTCTGTACACATCGTGCCAGTAAGTAATGCAGTCTGCCTGTCTGTATGTCCCTCTCTTTTCTTTTTGTTTGCCTGTTCATCTGTCTGTCTGCCTGCCCGTCTGTCGCTCTGTGTATTCGAGTCGAAATGTGACTTTCATATACTCGCATAACTTTTTCCTCATTCGATTGGAAGTCAGTTCTGCCTTCGTCTCTCCCACAAGTCTACTTCATATATATGTATGTTTGTATCTGCATCTGTATCTGTATCTGCGTCTGTTACAGTCTCGGTTCCCTCTCTCTCTCTCTCTCAGTCTGTTCTTAAATATCAACGTCAGTCAATTTTAATTTTGGCTTAAATTAAATGTGAAGTGCACCCAAAAGTATGTAGAGCGATTTTTCATGCACACGCCAGAGCCACAGGCAGTTTGTGGGAAGCAGCAGGAGGAAGTGGACGGATCCACGGCTTCACTGATTGGCGCACATTATCCCCAGCGACAGAGGGAAAACAACAACAACAACGTCGAATGACAAGGCAGAAAAACAAGAAACATCGGAAGCAGCCAATGCACATTGGGGGAAAATCGAAAGTTTTGGCATCAATTCTTAAAATGTATATATATGTTTTTTTTAAATAAAAAATACTCTTAATAGTCACAGTAAGCTAAGTAATTTAAACAAATTGCAGCCAACAAATATTATTATTTTTAAGACAAAAAAAAACATAAAAAACTTTTTCAAAATATGGCTAACATTATTTTTATTCTATGCTGATTTTGGGCAAGCGAACAAAATTATATTTAAATGAAGTACCTTGAAATGTATGCCAAAATTGTCAATTTTCTCCCACAGTGCACACCCCTGCGCGAATCGCACATCCCGAATGGGTCGCAGCGTCTTCCGACGATGAGTCGTCGCGCTCTGATACCTGTTATTTATGCGACGTGCTCACACACTCGCACACACAAACCCACACACAAACAAACACACACACACTCGCACACATCTGCATAAATTTTGCAACAGGCAGGCAAAAAGTAAAAACAAAGTGGAAAAATGCGAAACGAAACCCATGAAGGCTCTTTGACTGTGAATACTCTACGATTAAGAGAGAGAGAGAGAGGGAGAGAGAGAGGGGGGATGGGCGAAGATTACCTTCTGGGAGACCTTCGGAGTGTTTTCAGCTGCTCATGAAGGTATGTTCTATATGTAAATTAAGCGCTATAACCGTTGATACGATTATGAAGGTGCACGGTACACCTAGAACAGTCATAAGACGGCATCGGGGAAGCTTTAAAATATGCGGGAAAACTGTGAACTTACCGAGAGCTTAAATTGATGGGTTTTGATTGGGTAGAGTCTACAAATGAGAAGTGGAATGTGGTAAAATTACTGCAAGACCTGCTTGGAAAGAGATTTTCGACATTTGTCAGTTTTTAAAATTCTAAAACTTATTTTAAAGGTTTTCAGTCCACAATCGAGAGTAAAAAAGGCTCTATTAATCCCTAGCAAAGTATAATTCGAATTCCAAAGTCGAAATTGATATATAATAGTTTTTTAAACGTTCTTCAAAGCATAGTCTTGTAACTCTAGAGTTTTGAATTTTTTAAAATCAAACGAAACCTTTTTCTGAAGAATATTGATTTTTCTCAAATTTAATGTAAGCACTTGAAAAATTTTTGACTTATTTTAAGCCGCTATATATTGATAGTGTTATATCGTGCCAAATAAACTTTGAATATTCTGGGATTATAGCAAAAGCTTGAGCTCATGTTGCAGTGCAAATTTCATACAGAAATCTAAAATTCCAGAAACTAGAAAAACGCTTAAAGAAAATCTTGAATAATTTTTTTCAAAACTATTTTCGTCTGTCCGTTCAAAATCCACGTGCTACGCTGCAGCTTACAACTGCGATAACTTCGACTTTGTGCCATTTGTGACTGGAAAAAGCCGTAGAGCTACCAAATTTAAGAGCCTTAGCAGCCTGCCACTCAGCGTACGGACAGGCTTTGGGCTTGCAACTGCAACTCCCCCGTTGTAGCAGCTGCATGGACAGGAAGGACAGCGAGAGACGTAAAAATCAATAGGCAGCACGGCGAATCCGTCACAAGGACGCAACTCTCGCGGGGCGCAGCGACAACAACAGCAATACCGAAGGACAGACCTACTGGAGGGGGTCCCTGCCCGGTACACACACCCCACTGCAGCCCAGGAGGGCGTTACGCTTGCATGAAAAGGATATGGATTGGTGATGAGCATCAGGCACCAGTTGCGCGGTCGCGTGTACTGCGTGAGGGCCTTCATGGATATCTCCGGGAAGCCCGGATAGGGCAGATTCGGCTCGCCCGACGACGAGCTCGACGACGAGGACGAGGAGGACGAGCTGTGCGACGAGTCGCCGTCGTCGGAGCTGCAGCTGCCATTGCAGCTGGAGGCGGTCGACGAGCTGCCCGCCGATGTGCCGCCGCCGGCAGCAGCAGCAGCAGATGGCGCTGCAGCGTTCAGCGAGGAGGAGGCGCCGCTGTGCCGACGCATGGGTCGACGGCGCGCCGATGTCTCCTGGCGCTCCTGACGTTCCTGGCGCTCTTTGCTGCCGGCGCGTCTTTCCGACTGTTGATAGCGGCGCTGCGAGTGTTGCCGCTGCTGCTGCTGCTGCTGATGTTGTTGTTGTTGCTGTTGTTGCTGCTGCAATGTGTCGGAGGCATTCGATGGCTGACGCTGCGCGCGGCGCGTTGACTGCGGCGTCGCCTTGACGCTGGCGCTGCAGGAGCTTGTCTTGCGCAGTCGCTGCTGCTGCTGCTGCTGCTGTTGCTGTTGCTGCTGCTGTTGGCTGCTGCTGCCGCCGGCGGCGCTGGCGCTGCCGCTGCGTCGCAGCTTCTGCTGGCGTCCGCTGTCGACGATCACCGACATGGGCGGCTCCTCGTTGGAATGCATTTGCTTTAGTTTGTTGTTGCTGCCGCTCTTGTTGTAGTTGTAGTTGTTGCTGTTGCTGTTGCTGTTGGTGTTGCTGTGCTGATTGCTGCAGCTGTCGGTTGCTGCTGCCACGCGACGTCGCTGGCCATTGCTGGCAGCGCCTGTTGCTGTTGTTGTTGTTGCTGCTGCTGCTGCTGTTGCACTGGCAGCTGCCTGCTGCAGCATCTTCCGTTGGCTATGCCGCTGCGCTCATTCCATTGTGTTCAACGGCTGTCTGCAATGAGAGCGAGAGAGAGAGGAAGAGTGAGTAATTGTTAGAGAGAGAGAGAGATAGAGAGAGAGAGAAGAAATAAGCAAGTCTGCAAACGCATTGAAAGCTGTTGCTGCTTACACATACATTTAACAGACACACACACACAAATATACCGCACGCACATATGTATATACTATACACACACACACGCACCCACACCCACACAGCACTCCAGGCTGAGGTACGTGCAAAGTTTGTGAATTGATTTTTAATGCGGCGCCTTGAAGCGCCTCCCAAAGCGACCCCGCCCCTCTGCCGTTGGCCGCCCCCAACCGCTACTAACCTTCGCTCGCAGTAAAAGCAACCCGTATAATGAAGCCCAAACATAATTTATAAACGCACGTGTGTGTGTGTGTGTGTGTGTGCGTCTGTGTCTGCGTCTGTGTGCGGCTGTAAAAATAATGAGCAGCATATTTTGTGCCCACAGCCAAAATTGTAGCATACTTTTGCGGGCTTCCCTCGTGCCTTGCCAACTGTGTGCGTGTGTGCATGTGTGTGTGTGTTCAATCATTAATTACGCCTGCTCGGCATGCGTGTGTGTATGTGTGTGGCCCACCTAAGTGTAACACATTAACTTGCCAAAAAGTGCCACGTTGTGGTTTTTGACACACACACACGCGCACACGCACTCTCTTTCTCACACACACAAACGCACACACACACGCACGTGAACTGCAATTGTGCGAAAATTGGTTTATTGATAGGCCAACAAAACACTGGGCCAACTTTTGCATAGTTGCGAAGCATCAGCGACAACAGCAGCAACAACAAGTGAAGACAGCTACAGGCGAGCAGGGCCGACTGTTAGATACCCTGCAGGCAACTGGTTGGCTATAGGGTATTTTAAATTAAACGACTGCTGCTGTGCTTATTGTCCTTTTAAATGAAAATTTTAAGCTTGTAGTCATCTACTACTGTGGGCAAAAAGTAAGGTGAATATTTTTGTAAAGTCGAAATCAGGTCAAATCAGTCAAGTTTGAAGTAAACTACACCTATGTATGCTATACACCAACACTTATGCCAAATTTGGTAGCTCTAGCTTATGTATTAGCTGAGTTCTGTGAGTTCAGGCAGACGAACGGACAAACGGACAAACAGATTGATGCGACACAAGCATAAATATACTTTGTGTACTATATGCATTTGCACAGAGCTATAACACTACTTTTAGCTACCTTCAACGGGCAAAGGGTATAGCAACAGCAACACCAACAACAACGAGGCCAAACAAATTACAAAGGCAATTACAACAACGAGGCGAGCATGCTCTCTGTGTGCCTGTGTGCAAATTGGAATGAGCACAGAATCCCAGGGCAGCAAAAACAGCAGTAGCAGCAGCAGGAATGGTGCCAGCAGACAGTTCGTTTGTATGTGTCGGGGTGCCAAAAAAACAAGAAGCGGGCAAAGTGTGACCCCCATTCGGGTCACATCTATAACTTCCCGATATGAGATGTATGTATGTGCTTTTTCTCTGAGCTTTGTGTCAAACATAAATTTTCTCGTCAACCAGTAGGTATAAGTAAAAATGTTATGAAACTTTTTTTTATAGAGAATATAATTTGCACACACAAATACACATATCTGTGTGTGTGTCTACGCGTGTGTGAGTATGTGTGTATCTGGGACGGGCAATGAGGGCGAGCGTGTCGCGATTTTTCAACTTTTTCCTACTTTTAAAACACCATTATCTCGTTAAGGGTTGAGAATTTTGAAAAATATCATATTACCTTTTTTGTAGAGAATTTAATTTCGGCTCGAAAAGTTTCTTACGACTTTCTTCAAAACCCCGTCGTTTACGAGATAGAGCCGAAAAAAGCAAAAAATACCCAAAAAATCGTGCTTTTTGGCGAATTATTAAAAAACTATAACATATAACCCTCTTAAACTCCTTTCAGACCTAGATGGCGGTGAAACGAATCTTTCAAAAAAAAAAAGTTCAAATCGGTTCAGTAGTTTATGAGAAACCGCTGACACAAAAAAATCTCACATACGAACATACGCACATACACACACACACACACACACACACACACAGAACCCTCATTGAAAATGGGTCAGGGGGATGTGAAACGTCGAGAAACGTGAAAATTTCAAGGATCTGACACTCTTCAAAATCGGGGTCGTTACAATAACTTCCCTAGATCGGGAAGTTAAAAAAAAGTTCAAATCGGTTCAGTAGTTTATGAGAAACCGCTGACACAAAAAAATCTCACATACGAACATACGCACATACACACATGTGAGCGAGCGTGTCGCGATTTTTCAACTTTTTCCTACTTTAAAACACCATTATCTCGTTAAGGGTTGAGAATTTTGAAAAATATCATTTTACCTTTTTTGTAGAGAATTCAATTTCGGCTCGAAAAGTTTCTTACGACTTTCTTCAAAACCCCGTCGTTTACGAGATAGAGCCGAAAAAAGCAAAAAATACCCGAAAAATCGTGCTTTTTGGCGAATTATTAAAAAACTATAACATATAACCCTCTTAAACTCCTTTCAGACCTAGATGGCGGTGAAACGAATCTTTCAAAAAAAAAAAAGTTCAAATCGGTTCAGTAGTTTATGAGAAACCGCTGACACAAAAAAATCTCACATACGAACATACTCTCATACACACACACACACACACACACACACACACAGAACCCTCATTGAAAATGGGTCAGGGGGATGTGAAACGTCGAGAAACGTGAAAATTTCAAGGATCTGACACTCTTCAAAATCGGGGTCGTTACAATAACTTCCCTAAATCGGGAAGTTAAAAAGCTAAGACCACAATTTATCGATACACACAAACTTGGATTGACTGTGCTGAAATGCGTTCAGACTTAAATTCAAGACTTCAAAGCAAAATTAAGTGAACGATAAATAAAGTGAATTGCTAGCTATACTGACAGCAAAATAATCGTATTTTTATCGATATCGATTTTTCTAAATATCAGTAATAAGTTCTTTTCAAATCAAACTTAGAAGAATTAAATTATGCTTAAAGGAAAATGAAAAAAGTTAGTTGAGAAGACTTTAACTGTTAATTAGCTCAGGCTATTTATTATCGATTTATTTAACAATCGATAGGCAACAAAGTTGTTACTTAAGTAAGCATTCACCCAAAGCAGAGCACTAAAGAGGCGTAGTTGATCATTCGAAAATAATTGATTATGACATTGATGATGACATTTGAATATCCTAAGGTGATTCTTTTTAGGAAATCGATATTTAAATCGATTAAGCGATTATTGTGTTAATGCTGTTGTACACAAATCTTCAGAGATTTTATTTCGCTGAAATTGCCATAGTATATTGTACAAGTGAAATATTAAAACTAATTGTCATGTCTTAATGTTCGATAAGTGATAATCAGTAGAGCTGACACTCTGCTAGTGCCTCCCACAATTTCCGCCATGGAACGAGATTTAAGAAGTAGTCCCAATATTTGTGAAACTATTAATCAGTTGTTAACCGCAAGTTGTTTGAGCTGCAAACAAAAGGTCCTGTCCACTGGCCAGCCACCTCCATCAAGCCGGTTATCAATGGAGTGATGGGGCGGAGAGGGGCGTGCCACGTGTCCTGTCGCCGACACGACGACAGTTGCGGCACAATGAAAGCATCGTGGAATCAACAATAATTAATTGTCTGCTGGCGCCATTTGTTTACAAACCGGAAACGGAAGTCAGCGCTAAGACAAACAACGCGTGGCCTAAGACCCAAATAGATGCACGTGTGTGCGTGCGGGTGTGTGGGTGTGTGGGTGTGTATGTGTGGATGGGGTGTGTGTAGCCAAAACTTCCAATGTGAATTTGAAATGTTAAACAAGCCGAAAAGCAAAGCAGCAGACAAACTACAACTCCGATATTTAAGCCCATGAGACGGAGAACGAAAGACCGAAAATAACGTGTACGAAAACAAGAGGGAAACCTGGAGAGTACTCAACTGCATGATACCATACAGTAGAAATTATATGACCTGTATCATTTGTATGATCTGTGGTAAGTCGCAGCCATTTTATAATTTTTTCCTTGAAACTCTTTTTATTCTTTGAGGTAATTTTTGTATATTTCAACTACTTTTGTGGCCTTCAGATAGTTTTTTATCTTTATCTATTATATTCGTGCATTATTTAGATAATCAATTTTATATAAATATGCATTTTATTATTTTCAAAATAATTTTGTTTGGAATATAAATTATGCACTTTCTCACGTCCACACACATTAGTACAAACTGTATATGCCGCTTCTGGGCAGGGTATAATAAGCAACAACGAGCAGAGCAACAACAGCAACCGCGTGGAGGGAAAGAGAAATGTAAGCGCCTTGTATAATAACACATCGCACATATGTAAACATACGCACACACACACACACATACACACACAGAAATAAAGTCGAGCACACACATTCATAATTAAACACAAACAGCTCGCAAAAGCAACTCAGGAAAGAGAAGTGCGTGAAAGGACCGAGAGGAGCCCCGAAATACTCACAATGTGGCTAACCGTACACATAAATACAGATATATATATATATATATATAAATACAGCTACGCATACATATATCGGGTACTATATATTCTCGAGCATATATGTACCCCTCTGCACAGTGGTGTGAAATAATGCGATTACTAACGCACTTCAAATTGTCAGTTGTAGATGTTGTCGAGGAGATACTCGCCGTGAAGTGGGTCGTTTTACTTGGCAGCTGAGAGAGGGAAGGGAGGCGAAAAGAGGCAACTGAGCCGGATAGACAAGCGAACTTTTCAGCTTATGTCTTGAGCAAGATAACTGCAAAATGAAATTAGAAATGTGCGGTGCAAATAAATTCGAAAATCAATCGAATTGTCGTCTGTCGAAAACAGTTTGAAATCGCATAAAACGTAGGCTTTATTTGTTTTGACACTGCGATTTGCAGCCGAAGACTTATTAATGGACTGATTTGTGGGCTTAAATTGGAGTCATAAAAATGTAATATATATTGTATATATGTATATAAGTCAAATAGTCATACATAAAAAAATATAGTTTCAATTTTAAATTCATTTAAAAAATGAATTTTTTTATTTATAAATTTATGTAAAATTTTGTGCCTCTCTTTCAGTACCAAATACATTTATTAGTTCTTTTACATAAATTTAATTTATAAGCTTTAGGCCAATTTTTCTTTCGAAACTTTTTGAACTTCCTACTGGGCTACAGTTTCAATTCCCAGATGCTGCCAGCCAGCTTTGGCTACCAACTACTTGTGCTACCTTTTCACTATTTGGGCTCCATTTCGTTTCCAACTACTGCTGAAGTCCTTAGCTTAGGTGAGTATTACATCCTTTGCTCCACGCCTGCCAACCAGCTCATTAGGCCCGTGTCTTGTGTGTGTGTGTGTGTGTGTGTGTAATTAATTTATAGACACATTTTGACACATGTTCATTGCGAGAGAGACGCACAAACTACCCTGACACAGGATGCTCCACTCGACAGTTAATTCTTTTCAGTTACGAACATAAATCTCTGTCCCTTTGGTCCCTGCTCGCATGTCAAAATGGCAAATTAATTTATGGTTTTAAGCCATAATGAATATCTGAAGCGTACGTTGAGCTTACGTTGTCACAGAACTTTTGCTCGAAACTCCGTTGTATTCCTGCTCCTCCTCCTGCCCCTCTTGCTCCACTCTGCTCTAGCTTCATTTGCATAACAAACGATTGACGTTTGCCCCAGCGCGCCTTAAACATTTTTTGCCAGCTTTATAACTGATTATCCGCCTTGTTGTTGGGTTAGTTTTGTTATCCTGCCCCCGTAAAATTATGCAAATAGATCCGCCATGTGTATGTTTTTTTCGGTAGGGAAAAATATATAAATAAAGCAGATGAAGCAATGCGTAGCATAATTTACTTTTAAATGTAAAAATCGAGTCGAGTCGCGTCGCTGTCATTGATATGAGGCCGCCTGTCCGGGCCAGTGACAGCGCTGGGGAGACGGAGTCAGATTAAAACAAAAAGCCAAGGCTGCAGGCGAACGACTGTCAGCTACCCTGCACATAGTTTGACTTATATCATTAGCTGCTATATATTATTATTTTTATGTTTACTATATTTAATTATTGCTCATAATGATTTTTAAATACTGTGTAAAATCCGTAACGTTGCTTGGTACTTTCAGTTGAGTGAAGGGTATAAGTAGCGCTGAGCCGTGCAGAGCGGATCAGGGAGGTTGAAAAAAATACGCATACGCAGCGTTGTGCACGGTGGAAAATAAATCAAAGTGAGAGCGGACGACTTGGCGGCGCCGAGATTCCCCGTTTTTGTTGCCACACTGAGATTTATGCTCGCCGTTGTTTATGAAACTGACGGCCCTCAGCTCCTGCCCCTCCCGCTCTACTCATAACTCACTCCCCGAGCTGCCGTAGCACAGGCCACACATTAGCATAAATCCGAGCACTTGTGAAGCCAGCAGCAGAAGCAGCAGCAGTAGGGAGAGGGAGAGGGAGAGGGACAGGGAGAAGGGGGGCATTCGCAATAGTTTCGATCTGCTGCGATAGGGTATTATTGCCATTCCATTAGGCAACGACACGCGCCATCAAAAGTCCAACGCGCGAGTAGTCTCCATGTCCAGTTGCAGCAGCCAAAAGCGGCTTTCTTCCTCTCTCTCTCTCTCTCTCTCTTTCTCTTTCTGTGTCCCCCTCTCTCCCTCTGATGTATTTAGCATTAATATTTATGATTGCTCAGTCGAGTATGCGGCGATTCCCGTTCGCATTCGCATTTTCATTGCGCTGATTTTATTACGAATATTATTTTCGCTCTCTGCTTCCCCCCAGCTTCTGCTTCTGCTTCTGTTTCTGCTTCTGTTCTGCTTCCTCTTTTTGTTTTTTATGAAACTCATTTTCATGCTCAGCAGCTGCCAAACGCAGAGCGAAATCTTTACCTTTACGCATGCACACCACCACACAAACCCACACACACACAAACACACACACAGCAAACTACACCCAGCAGACAGTTGAAGTTTTTCTCCATTTCATTTTCCAATTTCATTGGCTTTTCCTTCAGCTTTCAGCTTCATTGAGCGCATTTGTTACTTCTGCTTTCGCTTTCGCTTTTACTTTACTTTTATGCGAGTGTGCCAGCGTGTGTGTGTGTGTGTGTGTGGGAGTGCGTGTTGTATGTGCTTATTGTCCTTTTAAATACACGGCCGTAAAATTCATATTTTTATGCCGGCCCTTTTATTGGCCATTCGCCGGAGCACCTTGCAGTCAGTTGGCACGACGACTACAGTGCCGCTGCCTTTGTGTGTGTGTGTGTGAGTGTGTATGTGTGTGTAGCTGCATTAGTGTATGTGTGTGTATGTGATATCAATTCGATTACCTGCAGCTCGCACAAGTATCTGTTGCTGTGCCCCCCCACTGTATCTGTATCTGTATCTGCAACTGTGCCAGTATCTGTATCTTTTGCTCTGTATCTTTGACCGTATTTCAGCTTTGGTCAACATTAGGATTCAGTTATGCTCGCTCTCTGAATATTAATGCCCTCTCGAGTGCATCGTCTGAAAGCCAATTGCCCATAAAGTCTTCAATATATCTCTCACTCTGTGTGTGTGTGTGTGTGTGTGTGTGTGTGCAAGTCGGCCAAATTCTATATACATTATTAGTTTGCGCTTTGTGAATTTGCGCTTTTATTATTCATAAATTATTTAAGGGCAAGTTTCCTGCTCAAAGGAAACGAAGGCTTAGTTTCGGATTTTCGAAATCTCGCAGTCTCGCAGCAGCTGACAGGGAGCTGAGCAAACCTTTCCAAAGTTATCAAGAGATTGATGGGCATAACTTATGCACTTGCAAGACATTCGAGCTAAGCTGCAGCTTGACTTGAGTTCAGTTCTGAGCAAATGATGTGAGGGGAGCACCCCTAAGGTGAGGTTCGTTTCTATACGGTCGAAAACATATTAAAGCCTGAGAATTATTTGTGGCATAAGGAATGGTCGCTATATCAATTGCAGACTTGATTTTTATAGTATAAAATAATTATTATTATTTGTTTTTTATTAATTTTTTTTTCGAAAAATTTTAAGTTTTTTTTAAAATTTAAAAAAAAAATGCATTTGTTTGATAAGGCTTTAGGCCTCTACAAGTTGCACGTGTTTTCCAGTCTACAATAATTAATATATACGCATATATATCAGTGCTTATTACCAGTTAGCTCTTTAATGTATCTAGATAGAGTGTCAACAAAGCTGAGTTCGTTTATGACTAGAAATTAGTCTCGCTGCGAAGCATTTCTGACTCGATTCGCCTGGGCAAGTCGCAAGAAATTGGCTTTAATTTGCGACTTCTCGATGAGTTTATCATTCGATTTGCTGCGAAGGTCGTCGAGCAATTTGCACGGACTTTTCTCGAGAATTTTCTCGTTGGCTTTACTTTACGCTGCCCTTTCCCTTCGCACAGCGACTTGGAGGCGTCAAGTAATTTACAATATCGATGCGAGGCGATGGATGTGCGATTGGGTCGACTTCGGATCGGGTTCAGCTTGGGCTTGGGTTGGCTTCGCAGCCTTGGCTTAAGATTGAGATTATCATGAGGCTGAAGGTGGCAGCTTTTAGCTGCTTTTTTATTATTCAACAGCAGCAGCAGCAGGTGAAGGCGAAGGCGAAGGACCAGACGTAGACTTAGGCGACGCCGGATGTGGCTCTGCTGCTGCTGGCGACGCTCTGCTCATTACTTAAAAGCGCGCCAACGCGCGTTGCCAACTTGATTGAATGAGTTGCGCGTGGGAGGGGGCGTAGGGGGCGTGGCCTGTTGCGACGTGACTTGGGCGTATTGGTGGCATGCCAAGAGCGCAGGCATAGCATGCATGTAAAGGCAAAGGGATGGTGGGGGCAGCAGGGCAAAATGCCAGCACTCTGATTGTGCGGCTACCTGGCGTATGCGTAATATGCGCCAAATGCGCGTAAACAATTTTGCAGCTGCGAATAACGATTGCAATTATCATAATTAATCCTGGACGAGCATGAAATTCATCGAAACGCTGATAATCCGTGCGCAAAAGGGTTGACTGGTCGCCAGGGCTGTGGTGCAGCCTTTTGTATGGACAAATGGGCGGCGTGGTAAATTGCTGGGATTTATAGAGCAAAGAGGAAGAGAGAACTATAGAATGCGAGTTCAGAAGAATATGATATAGGCTTGAGTTAGCAGTTAGTAAGAAAACATAATACCAAGAGATGCTCGGGGTGATGCCCTGAGTGGTAGCGGGGTTGGAAGCCTGAGTGAAAAATTAGAGCCAAGCTTATAGTATTTTCTGTAGTTCATACCTAACAAAAAAATTAATTAGAATCTATATACAAAATATTTTAATAAGAAAAAAAAGATAATTTCGCTGATATTTATTTTTATTATTTATATTTATATTACTGTTATCTACTTTTAACATAATGTTCCCCAGCGCCCACTCTAATTCGATTAACCTTTTTTTTATCAGAAATAAAAATTTGAAATTCTAAAAAAATATTCATAGAAGCCTCCCCTTAATGGTGACAAATTAAAGCAATCGCCTTTCAATTGAAGGCCTTATCGCATTTTGATGAAACAACAAATCAGAGCATTCTCTCGATATAATGCTCCAGTTGGTCGAGTCCCCGAGCTGCGCCCTTGCGGTCAGAGGCCAACAGGCCCCAGGCAAGCAGCTCAACTGGGAGTGCGACTGGAAGTGGAAGTGGAACTGAGAGTGTGAAACATGTGTGTGCTTCACACAGAGCCAAACTAATCGCCCAAGTGTTTGGCATTATGCTCGGCCCTTTTGGGACGACACTGCTCCACGCACTTGGCTGCAGTTTCGGCCAGGCCAAGCAGGCCCTATGCTCCTACTTCAGCCACGCTGCGGTCATTGAAATGAATTTTTATGCAAATTCTTGGGCGGGCAACGGCAACTTGTTGCCACACGCTCTCCGGTCCGGTCCGGTCCGGTCTGGTCCGGTTAAGGGTTTCGACTGGGGACCTGAACTCGACTCGGAAGGTCCGAGGGAGCTGCTCCGCTGCTGCTCTGTTGTCAGTCAACAGGGGAGCAAGTGCGGTGGGTTGTTGGGTCTGTCCTTCGGTCTGCCGCTCTGTCAGTCTCTCGGCCTCTCGTTGGGTCTCTCTGTCGGCCTGTCAGTGCGCTGGTCTCTTTGTATGTCGTTGTAAGGTTGTTTCGTTGCGTTGACAAATTAAACAAATAAGACAAGAGCAACAACAGCAGCACACACACACCCACACACACGCACACACAGAGGCACACACACAGCTCGTAATTCGATTTCAGCCCGGGCCTGTCCCCGCTCGCACTCTGCCTGCGCTGTTGGCAAATGACAACGACATGTAAATACTTCTTCCTGCTCTGCTTAGAGTTTTGTTGACAACAAAGAAAGCGCTGGGAGAGCAAAAAACCAAAACCAAAACTTTTTGGGCCCAAATCGAAAAGCACACGAATGAATTTTCATTCAATTATCCTGAACATTTGCCTCCAGTCGCTGCTCCGTCCTGGTTCTGCTCCAGCTCCATCTCCGGCTCCGGCTCGAGCCTGTTCGCCTTGTTTGTTTGTTTGTTTGTTTTATTTGTCTGGGGACTGAAACTAGCCCCAAACTGCGCAGGCGACAAGGCTCGCTGCTGCTTCTCTTCTCTCTCTCTCGAGCTACGCTCTTGGCCTGCTCGTGTCTGTGGGCATTGTCTTAGTCCTGACTGAAAATTCATAGCCGCTCTGTTTCAATTTTTGGCCTCTGCTCCGTTATCCTGGCTCTGTTGTTGTTGTCCTGCCGACGGCGTTTTCCCGTCTCGTGGCCATAAAATTTCATTTTATCAAACAATGAAAACGTGTCGGACGACGACGACGACGACAGGAGCAAGACAGACAGACGGACAGACAGGCACAGACAAATGTGGGAGCAGAGAGCGCGGCGAGGGACACCCAGCAGAGACAGTACACAGGGCACTCAAAGTGCGCCTTGGAGCGTCTTGCTGGACGCACTGGCAGTAGAAATTACTTAGAGTGTAGCGCGCATTTCACATGCTCCTTATCGTTATCCTCTTTACAGCCGAGTGCTCCACCCTGCCCCTGCCCCTGCCCCTGCCGTGGCAACTTATTATGATGATATCAACGCAAGTTGTCGCTTAAACTGACCTCGCAGCGCGAGCGAAATTGAAATATTGAAACCGGAAGAGGCAGAGGCAGAGCAAAAGTTTCACGGAAGAAGGGAGAGAGAGAGAGAGAGAGAGCAGTGTACTAGACATGGCAGCAAACCGAGTGCTGACAGCAAGGAATTCCTATCTGCTCATTCCTTGCCGCTTTCAGTTCGATAATTCAATCTCGTGCTCAAGTTTCACTTGTTTCTATCGTTTTCACATGCAAATGGAAATATCGCGCCGAAGCTGTCACTTCTTCTGCTTTCCGCACACTTTCTACGATATTTCTATCATTATGCAAAACAGCCATAAAACAGAACCTGGCACTTCTTGTTATTAGCTCTGTTCAATCGTTCTCCCAGCTCAAAGTTGTCCCACTAACTTCCTTTTCATCAATTTCTCCTTGGGCGATTTCATTGTAATTCGAGCATTATCCCCTGAAATCCCTGTGCCCAGCCCCGTCGCGCTGTCCTACTTTCATTGCAGTCTCTTTAAGCCTCCTGCCAGTTCTTCCTGCTCTTCTTCTCTAATTAACTTCCATATTCTCCTGTGTAATTATGTTTGCCTTGTAATTATGATGGCGGACAGGCAGGAGACGTGGGCTCTACGTTGGCTTTGCCCAAAAAGTTTCGCCATTTTATTTCCTTTTTTAATGGTAGTTTCTTTCCTAATGCCTATGCACGTCTCGTATGGCCTAACTGGCAGGGTATATGGGTTGACTGACGCGCTTAGAGACAGTCGAAGTCTGCGCACAGTTTACAGTTTGATTTTCTTCGTTTTTGTGTTATTTTTTGGAAGAAAAAAGGATCTCTTCCTTCAATCTATTAGATTCTATAGCAAAAACTACAGATATAGTCTATTTTATATGTTATCATAATCTAGCTTCAAGCTTTATATTTATATACATATTATACATATATGTAGTATATATTCATTCCAGTGATTTTTCAGAAAAGACGGATGCTGTTTTGATTCTAAAGATTAATAATTGAATTTCTTTTAATTTTTCTTCTTTTATCTTGAAAAATGTTGGATTAAAATCCATGTTTGTGTTTATAATAATGAAGCTCCAAGCATTTATATATATGAAATTTAGTATATATAGTATAAAGTATAAAGAAATTCCTTTGATTGTTGTCTCTCATGTTGTTTCCCGCATTACTCTAGACCTAGATATATTTTTCATTTTTATCTCAATTTTTTTTCCAATTTCAATTATGTTCATATGTATACCTATATTCTGAGAGTCTTTCAGACTCTTAGTCACAGTGTGCACTTCAGCCAACTTCCTAGGTGCTCTTCTTCTTCTCTTACGTCCTTTGCACCTGTCCTCAAGTCTCTTCCACTTGAGTTCTCCAGAGCTTTGAGGACATTTCGACTAGCGCTTTTCGCACTTATTCCAATTAAACTTTGTACAATCAAATTCGTTGCTTTTGTTGGTTTTCCCTCCACCGTTTTGCTTCTTCTTCTTCTTTTTCTGTGTTTTTCAATTTTCGGTTTTTAATTGGGCGTCAGGTCAACGAGACAAACAAACGAAATTTGAAATTGCTTAATAATTTACAGGCCAAGCTCTTGAGCTCCTGCTCCTTCTCCTTCTCTCTTTCTCTTGTTTTGGAAGTTCTTTTGGCTGTTCTTGTTGTTGTTTTTATAGCCATAGCTGTTGATTAGCCCACACAAAAGGCGCCCATTAAGCGGCATAAGGCGCGCCTTAAAACTTGCCTAATTGGCCCGCTCTGCCGGTGTCGCTGCCGCAGTCTCTGCCGCTGCCGGCGTCGCTGTCCACGCAAAAAAAAAACTTTTACGCAAAGTTGGCCACAAAAATTGCTGTGCTGGTCGTAAAGGAGAGCCGAAACGGCTGGCCGCAAAATATGACAGTTATGACTGCTATACTACGCTGTTATACTACACGTGCAACTGTTATACACCGCCCATATCACCGCACAATTTGCAGCAACAAAGTTGTCGAGCCACTTTCCACCTGCAACCACTTTGTCTTTCCTGCCTCTTTTATCCACCCCCTTCCCATTCCATCCTTTAGCCTTTTCTCCTTTGCCTTTCCCTTCACACATTCCATTTTGAGAAGGCAACAGTCGGCAGTTGCTGCTGTTTTTCTAAATGCAATTTTTAAAATACTTTTCAAACTGCTGAACTAATTATTGTGTACTCTTGCCGGAATATTAAAAAACAACAATCAGCGGTTTCTCAAAATAATTGCGATGTAGCCAAGAGTAAATGTTGATTGACCTACAGTTTTTTTCCAGCTTTTATTCTGTATTCAACCGATTGTTCCTATGACAGCTATGTGTTATAGTGAACCAAATTTGGGAAAACTTGCGGAGAATATTGGGAGTACGATTAAAATAAACTGTGGTCAGTTTGGTGAAGATACCTTTAAAAATAACAAAAATCGGCCGATAGGTTCTATGGCAGGTATACGATATATTCGTCTGATCTGACTCGCTCCGACTTATTTACATCGTGCAGCAAAAAGCAGTATGTGTACCGAGTTTCATTAAGATAGCTCAAAAACTGAGAGACTAATTTGCGTTTAAGCAGACATGACGGACAGACGGACAGACGGACAAACAAATAGTATAGTAATTAATACATTTCCTACTGTACTGCGACCATATATGTTACACATTAGCGAGAGTTCCCCTACCAAGGAACTTGCGAGTCCGGCGACAATTTACTAAGCTCACGCCAGAGGGCAGAAAGTTAGAGAGCCCCCGGGCTCAAGTTGTTGCAGTACCAGCAGCAGCAGCAGCAGCAGCGCTGCTGTCACCTTGAGATCCATTCACAGCAGCAAGAAGGAGTAAGAGGATGGAGAAGAAGAGAAAGACAGGCGACAAGGCCGGGCAACACAACATGGCAACATGTCAGCCCATGGACCAACAATTTGACCTGGTCCGAATGCGGCTCAGGTTGCAGAAAGCCTTAGAAAGAAGAAAGGAAAAATCTGTTGACCTTTGCCACAAGACAGACGGGTGGAAGCAGAGTGAGAGCGGGCAGGCAGGAAGGAGGCCGGCACTTGTCTACCCTTTGGCCTCGTCATTGTTTGCCCCAAAGCCCCAAACTGGCAATAAACTTGTCTATTTTAGCACAGAGACAGAGAACAAGAGAAAGAGTGAGAGGGGGGGGGGGGATAGGAAAACTATGCCAAGATGCGAGTATCTTTTGTTGTTCCCGTTATACCCAGTGCCTTAGACGGGGGTATGATAAGTTTGTTGAAAGCAAATTATAAATGAAGCGTTTTCGATGCAATAAAGTATATATATATATTCTTGATCAGCATAAGCAACTTTATGTATAACAGATCAATTTATCGTACAGTTAAAATAATATATAAACATATATGTACCATATATGTCGATGCAATAAAGTATATATATTCTTGATCAGCATAAGTATCTTTATGTAGAACAGATAAATTTATCGTACAGTTAAAATAATATATAAACATATATGTACCATATATGTCGATGCAATAAAGTATATATATTCTTGATCAGTAACTTTATGTAGAACAGATAAATTTATCGTACAGTTAAAAAAATATATATCCGTAGAATAGGATGAGAGCTGAGAAGAAATATTAAAATGTGATTTAAAATTTAATTGAAAAACTTTATTTGTGTAGACAATAACTAGAAAATCGAGAACCTATATTCGAAAAGAAAATCGAGAAGCTCTTAAAAATATATACACATTTAATATTAAAATAAAACGTTAAAATTAACAAAAAAACAAAAATAAATTTTAATGGAGATAATACCAAGCATATGCTTAGGTTAGGTACAATCAAATGCATCTGCAGGTATCTGCCAGCATATGCGGCCTTCTTTTCTAGACAGCTGTACTTCTTGTTGTGCTATGTAGTACCATAGCTGCTGTACCCGCTGCTGTTGCAACTTTTGCTGCTTTTTGTTTGCTTGGTACGCGCTTGCCGCATGCTGCATGCTGCGTGCTACTGAGCCGCTTTTTGCGGGCTGCGCCTCAATTTGAATTAAATTCAATTTTTTGCCTTTGCCTGCGCTTTCGCTTTTCAAGGTTGCGCCAGTTGCAACAACATTTGCAACAACTGCCCGGCTGTGTCCGGCGGCCATTAGGCAGTATGAAAGGCGCACTGGCACGCCTCCCTGCTGCGCCCCTTTCATACTCACTGCTTTTCCGCCCTTTTCGCTCAACTGCTTCGCATTTTCTGTCATTTCAGCTGTCGAGATGCCTTTGGCCTGATTTTTTTTGCAGAAAGCGATGAGGAGGGGTGGGCAGGGGGAAAGGGGCTGAAATTCTGCGAAATATATAGGTAAAGTGGAAAATGGAAAACTGAGTGAAAGCTCTGCAACTGGCAACTGGCAAATGAAAAGCCCCGCCGTCTGTCCGTCTGTCCGTCCGTCCGTCCGACCGTCCGTCCGTCCGTCCTTCCTGGACTTGCAATTAAGAAATTTGTCAGTTTTTGCCGCTCGACACGAATGAAATGAGATGCATTCAATTGAACCAAATTCGTTCGTTCGTTCGCTACAAAAGAAAAGTCCGGGAAAAGCGCACGACTGAAAACCTTTATATACTGCCCTCGCCCCGCTCATTCCCCCGCTGCTCACTGCCTCCCTTGCCTCGAAAAGCAATGCATAATTAAACAAGTGAAAACACAACGCGTAAAGCAAGCTACAGCCAACGATACTCGCCAGTTGAATACCGTTCATCCAATTGAGTTCTAAAAATTTATCCCAAATTCAGTATAGTCAAAAAAGCGTAGCACTTCAAGAAGCCTATGATTTTTTTGTTTTTGGCCTACGTAACAGCCATACTGTCTCCATGCGGACATACATACGGACAAACAGTCACACTGATTGTGAGACACATACAGGCAGATAGTTTTGGTAAGAGTTGCCAACCAAGAGTATATATCTATGGTGTATGGTGAGCTCTGCCTTCTACTACCAGCATACAAATTTTTACAAAATGAATATACCATTTTACCCATTTGCAATGGGTGCCACCTACCTATAAAGAGCAAAATTATATTTGAGAACTAAGTACTCGCTGCTGCTGCTGCTGCTGCTGCTGCTCACTGCTCTTCTTGCCCAGAGAACTGTGTCAACTCAATTGCAGGCCAGTGAGAGAAAAGAGAGGCGAGGAAGGGCAGGTGGAGGAGCCCGCTGCAAATGTCCCTTTGAGGCAGTTGGAGGCGCATTTACGCCCGGTTTCACTATGCAGAGATTGCAGTCAAGTGTTGTTTCACAACAGATATTTTAGAAAATGAATGAGAAAAATAGAATGCCTATAAAGTACTATATATATTATTATATTTTGCGAATTTGCGCTTATTATTATTTCAATTAAATTTTTCATATATAAATAAACAGTTTCATTTCGCTAATACATTTTTACATTTTTCTGGGGCCTTCTTCAGTTTCTGCTTAATATTTTCAATTGTATAGGCAACTTTAGCAATTTGTAGCTTAGTTCCAGCAACCTAAGGTATCTCAGAGTCCGTCTTTAAAATGCAGCAGTTTGAACACTTGTAGCTCCCGAGTAGCAGGCAGCAGGCTGCAGCTCAGAGACAAGTTTTCGTTATTTGATAAGCGGAAAAGTGAACTTTATGAAAGTCAAAGCAAATACTGCAGGCGCATATCGAGCTCTATTTGAGTTGAAAATTTCAAGAAAATATTTGCTTAAAATGTAACCCAATGAGTTGTTGCAAAATTGCTGGAAAAAAACAAAAAACGAAAAAAAAAATAAAAGGAAAAAGCCTGCTAGCGCACTGAATGTGCTCTCTCTCTCTCTCTATCTCTCTCTCTTACCATCTCCCTCTGCGTGTGGAGTCGACTTTTGCCTGCTATCTGCCGCACTTCCGGTTTCCTGTGACACTTCCCCCTACCGCCTGCCCACCCGCTGCCTCCTCCCTGCTGTCTCTTCCCGCAGCTGTAGCTACATCCACAACAACAACAACAACACAAGCTTCCTGCACGTCGTCTATGCCATTATGGGCACTTGAGCCGCTGCCAGCAGCTGCCATTTGTTTTGCCCATAAATGTTTTGCAGCCTTAGCTCCGCAGTCTCCCCCTCCTCACCATTATCACACCCCTCTCCCTGCCCTGCCCCTCAAACTGCACGCCTCTGTCTGGCTGCATTAGATGGCAGTGGCAGTATTTTTTGGCTCTGTGAACGCACAAACTTTGGCACGATTTATGCAGTTGCCCAGAAGCCTGAGCCCAAGGCCCGAATGTAGTGTCTCGTCTAGCCGGCGGCTGGAGGTGTGTGCGTGACACGAAAGATTTACTTTTAAATTTATTATAGATTTCAAATTAAAGACTTACGTCGAGTTTATGGCACTTTACCTAAATTGTTTTGTTTTAAGTTGAACAATCGAAGCGGGGACTTTTAGTTTATTCAGCTGCAAGGATTTTTGAAAGTTGATACATAAAATCGATAGTATCGATAGTATATAGTACAGAAATATATATAAAAAATATTTAAAGGAAGTTTTTTTTAGGTAATTAATTTGGACTATTGCCAAATCAATTGGAAAATCATTTTAGCCTCCATCTGTTTTAAATGCAACACCCAATTTTTTCCAGAAATATAATCGATGTTTCGATAGCTTTGAAATTATCAGAAAAATCAAACAAATATATCGATATGTTACTTTTTCAGATTGAAGCTCAACTAAGATACTTTCAGATTATACAATGGAAAAACTGTGATGATGAGAACAAAATAAAATCTTGTATAGCATCTATATGTATGGTTCGTGTACTATAAAATATGTATGGCTTAATATTACTCTTTATATGGAACAAACAGAAAACCTTTATCTCCTTAGAAATGTGTCTACAAATGATCGTAGAAATATTATAAATATTTCACCTAGAAATCCACTGTAAGCTTGCACGACGAACGTTTCTGTTATACAAAATACTCCCATAGACAACTTCATATAATCCTTGTCGCATCATTTGAAGACTTGTTAAGACGTGTTCGTTCGTGCGTGTCTGCCCACGTTCTCGCTAACTTTATGAGCAACAACAACAACAACAACAACTGGAACAAAAACAGCAACTAGAACAAATGCAATAAGTGCATTTGGCCATTTGGCACAGAGTTTCAATGGCTGCCCCAGTTTCTCTGGTCTGCCTGCTGCCTGCTGCCTGCTGGCAGCTGCCTCTGCCTCTGCCCCATCTCCAGCAGCCCCCTGCAGACACCTGTCACGTTTGTCGTTTGGTCTCGGTTTCTGTCTGTGTTTCTGTTTCTGTTCCTGTTTCTGTTTCGATTTAGTTCTGTTGCTGGTCACTTGCAGCTTGTTGCATTTTCGGTTGCAGGCATCCTGTTGCTGGCGCTGCGCTCGCTGCTTACCGCTGCTTAAATTACACACTTCCGTCTTCCTTCCTTCCTGCAGCTGCGTTTTGTTTGCTGCTCCTAAACGGGTTCTGTCAAATTGTAACCGGGGCAATTCAGCGCATTTCCAGTCGAGCCTCATTCAGCGTCGCTTTTCGCCTTCTCTCTTTACCGCTTTCCCCATCAAGCCTCCTTCACGCGCATCCGGCCGCCATACACAGTGTTGCATGTTGTATGTTTTGTGCGACGCGTTGTTATTCAAATGTGCGCAATCATTAAACTGTTATACAGCGAGTGAAATGACAGTTTAATGCTCGCATGCACACCTTATGGCGTATTTAATGTGAAAAACATAAGTAAAACTGTTATACGGCTGTTTTACAACTGTTATACCACTGTTATACGACCTGTAAATTTGCTTAATATCTCGTTTTAACTGCACGTCAACAGTTACAGCACTCACAAACTATTCACATGCAACTATAAGTCTGTTATACTGTTATGCTCGCATGTAATGTGAGAATTACAAATAACACTGTAATACAGCTGTTTTACAACTATTGATCAACTGTTATACAACTGTTATACAACTGTTATACAGCCGTTAAATTTGCTTAATATCTAATTTGTTAAGCACTTCAACAATTGAAGCATCAACAAACTATTCATCCGACTGTTATACTCCCATTACAACGCACCCGCTACTAATTCATTTATTGTCTCGCTTAACTCGATTGCATTTCAGCTAAATCTCATTTATATGCCCCACGGCTTGCAAGTGATTCCCTACCCCATCTAGGCCCGCACCGCCCCGCCACGCCCCGTGGGAAACTTGTGC
The DNA here is from genome assembly GCA_035046045.1 of Zaprionus bogoriensis. NCBI lineage: Eukaryota > Metazoa > Arthropoda > Insecta > Diptera > Drosophilidae > Zaprionus > Zaprionus bogoriensis. The sequence goes on from JAWNOI010000021.1 coordinate 953,856, forward strand.
TTTCAATTACCGTTATACTAAATGCATTCCCGTGTTGCGGGTCCTGTGCGCGTATTGCGTTTTCCGCCAGTTGCCCGCGGCGCGCAATTGCCACAAAAGTTTGCCGTGAACGCAGGCTCATCTCCGGCCCGAAAGCTCGGCACATTCTTTTGCCATTATTATTATTATTTCGTATAATTATTATTTATGTGGATTTTGTGTTTCTTCGCTTTCGCCGTTATTTTCTTTGTCAAAAACTAATTAGACTAATTAAAACGCAACTCAAGTTCAAAGTTCAAAGTTATTTCGCAGTTGATTGAATGAAAACTTTGCCACCTGGCAGCGCACGTGAAATGCCAGAGAGAAAGAGAGAGGCAGACAGAGAGAGAGAGAGAGCGCGTGAGCAGGGAAGATTCAGTGTAATGGAATCTGCAGCAAAGAGCAGAAATTAATTAACTTGGCCTTAATGGCCATTCCCGCAAATGGATGCGAGCAAGCTGTTTTGGCAAATGGCAAACAATTGGCAAAACTCAAAACATAATTAGGCTGCCTGCCTGCGCGGTTCCCTCTTCTCACTTTCTCTCTCTCTCTCCCGTTTCCTACTTTTCCTTCTTCGCCTTCCTTCCCCTCCCCTGCATCTCTTTATTGTACTGCCCTCGAGTGCTGAAATCAATTAGCGCGCATCTCTCTGCCACAGTTTCGGGGCCAGCTCGGCCCGCGGGCTGTCAGCTGTATAACAGCTGTATAACAGCGCAAACTAAAGCGTAGCAAAGCAACACAAGATTGTCTCGCACGCATTAGCATCGAGTAAAGTAGACTCGAGTCTCTTGAAGCGCTGCGTGACAGTTGCAGCTGCCATCATGTGCAGCAGCGCATAAGTGTGGCACACACACCCAACACACACACCCACACACACATACACCCGCATACTTATGCTATATATACTTGTCAGCGTTTCCCTGGGTCAGCACGTCGCCAACATTTTGGTTGATGTGGCCAGAGCAGCTGCAGTTGAGCCTTGCTTATTTGAGCACATGTCACAAGACTCGCTGTTAACCTTGGTATACCAGTTATATACCAGTTGTATACCAGTTGCAAAAAAAAGAGAGACGCCGCTTTGTCCTTGCACATCAGTTTGCCCACAGCTGTGCATGACAAAGTGCAGTCATATGCACGCAGCAATGAGAGTGATGTAGGGCAATGTGAAGCGGACGAACAAAAAACAATTTGAAAGCGGCACAAAATACTTGAACAGCCAAATGTATAACACTTGTATAACAGTCAAATTTAACAGTTGTTTAGCAACTGTGTTACAATATCGTTGCTGATTTCTATGATTTTTACCTTGTTGAAAACATGTGCTGAGGTATAACAAATGTATAACAGTTATATAACAGCTTTTAAACATAGCAATTGCATATACTATAATGAAAAATTTTCTACCTGCATAGTATTGTGTCTGACACACCGCAACCAATGAAACAGAACTCTCCCACTGTTATACATATAACAGTTGTCACCACGCTCGACTCCCGATCAGAATTAGGCTGTGCACTTAACGCCGTGTCACCTTGTCATACCAACACAGTTTACACAGTTTAGGCTCAACAGTCGCTGACAGCTGTAGCCTTCGATTACAGTGTATAACAGTATAACACACGACATGCACGTTCATGTCAGCCAGGAGACGACTAGCACAAAAGCATTGCTCGCCTGCCTGGCAAAACAGTTGATGTTGTCAGCGGGAAAATGCACGTGAAAAATGAAACGGAAAAGCGGCTGAAGAAAGGAAGGTGAAGGGGGAAGGAAAAGAGAAGAGGGAAAAGGAAAGAGGAATGCGAAAGCGATTGCGGACAACAACAGGACTGCAAACAGCAAACGCAACGCTTTGACTCGACGGCAACCTGCGCACACACTGACACACACACACGCACACACACACCCGCTGGCAAATTCCAACACTAAGGTATACCAGAGGCACATTCAGCTGCCTTTGTGGCACGCTCCCTCGTGCCTTTGTTCCACCTGCAAACTAGAAGTTGACGCTACGGAAGGTTGCATACCCTGCTAAATAATGACATCAGGTTCATTTGATTATTCCCTTCCCTGAATACTATATATGCTCATCTTTATTTATCTGGCTTGGTATATAGACTTAGAAATTGTTGTTACAGTGAGCTCTAATAGAAAAAAAATGGTTCTCAGTAAAGCTTTTAGCTTGACTGATTGTTTCTATGGCAGCTTTATGCCATACTTGATCAAATTAAATGAATATTCTATAGAATATAAAGATAGTGATAAAATAAAGACGTACCCACTTTATTTGTGCTGTCTCGATAACAAAAATACACAAATTGACCCATAGTTTCAATGGCAACCATACGACCATACGTTTCCTACCTACACCTGTTTGAAGCCAGATCAGGCACTCTGAAAACTGAGCGGACAGACAGATGTACACTACTAGATCGATGCTGATGTTGTTCCGATCAAGAATATATAATATATATTTACACTTTAGTAGCCACAATATCCTCTACCCTCGCCAGCATTAATATACCCTCTGCCCAGTGTCTGAGGAAGTTGACGACGTTGCGCACTTTTCCATTTTCCGTTCTAATGAAGGCATTTAACCGAGTGCAAGGTGCAAGCAAGGTGGTGGCAGTGCTTCGCGTCGATTGGAAAAACTGCGAAACTCTGTCGGACTTGACCTTTGCACTCATGCATATTCCAGCGCGTTCCCTTTGAAGTGCCCGCCGACCAATCAATTCAATTGATGTGGCAGCCCTGCGCCAGGCGCATCAATCAACGGCACTTGCAGCTGCACCTCGTAATGGATGGTTGGGAGGGGGTTTGGGGGGTAGCAAGATGAAGCTGCAGATGAAGCAGAAGATGAAGTGGCAGTGACAGCCTTCAAAAGAATTCGAAACTGAGCGAAATCTATGTGAGGTGCAACTCGAAAGTATGTATAACACTGTGTTATACAATTTAATTGCACATGTCATTAAAAGATAGATGTAAGGAACTGTTATACAAGTGTTGTACTTAGTAGAAAACATACCTTATATGTATATGGCAGTACTGTGATAGTTTGGTGCTACTAACATCATGAAAAGTTGACACAATTGCATTGTATAACTGTTTGAAAAGTGTTATATGACAAAAGAAGTAGCTGGATAGTTGTCTTATCTCATCAGTAGCATGCCTATGTTGTATTCCTTAAAGCCGTCTACAAAATACTGTTTTACGACTGTTATACAACTGTTATATGATTGTAATATAACTGTTATATGACTGTTATAAATCAGTTATGTAAACAAAACTGTGAGATAACTTTTACGTGACTGTTATACAAATGCCATAGTTGTGTATACACATGTTATACAACAACTGTTATACTGCAGTTTTCTTCAAATTAAATCTATTGTATGCGCTATGTTAATACTCGCAGTTATGTAGCTTATTGATCAAGAAATCAAACTGTCATACACTCCACCCAAAACTGTTATACGCCAAATTGCAGTCAAATGCTGCACATCAAATTGATTAGCATCAAATCAACTCGACTCCACTGAAATCAATTGAACAAATGGCCGAGAACAATGGCTAACGAGGGCCGCAGAGGGAAGCCGGGGGCGTGGCAGGCGCTGGGACAGGCAATCAGTGGCGAGCTGCAGCATTTATCAATTTAGTTGCACCCCGCAGCGTGGATGGCAACAATGGAGCCATGGGACAAGACAAGATATGACACGGCCGGGGGAGCCAAACAATGCGAGCAGCCCGAACACCCCTCAGAGCCCCGTAGAGTGTAACTGAAGACGGGGGCATGCAACACGCTGCAGCCAGTTACCTGTGCCACTTGTCGCACCGCCGACGGGCAAGCTGAGCGAGCAGAACCAAAGAGAGGATGATAGAGAGAGAGAGAGAGGGAGGGAAAGCTGGGGAAAGACAGAGCGAGCGGCTAGAAGAGAGACAACACTTCCGGCAGTTTAGAGGCAACAACTAAGGCCAGTTGCAATTGTTTGGCACAACAATGCAGCAGCTCGCCACACCCCCGCCCCTGCCTCAGCTGCTGCAGCTGCTGCAACTCTGCAGGTGCACAGACAATGGCCAATTGAAGCTGTCCTGCCCCTCCCCCCAGCCCCCCTGCAGGCACCCACTGGCCGGGCAGAGGAAACGTTGTAATTACAACCGCAGGCCAGAGAGGCGCGCGTTCTGTTTGCCCCAAAACAAAGCGTGCACACAGCAGCCCCGCCCCGCTCCGCCCCCCTTGGCCTACAACAATCTGGGCAATCTGCTACACCCCCCCCCCCACTGCGAACAAGTGAGATTCGGCCATGGCCCTGAGCAAAACAAGTGCAGCGTCTTCCTCTTCTTCTTCGCCTTCAACTTTTGGCAGCGCACGGAAAGAAACTAACGGTACACGGCCATCTTTCATTTCGGGCAAGAAGAAGAAGCAGCAGCAGCAACAGCAACAACAGAAGAACAGGAACTCGCGCAACTTATGATGATGTTATAAGAAACTCGTGTGCATATAAATTATACGTCTATGCAAATGGGAGCTGCATCTGCCCCTGCATCTGCTGCAGATATCAATTCCGCCAAAAAGCAGCAGTTCCCGCCGCCTCCACACCGCTCCAGTGTGCGTGTGTGTGTGCGAAAAATAATTCGTTGCACATGCTGCGGTTGCACCGTGGCAGACAAATTTATAAGCCACTTGCAACTTTTGCTGTAGAATCTCAAAATAATTTTCACTGGATTTCGCCTTTATTTTGATGTCTTCATAATTATTTGTTTCTATTTACCACTCGAATTTATTGGAACTATATGGAAATATTAAATATTTCAAAATTATATTTTAATTATCGGAGTATTCTTTAAGGTACTTCGAGTATTTTCATGCTTATGTTAATTTATTTATTTTAATATTTTACCTTTTATCATAATGATAATTTCGCTAAAGCTTTGTATGGAGTTTAACTTTATGTATTTAACTAAAATATTTTTCCATGTGATCTGAATAAATTGTTGATGAGTTTATTTACAAAATAATGATAAACAAGAAAATAATTATATGATACAATTTTATTCTTAAACTTATGAGTATACATCTTTTTTTCTTCTAACTCCTAACTTAGCTGATATTCTGAAAACCCTACGCTTGCCCTTTATTCTTAATTCTCAGCATCTTCGTCTACATCCATATATATTCCTATACTACTGCCCGTTGCTTCCTTAATCTACCTTCATTGTCACTTTATTATTATTATGCAAATTTCTAATAATATTCCCGTAATTCCTGCTCAATCAAAATCTACCGGCAAAGCTGTTTAATTAACCAGCCTCTGTCCCTCTCGCTCTCTCTCTCTCTCTCTCTCTGTCTATTTTCTCTCAAGGTTCTTAACTTATTTGCACTTATTCCATTATCTGCAGGCCACAGCGAAGACCTTGAAACACAGCCTGGCCTTCCTGTCCTCCCCGCCCTCCCAACTAACAAGGTCGAATCGGGTTTCAGTTTCAGATTCTAATTTTGGTTTTTGCCTCGTTCACTTTTGACTTTTGCGACAGTGTGCAAGGTCATTGCAAAGCTCCGGCTACAGAAGACAGCTGCTGCACGCAGACTCACACACACAGGGAGTGGGAGTGGGAGAGAGAAGTGCAACTAGTACACCTGGAGCTCACCTGATGTCTGTCCTGCTCCCGCAGAGATATGAGCATGTGTTCCCATTTATAACTGTCTGCTCTGTCAGTTTTATTTCCGTTGTCGCATTTGTGGCCCGAATGCAACCACTTTATGCTATGGCCAACAGTTTGTACCGCTCTTTTATCTAACAAAATCAATAATTAGCCCCGAAGGAGTGCGGGAGAGACGCAGAGAGGGTGAGGGAGAACAAAAGTACGTGTCACGTGGACGCAACGCGTTGACAACGTGCAACAAATCAAAATTGCAAAATTACTAAATTGCAGTTAGCAGCGAGGTCTGCACCACTGTGGGCTCAATTGGTATATTAGCGCGCAAAAAATATATTGATGAAAAGTGGTGATGTCTGATGTCTTTAATCTCTAATAGATTGAAGTTCTACCTATTGTTTTAAAATTATTACAGTAAATCCCAGTTTGGAGTAATTTAGTTTATATCTTATAGATAAAGTTTTAGAGTAAAGCGCACGTCGAAGCCAGAGTTAGTAGTGTATATAGTTGTATAGAATGAGCTGAATTTGTAGCTTTATTTATATACAAATTTGAAGTAATCAATACAGGGCATAAAACATAATTTAATTTTCTCTAACTCTTACTCTCTTTACTTTTTAAATTTTTTAGGTATTCTATATGTCCTTCCTTGCTCATTTTTGGAGAAACTTTGCATCTATATAGCAAAATATAATAATAGTGAGAAAATGTACCCAGCAATGTATAAATTGCTTAGCTAGTGCCAGTATGACTTAGTAAATACCTTTTTTTTCTTTCTTTATGATTTTTCAACTCAGAAAAATTCAGAAAATTATAAATCAATAGCTAAAATCTTTTCTTTTTTTGATTTCCTACTACATTTTAATTATATTAAGCGAAAATTAATACTTTGCATTTGATTATACTGCAAGAGAACATTTATGTATATATCATTTCATTTCTTCCCTAATTTTTGCCACAAAAAGTGCATACGTTGTCCCATCGTACAGTGCTTAACACTCGACTGGTTACTGCATATTTAAACTATTACAGTTGCATTATAATGAAATTATTTAATGCTAATTACAGCTAAGTAAACAAACAACCGCAGCAAACAACCGACAACAAGCGACAAACAACAACAACAACAACAACAACAGCGATAACTGTTTAAACTGGCGACAGCTGGCAGCTTCATTCGATTGTAAATTATTCAAATTTGGAAAGTCGGCTAAAGCGAGCGAGAGCGAAGAGAGGATATGGCAACTGCCAGATTTGGCTTACGGGAGTATTTTGTGCTTTGCCATCAATAAATTTAATGAATTTTCTTGCCATGGTCCTGCCCGCCTGCCCGCCAGCCTCCTGGCAAAGTGTCAGCTCTTCGGGGCGAATGGGCAGAAAGCCTCAAGGCTTAGCATGCAATTCAATTAATGTTGCATAAGGCCCATCAACATCGGGACAGTCGAACAATGCCAACAAGCGAGCGAGAATGTGAGAAAGTGAGAAAGCGAGAAAGCGAGAAAGTCGAACAATAAGCTTCTCGACCTTGGACCGGACACGTGGTCACAAGAGCAAACACTGCGACTGGGCAGAAAGGAAGTCTACTAAGCGGACGCTGGCAGAGGTTGATGGAACTACCAAACATATCGGATTACAGCAGTAGAAGCTTGGCCTATTGATTGTGAATTGGGCGAAAGTAGTGGAAGAATGATGCTACTTTAAAGTTTGATTGATGGTCTTTGATACAAATGCAGTTTATTATAAAATATCTTAATTTTAAACCAGTCACAGCTGAGCTGAGCCCAAAATTAATTTATATATTTCTTATGTTATATTTTTGGAAAATAAAAAAAAAAAAAATTATATATAAATTTATAAAATAATTATAATTTTACATACCAAAATTCAGAAGAGAACTGCATCCAGATCCTGAGATCAATGCATATGCTAAATGTTTTTATATAAAATAGTATCTTCTTTCTCTAGCGAATAACTAGTTGAGCATTTGTAGAATTGGGAATCTGTAAGACAAAAAAACAGAGATAAAGCTTATAAGATTTGATTTGCAAAATTTCAGCTATTTACTATAATATTTAAAAAGCTAAAGATTTCAACAGCAGTATAATCGTTTTTACATAACTCATAGATTAAAGGGCATACTTGAGATGGAGATTAAGCAAGCAGCAGATAAAACTTAGCTGCTTCTATAGACCAAACACTTGGAAATACCGAGATCCTTCAAAAAAAAATGAGCACTTCGAAGAAAATTGGTAGTAAATTAGCAAAATTTAAAAGCCCTTGCAGTCCGAAGAGGCCCATTTAAGCATGATGTATGTGTGTTTAAATAGAGCTATGCCCATGCCATATGATTAACGAGTTTTCCCCCAGCACTCATCCATTATGCCGAACAATGCGAACCATTCCTAGGCGTAGCACGCGTATTCAATTACAGAATGCTCAGCATCAGTTACAAGTCAATTGGCAGCTGCTTCTTCCCCTTCTCCCCCTGCCTTCCCCTACTAACAGCTGCCAAGTTAAATGAAGTCAAAAATGTAAATTTCATTTGACGCCTCAGCTTCCCTTCCCGCCCTTCCTCTCTCTCTCTCCGCCCGCTGACACCACAGCGCAGCGCTGGAGGAGGAAGTCGAGCCTCAGTCTGAAGACGCGGCGAATTCGCAGCCGCAACGACTTGTAAGTCTGCCCCCAAAATATGCGCAATTAGGCTAGACATGGACAGGGAGGGGGGTGTGGTCGTAGGCGTAGGGCAGAAGTGTTGAGGGTTGGACTGGGGCGTGGAGAGGGGGCAACCCGCTTGGCAGCTGTTGCGCCATGAGTTGAAGGACATGAGTTGCCTGGCAGCCTGGCAGCAACATGTGCTTCACACACGCACGAACACACACACACACACCCACCTACACACGTACATATATGCACACAGTGAAGCTGCTTTGTTTCCTTTTGTTTTCGTGGCAGTTTCCCCTGGCAAACTTTGTCGGAGATCGCATTTTGCATTTTCCCACTCTCTCTCTGTGTGTGTGTGTGTGTGTGGCCTTCACACGAAAAAGAAAATACACACACACACACAAACAGAGAAACCGTTAATTGACTACGCTGCACAGGGACAGAGAAAGAAACAGAGACAAGGACAGCAGCAGGACTTCCAATGTGATGCGATTACATTAGGCTAATGAGCTAATGGAACCACCTAATGGATCAGGCAGACCTGCCCACAGCTCTACAACTCCGCTACCTTCCACACTCCCCCCGCCCCCTCCCCGCAATTAGAGACGCTGTCGATTAGTCATTATCATCATGAATGTCTAATGAATGATTCATTCATTCAGTCCTGAGTGCCACTCAATGCGCATTCACTTCAACTCGAACTCAATTCGAACAATAGCAGGCAAATGCGATAGAAGCCTGACAGAGTTAGATTTACTGGTCTGGGGGTCGAGAGTGCCTCGAAGAAATTTAAATAATTTTTATAGGCCTTCTATGAGTTTTCCCAGAAGCTGAAAAGAAAGTCTCCCTTATATTTTCCAAGGAACGAATCAGCAGGTTGCAACAAACCCAGTTAACTTTTTGGAAGCCAAGAACTTCAGTCTCATTCAATCACTTTCTAGACTGAAATTTACAATGTTTTCTCCTCCATTCTTTTTTCCATCTTCTTACACTTTTTGTATATTTATTTCACACATTTTAGTATTTTCTTCCTCTCTCTCTCTCTTTTTTTGTTGCCTGTTGCCCTACATTTCTCTCCTTCTTATTATTTCCTTTATAAAAGCTTCTCTCTCGTCTTCATATTATCCCTGTTATCTCGCTCTATCTATTAATCTGCCAGTTTTTTTTTTTTTTAATTTGTCACTTTTATTCTCTTTTGTATCTGTATGTTTTTATCCTACCATTTTCTAACCTTTCTCCTTTTTATTTTTCTTTCTTTCTTTGTATATCCTTCATTACTCTTTATTTTCCCAATTTTTTTTCTCTTTTTGCACCCCATTTCCCGCTTTTATTCCTGTCATTTAAGCTTCTGTCTTTTCCTCTTTTCTCCACTCTCCTTTCCACCAGTCTAACTTATCAGTTGATTTACTCTTTCTAATTGCATCTAATTGCGGTAACAAGCAACCAACCAAATGTTTTGTAACCCGCAAATGCAGTTGTCGGCAAAAACCCGAAACTCATCTACAGGGTATCATAGGGTATAGGGTACAAACTGCAATTCTTTCTCCTTGAAAGTCTCTCAGTCGCTGCAAACTTATGTTCGAATGAAACTTGCTGAAGTGCAATGCAATTAAATAAATAAAATAATTTATTAATAAATAAATAAATACATAAATAAATAAATACATAAATAAATAAATACATAAACAAATGAAAAGCTTAGCACTTAATATACAACTCGTGAGCAGAACGCGTACAGGGTATAAGCCGTACGGACATGTCACAGCCAACAAATTGTTTTATGTTTATGCCGCTCACGCATACAAAATCGGTAAAGCGGGTATACTCGACTTGTGTAAATTGTTGTAACAAGCCAAAAGAAGGCGTGGAGGCTTATTAAAATCATTTGCATATATAATATATTTGCCGTGTCTGTTTCACTGCTAAAACTATTAAATACTCAAAATAAATTAGGAACAGACAAAGCAGGTGAATGGTATCTAATCGTCGAGCACGTGCTTTACTTGCTTTATTTTTTTTTTTATACTGTGTGTGTGTCCTGCGACAAATGTCCAATAAATTTGAACGCCGAACTCCAAATCGAGCTCTAGCGGTGTCTGTGTGTGTTTGTGTATTGGTAGCAGGTTGGCGGGACAGCGCAAGAGAGCCGGAGAGGGGGTGTGGTGGAGGGGCCACTACATGTGGCAGCTGCGTCACGGAAAGACTCGCGTCATTGGCATTGGCAATAAGTAAATAAATAAATAAATCATTTGTGTGCATAGCCCGGCGATATACATCGATAGATAGAGATAAATACTGCGCGTGTGTGTGTTTGTGTAGGTGTGTGTGTGTATGTGAGTGTGTGTGTGTGTGTTACGGGATACGCTGCGTGGTAACAGCGTGTCACACACGCACACACACACTCACATACACACAGTGAACCACTTGAAAGCCAAATTGAACCTGGCGCCTCTCAGGCTCAGGCCGTAACACATGGCGCATACTTGATATTTCGTTACCGCCAAACATGTCATATCTTGCACACTTTATGACTCGCACACACACACGCACACTCATACACCGGCGACAGACAATAGCCCCCACAACTATTTTTAGCCAAAAGCATTTAACAAAGCATCCAAACGCAACGGAACGGAACGAAACGAAACGGAACGAAACGTTTATAAAAAGAATTTCCATTTTCATTCTCCATGCAAGTGAAATTTTCAGCAAGAATTTCAAAACACGCACAATACAGCAGGTGGCTGACAGGTGTATACCCTATAACTCAAGTTGCAAATATTACAATGATTAGATAAATATATAAAAAATATTTTAAATATATAAATATAAAATTATATAAAAAATATATATTATAATATATAAAATAATAAAAATAAATAATATAAATATAAAAAATATATCACACTATTGAAAAGTCTGCCAAAAATGCTGGGAGAAAAATCAAGTTAGAATTATGGAGGCTGGTAAAAAAATTAGTGCAAATTTTAAAGTTGGTTTTTTTAAATTATTTATTAACTTTTCCAGCTGATTTTAAAAAAATTTGCAAGCATAGAAGCACAAACATATCACATTATACAGCAGAACATTTTTAATAAATGCATTTTAATGCATTTTAGATTCATCACTCAACTGTGGCGCTCGCTACTCTCATTTATACAGGGTATCTTAAGTGAAATAAAAATATGAAATTTCGAAAAGCAATTTGGCTTTTGGCATGCCCAGGCTTTTGCCTGTCTCGCCAGCCTTTCGCTGTTCGCCTTTCAAGTGTCCATCAACGTATTTGACAAGTGCGCTGATTTCAGCCCATGTACCCAGCCCCCAACCCATCTCTCATCACCAAGACTCCCACCTGATGCCCGCTACCCCCTTTCCGCAGTGGAGGAAGCACCTTTGACTGTGCTCTGCTGGTTTTTCCCTCTGTGCTTGAGTCATTATTTGGTCATGCTTGCAATTTCCGCTCCGTTCCATCTCCATGCCATCCATCTAGCTGCTGGCTCTGCCGGAAGTTGCTGCTCTGCCAACAGCAGTGCCGCCCCAACGGCGCCCCGCCCCGCTGCGACCATGTCCAGGCCAGGTGGTTGCGCCGCCGTCCTAATGAATAATACAAGAGACGAGCTGACGGAACAGATGAGCAGCCAGCGGATCCCCGAAAAACTTTGCCCAATGAAATATTTAAATCGAATACGAGCCCTTGCCTTTGTGCACCTGTCGCTAGGTAACCAAAACCAAGAGAGAGAGAGTGAGAGAGAAAAAAAACCCAAAAAAATACTAAAGCAAATGTCCAAATAAAACTACGAAAGTGTAGGCAAATGCGATCAACTAAAGTGAAGTTAAAAGAATCTTTGGAAATTGCGGAAATGTACCCAAAACCACTTGAAAACATCACATGCCGTAAGCAGGGAAAGCGCAGTCGACTGTTAAATACCCGGCACTCATTTTTAAAAAATCATTACGAATTCATTGAGCACCACGGTAGGCAGATTTGGGCATATGCTATTCATTTGCATACCCTGTATACATGTTTTGCTTGAAAAGGGTATGATAGGCACATAAAACTGTTCAAAAATTTATATACTTGCTTTGGCTTTAGTTCAAGACAAAAACTAAACAATTGATTAAATAAAATTTAAATAATTTGCTTCTTAATTTTATTTTAACAGTTCAAGCCATAAAGAAAATAATTTTTTATACAAAAATTGTGTGATTATTTACGAATACAAGTCTATTAATAATACAAAAATCTTTTCAAAGCATAATCAATTTAAGAAGTCAAAAGAAATATGCAAAAGAAAAAAAAAATACTTTAAACTTAAGCACGGTTCAATAATTTTAACCATTTATGCTTAAATCAAAAATTCTGCTGTATTTTCCGTAAATACCAAATTTGAGATACTTTCGACTACAAAAATAAATAATAATGGTATACAAACTAATTTTAACTAAGAAAATAAATAATACTGTTAAACATTTTCGTTTATTTGAAAGGCAGCAAATTTCCCAATTAAATTCATTTAATAGCAAGGCACATTTTCCGGAAAATTTGAGTTAACCCAAGTGATAATAGTCGCTTAATAGCTGTAGGCTACTAGGCCCTACCATGGCATCGCCCTTGGCCGATTGGTAAGCTAAAACTATGCAAACATTGTGCATTTTGCACAATTAATCAAATATTTTTATTGAATTCTGTGTGCGTGGGGCAAACAGACGACAGACAGTGGAGCAGAGAGACAAATGTTGGGTTAAGCCGTTTCGACGCCGCATATCACATAACCACGAGCGGGGGAAGGGGCAGCTGAACTAGGCGGCTGGCAGACAGGAGCGGAGTGAGGGCTGCAGGGTCTTGCGTTTGGGCGCGTTAATGGGCCGGCTGACAGCGTGCCAAACAAGCAAATGCCCAGCAAAATGATGAATGACGTCGAGTGTGTGAGTGTGTGTGTGTGTAAATCTAAGCTAGTATGTGTGTGCGTGTGTGTGTGAGTGCGCGTGTAAATGTTTGCTAGATAGACAGGCAGACCGGCGGACAGAAGGACAGACGGACGGACGCTGACTAGATCAAGGCTGAATGCTGAGCAAACGAGCGACGGCTCACGACTCACGAATCACGACTCACGCTGGGACCCCCCGAAATTGTCATAAATCGCATTTGTGCATTTGCATTAGTTGCGGCTCGTTGGCCTCAATGAGAACGCGCGTGAGACAGAGACAGAGACCGAGTGCGACAGAGATGTGAGTATAATGCAAGCAAAAAAGGCTCCTTTTTTAAATAATCATACATTCTATATAACAGATATATTTTTCATTATTTAATAATTTTCAAAAAATCGAAAGAAAGTAATACAAGTATAATTATTATTATTAGCTTTATTATTATTATTAGTATTATTATTATCATTATTTTCATTATTATTTATATTGTTTGTTTTATTATTAGTTTTATAATTATTACTATTATTACGAGTATTATTATTATTAATATTTGTTTTATATGTATTATTATTATTTTTTTATTATTATTGGTATTATTTGTGCTATTACTATTACCATTTTTGTTATTATTATTATTTTTTTTATTATTATTATTACTTTTATTTTTTTTGAAAAACTTAGAAGTTATACACGCAGAAGTTGCTAAAAGTTCATAAAAAAAATTTAAAATCGCTAAATTTCTCAATAACCACAAACACGTTTTCAAAATTGCTAGATCTAGCTACTAATTAGCTAGAATGGCAGCTCTGCAGTGCGCAACAATGTTTCCCAGCGAGAAGAAGAAGCAACAGCAGCAGAAGCAGCAGTAGAAGCACAAGCAGAAGAGCAGCTTGAAATGCAAATGCTGCTTGAGCCTTTATGCAAATGTTATTCATGAATGTTATTCACGAATGAGGACTGCGAACATGACTCGCACTGTGAATCCGAATGTGAATCCGGATGAGAATGCGACGGCGACTGGGAGAGTGCGACTGGGAGAGTGCATATTGCATTGGCTCAGGGTCTGACTCCAGCTCGGGCTTTTATTTTGATTTTATGGCATGATGCAGACATAAAATATGAACAGATTAACACGCACAGACACGCACACACATGCACGCTAGCGAGCGATACGAAACAACACAGATCCGACTACTTGGTACAGGCGACAAAAGTGAAGCAAACGAATTGGCAAAGGCAAACTGAACATAACATTGGTAAGAACTTAAAAGCAAGCAACGTTATTAACTTTTAACGATTAACTGCTTATCGATTACTTTGCAATCGATTTTTGTATATCGATATTCATTATAATATGCATTTCATTCAATTTCATTCAATAGCTAACACAAATGGAGCAATTTTTTTTTTGTATATCGATTAAAGAAACTTATCGATAATCGCATCGAAACACAGTGAGTATCGTTTTTGATTATACATTCATTAATTATACAAACAATTCGCTGCAGTGACTACCGATAACCTCCTAAGCTGGCACTGTTCACATTTAACATACAGCAACAAAAACATTTTAATTATCGATAGGTAAACACTTCGGTCTAAGCCCGCAGTTTCGATTTTCGATTACATTTGAGAGGCTTTTGTCGGCTCGCTGCTTTATGCCATGCTTATCGCAGCGTCTATGTGAGTGTGAGTGCATTTATGAGTGCATTAGAGGGCGACTGTGCGTGACTGTATGTGTGTCTGACTGTGTGTGTGTGTGTGTGCCTGATGGCGACTGTAACGCTTCGCTGAGCCTTTTGTCTGCCTCTTTGGCGCACAAGTGCAATGAGCGTATAAGTATGCGTATATATGCGTATGTGTGTGTGTGTGTGCGTGAGACTGTGTCACTGTGTGTGTGTGTGATGTGTGTGTTGCCTGATTTGTGTATCAGGCAGCAGGCGCTTCTCAGTTGTTTGTTTATGGCGCATCGCCTCGTGTGACATCATTCAATTGAGACGAAGACAACGCTTTGATGTCGAGTCCTTAGAGGTCGTGCTAGCGGGGAGCGCGTGTCGTGACACGAGCTGAAGCTAAACACTGACACTGACACTGAAACTAAACTGTGATTGATCGAACGTTAGTGAAGACACGCACATATATCGCTGGAATCCCAAACAAAATCTATGAGCTCGACAGGGATTGAAATGGGAAATGGGAAACTTGGGTGCTGTAAAGCTATCGAAAGGAATTGCAATCATGCGTGGCTTATAGTTGCAATTAGTATCGTGACACGAACTAGCAAAAGTAAACATTTGCGAAAAATTGTTAGATGTTGTTAAAGAGAATAAAATAATTCCCCATCGTACGTAATTAAAATTTGTAGTTCGTGCTAGCATCGTGACACGAGTCTGAACAGGAGCTATACTAAAATTTATTAAGCCATAGCAGGTAGAAATGAAAAACGATTTACATGGACATCGTGCGTGATTGCTGTTTTCGTGACACGAGCTCGAAAAACACAAGAGCTCGTATGGATTTGACAAACGATACTTCCAACTATCGATCAAGATAAGTGACACGAGCACAGGGGAAATATAGATTAAATATAAATATATGCAGTCAAAAATTAAAATAGTTTTTTTACCATCTCTAAGCATTTAATTTATTCCCTCTTTGTTTTCTTTTCGCCCAAACTTTCTATCCCCTCCTCATGCCTCGCTCGCTGTGCCATTTTCACCTCTAACTGGAGCGTATTTAGGGGTCCATTTTCGGCTCTTCTGTTTGTTTATAGACAAACGTCAGCTTTTTTGGGTTAACGCCTTGAGCTAACTGTAAACAACGCTGCACTGAGCTGCTCCCCCACCCCTCTCTATCTCTCTCTCTCTCTCTCTCTCTCCCATGCTCACTTCTCTCTTCAGCTATTTATCGGCGCATTTGGAACATATTTAGCTTAACTTTGCCCCACAGCGCCACCTAGTGTTCATATGCTAATTGACTTTGTCGACTTCATCAAATGGCCATAGCTCTCGTGTGTGTGGGGCGTGGCTGCCGCCCACTGCAGTGCATAAATCAACGGAGCGCATTTCTATTTTCCCATTTTTCTTTTTCGAAAACTTTGCAAATTTTTTCCGAGTCCTGAGTTTTTCCGGCTGGAGTGAGATTTGCAGAGGAGAGCGTGGCTAGAGTGGGAGAGGGACAGAGGGAGGGGGAGAAGACCCAGTTTGTAAAGTAAACAAGTGGCAAATGAAACGACGCCGCAGTCGGCGTCGCTGCCAACGCTGACGTCGACGTCGGCTGAAAACTATTAAAAATGAAATCGCCTGTGTGTGCTGACAGTGGTGGGCGTTGGTGTAGGTGCGGGCGTGGCAGGGGCAGGGACAGACCGACACAGGGCACAAATAGCAAGAGACAGACGCAGAGCAGTCGCCGGCGGCCTTTGCATGTATTATGCATGTGCACAACACAGACTCACACACACACACACACACAAACTGGCACAAAGACACCGACGATTGATGTGTGTGCAGAGACAGCAACTTAAAAAACAACAACACGGCAACAGCAACAACACAATCAGGGAGAAATGAGTAGGCGCAAGCTGAGGGCGGGGCTGCACAATGCGACTAGAAGTTACCCAGCAAAAAGCTGTCCAGCAAGAGCCGGAGATTATTTTATCAAATTATATTATCAAAATAATAGAATAAACGTGTCGATAAATTTATCGATAATATATCGCACACATTTATCGATAGCTGCAACGAAAAGTGTGCACTGCTCATAAGCAAGACCTATAACAGTGGTATGCTAACAATAAAAAAACAAATCATTAAAATTGTAAATTAATCGATAAAAAATCGATAACAGCTTTTCAGTGAACAGAAACTTGAGTTTGTCCTTGTAATCGATTATACTTAACAAGTAAACAATAATTTGTATATCGATTGCATAACAATAACAAATATTCGATATACTTATTCGATAACTGGCTATAATTGTTTCTCAACCTCGCTCGATTATAATCGATAACTGTTTAAATATGTTCTAAAAAAGTTATCACCCATTGCCTGAGCTAACATCGAGCATACCCCACGCCAGCGCACGGCACAGAGGGTAGGCTTGAAAAATGTGCTGGTCATTGCGTAAAAATAAAGCGTATACGCAGCGTAACACATGTAGGCAAAGGTGGGACTCGCTTGTATATATTTCATATATACTTGTGTGACTGCGTGTGTGAGTGTGTGTGCTATGCAGTACAGACGCAGACACACCAACACATATGTACAACCATTTTGCAGAGCGAGAGGACGCACTCGACGCAGTGCCGAGCTCGTGCTCTGGCTGCCATCGGATTTCTATATATGACCCATATACGTCCATCCATCTATCCACTGGCTGCACTTGAAAGCAAACCTATGTGTGCCTGTGTGTGAAGACAGGCAGCGACACGTCGTCGATCAAGTATGCAAATGACACAGTTTTTGACAGTCTCGCGAGAATTCCGATGGCTCATCAAAAATTCCATGACGATTCGAAAAGGTCAGATGTAACTAAAATAAAGATAGCAGAAGACTCTAAGTTTCTAGTGCTAGCTTAAAGCTACTGCTATAATTTTCCATATGAAGATTTCAATATTAGAAATTAGATTTGGAGAAGAATTACTAATGTATGACCAACTAAATATTACTTCCGAACTCTCACCATTTAGCTTAAAGATCTACAAGAGCTCGAAAAAAATATTCCTTCTCAGGCAATTTCCTTTCTGACTCTCGATTTTTCAGAGCTAAGCTGGAAAATTTCTGCACTTCTGAAAACTTTTCCAATTGAAATGTTACAAAAGACTTGCAATGATAGACCCAAGACCTTGCTTGAAATATAAATTCCCAACCAAACATGCCTGCCTTCTCTCTTTCCCTCTCCAACTCTGTTAAACTGGAATGAATCTTCTGCTTTTCCCACTCATCTAAAAAAGTTAACTAATACTAATTAATTATACCCAATATTTACTTAAGGACAAGAAGCGGTGGAAAGCGAGACAGAATGAAAGAGAGAGGGGAACAGGGAGCAAGAGGAAGAGCAGCAATGACAAATCTGATGACACTTTCCATTAAAGCGTTTCAAGTGCGGCACATTAAGTTCTTGCAACGAGCCATGCGACAAGTTGAACGGCCACTTACCGTGCCTCGATTGTGCCCCCGAACCTGCTCCTGGCGGAGGCCTTGCTACGCTCCTCGCCCTTCTGCCTGCCTCTCCAGCAAAGCAAAGAACAAACAGCAGACAAATGCGTTGTCCGGTGGCGCCCAATTTGTTATACCATTCACGCGGGTAAAAATGGTGTATTATCTCTGTACAAATGTTGACAACTGACAGTATGAGGCGTGGCAGCCCATACAAAAAATATATATCATTTACCATATAAGATAAACGATTGTATAATCAGCTAGAAACGTGTTGGTTTCTGTCCGTTTGTGTCCGTAAGACTGTATGAACGCCGAGATCTCAGCTCTTACAAGAGCTAGAGACACCAAAATTGGAATGCATATACCTAAGTACCATACGCAAGTCCAGCTTATTTTAAATTTTTTGTGCCACGCCCACTCCCCATCGAAATCGATACATTAAATTTTGAACTCGAATTTCAAGCAAAGCTTGGAAGTAAGAATATTTTTATTTGGCATAAACGTAGTTCATTTAAAATGCAACCTTCACAAAATAACTATTTCAATTTAATCGCAAAATAAATACAGAAGTTGTAGAAAAAGTATTTCTTTTAATGAAATTGTAATACTAAAGGTATTTGCATGATATTTAACAGTCAAGTGCACTGAAAATAACAATACAATTAATAGTTGCAGAAGTTGTAAAATAATTATTGAACAAAATTATTTCCTATTTTGAATGCAAGTGCATGGTATCTAACAGTCGAGTGCACGTGTCTCCAAGCTTTCTTCACTTGTTTTTCTTTCGAGTTTCATTTGAAACCTGCGCTGAGTTCACGTGGAGCCCCTCCGCCCATTCCCTCCCTCCTGCAGCAGACAGCAACAGTTTGTTTAGTGCCAAAGACCAAAAGCAAATTTCTGCTCTGCTTTCAGGCGCAGGGGCGTGGCAGCTTGGGCGGGTGGCAAAAAATGCTTGCGCTGCGAAAATGTGTTTATTTAGGATAACTTGACTGCTCCTGCCTCCTGCTTCTTGTTTGCCAGTTGACAATTGTCGAGCGAGGGGAGCGCAGAGAGGGCGGTGGTGGGGTGCAGAGCGGGATACAGCAGGCACTGTGGGCGGCGCCCAGACAAAGGCACTCGAGAGTGCGCGCATTATGGTAAAAGTCGCGACCCGCTTCAAGACTGACCCTCCCTACAGACGCCCCTGGCAGGCGCACGCCCCCAGCCCCAACCGCAGCTCCGCTGCCTACGCCTGCTGTCGAAAGCCCAAGCAAATTGTGCGAGCTTTGCTTTTGTGCCCCTTGTTGTTGCTGCAGTTATTGTTGTGGCAAATTAATAAGCAGCAGCAGTCGACGCCACAGTCGACGTCGGCAGCGCAGTCGCGTCACATAAATCAAGGGGAGCAACAAAAAGTGAAATGAGTGTAAAGAAAAGCGCGCTAAAAGAAATCACAGTAATTAATTAATGCGTGTGAGTGCGGCTGTGTGTGTGTGTATGTGTGTGTGTGGGTGTGTGTGTACACAGGGTTGTCTCATAAATTAATTGCTGCCCTCGGGGCGCGGGCACTTAATCAAAGATTTCTCGCATTTTATTTCATTTGTTGTGCGTGTGTGTGTGTGCGAGTATGTGCACCTGTGTGTGTGTGTGTGTGTGCTACATTTTTATGTTCATCTCATTTCTGCTGCTGCGCAACATTAATTAAAATCCAGGGGGGAAACCCCTTCCTGCTGCTGCAGCTAGTAGCTGACAGAGGTTGACAAAAGCTGGCTGATACGAGGGTCGAACATAAGCTTGGCAGCATTTGGTAGAAGGTTTTTCCTTTAACTTAAAGTAAAAATGTTAATTAAATTTTTTTTAAGCTAATACTTAAGGCTTAATTAATTAATAATACTAAGGCTTAATTTATCAGCTTAGAGGCAACAACGATAAGAGCTTCACGCACTTAACGAACAAAGAATTTAAACCAGATATTTGTATAGGGCTTATAAGCTCTATATACGCCCACAATATGTTTTAATCCCAATATAAATAATACAATTTTGAAAAATAATATTGATATAGCAGAGATATTCTATATGTACTAGCTACACATTCCAAACTATTTATTTTTATTCAGCCGCTTTCTTATACACAATAAAAAAGTAGCCATACATGGAGTATGGCTCGATCTCGAGAACCCTTTAAGCTAGAGTTACAAAATTTAGCAAACAAATGCTCCCTAGTTTTATGCAGCTTAGGCTTATTTTGCATAGAAGAAATAAAAATATATCGCAAAGTTAATTATTATCAAAATAAAAAAATTGAAGTAAATAAATATGGTATTATACTAATTTATCTTATATTTAAGTACTTATAGCCAAAATAGGCCGCCAATAATTAGTTTCTTTAATCCGCACAGTTTTCATCGCCTGCTGCTCGTCTATCATGATGATAATTATAATGCCCAACTAGTTGAGCCACTTCGATAACAAACTAATTAGAGAGGAACCAAGTGGAGTGTGTGCTAATGAGCGATAACATCGGGCGGAGGATGCGCTAGAGATTTCACCTTCCAGCCGGGCATGATTAGCGTCGGCTAATTGGACGGCTATTTGGGGGCGATAGAAACTGAAGTAATCCTAAATCATCTGCAGCATGCCTCTCTCTATCCCTTTCTCTCTCACTCTCTCCCTATTCCACTCCGTCGCTGTCTTGAGTAGCAGCAGCAGGTGGCAACTGGCAGCTTGCCGCAGGCCCTAGACTTGAGTTATGGCCCGGGATTTGGCTCCATTTCCATTTCCATCTGCAGGCTCTACTCCAACTTCACCTCTCCCCTCTCTCCCCCTCTCTCACTCTGTCTTGCTCTCGCTCTCTCTATCTCACTTGCTTGCTCTCTCGCTCAGGCGGGAATCGCGTGTGAGTCCATGAAAATCTGACACGCATAAATTGTGCCCGCAACAAAAACTCTGCATGTGTTTGTGTCTGTGTCCATGTGCGCTCGTGTGTGTGTGTGTGTGTGTGTGTGTGCGTGGGATACGGAAACAGCAGCGGAAACGGAAACAACGTTAGCGGAAGCGCATGTCTAACAAGTTGCTGAAAGCGATTTCAGAGCCGCGAAATGTGATTAGTGCACACGGCAAGTGGCCATCAGCTCGGACTTGCCGCATTCCTTCTGCTTCTGCCCTTCTCTCTCCCACTCTCTTGCTGTCTCTCTCGCACGCAGACATATGGGACATGGATTTGGGATTAGAATTGCCCCGGAACATGCTGCCAAGACGTCGCCAGTTTCAGTTTAGTTCCATTTCAGCAAATCCTTTCGCCATACCGCAAACAGCTCGCGCCTAGCATGGGGTATTTGCAGCCGATCTCATGCACTATATAGTTGTATATATATAGTTCTCTGTTTTCCATACACTATGCAGAAAGTTTTTCATTTGTGAAATTTGCTGGAGAAAAGTTTGAGTATTAAAAAGTTCGTGGAAATATTCAGCTAATTTTAAGCGATGCCCGACAAAAAACTTCAAGCGTACTGCGGCTCAAGGTTAGAATACCCTGTAAACAAAGTGAACGAGGTCAGCTATAGAAAAACTATCGATAACAGCCCAGTTAAGTGCATAAAGAGGAAGAAATAATAGCATGTATTACTATTTTAAAAGCAGTAAATCGTAATGCTAAATGCGATATATCGATATTGTATCGATAGAAACAGGCGTATTGACAAACTGATTTCTTTAGATAATTATACAGTTAGCATTAAATCAATCATCCATGGGTTAACCTATTTATTATTATAAGCTAAGGAATATACAGTAGCCGGTAGTAAACATTGGTTATCGATAGTCTTATTACCTTCTATGCGTATAACAGTGACAACATAATAACAATTGTTATCGATCGTAACAAAAAAATATCAAGTGATAAATATACATATACAATGCATAATGCTTGCCTGTCGAGTCCGCTAAAGTATCGACAGCTATCGATAGTAGCAAACAGTTATCGATAGTATTATACATACATATACGTATTAATAAACTTTTGATACTTGCTAATCAACCAATCGATTAAGCAACAATATAGAAAGTTATCGATAGGATTACGCATTTATCGCTAGTAATAAAGCATATAAGCACAGGGTAGCTGCTAGTCCACCCATGATGCCCGCAACTAGCAGTTGCTGCCGCTGTGGCCTGTTGTATCCCGCTGACTTTCGTTATTGTTAGTTCTCCTCCACCTCCTGCTTCTCTTCCCCCTCCTCCTGCTCTGCATCCATTGTTGTTGTGCGCGCCTTGTTGTTGCGGTTGTTTTGCTCTCTTGTTTGCCTACTTTTCGTGTTTAGCCAACGTCGCATAAAAATAGCACAGCAGCAGCGGCAGAGGCAGAGGCAGAGGCAGAGGCAGCAAACGCTGCCAGCATCGCCGTCGACCGCGCAGTTGACGCTCGCTCCATTGCATTATGCGGTTGTCGCCTGCGGCCTGCTGCGGTAACCCCAGCTTCTAGACCCCATCACCCCATTACCCCGCCACCCCCACAGCGCCTTACGCTGCGGTTGTCGTCTGCGTAAAGGCTTAAAGTATTACAGTTACAGTTACAGTCGGCTTCCCCGCCTCACGCTTTGCCCCTGCTCTATTGCCCTAGCAATAGGTAAGCCAAATGTTGACGACGGCGTTTGCAGCTGCTTTTGGCTTTCGCTTTTCTACCTACACACACTCTCTGTCTCTCTCCCTCTTTCGCACTCTCTCACTCTTTCGCAATATGAGCAGCTTTTTGTTGTGTTAGTTTCGCTGTTGCTGTTGTTGCTGTTGTGTTGCTTTGGCTGCTTCGCAACAAATTGCTGTAAGCTGTGAAACTAATCCGAGCAGTTTCTTTCCTTCACGTTTTTCTGCTGCCGCTGGAACTACTTTGGCGGATTACTTTTGGATACTTGTTGTAGCTCTTGTTGTTGTTGTTGCTGCTTTTGGCAACAGGCGACCAGTTGACTCGCCTCTAAGTAGTTTGCCCTTGCTTGTTCTCCCCCTCTCCCAATCTCTCTTACCCGCTGTTCCTCTTTCTCAACTGTACTATGGCACAGCAAGATAATTTCTTCTAGTACAGTTTATTGTAAATTATAACTCTCATATTTATTGTCCGATTGAGTTGAAATTTGCAGTGAAGGTCGAGAATATAGTCAGCATGTGCTAAACAATAATTTTATAACTTACAAACTCTGCTTAGTATTCAACTTCAAACAATACAATTGCAATAACTGGCCGCATAGGCAATCGCACACAAGGTTTGCAATATAAATACTTTTTATTTTATGCAGTCAGCTCCATGCCAAATTTTGTGTCTCTAGCGCTTGTAATAGTTAAGTTATAAGTGTTTATACGGTCAAGCGGACAGACAAACGGACAAAAAAAATGTATATGTATATGGTATATTATATATTTTTGAGCTACGTCATCTCTCTCTCTCTCTTTCTCTCTCTCTCTCTCTGTCAGCTGTGTATTTTTAAATATTTAGCGCAAAAAATCACGCATTTGCCCCACAGTGCCGGGGGCTTATTAAACGACGCGCGGCCATTTGAACGTGCTGCCTCGTTTCGTGCAAATTTCCATAGCATACTTTTCAGCGCTCGCTAATAAGCACCTAAGCGAATTCCTGCTCGGTTGTTCTCGCCGTTGTTGTTGTGGCTGCAGTTGTTGCTGTTGTTGCCCGTACACACAAAAGGCGGCCACACTGCACTCGCGTAAATACTATTTAAATACCGTAGCTAAATCTGGCCCGACTTTACGCTGATTCTTAACGTGCATCGTGGGAAACGCGGCGTGAAGCAAACCTGCTAGAGCGAAAGGTAGCGAAAGCCAGAGAGAGAGCAAGCAAGAGAGCAATAATTTGTGTAACACGAATGGGGGCCCATTATCGTTTTGCATTTTGATGAGGAAATATTCGCTGGTCTTCTTGTGGGCCTTAAAGTGGGCAGAGAGTGACCCAGAGCAGCTTGAAATGGGAACAAAAAAATCTGCTAAAATCGATCTTCTGCGCGTTGAAAGAAAGTTGCAGTAATGTAGTATATAAAACATTAAGAGTGGAAGCTAAATATTAATTGAGTTTTGAATAAATTTAATTGCATTTTGTAGTTCACTTCCAAACAAATAAAGGGTATTTTTATACGGTCTATATTAAAGCTTTTTTCTATAAAATATATACAATATATATTCTCGAGCAGCAACACAGGATATGTGCCTTTTCTGCCCTGTTGTGCTTAAGCATTTCTTATACTACTCTAAAAATTGCCCAAAATCGCACATATAAATATAAATGTATACCCTGCGAATTGAAAGCACGGCTCATGTACCACGCCCACGACCACGCCCGCTTGCCTTATCAAGTTGGCCACAAATTGTGTAAATAGCGAAAGGAGGTCGCCTTATCGCACCGCCTGTCAATGCCAAAAGCGGCAAAACTGCAGCGACAACGCGCCAACAACAACAAGAACAGCGAAAGGTAAGCCACAAACAGGCAGGCAAAGGATGGAGTGGGAGGAGGAGCGGAAGAAAGGGTAGCTGGACAGGGTAGCTGTGTTCATATGCCCATCACACGTTGGGTACGACCTCAAGTGGTGTGTTGGCTTTGTAAAGGTGAGTATAGTAAAAATAATAAATAAATAATATATAAAAATAATTTAATAATAAATAAATAATAAATATTTTAGATAATATAATTATAATTAGATATATATAAATATATATATATATATAATAATAAATAAATATAATAATAAAAAAAATAAATACAAGTAATAATATATATAAAAAAAAAAATTTATAATGACCAAAGACTAAAGAGTATCCACCAGTCGAGCGTGCTTAATGCAACCTTCTTTACTTTTTAACTGTTATCCATGTGATGATGACAGCTTAAGTTGTCGTCGGGCCTGTTGCAGTTGCTGTTGTTGCTGCATGTCGCGTTTGCTTTCAATTTCATTTTGTGCATTTCCGTCAAGCGGAAATTCGCGTAATGTCCAATAGACAGAGAAAGAGAGAGAGAGAGCGTGGGGGGGTTGTAGGAGCGGCCCAGCTGCTGTGCCGGAAGTTGATGCAAGTCTAGAAACAAGTGCCAAATGCCGGAAGCGCATGCGACAATCGTTTGAAGCCGAGCACAAGGGAATGCAAGCGAGCACAAGGCGAGAGCAGAGCATGAGGCGAAGCTGAGTAGAAAGAAGGCTGCGCAGAAAGACAGAAATGGGGAAACAGTTTGCAATGAGCAAAGACAAATGCAATTTAGAGGCCTGAAAAGAAGAATGGACGCATTGGGGGTAAACGCGATGCTGGGGCAACGCTTTGTGGGTTCAACGAACCGCAGATAATGCTGCAGCTTGTGCTTGATTGGACAGTTTGAGGACAGGCGGACAGTCGGACGGACAGACGGACAGGCAGAGAGAACATTGTAATGAGCATTGAGATAAGCGAGAAGGCAGCTATGTGGGCAGCGCTTCTGTTGAGATATGTCTACGAGCTACGAGCTATGTCTCGTATATAGACCCTTCACAGAGCAACTAATGAGATGAGCACGAAAAGAATAAGGTGGAAGAGTGTCCGGCAATTTTGGCTAACAAACAGATAACAGCTTAAATTTGAGGTATTAGAACGAAGTAATTTACGATGTAAAGAATACATTAAGGTCGTGAAACAATGGGCTCAACGGTGGATAACGGAAATAGACCAAGTCAACCAACAACAAAAAAAAAAAAAAAAAAAAAACTGCAGGTGTTAAGGCGTCTCAGAGAAGTCAAAGAAATCTGCCTAATTTTAAATCCAGCAAGAGAGTTTAAAATCCGTTTTTATAAATTTCATGTTCGGAATTATCTTCAACCTTCTTATGGTATATTTTTTATTCAGTCGAAAAAACAGCAAAGTTTTATGGTTTTTTGTGGATTTTAAATCTAAATTTTAATTATTGCACCTTTGCATTATGCTATAATGTGTAAAAATGTATATTGTGTTATCTATCCAAAACTTTAAGTCTACATACTTCCCTAGTAAACAAAAATAAGCAAACGGTTTTTCTCTTTAAGACAATAAATGTATACAAAATTATAAGGAAATAATTTAATTTTAAAACAATAGCCCCCCATGGCTCTCTACTTTATTTGCTAGACTAGCCAACAAATCGAAACGCGTTAATTGCAGTGAGTCCTTTTGACTGCTTGATCCTGCCAGCATTGATTTCTATTTTCTCTCTGCCTCTGTCTCTGTCTCTCTCTCTGCTTTCAGCTGTTTTAGCTGTCCCCAATTTCATATTTTCTCTGTGCCATATTCACGATTTTTTGCCCGCCCGTTCGACCCCTTTTCATTCGTCTAATGGATCGTTGAACGATAATCCCTTTTTCCTTTTAGCTGGCTTATCTGTTCATTGATTCCTTTGTGATTCCCTGACTTTCCGACTAGCCCCATTCCTTTCCCCCACTCGTTCGCTCTCTTTCTGTGAGCTCTGCCCCTTGACTGGCTCGCTTTAGTGTCTCATCAGCCGTGAATACCCCTTGATTACCACACATCCCTCCCCACCCCGCTCAGTCGGCTATCTATCCATCTCTTCGACCTCTCGTCTCGTCCGGCAATCCACTCAATTTTTATTTGTTATTTTTGTTGTTTGCCTGCCTCATTCCCAATCCTCTCTCTCTCTCTGTCTCTCTCTATCGGTCTCTCTGGGCTTTTATTGCGCCTTTGGCTCGTCTTTATCCATTTATGCCCAATTTCATTTGCGTATTTCCATTTTGCGTTTTTATGCCTTCTACGTTTTCACTCCGAAGTTATGATGAAGTGATTGAAGTGCCTCCTCCGGCACCTTCTGTCCACTCGAATGGCCGCCAGACATGCAACTCATTCGACAGGCTACAGGGGAGGGAGAAAGGGTGCTCGACGTGTTGCTATTTGCTTATTTCTATTTCGAGTATTGTTTTGTCTCTCTCTCTCTCTCTCTCTCTCGCTTCGTTTCCCTCCCACTGTTTTTATGTGGATTGCGTGCTAATTGGCCACGTGATGGCGACAAATCGAGTTTAAGTGGCCGGCGACCTTCGGGGCAAACAGTTCGTTCGCTCGCTTCCTATTCCGATTCCGTATCCGATTCCGACTCCTTTTTCCTAGTTCCTGATTCCGTCTTTCCGATACGCCGAGTTCTCTTCCTGTAAGATCTGATCTGACCTTGATTCGAGTTAATGCCTTTTTCGTGTTTACTTCTTGCTCTTTGTTTTATTTTTCCAATCTTTTTATATTCCTTACTCTCTTCGTCTGTGTATTCTGCTAACTTCTTCTGCTCTTTTTCCTCAGTAAAAAGAAGG
Source organism: Zaprionus bogoriensis (assembly GCA_035046045.1). Taxonomy (NCBI): domain Eukaryota; kingdom Metazoa; phylum Arthropoda; class Insecta; order Diptera; family Drosophilidae; genus Zaprionus; species Zaprionus bogoriensis. The sequence goes on from JAWNOI010000021.1 coordinate 981,552, forward strand.
CGTGGCAGACCATACAAAGTACTCGTGTGCTCGCATGTAGCTATCTTTACTCGTTTATTTCTTTCAATTGTGGGTACGGCCACTCGAGATGCTCTTTCAATCGTAAGCACGGCAGCCCCAGTAGCACTTCTTTCAATCATGAGCATAGCACCCCGAGCTGTTCTTCTTCTTTCAATTGCGATAGTAGTCAGGAGAACAGTAAAACTATCTTATCTTCGCTTCTCCATCATGAGAGCAAAATCACGACCTGCTCTTTTGGCTTCAGTCGTGTTCATCCTCTTTCAATCGAGGTGCAACGAGATCAACGAAGATGAAGTACGGCTCAACATCGTTTCCAGCAGAATCCAACGACGGTATCCGATCTGATCTCGAGGTAGAAAAGGAGGAGTTATTTGAAACACGTCTGCACTGCACTACACTTAAAAGTCAACTGAAGAAAATGCCTGACTGACGGCTCCATTTAAAGGCTTCAGTCGTGTTCTTCTTCTTTCAATCGTGAGCGCATCTTCCGAAAATGTGCGAGCGCAGCGTCGAAGCTGTGCTTCTTCTTTCAATCGCGAGAACAGCTATACGAATTATTCGCTCAATCGTGAAGGCAGAAACAGATGCTGGTCTTCTTCTTTCAATCGTGAGAGTAGCTCACTAGAATTTTTCTTCTTCTTCCCATCGTGACCTTTTCTTTCTTGTTTCTGCTTTTTCCCCACCTTTCTTCCCATTTTCTTTTTCTCTACTCTTTATGTCTACTTTCGCTTTTCAACTTTTTTAAATCTTCTCACCTGCATTGTGATAGTTTCAGCCACGGCGCTAGTCTTTTTCATTTACGCTGACCTCAAGCGTCAGTCTCAGTGCCTCCGTCTTCCTCTCTCCCTGTCTCCCTCTCCCTCTCGCTCTTTTTCTCCCTCTTTGTCTGTCGTGGGTTAAATGTATGCCAAGTAGAGGCTTGGCATAATGATGAGCCCCTGGCCGACAATTGCTTTGACCTTGCTTGCAGCTAAAACTAAAACAGACTGCCCCCCCCCCCTCGCCTCCCTCTCTCTATCTCTATATATCTACCTGTTTCACTCTCTCTGGCATTTATTTTTATTACAGTTTCCATAATTTCGCAGCATTTGTATAAAATTCGCATATTTGCGCCTATTTAACAGGCGAGTGGGCGTACCCAGCGAAACGGAACGAAATGGAAATGGAATTTCGATGGGGCAGGGGAAGGGGAACGAGTACGAGGGAAGTAAACGAAAGGGAGAAAGAGGGAGATGCTATCATTAAGGGCTTTACGCCAAAGCGTCGACAATAAAATTAATTAAAATTCAATAAATTGACGCGCCAAATGAAACATTCAAATGAAAGAGGAGCCCCTGAGGGAAGAGGGGGACTCCCCACCTTCCTGTTCACGTTTCAACGCTCCCTGATGGGATCTTTACTGGAGGGGGGCGTGGTCGGGAGGGGGGCTGTCGGCTTATGTTAATGCTCAATTACAATTGTTGTACTTGTTGAGTTTCCGCTGAAAATTGTATTCCCACGGGTGGCAGGGAGAAAAAGCAGTGGGACAGAGAGAGAGAGAGGGAGAATTACAGTGAGAGAGAAATGTGCAAATTCATTAGCATTTCGCGCTGAAACGGAATCCGATTCTGTTGCATGACAAAAATGCCTAATTGGCTTTCGGCTTCGGGTTATTCAAACTCGGAAATTGGCTGCTCATTCATTTGCTGATCAATGATTATAGGCGACAGTCGGGGAAAACTGAGCAGGGAGAGCTGTGGCAACTATGCAAATTAGAAAACAGTCCAATTACATTTGATTTGCGGCGCGGATCGTTGACAAAATTCAATTAGAGCTCCCGAAAGTATGCACTTGTTACCTTTGCCAATTTGAGTGTCTATTGCGAAGGGAATTCACAATGGAAATTGCGATTTTATAAAATTTCACCTTTATAATACGTAAAACTGGTATATTACCTTATGAAAGTGTAACATATGAATTAGAATTAAAATTGTATTAAAGTATATCAATTCTTCATCAGCTAAGTTGACATAGTCTTGTCCGTCTGTCCGTTTGATTATTAAAACACACAGATCTCAGCTATTAAAAGAGCTAGCGACACCAAAATTGACATGAAACTGCATACATAGCAAACGCACAAAAAATGAATTTCTAACTTTGTGTGCCACGCCCATCAGCTGCGAAAAACAACATTTTCGATTGTGAACTAAACTTAAAAATTAAGCCTATAAATTGAGGTCTCTGTCAAGTGCGCTCAAGTCATGCTTTCTTCAGTTGTTGTTGTTGTTTTTCGAAAAACTCTAAACAGGAATTTACAAGCACAGCAGTTCTAACAGTTCACCCTTAGGTTATTTGCGTTGTTATTATTATCCTATCCTCAATTATTTATTTATTTGTGCATTTGCTAATGTGTGCTTTTTTTCTACTACTTCCACTTTTCTTTTTTTTTTAATTTGTTTTCTTTACTTCTACTTCTTCCTGTTTTTTTTTTTTTGTGTTCCTCTACTTTAATACAAATTATTTTACTAATGCTTGTTTTTCAACTTCTTTCTCATATTTTCTACAACTTCTTTACACATTTTTTTTATCCTCTTCCTCATTTTTTGCTACTTCTTCTTCTTACCCTTTGCTAGTTCTTGTTCATTTTCCCCTCCTCGATTTTCTCTTCAATTTCTACTACTACTACTTCTTCACCCAATGCATTCTCTACCACTTCTGCTTCTTTCTCTCCTTTTTTCTAAAATTCCATCACACTAGTTTCTTCCTCTTCTTCAACTTTTACTATTTCTTGTGCCGACACTTATCATTCTCTCACTTTTTTTCACGGTTCTCTATTTTTTTTTGTCCTTTACTTTCCATATTTTTTGCATTTCCATAATTCTCGAGCACTTCAATTTGCCCTGCGCTGCGCGGCGCTTGTGGCCTTGTCGTATGCCTGCACTACACTCACACACCCACACACATCACACTGATACATGTACACACCTGTACCTCCATATACACCCCCCTTCCCCCTCCTACACTAGTTCCACTAGTTCGCTGTGTTATTTATAAGTTTTGCCCATCGACCTGTCAGCCAATAAATTCACACACAGCGTCATAGACAGTACTTGCTTTGCCCCCTCCCGCCACACCCCACACCCCCACACCCTGGGCAATTGCGGGCAATAAACAAAACACTCAGCAATGCACAGGTAATAAACAATAACAAAACAACAACAACAGCAACATTAAGAGCAACAAATTATTATTTTCATTTTTTCCGCTCCCGTTGCGGAGGGGCGAAGGGAAGGGATCAGCATATTAGGTTGCACTGCAGCTAAGTGGCATACAACATTGTGAGTATATGTGTGTGTGTGTGTGTGTGTGTGTGTGTGGGCGGTAGGCGTGTCAGCTGCGAGCTGAGTTACCTGCAAGCGCTGTTCATCTGCTTCTTCTGCATGTTCTTCGTGTTGCAAAGCAAATTGAATTGTTTGTCACAGATGGGGGGAGGGAGAGAATTATAGAGAGAGAAAGAGAGTGAGGGAGAGGGGCAGAGCAAGCAGCAAAGAGACGGGGAGTGGGGGGTGCCCACTCCACACACACTCCAAATGAAATCAACAAGCAAAGGAATGTGCGTGGGAGCGTGTCCTTGTGGCAACAGTTGGCCCCAACGAGCCGACAGTTTGCCACGCCCCCTCCCGTTTTCCGCATGCCATCGTCCACCCCTCGCCTCCGACCCTGGGGCCACTTCCATTTCCCCCGCGCGCGAGAAAACCAAAACAAAGCGGGGAAAAGAATGCTTTGACAACAACAAGCAAAAAAGGAAATTGAAAAACTGCGAGTGTGTGTGTGTGTGTGTGTGTGTGCGTGTGTAGGAATTGCCTGCGAGGGTATGTGCATAATACTGTCACACACTCACACACACACACAGACATACGTTGGCTGCGTCTCAGTTTCGATTTGCGAGCTTCAACAAATTGTATATGTGTGAGTATGTATGGTAAAGTGTGTGTGTGTGTGTGTATGTGTGTGCCTGTATAGGTGTGCACGTGTGTGTGTGTGTCTGCCTGGCTGGAATCAAATTTGCTGGCTCTGACATAGAAGAAAGCGAATCCATAGCGAAGCTTCAGCTCGAGCTAATTTCACCCAGACACACGCGCCCAAAAGCGAGCAGCACTTTTTATACCCTTCACCACTGACAATGCTGAATGGGATATATCGGTTTTGTGCAAGTGTAAATAACAGGCAGCAGGAGGCGTGGCAGATCACACAAAGTGTACATATTTCTGCGCAACATCAATAACCAAGGCGATTTAACGTTGTCCGTACGTTTGTCCGTATGCCTGTATGCACATAAAGAACTCAGCTATAACAATAGCTAGAGGCACCAAAATTGGCAGGAAGATTCTTGTATGGTATGCACAGATCGTGCTAACTTCAAACTTTGCACGACGCACCCATTGCTATTTAAAATCGTAATTTTTAATTTTTTATCTCAAATTTTAAACAAAGTCATTCTAATTTGACCCATTGATAAACCTCGGAAATAGTAACTCCAAGGCAGCAGAGAGCAGCGTAGCGACCAGCTTGCCAAGCTATAAGTTCTTCTTATTTCGAAGGCGTTGGTGGGGTGAATGGTATTTCAGAGTCGACTCTGCTTGACTCCAGTTTTCTTCACTTGTTTCACAGTTCACACACACACACACACACATGCATTAACGCTGGTTAAAATAACACTGCCAGCAAGTACGCAAAAAGCAAAAGTTCCGCCAACAATAACCACAAGTGGATGCCACAGCTGCTGCCCAAGCTGGCAGCGTATTTTTTGCTCCTTTCGCCTGTCGCCTCTCTCCGCGCTTCTCACTCCTCGCTCGCTTTCCCCCTTTTGTTTTTTGTTCTATTCGAACGGCTCGCTCGTTCGCCCTCTTTTTTATGGCGTTTTTTTTTTAGTTCTATTTGCTTTTGCGGTAACAGTTGTCAAAATATGCCCGACCAGGCTGCAGATAAAGCGCTTGTGGTCGTGCCGGAACGCTCGACAAACTCGATTGGAATTCGGCTGTGGCAACTGTGGGAACTGGGGGAGAAGAGTGGACGTTCGGGTAACTTTTTTTCCGCCTCGGCTCTGATTATAATTTGAAATTGAAGCAAATATGTGGACATTTTCACTTTAATATTGTGGTTGGAACTGTGAAATGTGGAACAGTGCTGGAAAGTGCTCTGAAACTGTTCCAATTCACAGTTAAAAATAACTAAAATTACTCTGAATAAATTAAATGATATAAAATGAAAAAAACTAAGATAGAATAGAATAAAATGAGAAATAGAATACACAAACAAAATATCTAATAAATCTGTTTGGAACAGCGGAATGAAACACTAAAAAAGTGTTTATGAAAAAACTGCTGGAATAATAAATAAGTAATTTATATATTGTTAAAAATGAATTTAAAATAAAAACTGCACATGCCAATATAGTATGGTTGATAGCACTGGAACATTAGAATGGAATAAAAATAATCGAATATATTAGAGACATTTCAAATAATGAAATACATAGCTAAAAATATACATATATACATATAGAGTTAGTCCTATAGAAACGATGAAAATAAAATAGCACAAAAAAACGGAAATTTAAATCAGAAAAATAAATGTAAATTCAAGATAAGATATGCATAAGGAGATAATGATGGGAAGCGATGATGGAGAGCCACGGAAAGCAAAGGAAATCAAAGCGGAACGGTGAATGGAACCCACTTTTCATTTTATTTCATTTCATTTCGCATTTATAATTTGATTCCATTCGACACTTTCTGCCAGGCATTTGGCACCTGCCACAAATAGATTTACCTGCCTCTCTGTGCGTGTGTGGGTGTGTGTGTGTGAATGTATGAGTATAACTGCGTGTGTGATTGTGCCTAACGGCTTTAATATTGAGTTGCCATTAAATCCTTTTCGTTGGCATGCGCGTCGCCTTTAACGGGATTTCCTCGTAACTCCGCACGCGTAATATGAGTTTCATATAGTCTCGGCGAAAGTCGCTTAAAGCTCTGTCTATATCTCTCTGCCTCTGTCTCTTTCTCTCAAAAATATATATCTCTCTTGGTCTGTTATCCTCTGTCTTGCTTTGCTTGTTAAAATCTCTTTATAATTTTCTCCTGCACTAACTTTTTTTTTCTCCGAGCTTCTCTTCTTTTTCGAATGTTTCTCACCATATTATATCTCGTTCCTACTGTCTCTCTCTCTCTTTCTCTCTATTTTTACTTCTCTATCTTTTTCTGACCAATAATCTCGCTTTGTTTGTAGTTCTTTCAAAATCCTTTCTTACTTATCTCTCCACTGCCCTACTCTTATTCTCTTTCGCTCTTTCGCTCTCTTAGACTCAATTCTCAATGTCTTAAGATCTCTTTTTAACTCTATCTCTTTCTTTATAATTCTCATTATCGTTCGCCCTTTCGTTCACTCTCGTTTTTCCCTTTCTCTCTCACGCTTTCTCTCACTTTACCCATATCTCTTTATGTATTAAGTATACGCCATGCTCCTCGGTTTCAACCCCCTCCGTGCCTGCCCTGCCCCGCTCCGCCGGCCCCACAGTGTTTGCCTTTCCGTTAGCAGCATATCATTTACATTTGTATAATTAATCTGATTTTATGCGTTTGCCAACGCATTATCCATTATGATGCCAGGGAGCGGGCTGTGGTTGAGGGAAGGGGATGGAAAGAGAGAAAGGGCTGTGCTGCAGCAGAAGCCATAGTGCAATTAAAAAAAATATAGAGTATACTGAGAAAAATTGAACTGGCAAATCGATAAGGGACCTTTGGTTTATATGATTATATTTATTTATTCCTCTCTATATCTACCTAGCGCCCTCTAAACCTTTAATTTGTTCTATATCTCTTCTTTCTCCATATATTTAAATCTTTTTTCTACCCATTCTTTGTCTCATATTATATCAATTTTTTAGTTTTTTTTATCTATTTTTCTCTTTCTATATATAGTACATATTTTTCGATCTTACTACTTTAAATCTCTATTTCCCTCTTAACTCATATTTTTCCCCATTTTCGGCATCAACTTTCCATTTCTCTGAGTGCAGCTTGCTGCCTTCCACCTGCCTTCAGTATTCTCTCAGCTTACCCACTCGCCCCACTACTCCCCCTGCACACACACGTGCACACACACACACCCACACACACGCGGGCCGATGATGGCAATGCGAAACGCTTTCAAATTTAATTAACAGTCTCAGAGAAATGAAACTTTTCCGAACTCACCTGAGAAATCTCACTCGCAGACTGTGCGAAACTTTTCTCCCTCTGTGTGTGTGCGTGTGTGTGTGTGTTGGACATTTCCCGAAATAGTTTCGCCAAATATGTTTGCGCATTTTGTTTGATCTGCGGCGCAAAAGTTTCTCGCCAGAAAGTTCTCTGAGAGTTGCTCTCGCTTTCGCCAAAGCAACAGAGAGAGTGATAGAGAGAGAGAGAGAGAGAGAGAGAGTGTGGAGGAGAGTGAGAAAGCATTTCAGAGAAATGCAAATTAAAATTCATGGAGCTGTTCGCCAAGTGGCGCCACCTATTGTGCTCGACACATTCGCTGACATATTTACGGGAAAAGCAAGCGGCAGCGAGATAAGGAGAGAGAGAGAGAGGCAGGGAGACAAAGAGAGGGAGAGAGGCGCTCTAAAGAGCCATTGCTGAAAAATTCATAGCCCTGTTTGATGGCTGGAGGCAAACTTTTACACAAAACAAACACACGCACTCACATCCTCTCTCTCTCTCTCTCTCCCTCTCTTTCTCTCCTCCGCGCTCTCTCTCCCACTCGCTGCTGAGCTGTGGGTTGGCCCCGGGCAAAGGCCAATTTTGAGTTTGAATATTTTAGCTGCTAATTAAAATGTATTCGCGGTTAACAGACCCCCGCTTCTCCCCTGTTCCCCAAGTCGGCACCTCTCCTCACTCTCGCTTCCTGCCACTCTCTCACTCCCTCTTTCCCGCTCTCTCTCTTCCTCTCAACAGGCAAGAAAATGAGCTTGGCAAAAGTTTCACAAAATGTAATTGCAGACGAGGTGCTAGCAGCAGTGGCAGAGTGCGGGGAGGAGGAGGGGCAGGGGCAGGGGCAGTTACAATTGCATTTGCAGTTGCAGTTGCATTTACCGCTACACATGGTCGCACTTGCAACGGCAAACAACAAACAAGAAAATGTCAATGTTGCAGCTTCCGCAAGCGGTTGAGGGGGGGAGGCAGCAAGGGTCAAGGGTTGGCCGCACTCCATGCTGTCCAACAATGCAATACACATACACAAACACACACACACAGCATGTTGCATCATTTAACTACAAGCGGAAATGTGCTGCCATATTGAATTTGCTAAGACAAAATGTCGTCCAACTGCGTCCAACTAAATGTGCCCCCGACTTGACTGCCTTTATTGCACCGCACACTGCATACCCTTGCCTTGCATTGCATTTCATTGATAATTCCCAGGTACTATAGAGTGCTGCGATTTCATGGAAATTAGAGCTTGATATCTAAAATATTAGGCTGTGGCCAGTTTGGCTTTGCTGTAATTTAATATAATTTATTTTATATTCAACCATATCAAATTATTTTTATTCATAATTTTAATTGTAGGATATGAATAAGTTATCGATATTGTAGCAACCCAAGGCTGTTAAGTTGATATTGGGAGCATGATGAAGAATGAATGTTTACAAAATAAAATAAATTATTTTTAAAATCATATTATTTTAAATTCAAAGTATTTATTTCATTTTCTTTTGAATTATAAATTAACTTAAATTATTTTATAGAAAATACATAATTTGCAATATTTGTTAATTTCAATATATATTGTTTAATTCCATTTTTAATTAAATTATATTTTATTATTTTCAATAAAATTATATACAAGTTAATTAAATTATATACAAATATTTTGAATAGTGAATTTGATATATTGCTTATTTTACTTTAAATTTTATTTACTTTGAATTGATATTTAAAATTGTTTTTATTTCCAATTAAATTAGTAGGCAGTATAAATCGGTGGATAAATTCCAAGACAGCTTTAGCCACGAAACTATAGGGTCTCCCCAATTGATGAAGACTATTGATAGCAATATGAGCGCGTATAGAGGGTATATAACAACAGGAAGGATTGGTCAAGTTGGTAGCACGATATCTTCGCTCGAGGGCAGATTGCAACAGCTTACAGCAATATTGTGTGAGTGTGTGTGTGTGTATGTGTATGTGGTAGCAGTGTGTCTCTGTGTCAGCAATGCTTATCAAGCTAAAAGCAAAAGGGAGAAGTGTCTGCGGCAATGAGAGAGAGAGAGAGAGAGAGAGAGAGCGAGAGTGAGGAAGGAGGGCGGGTCAGAGGGCAAAGCTCAAGTGCAGCTCAAGTGTGGGCGAGTAGGGCAAACAAACGAGTTCAAGTTGAATGGCAGCGAGTAATCGGCAAAGTAACGAGTCAGCGTTCAAGTGCCAATTAATGCGATTCCATTTGAAAAGTGTGCGTGGCCACACAGACACAGCGAGAAAAAGGGAAAGGGTTAAAGGGTCACATACACACACACACACACACAATCAAATCAAATCAAATAGCAGGTCGAGTAATTGGCAAAATAACCAGCGAGTGGAGCAGGTGACAGTTCTTATCGCTCTTATCGCTTTTATCGCTCTCAACAATTGCTTAAGTTAGGTGTGGCAGTTAAGGTATTCTCGGAGAGTGCGAAAGAGAGACAAGCACAAGTCGAGAGCAATGGACGGTAAGATACCATTCACTCCCTATTGGGGATTATAAATTAATGCCAAATATGAAGTACTGCTAATGAAGTATTTGTATAGCAGAAATAATAATAATAATAAGCTATAAGAATAGGATATTAATTTAAGTTGTTGTAAATTTAATAACAGAGTAATACAAAAAATAATGAAATATAAAAAAAACTAATTAATTTATTAAATTAAATTAAATAATTAAAATATTAAATTAAATTACATTAATTTTCAACAACGCATATGGGACATTTGGATGAATATGCTTTGGCACCAATTTAAAGGCCGCTTTCTGCTGCTATTTAAATAAATTATAAAATTATATATTTATTTTAAGTTGTTGTTAATTTAATAATAAAATAAAAATATTTAAAAAAAAAGTTGAAATATTAAAATAAAAATTAAACGAACCACGCATATGGAACGCTTAAATGGTTATGCCTTGGCACCCACTTAAAGACCTGTTTCTGCCTTAGTTGGCAAGGTCAGAACTCAGTTTTTACGTAGTCTATTGCTGACGTTTAATACTCTATCTTAGTCATTTCCATCAACGTCTGCGCTTCTTCAGCGTGGGCAGCAAACTGATTTTTATTTTACCATATTTTGCTCACTTTACAATCGCGTTCGATTCGAGCTCGATTGCTTCGAACCAACGCTCGTGCAAACATTTAGTGATGGAACTTTACAAGCAACTCGTATGTACGGCACTATCGCTCAGTCACGCGTTAAGGTAGTCACAGCCCAGTCACAGCGTTTGCGACGTTGCGCCAAGATGACTAAGAGACTGACGCGCTGGTCGAGTTGTTTTCATTCAAAAATAATCGAATTCATAATAATTGATTAAATACATAATTCGTATGCTATGACGCCTGTGCCGGCACCTGCCTAATGCTCTGCTCTGCTCTGATACCGTTCCAAATGAGCAGCAGTGAGTCAAGCACTCGACGACTGTCCGATTGTGACTCGTTGGTATAACGAAATTCTCATTTCGACTCATTTCCATTGAAATTCGGTATGCTGGCAGCGTATTTAACTGTCCGCTCAGTGTAGTCTGCATCGTCAGAGTGTTGAAAGCAGCTACGACTGCCGCGCAGCGTTGACACAATGAATTTGGTGTGCACCTTGTTTGGAGTGTTCTGCAGTAGTTTATACTACAGTGCTAGAGCTGGCCTGATACACGATCAGAGTCGGGCAGCTGTAGCCGACTTTGAGTTTCCAACTGATTGCGGCCTTAGCCCGATCTATCCACACGAACTGATCGACGGCAGCTACACGATCGAGCCAGATGAGTACAGTTGGCTGGCCAGCCTGGAGTATGACCATGGATCGCCTGGAATCTGCGCTGGCTCCGTGATCAGCTCAAGCTACGTGCTGACGACTGCCAATTGTGTGTTGGCCAACAAACAACGCAAGCTGTAAGTAGTGCGGCAAACAAAGTTTCCATTTCCAGCTAAACACTTGAGGTGTCTTTTCTGCAGAACTGGCGTGCGTCTTGGTAACTTCGCGAATAACACTGAGTGCGACTATGGCACTGGGCGCTGTCAGGACTATCAGTGGTTTGGAATTGCGAAGACACACGTGCATGAAGGATATAGAGTGGTTGCAGACCGTAAATGGACTCTAAGGCGAGAGAATAACATTGCGTTGATTCGACTCAGTAGAGAGATCGAGTTTGGGCCTCGAATGAAGCCGGTTTGCCTGCCCATCGCTGAGAGTCAGATAGAGCAACCTTCTGAGGATTCCTTTTCAACCGTGGCCGGCTGGTGGAAGTCCATCTACGCCAACGATGTTATTAGCAAAAGGAGTGCAACTGTCGCCTACTGGAACACCATCACCTGCGAGGAGTATGGCCCCAACAAGGAAACTCAAATCTGCGGAGTCAAGCCGGGCCAAAGCCCTTGTGTGCCGGAGTACGGCAGCGCAATGATGTACATGTTCGCCAAGAGGCAAATGGTGCTCGAAGGCATGGTGTCCGAAGCCATTGGCCAGTGCCCGGCCAGCAATGTAGCAGCCATATACACTCGAGTGCGAGGTTATGTCAAATGGATTGAGAAGACTATAAAAGTATTGAATATTTGATTTTTTAATACATGCATAGGTTATTACTAAAAATGTTTATCTAATATTATTTAAAAACTCGTTTTGACTGTACGTGCTATTAATAGACCACCCTTTTGTCTCGATGACTAGTTAAGCAGATAACCAAATGACTAAGAATGAGACAGACAGGCGGGTGCGCTCGATGGCAAACATTCAAAGATACGAAAATTAAACATCAGCATTCTGCGTAATGCTCTTGATAATTTAAACTCACAATAAGTTGGAGCTTTACTTTGTCTGTGTACAGGGTTGCCCATATTCGACGGACCCATCTGACGACGCCATAACTTTTGACAGAGATGCCAGATCGCTTAATGACATACCGCGTTTGAAGCGTCAGTCCAAGCAGATTTTTACCATGGAACAATACACGCCACGCGAGCGCTCTGAAATAGTTGAAATTTACATTCAACAGAACAAGTCAATTGTGAAAACTCAACGTGCTTTTAAAAAATTAAAAAATGTGAAAAGTGCGCCTTCTAAGAACACCATTAAGCGTTTATACGAAAAATTTACGACTGGTGAGGCTCTTTCTAATCCGAAGAGGCCAAATAAAAGTCGACCAAGGCGATCGGACGAAAATGGTGTTGAAAAATGGTGATTTGGACTGGCCACCGCGTTCGCCCGATTTGACGCCGCCTGACTTCTTCTTGTGGGGATATTTGAAGTCAAAGGTTTACGTTAACAAGCCAAGGACCCTAGAAGAGCTCAAGGACAACATTCGTGAAGAAATAGCCGCTATTTCGGCCGAAATGTTGGCGAAAACGATGGAAAATGCTGCATGGGTCCGTCGAATATGGGCAACCCTGTATGTGTAAGGTTGGGTGTCTCTTGCTCTTGCAATAGCTGAGATATGTGTGTTCATACAAACAGACGGACAGTCAAACGGACAAACAGAACAACTAACAGAAACATTAGGCAAACCGACTCGGTTATTGATTTTGATCGAGAATATATACTTTGTATGGTCTGCTACCACTCTTTCTGTCTCTCACATACATTTGCACAAAGCTAATATACCAATTTTTACCCATTTTTAATGGTAATTGATATTTTTATCATAATTTAAATAAATTTTGTGAACATAGAGCGAAAGAGTAAGTCAAAGAAACTAGTAAATAAATGTATAATCAAATAAAAATAATTACAAAAGAAATAACAAATTAACGAGTAAAATCAAATATATTTTGTATAATTATTTAAAATATCGGAGTTGAAGTCACGAGTAAGAAATATATAGTCTTTAGATTTGTTGTGCTTCTAACTAGCTGCCATATCAATAAAAAAAGTTTTGTTGGCGATTAAAAATTGAATACATTAAAAGCAAGAAAATGTGATACAAATATTCTAAAAAAAAAAACTAAAAAAAAAGACTGACAAAAATCCAATAAAATAATATTAGCAAAATAACAGTTAGAACTGTTAAGTTATTTGCAAAATTGTAGAGCTTGTGACTGTCTTCCACGCTTTCCATCATTTCCAACTTCATATCGGAGTTATTCCTGCATTCCTGCACCCGAAACCTTGACGAATTGAATTCCTAACGAGCTGCAACTTTCAACGAGTGCGGTTGAACGCAAATGAACAACAAATTGCATCGAATAAGCAGCAAATTTGCAACTGCAACTGTGCGCTCTAATGCTCTCATGCTGTCCTGCTCCCTGGCCCCCCTCTATGCTCGCTCTCCCTCCCTCCTCATGCCCTGCAGTTGAGCTGAACGAGTTGCCCCCGTTGCCGAGCTGCAACTCGACTGTCAGATAGCAGCTCCATTGAGTATTCAACTTGTCTCAATGGCATGGAGATTGAATGAGCTGCAAGAGAATAGGGTGGAAAATAGAGTCGGGGGAGGGGTGCGGGGGGACGAAGGACTACTGGAAAAATGACATGGCATATTTCAAGGTAAACATTGTGAATTTTGCATACCAAAAAGAACGAAAAGAAATACAGAGAGCGAACCTTTCCACGAATTGCTTTGCAGGCAGATACAACACTGTATTAGCCCCACCCCCAGCTGTCTCCCTCTCTCTTTTCCACTGCTCTCTACTTTTTCTCTCCCTTTCTCTCTCTCTCACTCTGCATGACACCGCCCCATGAATGCAAGTTCTAATTGTGTAATTAATGAATTGCCTCACGGGCAACCGCATGCCCCCGTGCGCCCCATTGCCACGCCCCCCTCTACACCGCACTCCTCCCCAACGGCGTGCGACCCACATGGGACGTTAATTGAAATGCTCGTGGGGTGGCAGCGTCCTTGAGATCGGTCTGTTTCCAAAAACTAAACAGCGAAAGCCTGAGATGAACTCAACTAAGTGATACCCTGCAGCAGCATGCCACGCTATGAAAAGCATCAACAACGTGGTATAAATCTAGCTAAAAAAAATCAATCAAATATCAGAGCTGTAATATTCCTAAATAAAATATATATGTCTTAGCCAAAAGTCTGCCAAATATCAGCTATAGCCATGCCTTAATAGATCTGACAAGCAGATAAAATACATAAAATAAAGGCAAATAAGTATTGCATTTGTCAAGTGTTTCCATTACAACTTTAAGTATAATTACTTCTTTATCTAAGCTACAAGTCTGCCAAATTTCAGAACTATATCATTGCTTTAATAGATCTGAGAAGCTGTCGAGTGAACTAAACTGTTTATCTTCAGGTTAATCACTAAACCAAATAAAGAAATACTGAAAAGTATTGCATTTGTTGAGCGTTACTGCTACGACTTTTAGCATAATTAGCTTTCAATCTAAGCTACAAGTCTGCCATATATCAGAGCTATATCCCTGGCATAGCACACCTGACGAGCTGTCGAGCAGACTGCAGTATTTATTATGCAGAGCATTATTTGCTTACTTTCATATCAACTGCAGCGCGGCACATCTGTCATGGCTTTCGAACTATTCCCATGTCTATATACTGTATACTATATATACCTGATGAGACACAGGCTGGAACTAGGGTATGCCAGCCGCAAAAAGAAAATACACAAAAATTCGTTTTGGAACCGCTTAGAACCGCTTGCAGCTGCAACCGCTGCACTTGCACTTGCAGCCACAGACAAGCGAGGGCAGTTCCAAGTATTCGCAGCAGATGGCATGCATTAATACAGTATATATAGCTTATATATAAGTTGGGCATAGGCCGAATATTTTTGGAGCTTTGACATTTCATAGATTCTGCCATTATTTCCGATTCGATAAATTATAGTAGAAAAATTGTAGCTAAATTTAGATTTGCAAATAACGCAGATTTAATGAGCTGCAGCAAGAGCTGAAGCCAACCACGTGTATCCAGCCATATCCAGTGCAATGCACCACAGACCCTCTCTCTCTCCCCCTCTCTCTCTCCCACTCTCTTATGTCTGCTTCATTCTTTCTCTCTCACACACACCAATTTATTTGAAAAGCCATTTGTTACCTTTGGCTTGGGTCTGTTTACACGGCTGCCCGTTTGTCTGTCTATCGAACAGATATCGGCCATATAGTACATGCTATATACACACATTGTATATGCGTATATAGTACGCATGTGTATACAATTTCCCCCGGTACTACTATATGGTATACAAATAGTGTAGACACGATTCTTCGCATTTTTGTGCGTATTTAGCGTATTTACCGCTAATTCAATTTGTTCTTCTTCGCTCTTCTTTCTCCACATAGTTTCTGCGCTTCTTTGGCTTTTTCTTGTCAAAGTTTAAAGTTCAGTTGTGCAAACAAAAACAACAATTTAACTTAATTGTTTGTGTAAGAAAAGAAAGTGCGACAGGGACGCAGATCGAACAGTATTTGCCGTATTTTTTAATCGACTCACACGCCCGAGAAATACACACACACACACACACACACACACATTACAATCATTTGTGTACTATAATTGTGGGCTAAACTTATTTATATATATACAAATTTTACTATATGTTTATGTTGCAGCGAGGGTGGAGCGAACGGTACTGCTTGAAATTTGATTAGGAAATTTTTATTGAAAATTAAAAAAAGAATTCATTTTGGAAAAAAGGTTGAGTATGCCAATTTTAAAAAGACAAATTCAGATTCTATCAAAAGTTTTGCCATTTATGTAAGAGCTCTGTAGCCATAGGGCTGTTGAAGTTGGTAGGAAATATAAATAAAATAATATAATGCCAAAGAAATTTTTCATTCATACTTTAATTATTTTATAAATTAAATTCTAAGGTACAATGTGAGATTTAGAGCAGCGGAGGCTTTTAGGCTGCATTCATATAATACTTATATGCTCTTACTAATATTCATATTCCTAACATATTGCCAAATACACATTGATTTCTACTAATATCATTTTTTATCATTTTGTCCACTTAAACACTTCTGTTTCTAGCTAAAATTATTTTCAGCGATATGCGGAAACGAATTCTCTTAACTTTTTATTATTATTTTCTATTTCTGAAATCATATTTGTTTATCTATAGGTTTTCTAAATTGGTTTGCTTTTAAAAAAGTAATATATGTATATTACTTTTTTTTTTTAAGAACACTTATAAAAATTGATCTTATAATACTAAAAATGAGCTGAATCAAAGTAGATAAAGCTATAACTTGTAAGAAAGTGCAAGAGTTTTTGTGTCAGTCGCACTCCAGCTACGCCTCAAACTACCCTCGCTGGCAAACCATATTGAGAATCATTGGCAATTGGCGATTGGCAATTGGGAAATGGGAAATGCCTGGCTGGAAAATGCTGGCCAAGAGATGCGCTGTGCCCAGGCCAGGCCGACATGCAGTCGACATATCGGATGGAACCAATATACCCGGTTTACCCGGCGGCCAACTAGCAGGTCGGGCACATGGTCGGAAAACACACGTCTCGCCCTCGGAGCAGAGCGAGCCCGAGCAACAGTTGCCCGCGTTTCGTTTGCTTTTCGAGTTTATTTAGTGAATTATCGCAAAATCGAACAAAAGAATGTTTTTCCTTTTCGTTTTTCCGTTTTCTTTCGGCGTTTTTCGGCAGCAGCTCATGTTTTTGCTATTGTTGTTATTGTTGTTGTTGTTGTTGCATTTTGTTTGTGTTTTGTTTAGCTTCAGTAAATACTTGAAAATTTAATGCCGTTTGGCCAATAATTAAGGCACAAACAGAAGGTGCCCGGGCTGCCATGCCCCTTCCTCTGCCCCTTTCCATTTGATAAGTTCTTCAATTCTCCCTAGATAGATTCAACCTCTCTCTCTCTCATACTCTCTGTCTTTCGCTCTGCCTCTCTGTGCCTCGGCATATTTTCAAATATTAATCATACGCACAGTTGGCGCAGTTCGATCCGTTGCAGGCAAACAGAATGTACATAAATTATTATTGACTCGCGAAATTGGAAAATTGAAAAGCTGAAAATTCAGCGGGCGAGAAAGAGAGAGAAGAGGAAAAACAACCTGATCGAATCGAAATAAAGTCAATCGGGCAACAGATGGCGCCAGCAGCTGTTTCCCAGACCCAACTGCAGGCGAATTGAAACCGGAAGTGCCCGAAGAAAGGTTGACACAAAGCAGAAGCGACAAAAGTCAAATCGAAAGACAAAAGCGGGAGGAGCACAAAGAAATGAAAACACATTGAGTGGAAAATGAGAGCCTGGCAAAAGAAAAGAGCCAAACTAATGAAGATAATGAAGTACGCTTCAGATTGTTGCAAACTTTACGCGGCAATCATTTTTCTTTTGCCGGGAACCCTTCGCCCCGCCCTCGACACAAACCCTAAACGAATTTGCCCATAAGTAAAAAAGTAGCTCAAAAGTTTTCCATTTGAAGTGGAAAAAGCTGCGGCATTTTTTGGAATTTCACTTATTAAAAAGGAAAATTTATTAAAAAGTCAACCTGAAATTTTCCTAATTTTGAACGGAACACAAAGAATTTAAAACAAAAAATATTTTGAAATAATGAAATATAATATTTTATATTTTTTAGGTTTTAGAAGATATATAAAGTTGTAATTATCAAATCTAGATCTAAATTATATATGATTTATTTTTAATAAAATTTCGTAGAAACTTTCAATGAGATGAAAATGTTTTTTTGAATATTTCACTAAAAACTAAATCAAAAACTGTGGAATTTTTTTTTTTAATTGGAGAATAGATTAGATTTCCCAATAATTAGAAAAATCTGTAAAAAATTTGTAATGGAACAACATAAATTGATTTCCAGCTAGAAAAAATTTCAGCTTGTGCAATTTCTAGAAATAGTTTTCAAAAACTACATGGAAAAATAGTACAAACATTTTAATGTAAGCTAAAGCAATTCACTACGAACTTAAGAATCGCCTTTAATGTAAACTAGAGCAATCCCTGTTTGTCACTCAGCTACGTACGAGAACAACCCATGTAGCACGCTTTCCGGAACAACCAGACACCATCATTGTCATCAATCATTCGAGTCTTTCAAACAACAATTTCAACTCACTTGGGCATGCTTTCGAAAATGCCACGAGAAATACCTGTGTTTACATAGCCTCAATAAGAATGCTGCCACATATTTCCAAGGAAAATCGAAACTTTAAACATTTAAAAAATGCTCAGGAAAAGGAAAACAATTAAAAAACTGTGCAAATGCCATCAAAAGTTCATTGAAAAGCAGCTCAAGGTCAACATCATGGCACAGCAAACAATTTCAACACTAATTGCAATTTCCAAAAATTCGAAAAGATTTTCCAAATAAGTTTTACAATTTTATTTTCAAGAATTTCGCGTGGACTCATTCACAATTTTGCATTCATACACTTTGAAATCAGTTGAAAAAGATTTCGCACATTTTCCAACACTGTTTAGAGGGGAACAGAATATTGAAAAAGAATTGAAAAATTGCATTTACCTTTTGCGCTTTGTCTTCGTCTTCGCTGCACTCGCTGAACCTTGCACTTTGCACTTTGCTCTTTTCTCACTTTCCTGCGTCTCCTTCGCTGCTCCTTCACGTTTCTTGTGTCTCTTGTTCGCACAGTGATAACAGCAAAAAAAATGCACTTTTCTTTTCTGGAATTCTCGAAATTCTCTGCTCGCCTCTGCTGCTGCTTCTTATTCGTATTTGCACCAGGAACAGTAACAACAAAAAAAGACAACAAAAAGTGTTTTTTTTTTATTTTGGTTTTTCTGCTTTGTTTTTTTTCTATTTTTTTTTTTTTTTTTTGAAAACGAACACGAACGCGACACGAAAATCGCAATTAGCAGCAACAACAATGCCAAATCACAATCGAATGCGTTCCATAGAATTTTTCAAAATTGAATTTATTTTTCGAAATTCGCAATTCTCGCTCTGGCGTGCGTGAACAGAGTTGTTTATGGGGCAGCGTGTCACGCACGACTCCGAGCCTCGAGTCTCAGGCTCGCACTTAGAACTCGAAACGAAAACGAAATCGTTTGCTGCCTGCTGCCGCTGCTGCTTCACTTCGCTTCGCTCTCTCCGCTCTCCGCTCGTCTCTCTCTCTCGCTCTCTCTCGTTCGCAGTCTGTTGCGCTCTGTGAATGCGTGTGTGCGTGCCTGTGCCTGTGTGTATGTGTGTGTGGGGGGCTGGCTCCAAGAACTACAACAACGCAATGTTATCCGCTCGGAGGCTGAACGCCTACTGGATGGCAAACGCGCGCCGAAAAGCTGTCGACGGCGACGACGTCGACGACACGCAACGCGTTCTACGCCAGCGCAGGCAGCAGCAGCGGCAGCGCTAGCCGAAGTTAACGCAGAGCGCTTCGTGCCTGCGTCGCTGTCGCTGACGCTGACGCCAACGCCAACCGACGCTGTTGCTGCTGCTGCCGACGTCGCTGCTGCTGCGCTTTTAATTGCAGCTCAGCTGGCAAAAGCGCAGCAGCGTCGGCGCCGCTGCTACGAAATTATTTAATGCAGAAACAACAACAACAACAACAACAACAGCAGCAGCAGCAGCAGAACTCTACACAGCAGCAGCACGCACACAACACGCAGCTCTCCAAAGCTTCCAAGCTTTTCGTCCGTGCGAGTCGCTGCGCCTCCCCTACCCCCGCTTCGTTTCGCTGCTGTGCTTCGGCTCTGCTCGGCTGCGCTCGGCTCTGCTCGGCTGACGTCGTCGCCTTCCAGTCGCATGTGCTAACAAGTGGGGAGCAACAGTTGAAATGAATGAAACTTTCGGCAACGTCGGCGTCGGCGTCAACGGCGACGTCGACTGCGCTGCCAGCGTTCATGTGTTGCGCCTGTTACACCTGCTGCTGCGTAGGCGCAGCATCGCAGCCTTCCAGTCACACACACAGACTGTTGCGCGTCTGCTTGCTTGCGTGTGCAGGTGTGTGTGTGTACGGCTGTTTGCCTGTTGGCCTGCGTGTGTGTGTGTGTACGAGCACGTGTGCCTGTGTACATGCGTGTGTCTGTGTGTGTGTGTATGTGTGTGCGGTGTCCGTTAAGCAGCAACTAATTTTTGTTAATCACACCTTAATGACATGAACTTGACACCGTTACCCCACCCCCACACCCACCCTTTGGCGGCAGATAGTTAACAGCCAAATTGACTGTGGTTGTGTCTGCGTGTGTGTGTGTGCGTGTGTGTGTGCTGCGCTTGTTTGCCTGCCACTTAATTACAATTTACAGCAACAACAGCAAGCAGAACCACAACAACAACAGCTTAGGCTACCCGCAGCATCTTTGCGTGCACCACAAACATGCAAACACACACGCGCAAACACACACACACACACACACGTGCGCTTGACTGCAGCCATCGTCGTCGTTGTTGTCGCCGCGCAGCGCTTTTAATGAGCTGCCAGGCGACAAATAAAACGACATCGTTTTCGCAGCGCTCGTAAATAATAAACAGCGCGCACAATGCAAACGCTACGAAGCTGCGGGCGTAAATCACGTTTTACAACACTATTTGCATGTCAGTACAGTGTGCACAGGTTGCAGTGCACAACAAACGTAATAATACAAATTAAAATAAAACCTTAAAAAAATATAATATATCATTTAATGTAATACCGATTTTCTATTTTTAGTTTAAAAAAAAAAATCTTTATAAATTCTAATTACTTACGGCGCAGTTGCCGCTGTACTTCGTATGTGCATTGCATTGCTTAAGAAGAAATTGTATTGCATTTAATTAATTATTTTTTTTATTTTAAGAGAAAAATCTAAAAATCGATTTTTTTTCCTTCCTATGCGTAAGTTCATCGTACTCATATACTTAGTATCTTTAGAGGAAGATGAAACATATATGGATGCACGACCATATATGTTTCATCTTTCTCCGTAGATACGCATTATGGCACTATCAAAGTTTACTGCCCCCGTAGACGAGGAATTATTGCTCAATTTAGAGAACACACAAGCACCAAAAAAATGATGGGAAAAAAGCAAATAAACAAACGGAAAGCAAATTTTTGATTGTTAAAGAATGCTGAAGAGTATTGTTGAAGAAAAAGTAAATAAATAAATGAACAAAACCAATTCATGAAGCTTAAAATGTTAGAAATGATTGAATGATCGTGAGTACATAGTTTGATTTACACAAATTTTATGAGTTTTCGTGAAATTTCTTGTTTAATATTTTTCAATATTTGACATTATTGTCGCCTGTCTCATTTTTAAAATAATAAGAAAACGATTTAAGCAAACAGAAAATGTGTATATATTTTTGAACTTTGTTCGACGAGTGTAGCAATGTCGCTATCGAAAAAATTTCATAGGTATTTTCAATCAGACGCAAATCATACAAACAAAAATTTAATATTTAATAGGTCATGAAGCTTTAAACTACAGGAGTGTATATACCATAGTATCTATAAAGAAACAGGAAAAAAATATTATTATGAACAAAAAAAACTGAAAATTTAATAATATATTATAATATATTATGAACAAAAAAAACTGAAAATTTAACTTGTTTAAAAAAAAAGCATTTGATATTACAGACGCCTGTCTTATTTAAATAAATAAATTATTTGTGTTTTTCCCATTAAAATATAAAACTGTATATTTGAATATTTAAAAAAAAGGCATTGTACTACAGTATATCGAAGCAATTGTCCGTTAAGGCGGACAAGCATATTTCAGTATGAAGAGAAATGCGAAATTGCTCTTTAAATTTATTTTTTCTTTCGCTCTATATCTCTTTTCATTCGATACACATAAATATTTATTTTTTGTTTGGGTTTATTTGTATATAAATGTTTTTGTATAGAAGGTATAAATATTCAATATTACTTCCCTACACTTCCCAAGACTTTTTCCAACTCCGACTCTTTTGTCGCCTCTCACAGTACGTAATCGAAGCTAATCAGCCGCTGATAAGACAGCAGCAGCAAGGCCACGGCCAGGGGAGCGCCCAGCGTGAAGCAGGAGGCTGTGGCGCCACCGCCAGAGCTTGCCTCGTCAAAGTAATTGCCATAGATGGCAAAGGTCAACAGTTGCGCGTGTGGTCGCTTCAGCTGCAGCTGCACGTGTGTGATCCCCTGCTGCTGCCCCTGCGCCTCCTCCCCGTTCTCCTCCACCTGCCACTCGAGTTCGCTTGCCTGCAGCGCGTAGAGCGCAGCGCTCAGCGTGCTGGGCATTAGCTGGCGTCGCGGGCGCTGCACGAACTCGCCGCGAATGCGTAGCATGTTCAGCTGCGGACCCGTTCCCTGCCCCTCACCCTCCCCCTGCTGCACCCCCAGCTGACCGCAACTGCTCACGCTGGCGTTGTGGCAGGCGAAGAGGCCGCACAGCCGGATCGAGCTGTACTGCTCCTCCTCGTACCGCCGCCGACCCACGAACACGCCCACTCGATAATTGTACTCATACGCCCGCCCCTGCTCCTGTGCCATCTGCCACTCAAAGTCGCAGCAGAGATCCTGCTGGCACAGACGCCGACTACCCGAGAGCGGCGACAACTGCCACGTGGCAAAGTCGCTCAGCTGCGGCTGCTGCAGCAGCAGCAGTTCCCGCTGCGCCGGCCCCCCTCGCTCCACATCCAAGTCGAGCGTGTCCCGCTCCACGTCCGGCTGCAGGGGCACGCGTGCCAGCAGCAGCTGCCGCTCCCCCTGTCCGGAGACCATGCGCCGCACCAGGGCGCCGTGCTGGCCCGCATAGATGCCGCTGCCGCTGATCCCGAGATGCGGCAGGCTCGCGCCGGACGCCAAAAGGTTCACGTTGTTCGCCCAGGCCCAGCCTTGCTGCAGTTGACTGGCTGCAAGAGAGCAGAAGAAGAGAGAAGATGAGAAATAGAAGAAGGCATGTAAGAAGTGAGAAGACGAAGGAAAGCAGAGAGGGAGGGGGTACTTAAATTCCTATATGCTGTACTTTTATATTTTAAATTAATTTTAGATTATTAAATACTAAATTTTATTTAATAATAATTTTAAATATTAAAAATATAAAATAATTACTAAATTAACATGAATACTAAATGAAGAGAATAAAGAGAAGACATACTACTGTGGGCAAAAAGTAAGGTGAATTTTCAATTTAAAATTCGCGGGCTTAAGATGGCGAACTAGTTCTTTTGTTCTCGAGTTGGCAGGACTGTTGATGACATTTGGCGGGAATTTCATGTCAATATCAGTATGAGTACTATATTTACGCTTTTGTTTACCAAACGATCAAGAGTGCATTTGGCGATTTTTACAATGTCTGATTTAATTGAGCAGAGAAGTGACATCATATTTTGTTTGCGGAATGAAATTTCGGCTGCGGAAACGTTGAGGAAGTTTGGGGATGGCCTTTGGTGATTTTACCATGTCCCAGAAAAATGTTTATAAGTGGTACAAAGACCTTAAAGAGGGTCGGGAACATGTTGATGACTTGGAGCGCTCCGGACGAACATCGACGTCAACAGATGAAAAAAAAGTCATTGAAGTGAAGAAATTAGTGCTCAAAAATCGTCGGTTGACTATTAGAGACCTCACTGATATGCTCGGAATATCAGAAGGATCTGTGAAAAGCATTTTGAAAGACCGTTTAAGCCTACGAAAATCAAATCTCGCGTTTCGAGTTGATTGAAAAGATAAAAGAAAAATCGACGAGGGCGCTCATGGCTATACCGGAAAGGGACTATTTGGCCTGTTTCGAGGATTTGAAAAAACGTAAGCATAAGTGTATTTTATCGGGAGGGGATTACTTTGAAGGGGATGAAATTGATTTAGGAGAATAAATAAAGAATTTGGACTTTACAAAAATATTCACCTTACTTTTTGCCCACAGTAGTATGTATACTTAATTTAATTAGCATACGGACAGACAAACGGACATAGGTAAATCAACTCGGCTGTTGATGCTGATCAAAAATATATTGTGTATAGTACTGTATAAGGTCGAAGATGCTTCCTACTACATACATTTGGCCCAAATTATTTTACCCTCTACTAGTCTACATACAGAAAAAAAAAGAAGAATTGTTATCAGAAAATAAAATTTAAATTTTTTTCCTTATTATTTAAATTATCAATCAATCATGTCTATCCAAGATAATGCCTCGACAAATAACTGCAACTGATTTTTTGTATCTATAGTATACAACTCTGTTTTCGCCAGGCATTTCAGGTAAAGCTCATAAACAAGTTGTTCTACTCGCTGATTCACCCGAATTATTGACTAGTAAAACATTTGGTAAGTGCCTCGAGAGTCAATACTCGTGGATGGGTAAATCAATATTCAGAGACTCGAGTGTCTGAACAATAATTAAGAACAAGTGGCCACAAATCGGTCTAGCGGAACTCGAGCCCAAGTCAAGTGCTACTTTAACAATGTCATCCACTAATAACATCGATGTCGTAGATAAATAGACTTTATTTAATATATATGAGTGATAAGATTTTTCAATTAATAAGTAATAAAAAATAATAGTTATGTAATATTTATACGAGTATGTAGTAGCAAATAAAACAGTAGTAGTAGTAATAGTAGTAGTACTATATATAGACCTAGCGTTAAAAGGGTAGCTACACGTGTAAGCTATATCTTGATCATACGATTGATAAGCCAAAACTTGTAAAGAAAGATTGAAAAATCGATGAAGAAGGTTCACGCGATCAGGTACAACTGTACCCAAATTTTTCAATATACGATATATATAAATAATAAATAGTTCTTACGAACATCTGATAAGCTTAATACTATAAGCTTATGGATTATAGTTGTGCATTTCAAGACATCTGATTTCTCTGATTGATTGATTAATTGATAAGCTAAAGCTTTAGAAAGATTAAAACAAAGCAACTAAAGAGTTCCACTTGATCAGAGCCTCAATTATAGTTCATGCAGACACCTGATAACGACATCGAATGCCCAGACAAAGTCACCCGATCGTGGGCAATAAATCGATAGATCCCAATCCGATTAATCAGCTGAGCTGAGCGACTCACCCGTGAGGAACGGCAGCTCCGAGTTGAACATTTTGGTGACGATCACATTGCGGAGGCCATAGCGATCGAGCAGCTCCTGGGCGGGCGTGTAGAAGAGCATGTCGAAGCAGACGAAGTGCCCGAAGGTCACATTGAAGTCCGTCTCGAAGAGGCCCAACTCGGGCTGCGGGGTGCGATCGAGCGAGGCCTCGAGGTACAGATTCCACTTGCGATAGCGCGACACGATCGCACCACGGCGATCGAGCACCACGTTCGTGTTGTACAGCCGATAGCCACGTGCCGGGCAATCGATATCGGCAACGATATCAGTATCGTTATTGGCAACGCTGCAGTTCTCACGCTCCTTCACATTGAGCAGTAGATACGTGTGAGCCTCTACGGCGGCGCAGGCGAGTTGCCGCAGAAAGTCGGCGACGTCAGCGTGCTGCTGCCCATCGCAGAGACTACGGCGCTGCGCGTCTGGCGCCGGCACCGCCGTCAGCTGCAGCAGCGTGTTGAGCGAGGCCTCCGGAAAGACGAGTATGTCCGCGCTGCGATTGCTCGCCGCGATTAGCTCCAGATACGCCGCCAGATTGTCCGCCAGCTGTGCAGCACTGCCGCCCGTGATCAACGGCCGGAACTCGGCCACGCCCGCCGTGTAGTACTCAGCGCTGGCTGCACCACAGCGCATCACAGCGAGCCACCAGCAGCAGCAGCAGACGAGAAGGCACCACTCGCCTCGACGCATGACTACGTATCACTGATCGCGCCTAACGCCAACGCCACGGATTTCTATCTTATCTCGAGCTCACAATCGATCGATCGAGCTCTCTCTCTCTCTCTCTCTCTCTCTTGCTCTCTTTGCAGCTCTCGCTTTACCTGTAGCTCTCTCCAGCTCTCTGCAGCTGCCTACGTCTAAGCTACGAGTACCTCTTGCTACCTGTATGCTGCCTGTATGCTCTCACTACTCTTTCTCTGTCTATTTTCGACCTTTCTTTTCGCTTCTCACTCGTCTGTTGACTATACTTTGTTGGGCAAAAAGTCAGGTGAATTTTTAATTTAAAATTCGCGGGCTCGATATGGCGAACTAGTTCTTTTTTTCTCGAGTTGGCAGGACTGTTGATGACATTTGGCGGGAATTTCATGTCAATGTCAGTATGAGTACTATATTTACGCTTTTGTTTACCAAACGATCAAGAGTGCATTTGTCGATTTTTACAATGTCTGATTTAATTGAGCAGAGAAGTGCCATCATAGCTGCGGAAACGTTGAGGAAGTTTGGGGATGGCCTTTGGTGATGTCCCAGAAAAATTTTTATAAGTGTTACAAAGACTTCAAAGAGGGTCGGGAACGTGTTGATGACTTGAAGCGCTCCGGACGACCATCGACGTCAACAAATGACCAACACGTCAATGAAGTGAAGGAATTAGTGCTCAAAAATCGTCGGTTGACTATTAGAGACCTCACTGATATGATCGGAATATCAGAAGGATCTGTGAAAACCATTTTGAAAGTCCGTTTGGGCCTAGGAAAAGTCAAATCTTGTTTGGTACCGAAAACGTCGACACTGCACTCGTTCTTCCTGACCATTTCGCCAAAAATTTGAAGCATATCGTTCCGCAACCACCGTATTCTGCTGAGTTGGCTTCGTGTGACTTTTGGCTATTCCCAAAACTCCAGAGACCACCCGGGGAACGCGTTTTGAGTTGATTGAAGATATAAAAGAGAAATCGACGAGGGCGCTCATGACTATACGGGAAAGGGACTATTTGGCCTGTTTCGAGGATTTGAAAAAACGTTGGCATAAGTGTATTTTATCGGGAGGGGATTACTTTAAAGAGGATGAAATTGATTTAGGAGAATAAATGAAGAATTTTGACTCTACAAAAATATTCACCTTACTTTTTGCCCACAGTAGTACTTACATTTTAACTCAAATATATCCAAGATTAATATTAATAAATATTTTACCAATCTTTAAAATCGAAATCGTATGTAGTCCTTATCAAGATAAAAATTATTTTACCCACTGAAAGGGTACATAAATTTAATTCAAAGTTAAATTTGAATCTACTATTAGGTTTTTATAATTTTAGCTAACGATAAAAAATTATCATAGTGCTTGCGGAAAACCAAAAAAATATATATATATATTTTTTGTAAGATTTTTATAGTTAGTTATATATATAGAAATTACGCGAACATAGTTTATTTCAACTAGTCATTTTTAGCTTATATTTAAAAGAAAGCTGCTTTCTTTCTACAAAAAAAAGATTGAAGAACTATTTAAGCTTTGCTTCTCGATATTTTCTGCCTCATTGGCTTAGCTCGTACTCTAACTATATACTACAACAAAAAAAAAGAAAACCTAATCAAACATCAGCTGGATGACAACCGAGACGGCCAGTAGGAACTGCAGCCAAGGATTGGAGAAACGCAGCCCCGAGGCAGCACCACCGCCACCAGCATCACTGTCGGCGGGTTTATAGCCGCACTCGACATCCTGCTCGGCGGTTCCCTTGCCATAGGTGCAATCGTCGTCGAAATAATTTCCATAGATGGCAAAAGTCAGCAGATTCGAGAGTTCCACAGATTCGGCCAGCTCGTAGCGCAGCTTAAACTCATTGCTGAGAAGGAAAGAGAGAGCGAGAGACGCAAAGAAAACAATGAGAATTGTGAGAGAAAGCAGAACTGGAAAAAAAGGTAATCCTTGCAGATGCTTTAAAAAAAATGTATCCTACCTTAGCTAGCTAAAAGCCCTACAAGCTTGTCTTTTTCGAGCTCGTATAGAATAACAAATTTCATTGAAATTCCAGCCGATAGTTTCTAAAGTATATACTAATCCTATTTCATTGGAATTTTAACCGATAGTTAATAATTAAACTTTACAATTTTATTGAGCTCTAATATCCTGTGCAATATTTGTAGCACTTCTAAAAAACTTAAAGCTTCAACGATCGTTCCTGAAACCATAACATGTTATAGTACACCGATCTGGATGAAATTTTAAACGTATGTTAAGCGTCCTCTTGATGTAAGATGTGGCGGGTTTGATTGCAATATATTGAAAAATAAGAAAAAGATTCTGCAGCTATACGATATATCGGTCTGATCGCTCTGCAAGAAACTGCAGAGGATATACATATCTCTGCGATATAGGCTAATAGTTCAGCGGACAGACAGGCGGACAAGTCTAGACTCATTTGTTAAAAGCCCAACGGACAGACAAACGGACAAAACTTGACTCATTTGTTGAAAGCTTGGCGGACAGACAAACGGACAAAGCTAGACTCATATGTTTGAAGCTCAGCGGACAAGACTATGATAATTTGTTCATGCTGATCAGGAATATATATGGTATATTATAGGGGATGCCCTTTTTCTCCCCCACAAACTCACCCATTTTCGAGCTGCTGCTGCGTCCACTTGAACTGCGTCGGTTCCAGGGGCTTCAGGCTGTCGAGCACACTGTTGGGCATGGGCAGGAACTGGCTGGAGTTCGGGTAGGTCGCCTCGATCGCCAGCTTGGTGAAGGTCACCCGATGCTCCCAGTCCGCTGCGCTGAGCTTCCCGCAATCCTCGATCCCAGACCCGGTGCACGCAAAGAGTGCACAATTCCGTACGTAGTTGCTATCGCCGTTGTCCTCGTTGCGCATGCCATCGTAAGCCCCCAGGCGATAGCTATAGCCATAGACACTCGAATTAGCCGATCCCGCCGTCGCCTCCGCTGTGCGCCACTCCAGATCGAAGCTGCAGCAGAAGTCCTGGTCGCAGACCGTCTGGTTAGTGTGAGCCCAGAACACCGCCTCATCGACCATCGACAGCGAGAAGGTCGTGTACTGCTCCAGGTAGTCGCGCTTCATGAAGAAGTTCTCGCTGGTTGCGGCTCTCGCCCTGGGCAGGCTTCGCCTCTGCCGTCTGGCCCCGCGCTGAGCCCGCAGCTCGGCGGAGTCCACGAACTTGGGCACTTGCGCCACGTAGACGCGACGTTCGCCCTCGCCCACTACCACCACGCTGCTCACTGTGCCTGCGCGCCCATGGTAGATGCCTGTGCCGGTCGAGCCGACGGATGGGTTGCTTGAGCCTGCAGCCAGCAGGTTTACATTGTTGCTGTACGCCCAACCCTGCTGCACCTGCACAGCTGTAGGCAGCAGAGAACAAAAGAATGAGTTGCAGCATGTTTTTCATAAGTTTTTAAAGTTTCCTTTACCCCAACAACCCACAACTCTCTCTTTGTTTATCTGGAACTGGTTCGGAACTAATCAATCTTAATTTTAACAGGCCCTTGGCCTACTCAAAAACTATATAAGCCCAGGAATGTTTAACCCTTGAACCGGATCGCAACTTAAAAATTAAATTTTTAAAATCAATAAATTGAAATCTTTATAAATCCAAAAGGTTGTAATTTTGAACCGGTTCTGAACAGTTCACTTTTTGATTTAAAGCTTGAAAACCTCAGAATCAATTCACCTTGTCTCAATACTAACTCAAAATCTCTTTAAGCCCCAAAATGTATGCTTCTTGAACCGGTTTACCGTTTGATATTCTTTTTTGTGTTCATTTCAAACCGATTCGAAACTTATCACTACGCTACGACGACTAAAACCTATAACCTCGAAATAGTTAAAAAAAAAGAATGTAAAACGATAAAAAAATTGAAATTTTTTTTAACAGTTCTAAATTCAAAATACGAAAGATTTTCAAGGAAAGTCCAGAGCATCTACAAGCTAAGTGCTTATTGAGAGTCAAAAGTGTTCCAGGTTTAAAATTAACCTGTTCCAAAATCAAAGATAGGCTTAAGAATCGAGCGAGACTTATTTTTCTCAATGAGCCTTAAGACCTAACAGAACCATTGGTTCACTGTTTGAACCAGTTCAAGCTGTGACTAGTTCCGGTTCAAAAATCGTACTTACCTGTGAGAAACGGCAGCTGTGAGAACCACATGGTCGGATAGATGAAGTCCCGAACACCCTGTACGACGAGGTCCTGCACGGGCGTATAGAACATGATGTCAAAGCAGATGAAATGCCCGAAAGTCACATTGAAGTCCGTCTCGAAGGTGACGTGCTCCGGCGCGTAGGTGGTGTTCCTGGGCTCGCCATACAGATTCCACTTGCGATAGCGCGAGATCACCGCGCCTCTGCGATCGAAGACGAGGTTCGTGTTGAACACGTTGTACCCGTTGGCGGCACAGGGACGCGAATCTTCGGGCGTGTCGTCGCAGAGTTGCCGCTCGCTGAAGTTGATCACGACGTACTTGCTGACATTGCGAGCGGCGCACGAGATCGCCACCACGTACTGCCCATAGTACTGCGCATTCGGATCCGAGAGGCATGGAACCAGTTCCAGCTCCGGAGCGGGAGCAAAGCTCTCCGCGCCCAGGCTCGCCAGCGTCATCTCGGGAAAGACAATGATGTCCGCTTCGCTGACATTCGCCGAGCTGATGATCTCGAGGTAAGCGGACAAGTTGTCCGTCCAGTTGGACGACGAGCGAAACTCAACGACGCCTGCAGTGTAGTAGCTCGCGGCCACATCGGTTGGCGCCTGTAATCGATTCGATCGGGTCGATTAGACGTCAGGCGACTAGAAAGTGGCGCTATCGTCGTCAGCGTTACGCACCTGCTGAGTCAGCGCAATGCCGAGCAGAACCAACAAGAGCACGACCAGCCCAGATGGAGATCTCTGTAGAGTTGCCATCGCTATCTGTCTGTCTGTCTGTCTCTATTTTTCTCCCTCTCTCCTTCTGCCTTGCTGTGCCTCGTGCCGGCAAGCGCTCGACTGTGGCAGCTGCGACAATGCGGGGCACGTTTTATACCCGAAGCACAATAGAATCCACCATGGCGTTAATCTTATCATCGGCAGCACGAGTGCTTTGAACGCTGACCAGCGCACAGTGGGACGCGAAGATTACACAGTGCCGCAGTGAATTGCAGTGAAGCATCAACCAAAAATTTTGATGTTTCACAAACTAAATTATAGAGATTTAAATTTGACTTATATGCATGCAATACCATATAGAAAACCTAAACATTATATATAATTACACATTTATGTCATGGAAAAAATAACTTTTTAGTACATATTTTTTTATTGAAGCTATTTTAAGCTGTTCTTATCACAAGCTAATTTTAGACACTGATAAAATTTGCCTAGTAACTTTAAAAATACACATTAAAAATTGAAATTTCTTATATTTATATTAATATATGTATTAAAAGCCATATTAACTGTTCTTGATTACATAGACTTAATAAACAAAAGCGAAAAATAAACGTGACTTTCTTATGCATTTATTAATGTTTCCATTTTTTTATTGAACTATTTATTTTATTTTTTTTGTTTTTTTTTTTATTTTGTATGCATTCATTTTTTTATTTTACTAATTTTTTATTTATTTACTTATTTATTATTTTGTTTAGTTATTCGACATATTGAATTAAGCGCATAAGCCCACAAAATTTCATCATGTTTGCCTCACTGTGGGCTTAGTTCGCATAGAAATGAATGCAAAATAATAGACAAACATGGTTGTTTTGACTGGTGTACCTATAGAAATAGCATATATTTTCTATTAGTTGCTTTATTCGAGTTTATTTTAGTCTTCCAAGCTGTTGTGTGGGACTTGACCACCGTGATGCGTCAGAGTTTCGCCATCTGATTGGGGACTTAGAGGCCTTTCAATGAGTGAAAACTGATAAACGCTGGAGCGGTGTATGTATGTAGGTTCATTGGAGTGCAACTGTGAGTTATACATATATGCTATTTGTTTTTCCCGCATCGAGTTCATATGAATATCAGCATGTTTTCTGCTGATCGAACCATGATAGTTACTCTGCACGTTTCTCGTTTTTCGCGGACTTGGACATTGGACGACAGAGCGAACTAATACTCCATTGAATATTCCACTTTATGATATATAGGCAGGTATGTAGCCATGCATGCACTGTGTATAGATTTGTACACGCTATCGGCTACACCTAATTATCCGATATAATGGGATTTACGACCAGTTGAACGCTCGCTAATAGGCACCTGCAAAATTTCGAACCTTATCGAACGCGTTCAACTGAACGTGAAAGTGTCTATTGATTGTTCATACTAATGGATTTCCTTATCGCTCGGCTTGATCTACTTGCACCCGACAAGGGTGTCAGGCGATTTGATTTAGCTTGTTGTCGGAACGCTTCTGCTTTATTGCTTCGCGCGGCTTCCAGCTTATCGATTGTGCAATAGCTTTAATCAATTATGCAAATGATATATATGCAGGCATAGTTCGTCTGAAACTATTGCTATTTTTCGAGCTCCAGCATAGTTTCCATGCCATTTTTATCTCAACTATCCAGTTTGGTTTTATTACATTTCATCGAGATAAAACTATTAATGGCTTATGATGTGGTCCCATAAAATATTTATCAGCAAAGTTCGCTGTGATTTCTTTCCTGAACAACTTTTTCAAGCTTGTAAGAATACGTGTATCGCATTACAATTTTTCTTCAATTTTAACTCATTAATTTTTTTCTGAACTAATGCATCTACAAACTAGAGCAAAGTTTCCTTCTTTTCTCAATTTCTTTTGTTTGTCCAACTTATAATTATCCTTTTTTTTCCAGCCCGACTTATCTTTTATCACTGAATTTTTGTATGAATTTTTATACGCTTTTATTCATAAAAATGCATAAAAAATATATATTGTTTTCATACAATTTTCATTCACACTTAGACACTATTATTAGAACAACTTTGAGACACATATTATTAAAGTTTTGGGCTCTTCCATTTTTATATTATTTTTCTTTGTTATCAGAAAAGTTATCCGATTATTCTCCGTTTTTGTTCACTGTTTTTGATGCATTATCATTATCATTCTTACCAAAGTAGTATCCGGCTACCTAGCAGGCACTCATTATAGACCACTTTACTTCATACGTATTTACCAACTATTATCCGCTTTTATCCACTGCCAAGAAGGTAACCCAACAGGCCCTTTCCAGCTCAACTATGGCCCTCAACACGCTCCAATCTCAGTTTTGGCAAGGACCTACAACCCCGTTAAATCGCCTTTTCTGAATTTTTAGCAAATACTGCAGAATTTCCAGCTTTTCTACAGCAGCAAGCACCCTTCCCCTACACTAACTCCTTTACCCCGAACAACCCTTAGGCTTTCGACTAAAAAATAAAAAAAAAATAAATTTTCATACTTTATATGAAATTAAAAAATAATGTTTGAAAATTTCTTGGTCATATATTTTAAATACAAAAATTTACCCAAGGGAGACGAGACACCCACACACACAGAGCCATACACACACTAACACACTGCTGCTCATTTCATGCGAAGGATGGCATAAAGAAGAAACGAACGGTAAAACACGTTAAAAGGTAAGACGTGAAACAACAGCAATAGCAACGAGAAATGAGCAGAGCCTCAGACAGTGTGAGGCTGTACGAGCTGGGGAATACCCTGCACGCAGCTCGCACCCATACTCAATAAGCTGTGAAGGCTTTCAGCTTTGTCTGACGACAAGGTCGCTCGAGCTGAGACTATTAAGCGATTAGCTCATACCTTTTATTTATTTTATTTTATATAAAAGACTAATAAAATGGGATGGTTTGGCTTCATTCGTACAGAGTAAAGTTTCTGATCGCGGTCAACTTGGCGACCGCCAGTGCGATCTCTGTCTACGAATGATTGCAAGTTGACACACAGCCTCCTCGTGGCACCTCCTGGGTAACTATCTTAGCATCCGCTAGATAGTGAGCTAATGTGTGCAGCGGGTCACCAGGACTTTAAATGGTTGAGCGCAGGGTTTGGAACCCGCCTCGGAAAAAGAAAACCCAAAGAAAACCAAAGCGAAAGCCTCGGAAAGGATCCCCCCTTATGATGACGACCACCGCAAAACGAAAAAGGACTACGATTTAAGGATATGCACCTGGAATGTCCGAACTCTTAATTGAGAAGGTGCCTCTATCCAACTGGCGGATGCCCTCGAAAAATTAAAGGCTGACATTACCGCCATCCAGGAAATGAGATGGACAGGACAAGGTTGCTCCAAGCGAGCAAATTGTGATATCTACTACAGCTGCCATGCGGAGAGGCGCGAATTTGGATGCGGATTTGTAGTAAGCCGGAGACTTCGCCACCACGTCTCCAATTTCACTCCAGTGAGTGAACGGCTGGCTACAATCCGCGTCAAAGCTAGATTTTTCAATCTTAGCATAATTTGCGCGCACGCCCCGACGGAGGAGAAGGACGATGCTGTTAAGGATGCGTTCTACGCGAGACTCGAGGACACGTACGACCGCTGCCCAAACCACGACGTGAAGATCATCCTCGGGGACTTCAACGCAAAGGTTGGGCGCGAACGCATCTTTGACCGCACCGTCGGCCAATTCAGCCTCCATGAGACCACCTCGAACAATGGTTTCAGGCTGATTGACTTCGCCGCGGCGCGAAACATGGTAGTGAGTAGTACCAGATTTCAACACCTCGACATCCACAAGGCCACATGGCTGTCCCCTGATCAAAAAACGCGCAACCAGATTGATCACGTTGTGATAGACGGAAGGCATGCCTCAAGCGTGATGGACGTGCGTACGTTTCGTGGAGTCAATATAGACTCGGACCACTATCTTGTCGCAGCCAAGATACGCATGCGGCTATGCCGTGCGAAAAACATACGCCCCATCACGCAACGAAAGCTTGACGTCACTAAGCTGCGATCACAACGGACAGCAATGGCCTACTCCACTCACCTCTCGGAACTGCTCCTCCAACCTTCCCCTCACCCTGTTGACGCTGGCGGACTCTGGGCGCACATATCCCACTCCATGCGAGCTGCTGCTGAAACAGCCATTGGGTTCAAGCGCCCTCCCACACGGAACCAATGGTATGACGAGGAGTGTCGCGTCGCAGCTGCGGCAAAAAACGCCGCCTACAGAAAAGAGCTGCAGTCTGGCGCAACGCGAGCCACGTGTGAACGTTACAGGGAGAAAAGGAAGGAAGAGAGGCGACTTTTCAGACGGAAAAAGCGGGAGCAAGAAAAGCGAGAGTGCGAGGAACTTGAGGTGTTGCGAGACAGGAATGATGCTCGAAAATTTTACCAACAAGTCATCTAACTGTCGAGACGATAATGGAAATCTGGTTACAGATACGCAGTGCACGCTGAGGTTATGGAGGGCGCATTTCTCCAAGCTGCTAGCAGGCGATGACGGCACCAATCCCGCCGATGGAGGAAACAGCCCGATACCACCAATCAACGACAATGTGGATATACCACTACCTAGCCATGACGAGGTCCGAGTTGCGATTACGCGACTCAAAAACAACAAAGCAGCCGGTGCTGATGGACTGCCTGCAGAGTTGTTTAAGGCCGGCGGCGAAGAGCTGATAAGGTGCATGCATCAGCTCTTGTGCAAAATATGGCTAGAAGAAAGCATGCCCAACGATTGGAATCTCAGCGTCCTTTGTCCTGTACTGAAGAAAGGCGACCCGACGATATGTGCCAACTACCGGGGAATCAGCCTGATCACCATCTCATACAAGGTCCTGTCGAGCGTTATATGTGAACGACTGAAGCCGTATGCCAACACACTGATCGGACCTTATCAGTGCGGCTTCAGACCTGGTAAATCCACCATAGACCAGATCTTCACATTGCGCCAAATCCTGGAAAAAACCCACGAAAATGGAATTGACACACACCATCTTTTTGTCGATTACAAAGCTGCATTCGATAGCCCGACGAGGGGAAGCCTATATGCCACCATGTCTGAGTTCGGTATTCCTGCAAAGCTGATACGTCTTTGCAGGATGACATTGAGCAGCACCATCAGCTCTGTCAAGGTAGGAGCGAACCTCTCCGAACCTTTTAATACCGTTCGAGGTTTCAGACAAGGCGACCCTCTGTCGTGCAACCTCTTCAACTTCGTGATGGAAGGGGTTCTGCGGAAAGCCGGTGTTCATCGATCTGGCACTATTTTTTATAAAGGTGTCCAGCTCCTTGCTTACGCCGATGACATTGACATCATTGGCCGTAGCAAGCGTGATGTCACTGCTGCATTCTCCGCTATCGAAAAGGAGTCAGCAAAAGTGGGTTTGGCGGTAAACGAGGGCAAGACGAAGTATATGCTGTCGACAAGCAGGGAGACGCGGCGCCTAGACTCCCATGTGGTAGCCGACAGCTATAACTTCGAAGTGGTCAAGGAGTTCACGTACCTTGGCACCGCCATTAACACCAAAAATGACGTCAGCCTGGAGATCAAGCGAAGAATCACACTTGCCAATAGGTGCTACTTTGGTCTGAGTAGGCAAATGTGCAATAGAGACCTCTCTCGCCGAACAAAACTAACACTCTACAAGACACTCATCCTGCCCGTGCTCTTATATGGCGCAGAAGCATGGGTAATTTCACAGACGGATGCAGCAGCGCTTGGGGTGTTCGAGAGAAAAATTCTTCGCAAGATCTTCGGTCCCGTTCGGATTGGGGACGACTTTCGCATTCGGATGAACCACGAGCTGTACGAGTTGTACGACGACGTGGACGTGGTCCGGCGCATCACGATACAACGTCTGCGCTGGCTCGGCCACGTTGTGCGTATGGATGAAGAAGCTCCAGCTCAGAAGGTATTCGAAGCGAGGGTCGACTATGGGCGACGACGAAGGGGACGACCAAATCTCCGTTGGAAGGACCAAGTGGAGAAGGACCTTAGTCTACTGGGGATTTCCAACTGGAGGAGGCGCGCGAAGAGCAGAGGCGCCTGGAGGGAGACGCTGAGGTCGGCCAAAACCCGAAATGGGTTGTAGTGCCACCTAATAATAATAATAAAATGCCTAATTCTTCTCTTTTCCCCGAAATCTACAAAAAATACTCCACAAATCTGATATGCATACATACATAATTGCCAGATAAATATGGCTTAAACATTCGCTTGCGTCTTTGATATTTACAATTAATTTAAATGAAGTTAAAATAATTTAAATTTAGTGAAAAATTATTATAAAAAATTATTTTAGTTATTCCTTCTCCTTATACTTCTACTGCAGAATTCTTTATACATTTATAAATACACAGCAAAAATTCACCCCACTCATCGCTCTGCAACTGACATACCCCAGGCTATTACTCAACAGCATGCAGGGTATCAAAAAGGCAAACCGAAGGCAGCTTCATTTAGCTTTGCCCTGCCTAAGTCCCTGCTCCACATATGCATAACCAAATGTCGGTATGTTCTATATGTGTGCATCTGTGTGTGTGCGTGTGTGTGTGTGTGTGTGCCGGGTCAGCTGAGCATGTGTGTGTGTGCGCCTGCTACTTATGTTTAAGCTTTGTATTTAAGCTTTTTGCACGATTTCCTCTAACAAATGGATTTTCACTTGTTGCCCCCGTACGTGTGTGCCAGTCTATACGTGTGTGTGCGCGCAGGTCTATGTGTGTGCGTGTGTGTGTGTGAGTGTATGTGTTATGTAATCTGTATGTCCTTGTTGTCATGCTCGTTTTTCTAGATGCCCTTCATGGGCTTCGCCGTCCTTCAACGTTTTACTGCCAACAAATAATTTAATTTCTTTGGGCCATCTTTCTCTCTCAGTGTGTGTGTGTGTGTATTTATATAATATATATGTATGTGTGTGTGCTGCTGGCCAAGAACTTGCCCAACAACTTTAAGCAGCACGTCGAGTTTGCGGCTGCAGCAACAACAAAAGAGCTGCAAAAAATGCGAAGGAAATTCTATTCGCATTTCTATTTTCAGTTAATAATCTGCATAAATAAATAATACCAGGCTGGTTCAGAGTTCAAGCCCATTAAGGGTAAAGAGCGTAAATTTATCAAATTTATTGCAGTAAAAGTAAAAAACGATAGAAGACTTTTTGAGGGAAGTGTAGCTGGGATTACCAGAAAAACAGTTTGTAAATTTTCAGGGAAATACGCGTAATAAATATGCGTATTACCAGAGCTCTTGCGGATTTTCTTGTGCAGTCATATATCAAAGATCATGTAATATATATATAAATATATAGACATCTCGATTCGAAAGCAAATGAACAACTCTAGACAATACATTCGAGATTGAGGCAATTTTCGGAAACTTGCGAGAACAACAAGCTATAAAAGCAGGCAATCGTAAAGCAAGCAAAACCTTATAAAGACCAAATCAGATAAGATTTAAGATCTGCCAAACAGAAGAAGAAGCAGCAGCACAAAACAGAGAAACAACAAAATGTAAGCAGAGTGTGCGGAAATGAGCACAGATAAAACTCAGGCAAAGGCGCAATAAACGTTGTAAACTTTGTTGCTGGGTGCGGCAATCCGAAACTAAATTAAGTTTAGGCAATGAAAATATTTGTAATTACTATGCTTTAAAATGCAATACATTAATATAAATATATTCACAATTTACGCCTACTAAATAATTAAATTATTAATAATTAAAAGTAAGCTCAGACACAGGCAGAAGAGATTCATTTGTTTACCTAAACTCTTTACAGGGTATAAAAAATAGAAATTGTAATAAAAAAAATAATTTTGACTTTACGTATAAATAAGTTTTAATAACGAAATTTCATTGACATTTTTCGGATTTAAATTGCATAATTAAAAACTAGCTACAGATAAGTAAATAAATTTAAAATTAACTAAGCACAACGCAAAAAAAAGGAAAATTTAACAAAAAAAATATATCAATATATTATATATATACATATTATATTATATTATATTATTACATAAAAAGATGCTTTCGACAAAACTTATAAATAAGTTTCAATAATGAAACTTCATTGACTGGAATTTTATTTACATTATAAAAAACCTTTTTGTAGATAAACAAACAAATCTTATTCTTGTTCAAAAAAGGAACAAATTATTAAATAAAAAATACAACTCCATTGACTGGAGTAAGTTATATTTATTTTATTTAAGTAAAAATAAACAAAATATAAAATGAACGAAATTTAACTGAAAATACCAGCCACATAAAATACTTGACATAAATAGGATGTTTTACGTCCAAACCAATTACTTCGCAATAAATGTAGCATACTTTTTGGCGTTAATTTAACTTGCAAAACTGTGCTTTACCCTGCTTGTAAATTACTGCAATATTATATAGAGCATATACCCCATAATTTTCATGAATTATGTTAATCATAAAATCACTGCTTATAAGAAAATTCAAGTTCAAAGTGTTGCAAATACACATAACATAAGACTCAAAGCCTTCAATTCGAAACAGTTCAAGTGCAGACAGACTCACACAGACACACACCGACACACACAGGCTAAGCTTAACTGACAGCATTTTGCATGTTACCCACTGAAGGTGACATAACTCAAGTGGAGCAACCCATCAAGCCATGTGCCCTCAACCCGTCAACGGCGTCAACCCATCGTCATATCGAATTGCAGCAAATGGCGGCCATGTCAACTCTGGCCGCAGGCTCAGTCAAATCTCTGTTGTCTGCTTGATTAATTGCAAGTTGAACGAGACAACGAGAGAGCGAGGGAGTAGCGGTGGGAAGAGGTGGTGGGGGGGTAAGCCGGGCCATTTGTTAGCTGCCCTCGCTGCCTTCTAACACATGCAGGCAAACTAAAAATATTATTAATGATGGCAACTCTGGCGGCAGTTCTCGGTCTGCATTTGACATCACTCATACGACGCGTTGTGCCGAGATTTATGCCTGTCTGCGCGTGAAGTGTGGGAGCCAAGCAGCAGCAGCAGGGGGCGTGGCACAGCGCCTGCAGTATTGACTGATTAATTAGCAGCTCTTAATGCCAGCAGCAAAACGAATTGCCGAATTATGAAGCTCCTGCGATTAGAGTTGTACCTCCCTTACAGTGTGCCTGTGTGTGTGTGTGCGTTGCTTTAATCCTTATGCCTAAGCTCTGCCTGTTTGCCCCCACAGAGACTTTAAGCCACTTGACATGTGTTTACATGTGCGTGTTAAGGCGGCGCTTCCCCCAAATACCACGCACAGACATAGCTGTAGGAGAGGGGAGAAGGGGGCAGGGGGGACTCTTCGAGGCTCGACAGTTCCTTATTTTTGTATGTCATTATTAGCACTATTCATGAACTGTGCATGTGTGTGTGTGTGGGTGTGTGAGTGTGGGTGAGCGAGCCCAACTTTGCGCACAGTATACGATTCGATGCGCTTGACCTGATGAGGTCTCTTCATTTCTAACGTATTACTTTTTGGTATTATGCTTATTAGGAAATCTCACAATCGATTAGTTCTTCTCTCTCTCTCTCTCTCTTTAATAATTACTCTATGTCATTATTTTGAATTTTTATTAATTCTTTTTTCTAATTTTACTAATTTTTTTATGTAATTTTCTGCATTATTTTATTAATTTCTTTATGTAATTTTGCAAGTTTTATTCATTCCTCGATGGGGTTTTTCATTATTTTCTGCTCTCTTTGCTTTTTTATACAAATCCATTTCTTTTCAATTATTTCCTTTTTTTTTTTGGTTGTTATAAGTAATTTCCTATTTATTTTATTGCTTTTTATCTTCTTTACATAATATTTTCAATTCTCCTATTATTTGCAGCTTTCTTATATTTTGTTAAGCTTCTAGCTGTCTTTATTACCATCTCAATTTAATTTTTTTCCTTTAATACAAATGCATTTATTTTGCATTCTACTGCTTTAACAAATTTTATATACTTTTCTTCATACATATACAATTATTTTTATTGCAATTTATTTTTCCTTACTCCTATAGCTTCTTTCATCTGTCTTTATCAACTTCTCCATTTAATTGTTTACCCTCCTAACCAAAAGCATTTATCTTCCATTCTATTTTTAAGCTTCTACTTCCACAACATTTATATGATTTTCTACAACATTTTTTTTCAACTCTCTCTTTCTTATTTTATTAAATTTCTTACTGTTTAAAAAAAAAATAAAACAAAAAACTACCTTAATAATTCTGCTCCTTCTTCAAATTTCCTCCAATTTTTGTTACATTTAAATTTTCCCTAACTGCAACTCTCGTCCCACCCACTCACTTAAGCAAGCCAGCATTCCTCTCTCTTTCTCTCTCTTTCTCTCTCTCTCTCTCTCTCTGTCACACACTCTCTCTCTCCCTCTCTCTCTCTCTTTGTTGAACTCTCATTTAACCCATATGCTTATCAATGCCCATACGAATTATTTAATTAAACTTTGCGTAAATCGATTGCATTTTTGCAAGCGCGCCAATATTTAATGTTGATTATCAATTTGCGCTGGCATTTTTGACACATACACCCCGACGCACAACATATGCTATCAGTCACACACAAACACACACAGAGAGAACTAGACAGACACGTGTCTGGGGGCGAACCAATAAAGCGCTCGCAGTTCCCAGTTCATAGCTTCGCGTTCGTGTCGGTGTCCGGCTCCGGGTCGGGGTCGAGGTGGGGTTCGGGGTCTGATTTATAGGCATTTGCCTGTGGCATAGCTCCGACCCGACCTAGCCTGACCTGCTGCTGGACCTCAAGCAGGAGACGCACGGTTAATAAGTTTCAACTTAGGCAGCTTCTCGGTCAGGGGAACTACTCGTAAAGCCGGCGAATCGCGTTTGCCTTTTGCTCTGCGAGATTTATTGACATATAAATTTAATACCTAAGCTTCAGCTACTTCTTTTCTACCGACCCCCCTCTCTCTCTCTCTCTCTCTCTGCTCTAGTCTTGCCGGATGAGCCAAGTTTAGGAGCAGTTGATTGAATGCGCTTTACTGCTTGGATTTCCGTTAGTAAATTGGAAAAAAAAAGCACAGCAGAGCGGAAGAGTAGGCAGCGGAACGAGGGGAGGACGTAGTTTGTGGGGGTAGCATGGAAAACAGATTTCATATTTAGTTTAGGCAACTATTTTAATTTCCAATTTCCCAGTTACCGTCCACCTATTCGGACAATTTGGCGAGCAATCACGAAAAAATGGGCAAGAAAAATGGTAAAAAAAACTATTAAATAAGAGCGCCTGTCAGATGAGCAAAGTTAACTGTGAAATACCCTGTATTTAAATCGGCAAATAATAGCAGACTCAAATTGAAAGGGTATACAAACGAGAGTAGGCAAAAAAACTAAAAATAATAATAGTGATAAGTTCAGCTATACCCTGTATATATATATTTTATTTGAATCAGTGGAAAAAAAGAGACGACAGAAAATTTGTATATATAATATTTACTTCTCATAATTAAATAAGGAGTTAGGCTTCAATTTTAAATATTTCAATGTGTTGTAAAGTAAAATATTATTGTCATATGAATTCTACCCTACAATAAATTAATTAAATTATACAAAATATTTCTGTATAAATTAAGATTTTACGATTTTCTACTCAACTACCCAATAGTAAATATTTCCTCACAATATCCAAAACTAATCCACTTCAAGCTCCAATCAATCTCTCCACTCCAACTATCATACATAGCACATCAGAGCCACTCTGAGCATACACATTCGCACAGGGTATAGAAAAACGACTGCAATTTCCTGTGGCACAGGTTTCACTTTTCTATATCCCTGATTTCGTTTCTCTGCGCTTTGATTAGCATCAAATTATGGGTCATTCATTCATTCATTCATTCGATTTGAGGCACGTAACAGCGTCGGAACAGAATCACAGTTCCGACTTTGGGCCATTGTCAGCGTCGTCAACATCCTCCTCATCCTCATCCTCATCCTCGTCCTCATCATGATCATTGTCTGTGTGCACTTTCTCAATGTCAGCGTAATGAAAAACTTTTGCACTTGCAATTTCTCTCTGGACTTCACCTTGAGGCTGCCGTCAAGGCATCGAACCGAATGGAATCAGACTGAATCTTACGACATTAGTTCAACCAGAAATTTTGCAGTCCGCAGTCAACTCACATCTCGCATCGCATCGAATCGAATCGACTTGACTTGACTCGATTCGCATGACATCGAGTGGAATGGTGCGAGTATATGTAGTATTCAGTATATACTGCTATATGTGGGTGTGCGTCTGAAAGGCTTTTGCCTCTGCTATTGCCATAGAACGCGTGACAATGTCAAGCTCATCTATGAGACGCCTGTCACAGGTAAAGGTTGTCGCACAGGAGCGCATTCCGCGGTACTCCGCCTCAAATTGCCAGGGATGGCAAAAGTAGGCTGAAACGTAAAAATAAAATGGAATAAGTAAGTGTTTAATGAATAAAGGTAAATTTATTCTAATATAAAATATAGTAAATCTTGTCTAGTAGTTAGACAACTAACTTTAAATATAGCATATTTTTAATGGTAGTCTTTATAATGGATTTGAGAAATTTAATTCAATATTAATCGTTATGTTTCAAAGCTAGGATAAGCAAAAAAAACTTTTTATTTAAATTATTATTATTATTCATTTTCTTATCAATCACTTACAGTTCAAAATATAGCAGTAAAATATGCTATATATATATGGAAATTATGCTGTCTATATTATATGGATTATAATCAGAACCTACTGGATATCTCTATTTATTAAATTTCCTGATTACCATAAACTAAACCAAAAACTAAAAAAAAAACCAACTAAAAATAAATCTGGCTGTGCTTCCCTTAAATCACATTTGTCTTTTGTTATGCATCAACCTGCCTGCAGTTAGTCCGCTCCTGTCTATCTATGCATGCATACAAATCCATAAGTCAAGCTGCACACACACACAGAAATACAGACGGACAAACGGACAGACAGACGGACAAGGACAACGACAACGACAACGACTTGAAATCCAATTCAATTTCTTCGCTCATGAAACGCCGCCAATGTCGCGACTCTGCCAGCTCAACCCGAACTACAGCAGAGACTCCTACTAGCCCCCCCTCCGACCCTGCACAGGACACCCCTACCCCTCCCCAGGGCACTCTGCTGCCAGCTTTATGTAGTTGCCTCCAGCCGAAACGGTTCGATGCAGTTCAGTTCGGTAAATATTATGCTAAATTGAGATAATTTGTTGCCTGATACCGAGGGAGAAAGTGTGTGAGTGAGAAAGAGAGAGCGAGACAGAGAGCGAGGGAGTGTGAGAGGGAGAGAGAGCACGACAGTCGACAGCCAGGCAGATTTGCATGTAAATTTGCTCGCGTTTTATAGTCGCAAATTTTTGCTCGATTTTGCACATTTTCTAGATTTCTATCG
Source organism: Zaprionus bogoriensis (assembly GCA_035046045.1). Lineage (NCBI taxonomy): Eukaryota > Metazoa > Arthropoda > Insecta > Diptera > Drosophilidae > Zaprionus > Zaprionus bogoriensis. Next base: position 1,025,816 of record JAWNOI010000021.1, read on the forward strand.
TAATTGGCGGCTTGTTGTGGCCCAGCAGCAGCAGCAGCAACAGCAGCGCAGCCAGCACTACCGGAACTGCGGGTATCCGTATCCGTTTCCGTATCCGTTCTTCCGTTCTTCGACAGAGAGGGGAAAGAAGCTGCGGTCGACCACGTTGCGGTCGCATGCTCTCCGCACTTTTCGCGTATTTTGTAGCATACTTTTCGGCGTAATCCTAGCATTAACTACACTGCGCGAAATATCGTGTGGGTTAACTGCACAGTAGACCCTTGCGGCGTAGCATCTTTTTGTGAGTCGAACAATAGAGTGTTGATGGGGTTAATGGTAGGTTTCTATTGTGGTTAAATTGCTTTGCTTAGCAAAACAGTTATCGATAACGATTATTTGGCTTTTGCTTAGCAAAACAATTGTCGATAACGATTATTTGGCTTTTGATGGAGAGAAAAACCGAGTAGAGAATTCATTTAGAGTCGAAACTATTTTTTATCACTTATCATTATGAAAAAAAAAATAAAAAAGCAGACTTGATAAAACACGAATTACTTGACTGTTTTCCTTGGTATCGATAATCGATAAGCATTATCGTATAGCTAAGAACAGCTAAGCAATACACACGCCACTAAGAACTGCACAGCAATAAGTAATACAACTAGTAGCGTTGTAGTATAGCTTTAGTTTGACAATCGATATTGTTATCGATATTAGTTATTGATTATCGATCGAAGAAGGCAGAAGACTTACTAAAATATGCATCAATACTAAGCAGTTTTCTGCTATAGCCATTATATTTATAAGATTTATCGATTATCGATAACAGGAATGTAGCTAATAACTGCGTAGTCTTATGTATTTTACTCAAAGCCAAGCACAGCTGCAATCGCTGTTGGGATTGCTGTACTGCTGGCATTGAGCACAAGCTGAATCAGCGGCTTTACCTTGTCCGTTGACACGATTCCATGCACGATTCGATAGTAAGCACTAAGAGGCAACTCATAAAAGTCGAGTGTGCCCATCGCTCAGAGCAGTCGCCTTCAAGTTGCAAGTTTCAAGTTAGTTGCAATCAAATGCCCCATAAATGGCTTTCCAATTTATGCGCATACATTGCAGTTCCTGCTGTCACCCTGCCTCCCTCTCTCTCTACTCCTCACTCTATCTCTCTCTCTCGCGGATAACTCAATAACACTTTGTCAACACTTTACATGTTGCGTTGCATTCTTTATGGCGCGACAACAACAACACAACAGCAATGCGAACAACAAGCCACAGCAGCACTGTGGGCCGTCTAGCTGTTTTTGTGCTAAAAAATTTTTTTTTTCGTAATAGTTCTTTAAGGTTTTTACCAATTGCCTAATATTAAAAATTAAACACTTACCAAAACCAAATTCTGATTATTTAAAAATATAAAAATATAAATATAAAAATATGAATATTATTTAAAAAATAAAGTATAAATTTGCCATTATTGTATAAACATGTTTTTACAGTTCACAATAAAAAAAAAATAACTATGCGTATGTCAAATTTGGTGTTTCTAGACAAAATACAAACAGACGGACAGACAGTTGTGCAGTTAAGCTGGCAAACGGACATGGACAAATCGACTTAGCCTATGATGTTGCTCTGCCACGCCTCTAATAAATGCATTATTATTATAATGAAAATAATAATAATAAATGCTAATAGACCACTCACGCAAATGGCATTAATGTGAATTTTTGTCTCTTACTTTTTTAAAACGCTCCACAGTGCACAGGCGAAGCACAGGCAAACGTTGCATATTTCGTAGCATACTTTTGTGGGCTTTGCCATATTGGCTTACATACTTCGAGGCGTTGCGAAAGCAGTTAACAGCAAGAGGGAGCAAAAGATGGGAGACAGGAAGAGACTGTCTGCAAGTCAGTGACCGAAATGTGTGTCAGGCTAAGCCCCACAATCATAATAAATTGTATGCCCAGCGTCAGTCGTGTGTATAAAATAGTCATTAAAAAGACATGTCCCCCATAGCAGACGAGGGTTCCCATGAGCGGATGATGGGCGGTACAGTGCGTGTGCGTGTGTGTGTATGTGTGTGTGTAAGCTGCCCTCACAATGCAATTAATTGTTTTGTTTATCGAGTTTATCTGACTCTTTACGCTTGATTTGGCCAACAAAAAGATTGGCCCCGCCCCGCCCCGCCCTGCCTGCCCGTCCAATGTCCTTTTGCGCCTAGTGCCCAGTTAGTTATTAGTGCCCATTACTTGTGTACTGGCGGACCCATCCGGACCGGACCTGCCATCCCCCAGCGAACCTAATAAAAGCTCGTACTATGCGATTAAATTCGACTCGATTCGATTCGATTCGAAATACTCAACGCCGCGACGCTCCATTGATTATTCCCACCCGAGTTGGAGTCAGCATTTCCCCATTTTAAATCGCGAAAATCAATTTCTCCAATTTCATACTCTGAATGCGAGTTGAAAGGTTATACGATTTGACTGCCTGCTTGTCTCTCTACTTCGTTGACCGTGTCTTTGTCTGTACGCCTATAGTATATTTTCCTCTGTCTATTTATCTGAATGTTTGTCTATCTGCCAATTTGTCTGTCCGCCTGTCTGTCTGTCCATCTGTCTGTCCGTCTGTCTGTCCGTCTGTCTGTCCGTCTGTCTGTCTGTCCGTATGTCTGTCCGTCTGTCTGTCCGTCTGTCTGTCCGTCTGTCTGTCCGTCTGTCTGTCCGTCTGTCTGTCCGTCTGTCTGTCCGTCTGTCTGTCTGTCCGTCTGTCTGCCAGTCTGTCTGTACATCTGTTTGCCTGTCCGTCGGTCCGTCTGTCTGTCCGTATATTGCCCGTATGTCTGTCTGTCCGTTTGCCTGTCCGTTTGCCTGTCCGTCTGTCTGTCCGTCTATCTGTTCTGTCTTTCTCTACGTCTGTCCGTCTTATTGACTGTCTACCGTATACCTGTCTGTTCGTCTGTTCATCCGTCTGTCTGCTTATCTGTCTACCTATCCGTTCGATTGTCTGTCCGTCTCTTTGTCCGTCAATCAGTCCACCTCCCTGTCTGCATGTTCGTCTGTCCGTAAGTCTGTCTATCAATCCATATCTGCCTAGTTACGTATATCTCCCTCTGTCTTTCTCTATGATCATCGAAAAAACTCCAAAATACAAAACCTTTTCCTGCTTTGTCTCAAGTTTCTCTCTGCAAATCTCCGGCAAAACGCATTTGCACGCTCAAACGCTTTCGCTCTGCTTCGCTTGTTACGGCCAGAAGCTGGTAAAATTGCGGCGAAAGAGATTTCAGTGTATGTGTGAGATTTGTGGCCAGTTGATTTGCTGCTGCTGCTACTGCTGTTGTTGTTGTTGCTGTTGCTGTTGCTGTTGCACGCTTGTAACGACGACAACGAGACGCGCATCCTTTGCATGCAAATTTTGCGCGCGAGGCACCGTCTGCTGCCGCCGACAAATGTGGATAATAATGGCGGCCATTATATGCCCACATACAGACAGACAGACAGACAGACACACACACACACAGACAGACACAGAATGGACGCCCACGCAGCGTAATGCGCTTTTCAAAACTAATATCAAAATAATGTCGACTGGGCGGGAATGGGATGGAAGCGGGGACGTGAAGGGGAACTATGCAGAAGTCAATGCGATGCCATCAATGCCAACTGCTGGCGCAAGGACAACTCGCTTTTCCAATCGCACAACAACAACAGCAGCAGAGAATACAACAACAGCAAATGCAACAGGAAATGAATGAAATACTTATAAAGCATTGACGTCTATGAATTCCTTCACTCCAAATTCAATATACTTCGCCCGTGACGTTCTGCGACCTACCTACTACCCATCAGCTCTCTACTACGCCCAGAAGGTGCCTTGGGGTAAGGTTCCCTCTTTAAGCGCAAACTTTAATCTGGTTTATTTCGGAGTTTCGAAGCGCTTCTTCGAGGATTTCAGCCTGCTTGACTTGTAGATAAAATTGAAAACATTTGTGGAAAATGGTATATAAGCTTTGTATCCGTCTGTCTGTCCGCCCGACCTGCTGTCCTGCTGTATGGCTTCCAGATTTCAGCTATTAAAACAGCTAGAAACATCAAACTTGGTAGAAGAGTTTGTATACTAAAAAGTAAGGGCAAAAAGTAAGGTGAATTTTCAATTTGAAATTGAGATGGCGAACTAGTTCTTTTTTTCTCGCGTTGGCAGGACTGTTGATGACATTTGGCGGGAATTTCATGTCAATGTCAGTATGTGTACTATATTTACGCTTTTGTTTACCAAACGATCAAGAGTGCATTTGGCGATTTTTACAATGTCTGATTTAATTGAGCAGAGAAGTGCCATCATATTTTGTTTGCGGAATGAAATTTCGGCTGCGGAAACGATGAGGAAGTATAGGGATGGCCTTTGGTGATTCTACCATGTCCCAGAAAATGTTTTTAAGTGGTACAAAGACTTCAAAGAGGATCGGGAACGTGTTGATGACTTGGAGCGCTCCGGACGACCATCGACGTCAACAGATGACCAACACGTCAATGAAGTGAAGGAATTAGTGCTCAAAAATCGTCGGTTGACTGTTAGAGACCTCACTGAAATGATCGGAATATCAGAAGAATCTGTAAAAACCATTTTGAAAGAAAAACGTTGGCATAAGTGTATTTTATCGGGAGGGGATTACTTTGAAGGGGATGAAATTGATTAAGGAGACTAAATAAAGAATTTTGACTTTACAAAAATATTCACCTTACTTTTTGCCCACAGTAGTATATCATACAGATAAGACGTTTATTCAAATTTTATGTTCCACGCTTAACGCCTCAGTAAATCGATTTTCGATTTGGCAAATAAAAGCTAAACGTATCAAATTTGGTAGAAAGATCCCTTACAGCATTGCGTAGAATGTGGACTTTCAACTTGTAGAAGCAACGCTCACCATTCCTGGAAAAAAGGATTCTTTAAATTGTAAGAAAACCAAAAAAGCTGGAAGCACCAAATTTGGTAGGAAGTTCTCTGGTAGCATTACGCAGAATGCGGATTTTCAATTTTTGGATGCCACGCCCACCGTCTACAAAAATCGATTTACAGCAGCTCGAGAAGCTTATTCTCTTCAATTGCGAGAGCGGTTAAACAAGTGAGAGCAAAAGCAAAAGCATTTTTAGTAAAACTGGCTGAAAGGTATCTAATAGTCGAGTGTGCTGGCCCCTAGCTTCCATAAGCTGTTAACCTTCTGCTTGCTCTCAACTTGCCTGGAACTAGAGACTTGCACTAGATAAAGTGTTAAAGCAGGCAAAGGGTCTCGGGCTAAAGCTCCACCTGGCAGCCAGCGCTGTTGTTGTAGCTTGTTGCAACTGCTCGTTGTTGTTGTTGTTTTTGTTGCCGCTGCTGTTGCAGCAGCCCAGCGAGAATGCACCACAAAATTGTCAGCGTCGGCGGCAACACGTAGCGCTTACGTGTCGAGCACGCAGCGTGTGTGTAGGCAGCCAGAAAGAGAGCAAAGGCAAGGGACAAGGGGAAGAGCAGGGCGGGAGGGTGGCTGCGAGATACGGTCGTGTAGCACGTGCGTTTATTGCGCTGGCAATAAAATGATTTTCAATTGAATTTCACCGGACGGACAACAACAGAATTTATGATTAACTTTAATAACATTTTTCACAAATTTTTATACCCTTGGCCAAGGCGAACAAAAGGCAGCAGCTGCGACCCTCTGAAAAATACCCGAGTATATATTCGTGATCAGGTTAGTGCATTTGGAATGATATACAGCATTCGTCGCTCGCAACAATATATCGAGTAGCTTTAAATAAATTCTTTGTAAATTCTTAATTTTAATTCAAATTCGGACTTCTTAATTTTTTTTTTAATATTTTTTATATCATAACAATTTCGGTATATACTGTTTAAATTGCATGCAAATCAGACTACTATAACATGTAGCCATCATAGCAGCAATCGATTAAGGTTTTATCTTTTTTTTAATTTTTAATTTTTTTTTTATATTTTGATTTAAGTTTATGTTGAATTTCTATATGCAAGCAATTGATTCTACGGCTTTAAATATAATTAAATAATAATTATTTATTCTTATTATATTCAATATAGATAAAAACTTGTTAATTATAAAAATATATTATATACATTTTTTATATTTATTTTTACCTTTAGGCAGTAAGAATCGCATGAATGCTGCGCAAGCTTCTGGAAGAGTATAAAGCAAAAGTTTCCCTCTAGTTTGTCATCATTCTTGTCCAAGTTGCTGCCACTTTTGTTGTTGTTGTTGTTGTTATTGTTGTTGTTGCTATTGTTGTAGCTGTAGCTGGCACCTTGTGCGTGTGCATAAAAATAAAGATTTGACTTCATTTGGTTAGCATAAAAAACGCGTAAAAGACGCGACGCCCGGCGACGCGCGGTCAGCCCTGGGCCCCAAAAAGTATGCAATATAAAGTTGGAAATCTTAAAAGGCTCCCATATTGTATGCACACACACAGACACATCCACACACACGCACGCACAGCAGCAGCACACAGACAGCTACACACAAACAAAAAGAATGCGGCAAAGGAAATGAAGAAAAACTTGATTTATTTTTATGTGCTCAACGAGCTGCCTTGGGCCAGGGCGTCGGTGGTGCGGGGGGCGTGACAGGCAGGTGGTTGGAAACGGCCAATGCTTGCCATTCATACAAGTGGTACGTGCGTAATGACCAGGCACACACACAGACACACACACCCGCACACACACGCACGCACTTGAACTTTAAGAAGTTTCCACGTTGCGTATACGTAATCATATTCTGCCTGCCCCTGTACGCAGTGCCAGTTCCCACTCTCGCTCTCTCTCTCTCTCTCTGCATTCTCTTTCGCTTTCCTGCGTTTTCTCCTGCTTTCGCGCTAAATTATACATCTGCATGCCATTATACACACGCACACACACACACACACACCCACTCGCACACACGTCGAGACGATTTTCGTGGACAAGTGGACGAAAGTCCGAGCAAAGCGTAGCAGGAACCAGAACCCAATGAACCTGAAAGCAATTGCAAAAAGGAATCGAAATCGGCATCGCCGTCGGAATTGGAATTGGAATTAGAATTAGACTTCGAATTGGTTTATCGGGGGCGGGCGCCATCAAAAGCCAATAAACGTTGCAAAATTACCGAAATTACTGGGCCACATTGAAATGTAAGCAGAACTCCAGGACGACTATACATATTCAATATACAAATTCAGTTTGTTGCTCTTCCGATTGAAGCTATTATCTCGAATATCAAAAACTCTCACGTTATTGTTCAGTACAAAACTGTTGCTGCAATTCAAGCCCCAAAGCACGCTCCTTACTTTGCAGCGTACTCATTGAACTCAGCAACCGTTTGGGCTAGCAGTTCCAAATTAATTTTAAAATACGCTCAAAGCAAAGCCAAATTGATCTGCTTATAGAGACTATACAACAAAATTTGGCAAATATTTTTAAAATGTTTAAAGTTCCATAAAATCAAGTGTATACTATGTAGCGCATTGCATTTTTGGTATGGTACTTATAAAACCCGTTGCAAATTTTGCTGAAAATTTCATAAAATTCGCGCAACAGGTAAGCGAGTTAACAGGCCCTATATCATGTCTAGCTGCCAAAATTATGCCAATTTGCCTTGGCTTGCAATTCAGAGCTGCGTTATGTGGCATTTTCGACATTATAGCCGCAAACAATTAGCAGACGACAAATGCACTAGGCCAAGCTGTTGCTGGAGAGAGAGGAAGAGAAAGAGAGAGCGAGAGTGAAAAGCAAGAAACAAGGATAACAGGGACAAACACAGGAGCTTAGAGTGAACGCGGCGTATGCCTGGGAGCATAATAAAAATATGAAAATCAAGTAAAATCATTTCCATTCAAATTCAAATGGCGCAGCCAAGCGTTCAAGCTGCGGGGGCGTGGCAAAAGTGGGAGCGCGCTTGTGTCGCCAGCGGCAAAGAGGGGAAGAGGAGAAGGTGGACAAGTGAAAGACGCTGAAAGACGTGAATAACGTGAAAAACGTGAAAATCTGAAAACTGATATTCAATTCAATCAGTTGAGGTGCCTTACCGGGGACAACTTCCCCCCTTTCCCTGCTCCTCCCCGTACCACTCGTCCCGCGCAGCCAGCGGGCAACAATGCCCAGCTGTGAATGCTGCTGGCCTCGGGGCTTGGGGTTGTTTTTTTTTGTGTGGGGCCAGAGAAGTGGAAGAGGCACAATGGGGTGAGCGGGAAGCCCGAATGGATTGTCAGACTTTTTGATTTTGTGGTCGCCAGCGCCGAAGTCTTCTGTTGTTCTCTGCGAGCGGGACGGGGAAGAGAGAAAGGGGGGGTGCGCGCGATGGAAATTGGCAAGTGTTGAGTACTTTCGCTGCTCCCAGAGTCAAATTACTACCTATATGTATCTGCAGACGGTATTAAATCTGCCCCCGCTTCCCTGTGCCCCTCTACACTTCTCTCCACGCCCAACCACATTTCACTTTGGCAACTGGGGGCAACTTTACAATAAATTTCAGCAAATAAATCAAAATGTAACAGAAGCCGAGCGAAACAGAAGTGCCAGGCAGCAGCTGTGCTCGGCTGCTCGACTAGCAGATACCCTGTAATGTAGCACAATTGTAGCTGCTGCATAAACTTTGATTCGAATGTAAGAAAATATATTAATTTCTGACTACTGGCTACTTTGGAGTTAGCACGACTAGCAGATACCCTGGAATTTAAGGATGCTTCATTGAATAAATTAAACCATCTTTAAAATCCAGGGACTTCTATTTTTTATTATTTTTAAATTTTTTAATATGTACGAAATTTTGATTTCTGATTGTACAAGAATATATAGCATATACTTAAAACTATAATTTCTCACACAAAAAACTTAAATATACATTAAAATCTCAAAGCACTCTGCCGACTACAGACTATTTCGAGTTCTCGATTTCCGTATCCTATGGTTCAAGAATATATAGTATATATAGTTTTACCGTCAACATTATAAATTCCTGCTGAATGAAAAGCAGACGTAACCTCCCTCCACTCTGCCACGCCTGCGACTACAGGGTATTTTCAAAAAAGCATAAAAGCTGAGACACAGTTGAAGGCGGCTGCTGCTGCGTAGGCGGTAGGCGTGGCTGGCCGCAGAGCCGAGCCCAAGCGAATGAAAAACGCAAAGTGAAAAAATCGAAAAGTTTTTGATTTTTGTGAAAAATGTTTGTGCGTTTTTGTTTTCGTTTTCCAGCTGCGAGTGTGTGTGTGTTTCTCTGTGTCTGTGTGAAGAAAGAAAATGTGTTGAGAGGCAGGTGATAGAAGGAGGAGGAGGAGGAACAGGAGCAGGGCCCTCACAATGAATGAAGCAACGACAGGACGTTGATGGCCGGGAGGAGGCGTGGCCGAAGGGGCGTTTTCAGTGAGAATACCAACTAATGGGCGTGGCCGCCTGTGAAGTTTGTTTGGCCGCCAGCGGCCTCAGATGTTGCGCTCGAGTTGCACAATGCCCGACGGAAGCGAGAGGCAGAAGGCGGGAAGCGGAGGGAAGAGGCATAAGGCGGCAGGGGGGGACGGGGAGCGGTGCAGTGAGGTGTGCGCTGTGTGTTTTGAAGCATTTTTTGGACGCACTAATTGACTTTTTATGCTCGGACAGCGGAAAGCCGGCTAGAAGCGGGAGAGAGAGGCGGAGAGAGGGAGCATGAGAGAGAGAGAAGGAGGGTGCAGAGCAGAGGAGCCTGGCGACAGGGAGACCCTCTCTGATCTGGCGTCTAGACAAACAATCGCTGAATGACAGCTTTGTGGCGCCTCCGGCGAGCTGAACTTGCCCCGAGAGGGAGACAGAGAGAAGGCCGGGGAGAGGGAGAGAGGCAAGTAGAGAGTCTCACTGCGACTGAGCGAGATATTATCTACGGTAAGTTGCAAAAAGTTGCGCCACAGAGCAAAGCATCGCAGCGACTACTTAAGATTCTATTTGTCCCGCTCGCGGGCAAAGCAGAGACGAGAAGTCCAAGGGGGAAGGAGGAGGAGACAAGTTCTACGATTATGTTGAAACTTTTTCAGATTTCCATAACTGAAGATTGATGAAAGACGCGGCTCTTAGCTGCTTAACTGTGTGGAACTGAAGCATTCGACTGCGTGTACCCAAAAAAAATGTCGTACTTCAGAAGCAGAACCACAAACTTGTCTAGCTGTACCCAGTGTGCATATATGTCGAATATAAAATGAGATAGATTTATGAATATATGTCTTTATTTTTGTATCTTAAATAATTATATATATATTATTTCATATTTATACCATTCACCCTTTGAAAATGGGTAAAAAATGGTAAATTAAGCATATAATAGGCAGAAGGAAGCATGGCCAACCATACAAAGTACATATATTCTTGATCAGCATTAAGATCCGAGCCGAGATGCTCATGTCTGTCTGTCTATCTGTTTGAACACACAGATTTCAGCTATTACAAGGGCTAGACACACCAAACTTGCTATGAGCAAAAAAAGTCCTTTTTCGATTTATTGCAAATAAGTCAATTATAATAAATGCTAGAAGCATCAAATTTGGTAGGAGAATTTCTTGCACCATTATGCAGAAGTTGGACTTTCAACTTTTGGATACCACGTCCACCGCAGCTAAAAAACGATTTTTTCGAATTAGAAGAACACAAGAAAATCTAGAAGCAACAAATTTGGTGGACAGATCCCTGGTTCTACTACGCAGAATGCGGACTTTCAACTTTTGGATGCCATGCCTCCCACCTCAATAAATCGATTCTAAAAATCTAAAAATTTAATTATAAGAAAAGTAGAAAAGCTACAAAACTTTTTTCGACATTCACGTAGCTGTCAATAATATTGCTATAAATTATTATTTGAAAACACAGCAGAAGACCGGCCTCATTGCTTGAGCAATGTGCTTTAAAAAAAGATTTGCTTATTTTCGTTAACAACGAAAACCTGCTGACTTGAAGTTTTTGAATGATAAGTCGGCATTTTTAGCCCTAAAATAATATACTTGTATATTTTTTTACGCATTATAAAATAATGAAAAAATACAAAAATCAAGTCTACGGATCTCGATGTCACTTCGTTATTCCACAAGAATTTCTCAAACTTGGCTGTACTTGCGACCGCATAGGAAAGAAACTGCCCTTAAGTAACTCTCAGAATACCCATATGTAAGTCTAAATTTTCAATCCTACGGAAAGACGGACATGCTATATAACTGAACGAAGCATATGAAAAGCAATCGAATGTCAATTTGAAAGGGATTAATTAATAAGAAATTATAACTCGATAATTGGAAGAGGAGCAGCAGCATCCTTGCCCTACCCACTTCAGCCTTGAGCTGAGAAGTGCATGCTGGCAAAGCCGTGCAATCAATTACGGGGGATTAAACGTGGTCCATAGACAGAAATCTCTTCAACTTGAGACTGAAAGTTGTCGAAAATATACAAAAAAAAGGGAAAAAAGAATAAAGAAGAGGACAGAGAGGTGGGAGCGTAGCTGGTCCAATTGGCAAGGCCGCAAATGCCGCACAGCGGGAACTCCCTGAAAAGGTCGCCGCCAACTTTTTGTCGCACACTTGAGGCGCAGGTAGGCGTGGCCGAGGGAGGCAGGCTGCCAGGCAAATGAAGTTAAAGTAGGCAGCTCGCTGGGAGCAGCCCGACGGGCGGTCCTCCATCTCCAGCAGCAGCAGCAGCAGCAGCAGCATGTGGCATGTGGCAAGTGGCAAGTGCCATGTGGCGGAGACTGGGCAGCATCTCCCCCCCCCTCTCACCGCTCCTTTCAACTGCTGCTCGTGCCTCGGCTGGCCTTGTGCAACAGCCTCATTATAAATAGCGGCCGCGCGCCAATCGCACGACTGTTGCACGACTGCGACGCCAGCAGCGACGTCGACGGCGACGCCGACGCCAACGGCTACCTGTTGGAAATGCAAACACGCCGAGCAGCGACGCCGACTGCGACGCCCACGCGCACGCGCTGGAAGCAAGTCTACAAGCGCTTGGCTTGGCGCCAACTTTCAAATCACTGGAAACCGTTACAACGTCCAGGGTTGCCAGAGCTGCGCAAAAAGATGCCGATTGTGCTGGAAGTCTCCAGAAAGTAACGAACGTTCTCGAAACTCGTAAGCAGCAAAGTTTTTCAGAACATGGCAATATTTTAGATATAAGGTAGACTATTGAATATTTTATTCAAAGGGTATGAAATATGGAAGAATATCTCTGATTTCTTTGAGAAATATATTTAAATATAAGTTTTTAAATTTCAGAATTTAAAAAATAAGTGGAAAATGGAAAATTATGAGAACGTAAAGTTTGGATGTATTTGAAAATATCTTCAATTCGAATATTTTTAGGAATAAATAAATATTTATATTGTAATATTTGTTTTTTTCTAAAAATATCGCTTACAAAAAGTATGTACGGTAAATACTTTAAAGGCAAAGCATGAAGTGAAGAGAAATAGGGCTTCCCCTTTACTGTTATGGCAATAAGTTGGCAATACTGCTTACTGTCGGCCTTACGAGCTTAGGGAACAAATGTATACAGAAAAGCCTTAATCCATTGATTTTTTTTATATTCTGTTAATTATAATTAACAATATTTGTCACTGAAAAGGCATAGGTAAATGGTAATTGATTGATTTTAAAAAGCCGTTATAAATTAAATTGCTATGCAACACTGAATGCTAGTGTGTTGAGCAAATACCAAGTTTGTTATCGATTTTATTGCGTGCGGCTTTTGTGAATTATTAAATTATGTGTGCACACTTTTTCCGTATTTTCCGATAAGTTGGTTATCGATTATTTTATTGTGCACTAATTTTAGCGTTGAATTTCATTTTTCTCTGAGCATAAATATTAAATAATATATAATCAGATTAAATTATTTGTTTCTTTATGTGTGTGTGGAAAAATAGCGCTATTTTAGCGCACTTTTATTTGGTATTTTGTGATAAGATACCAAACGAGTTATCGATAAAGTTGGCGCGCCACTGCTGCTTTTGAATTAACATTAAGACAATTTGTTAGAAGCAAATAAATTTAATTTGTAGATTATGTCAATAAATAAAAAAAAGCCAAATATTGAAGAATTCGCTAAATTTGTTTTTTTTTTGTGTTCAATTTCAGCTTTAGTAAATTGCGAAATCACAATCAAGTGCAGAAATAGTAAATAGTAATAATAAAGACTGGCATTTGTTGTTGTTGTTTAAAGTAATTAATTATATGTATATTTAATGCGTTAATTCTTAGTCAGCTTGGCGCATCGTTCTGCAGTTACATATTGGCTGTATGTAAGCACATTTATATATATATATATGCATATATATATATAGTTATATAGGTAGATTACATATACATACGCATACATATGCATGGATAGTACGTACAAAATACTAGAGCGTAAAATAACTTCAAGCGGCACAAAACATTAAATAAAATTAAAATAAAAGAGCGCGATTCACACGAATCTAAAGGTACAAATTACAAATACAAATACGAAGAGTGCGTGTCTCAGTGTGTGTGTGAGTGTGTGGCGTGGTGTGAGTGTGATAATGATTCAAATGCTTGTGTGTGTGAGTGTGGAAGGCAAATGTGTAGCTGCCAAGCGAATGATTCATTCAGTTACAGCAAGAGGCAGGGCCAGTCCATCCTCTCCCGTTCTCTCTCTCTCTCTCTCTCTTTCTCTCTTTCTTCTAACTCTCGCTCTGTCCTCGCTCCCTTACAGCATGTGGCGATTGTGGGCGAGCGCGTTCAGATCCAGCTGCGTCACATAACCCCCGATGAGGGGCCGCAGCTGCTGCTGCTGTGTGTGCTGCTGTGCTGCGCCTGCTGCTGCTGCTGCTCCTCCAAATGCTGCTGCTGCTGCTGCACTGGGCGCCACTGCTGGCGCCGCCGGCTTCATCAGCCCGTTGCGCTGCAGCTGCTCCATGGTCGTGTAGCCAAAGCTATTGGCCAGCATGGGCTTTGTCGCCTGCGGCGTCGCGGCCAGTGCTGGCGGCGGCGCCGGCGTCTGCGCTTGCGTCTGCATCGGCTGCATCAGGCCCACGCCGGCTGCCTGCAAGGGCGGCGCCAAGGGCTTGAGCTTGTGCAGATCGGAGGCCTGCACATAGTTGCTGCTGCTGAGCAGGTGCATCGGTGTCGTCGGCGTGGCAGGCGGCGGCGCGGGCAAGGGCGTCGCTGTTGTTGTTGCTGCCGCTGCTGCTGCTGCTGCTCCGGCAGGACGTGCCTGCTGCAGCAGATGCACCGGCACGTAGCCGCTCAGCTGCACCGCCGCTGGGGGCAGATTGCTGCTCTGCCAGTTCTTCATCTGTGTGGGCTTGATGTAGCCGGTGTTGCCGGCATTCGAGTGCAGCTCGGTGGACTGACCGCCACCGCCAACGCCGCCTACTGGCGTCTCCTCGTCGAGCAGCAGATGCTGGCTCATGGACATGTAGCTGATCGGAGGTAGCAGCGTGGTCACCGGCTGATGGTGATCGTCGTAGATGCCGCCGCTGCCGCCGCTGGAGCTGTTGTTGGCCAGCAGCAGCTTGGAGCTCTCGCTGCCGCTGTTGAAGTCGTGCGGCGCATCCTGCGGCGAGTATTGCGGCAGGTACTGCGGCGCCGCGGAGGAGTCCATGACGCGCGTGCAGACGATGCCGCCGCCATTGATGGCAGTCGCGCCGATGGCATCCGCAGCGACGCCACCGCCGCCGCCGCCGCCACCGCCGCCGTGCATGCCCATCGAGCCGTGGATCTCGATGGGCTTCTTCAGATTCTCCATGATGCCCGGCGGCAGCACCAGATCGATGTCGGACATCTTCTGGTACTTGCGGTAGCCAATGTGGAACGTCACGGCCAGTATGACCAGCGAGATGGCCACCTCGAGCATCGTCAGCACGAACTTGAGATTGTTGCGGTCCGGCGAGCAGCTCACCTCGTGCGTCAGCCACGTCGACTTGTGCAGCCGGTAGAGCGTGTCGTTGTGGTACGCCTGCAGGCTGCTCCATGCCGCTCCACTCAGCGGCAGCTGCGCCACACACTGCTGCAGCTGCGATGCTGATGCTGATGCTGATCCTGATGCAGATGCCGCCATGGTCATGTTGTCCTCCTCGTCGAGCGCCGGCTGCAGCTGCTCGGCGTTCACCGCGCGCACCTGATAGTGAAAGCGATGCAGGGCCGTGCAGATGGGCGTGCTCATCACGCACGTGCGGTTCTGCTGCGATCCAATGTAGCTGGAGCGGCTGCTTATCAGCGTGTTGTTCGCATCACGTTCGCTGATCGCCACCTCGTAGAATTCCAGCGGGCCGGCGGCGTTCTCCGGCGGCGTCCATTCCAGCCACGTGCTCTGCTGTATGTTGTCCACGCGCAGCATCATGGGCTGCGAGGGAACTGTCGAAAGGGGGGAGAAGAGAGAAGAGCAGCGTAAGTATTATTAATATTAACTTTTTAAAATATTTCTTTTATAATAATTTTTTATACTCAATTTTTATACTAATTTACTTATATGAATTTTTTTATATAAATTTTTATATACCCATTTTTTTTATGCATTTTTTATATTAATTTTTATATATCCATTTTTTTTATATTAATTTTCTAATGTGCATTTTTATATTAAAATTGTTACAATAAAATGTTTATATAAATATGTGAATATTTTTTCAGTTATTATAGTTATTCCTTTTTTAACTTTTCTTTAATATAAATATAATTGAAATATTCATATTCTTTGCATTTCCTTTCTTTTACTTTATTTTAATAAAAATATATTTGCAGTTGTTTTATTCTTTCAGTTTCTACTGTCGTTCCTACATGTTATTTTTTTAAAGGAATGGAAATAAATATTCTTATTCCTATACTTTTCAGTTATTATTATTTCTATTTTTTAAATTTGTTTAAAAAGAAATATAAATATTTATCTTCAATTTTCCTATATTTTCAAAATGAAACTGTTATTCCCAATATTTTCACTAGTTCATTGATTGCATTTATAATTATTGATTCTCTCAATTCTCAAGAACTCATACGAAAAATCACGAAATATTATGTTATTTTTTCATTCTTTTCAGTTATTTTTAAATTTGAAATATGAAGGAAGGAGAGAAATAGATAAAAAAGAAAAATATAAAACTAAGAAAAAAATAATATATAATATAAAAAAGGGAAATAATATAAAATAAAATAATATAAAAAAAAATAATACAAAAAAAATAATAAAATATAAAAAAAAAATAATACAAAAAAAATAATAAAATATAAATATAATATAACATAAAAAAAAGAATATAAAAAAATATGAAAAATAATAATACTTCTAGGGACATGCCTCTCCTTATTAAACTTCAAGTATGAAGGAAGAAGGAAAGAAATAGATAAACAAGAAAAATAAATAATATAAAAAAGAGAAATAATAAGAATATAAAAAAGGAAAATAACATAGAAAATGTATAATAATAATAATAATAATAATAATACTTCTAGGGACATGTCCCTCCATCGATCGCTCGTCTTAGCTCCGGCGCAACATTACGATGAGCAATTCCTTAGAATTAATTTTTTGGGTTTTTTCTTTTTTTTTTTTTTTTTGAAATCGTCACACGGGTGAAGACCCCTAAGTGAGAATAACAATCTTAAATTAAATTAATGAATGCGGACTGAACTCCGAGGACCTTCGGCACTCGGCGATAACCCCAAGTTCCAAAATTGAAAATCGGACTGAAATGGAAATTCCAAGGCGGATTATAATGAATGAAGCCAAGCTGCAAACTCATGCTGCTCATACGAAATCCCCGCACTCTCTCCCTCCCCCTCCCTCTCTCCATCTTTATCTCTGGGAATATTCCGCAGCTTACCTCCGACTCCCGTGCGAAAGCTGATAACATTGCTGGGCTCCGAGTTGTAGAGGGTGCGCGCCCGTATGCTGACCTCGTAGGCCGTGTATGCCGTGAGGTTGCCCAGCTCGAAGACGACGAGCTTCTCGGTGTCGACCAGCTCGTCCGTGGAGGCGGGCAGCTTGAAGTAGTCCGTCTTGTTGTCATGCCGGAAGATGCCCTCGTAGGCGCGCACCACGCCGTTGGCCTTCAGCGGCGGCCGCCAGGTCAGCAGGCAGCCGGAGCTGCTCACATTGGAGTACTCGAGCTGGCGGGGCTGCGTGGGCGCCGCCTCGCCGGTGCGCACGATCAGCTCATCGCTGTACTTGCTGGCCCGCGACGTGGAGTACATGAACATCTTGACGCTGTAGTAGGTGTACGGCTCCAGGCTTTGGACGACATAGTCGACGGCATTGGGATCCAGCACCTTGGTGGTGCAGTTGTCCGGCTTGCCGTTCGACCGCTGGCAATAGGTCAGATTGTAGCCGCTGAGTATGGCCGGGCAGACGCGCTCGGTGCTCCACTTGACGGTGAGCGAGGAGTTCGTGACCTCCTCGATGGTCGGCTCCATCTTGGCCAGATCGTCGTAGACGTCGCGCGAGCAGCTCATCCAGTGCATGCCCGTGTTGCGGTCGGCGTAGTTCGCCGACACCGCCATGTTCAGCGAGATCGGCTGGGCGCTGCGCGTCGTGAACTGCAGCTGATCGGGCGCGACGTGCTCGAAGTGTATGGAGCCGCTGCACTTGGACTGCACCGCCGGCTTCGAGTTGCACCAGAAGACCGTGTAGTTGATCAGATCTGTGACATTCTCCGGCGCCCGCCAGCTGAGCGTGTAGCTCGAGTTGCTCGAGTGGTAGACGCTGCGTATCTTCTTGGGCACCCGCAGGCGCGTGTCCTCGTTGCTGATGCCCGGAATGATCAGGTGGCTCGCCTCCTGCGAGAGGCCCACCTCGTTGCGGCTGCGGATGTAGAGCTCGTGGCGCGCGTTCGGGTTCCAGTTCTCAATCGTCGCCGAGTTCGCGTCGACCTTCACCCGCGAGCTGTCGCTGTAGTAGAGATAAAGAGAGAACAGAGAGAGAAATTTAGGTTTATCTCGATATCGAAAATTGTGCATAAAATTATATATTATAGATAGATACCTTATCTAACAATAAAGTATCGAAATAAAGTTTTCTGTCTATCAAAAAGATATTGATAGATTTTTTTATCTGTATAAATTTTGGAAAAAATAAAATAAAAATAAAAAAATTCGTATATGCTGTGCATATATATTATATATATGTCCAATATACCACATATATAATATCTAAATGAACGAGCCTTTATCTATCAATAAGATATAGATAAATTAACCCAGATATTTTGGGATTGCGATATCTGTAAAATTAAAATTATTTCGAAATCGTATATATATATAAAGAAATGTAATATATATATATATAAAATTTATATAAATAAAAATAACTTCAAATTTATCGGAAATCGTATATTAGATATAGCTTCTAAAAACTTTTGCAGTCATAACTCAGAGATTACCCGAGTATAATCAATCTATCAGTTGAATAAAATATATAACATACAAGCAACTTATCTATAGTGCTTTATAAGCTATACAATGAAGGCGTAATCGATTATACCTGATACTTATCTGCAGTAGACTCAAGATCAGATAATCAAGAAACTAAGATAGTAATATAAGAGCATGTAGTACGAATATCGTAAAACACCAATATGGCCATATCTACAAGTGTGTAGAGCTACGCAACTTGACGATAGCATAATAAAAGACAATATAATACATGCTATAAGATAATATGAAACGATTAAGAAGACAATTGGGCGCTTTTGTTTTCTTATCGAAAATGGAAAATAAATATTTTAACTTCAATTCGAATTCCACAAATATTCCGTCGTGCATCGGCGGTTTCCATGCTAGAGACACATCTGGGAAGTATCATTTCAAACGAAATAATTCCAATGTTTTTCCACAAAAACAAAAATCATAACATAAATGCTTTTGAATGAAAGATTTCCCTACCGAGAAACGGCAACAGACTGCAATTCTACACACGCCCACACACACACATATAGTTACACCCACTCCAAGTATACACACAGACACACACACGCGCACGGGGGCCGTGGCATGCGCCAATTATTGCTCTTTTTTCGACACGGCAAATTGCAATAAGCCGCGTTTTTAAGTCGAATCGCATGCAATAATCCATCTACAACTGTGTGCGAGTGTGTGTGTGTGTGTGTGTGTGTGTGTGTGTCTGTGAAGAGGCGCATGCGGACAGGCACAGTGGGTAGTCGATAGCAGGAACTCATTAACGTTTCGCTTGAAGTGCGAGTGAACTGAGAAAATGAAGAACTTATCGAGAATTTTGAAAATTCTGCTGGAAAAAATCAAAATAGAATTTTGTTGAATTACATATCAAGATTTTTCAGAATTTTGAAAATTGCATTTGAAAAGAACAGCTTAAGAATGAGGTATTTAAGGAATTATGAAAATTATACTGGCAAAAAGCAATTGAAAACTATGGTTGAAGAGTTTTTTTTTTGGGAATTTTAGCTTTCGGGAACTTTTAAAATTTTACTGCGTACAAAGTCGAATTATTTAATAACTTTTTATATGGTTTATAATTAGTACTTTTGAATTTTATTCAATAATTTTGAAATTTCAACTGAGTAAAATAACAAATTATTTATTTTTAATATTTTTTTTTTCTTTTTAGTTAATACTTTAGATTTTTTTTGCTTGTTTTTAAGAACTTTCAAATTTTAGCTGTGTAAAATACTAAATTACTTTTTATTTAACTTTTTTCGTTTTAAGTAAGTATTTTGAATTTTTCGAAAGTTTCAAAAAGTGGTACGCAAAATTTCACTTTTTTTTTAACACTTTCCGTTTGTTGTTGTTTATGAATTTTTCAGAAACTGTGTGCAAAGATCAAAGCAAAAGATATAGCAAAATAATCCGCCATAAATCATGATTAATTTGCATATTTATTTGCTCGAATTCAAGCCATCAAAAGACCACTGTAAGCCCTGCACTCGCATAGAAACATTCAACAATTTCTACAAATTTGGATCTGTCTCGCTACACACACACACACACACTCACACTCCCATAGATGTTTCCTTTCAATTACTTTATAAAGCGCATTTCTTATTAAAGAAATTCCCATAAAAAGGGAGCGAGAGCGAAAAAGAGCAGGAGAAGCGAATTGAATGCCAGAAATTCAAGGAATTTTTAAAAATAAACAATTTTCAAGAAACGTCTCGTATCTGTTCGACTGCCTGTCTGTGTGTCTAGTGCCAGTGCATGTGTGTGTGTGTGTGTGTGTGTGTGTGTTAGTGGGGAAAACTTGCGAATCGAATTATGTTCCATCTCTGCCTGCCTGCCTGCCTGTCTGTCTGTCTGTCTGTCCGTCCGTTCATTCTAGCTGTCCGCCTATCTTGACTTCGACTTGTTTTCGCTATCAAAATTACGCAGAACAGAAGTCAAAGATACACACACACACACACACACACACTCGCACACATACACAATTAGACACTCAGTGCGATTGTCAATTTACAGTGCGTCCAATAATTGTGATTACGATATGTGATCGATATACGACCCTCGTAGTAGTAGTAGATTGGCGAATTCGCGGCACTCCAGCGCGAATATACCCCGCAATGCTCTGCTCATCGTTCTATTATCATCAAATTTACACACACACACATTCTTCAATTCTCGCCGAGATAAGCCCGAGCTAGAAATGCCAAGCTTGAGTCACCGATTTGCCATGGCACCGACTCGCCTATACCGTGCACACGTGCCGATTCCATTGAAGATAATAGATGGTATCATGATAAATAAATTTATAAATATTAATAAAGTTATATCTATAGTATAAATAATATATATATCGACTTGCAAATACCCTGCACACGTGCTGAGCTCAAAGCACTTTTGTTTCGATTCCATTTAAGTTAATAGATGGCACCATAATATATATAAAACTACTCTCATATTTTTTATATATGCTCAACATATAAAATATCGACTTGCGTATACCCTGCACACGCACCGAGCTGAAAACATTTTTGTTTTGATTAACTAAAAAATTATAAATACAAAAAAATGTCTTTATATTATATTTGATATATCTATATGTTTATATTCGACTTGCATATACCCTGCACACGTGCTGAGCCCAAAGCACTCTTGTTTGAATTCTATTAAAGTAATAGATGGCAGCGTGATAATGAGTATACATATAATATACGATGTATATATATATCGACTAGTATATACCCTGCACATATGTTGTAATCACGTTTTTTTTGATTCGATTAAGGTTTATGCGTGTTTAAGGATATATGTAGATCTGTGTACCAAAACCAATATAGATATCATTATGAGCTGAGTATACCCTGCACACGTTGTTTTTGTTTGCATTATACTGAGACACTCGAATGGCATTGCAAATATATAATTAGACATCGTCTAACACCTAAAGCAAAGTCCATGTACTTTGCGCAATTCGCCGCTGCGTACAGAGTATGGAGAAAAGAATAATAAACAACCCGGCGAGTTCCGTGGAAATGCGTAGGATACTCACAGCCAGCAGAGGCAATTCGAATAACTCGCAACGGATCGGAAAAGCAAATATGAGCCACAGAGGGGAAGAAGCAGAAGCAGAAGCAGCAGCAGAAGCGAAAGGAAAACAATGGAAAACTGAGGAGGAAATTGCGAGTGGTGCAACTACAGGGTATGCGGTGGTGTGCTACTCACGTGATGGTGCCACTCTCGAGGTACTCGCTGATGACGTAGCCGAAGTTGTCGCCGTTCATCTCGTGCTTCTCCAGCTGCTCCCAGTAGACCGTGAGCTGCGCCTCCGAGGAGTAGACGTAGAAGCTGCCGTTGGTGATGCGCGGCGGCCGATCCGGACGCTCCGAGGCAGTGCGGAAGGGATAGCTGAGCGGCTGGCTCCAGCGCGACTTGGTCTTGTTGTTGCGCACGCGCAGCTCCAGCAGATACTTGTAGCCGGCGTAGGGCAGCTCGGTGAGGCAGAGCGTGTCGTTGAGCACGGACGAGCTGTTGCGCCACATGGGCCTGATGATGGTCGGGAAGTTCTCGGGGATGACGTGCACCTGCCACAGCACGCCGCCAATGAAGTTGCTGCGGCGCGGCATCACCCAGGACAGGCAGATGGCGTCCTTGGTGATGTTGAGCACGACGAGATTCTGGCCCGGACGCGCCAGTATCATGCGCTCCACGTTGTTCACCTCGATGGTCTGCGAGTCCTGGCCCAGCGCATTGCTGATGTCCAGCCGGAAGTAGTAGTGCTCGTTGAACTTCTTGTACATCTCGCCCGTGATGTTGCAGTTGACCAGCGGCGCCGCATCGAAGTTGCAGTCGATGAAGTAGTGGTAGCTGGAGTTCTTCTGCGTGGCGAAGCTCACGTTGTACTTGGTGATGATGCTGTTCTTCGGCTCGGTGAAATTGCAGAACATGTAGTCCCAGTCGTAGCTGGTGCAGTTGAAGTCCTGCACGCGCGACGGCTTCGTGCCGACGTAGACGTGCGAGGTGTCGATGCCGCTGGGGCCGCACATGCAGACGTAGCGCGCGTCCTGCTCCTGCAGGTTGCTGTCCGTGAAGAGTATGGTCGTGTCGTTGATGCGCCTGATGTACGGCGCCGACTTGTAGATGCGCTCCCGCCCGGCGACCAGCTGGGCATTGGACGTGAAATAGAGCTGGGAGACGTCGCAGCTCTGCGAGATGCCCGGCTGCTTGAAGTACTCGATGTCGATGGTGCAGCTGATGTTGAGGTCGCTGCCAATGGCCTGCTCCACCTTCGCCGGCACCACGATGCCGGGCGAGCCCTTCACCCCGAGCCCGGGCTGCAGGCTGGCCCACAGGATGACCAGCTTGAGGAGTAGTCGTCGGGCCATCGCTTCTCGCATGTTTCACAGAGTCCTGCAAACGATACACAGCAACAGCATGCACAACAGTGCAGCATTAGTTTACACATTCGATTCGCATCTACACATCATTTAATTCGATCGTAGTTTTTGCGCATTTCCAATTTATTTATATTTCTATTTCTATTTCGTATTCGTATTTATCGTGTTTAAACGATAGGGCCACACTGGTACAGTAAGTACACACCTTGCTGTTCGAGAGAAAATACTACAGAAAATACCTGGCGAGGCACTTGTTGGCACTTGTATTGGTAATTCTGGGAACCGTTTATGTATGTTACCAAATTCCGAGAACTGATTTTATGGCATTTTGATTCGTTGCGTTGCACACACACACACACGCAGGCTGCTGCTAGTTTCGCCTGCCTTCGACTGGCCTGCGCAAACGTTCAGCACCACTATCAACAATATAATCCTCGTCGATTTTTTGTTTATTATTATTCTTCTCCTTTTTTTCAAACAGTTTGCAAAGATCTTACTAACTCAACCGTTTGCTTTGCCTTGT
The DNA here is from genome assembly GCA_035046045.1 of Zaprionus bogoriensis. Lineage (NCBI taxonomy): Eukaryota > Metazoa > Arthropoda > Insecta > Diptera > Drosophilidae > Zaprionus > Zaprionus bogoriensis. The sequence goes on from JAWNOI010000021.1 coordinate 1,049,116, forward strand.
GCGTTGCCTCTTGCTCTGCGTTTGCTTGGCATTGCCGGCAGTGTGGCCAGCGTACGCGCGCATCAAAACGCGCACAATTACGACAAAAATACTGTCAGCTATGATTTTTGAATGGGGCTTCGTTTCGAAATGCGCGCAATTGAGAAATAAACCCAAATTACATAATGAAAACAGTATATTATTGTAGTAAATCGTTTTATTAATTGCCACACACTTAGAGATTTTATTAAATGAAGCTTAGCGCGTTAATTACGGTACGGCACGGTTGATCGTTTTTTAGGTGTGACCAGCGGCTGCGTAGAAAACACTCTGGCAACGGCACTGACAGCATTTGTATTTGTTTTTCGATATTTGCCATGCCATTCGCCGCTGGTCACACTACTTTGCCAGTGACATACATATGTGTGTGTGTGTGTGTCGTATGTGAGAAAGTGACGAATTAGTTTTCATCAAATGGAAAATAATTTTATTTGAAAGCACGCATAAATTTCAAAAGCTGATCACAAATAAAAAAATTGTAACAAAAAAAGAGAACACTTGCAAACATTACAGTACATTTTAAGAAAAGCAAATACCTAGCGCTAAAAGGAAAACAATCAAAATGGCCGAAGGCGGTAGTAAACGCATCAACGTGGTAGTTAAAACGCCAAAGGACAAGAAAACTGTAGAAGTCGACGAAGATTCTGGAATAAAAGATGTAAGTGCAAAAGTCGAGTGTCAGTAGGGTTTTCGGGCCCTGCCACTGCCAGCGGCGGCCTCCCTGTCTGTCTGTCCAATAAAACATAATTATTGCGGCTAATAGCAGCAGCAGCAGCAGCAGCGCATAATGTTGAGTAGAAGAAGGCGCAGGAGGGGTGGGCACACTTGTGCTGCGGCTGCTACTGCTGCTGGTTCACCACGTACGTGTGTGCTGTGCGTATGCATGCCTGTGTGTGTGTGTGCTCGCTCGCATGTAATTGAAAGGTACAGTGCATATGTGTGTTGGTTTTTTTTTTTTCTCGGAAGGATGGCAAAGTGCAAAACGCGTGCATAAGTATGAGTGTATGAGTGTGTGAGTGTATGCACACATATATATATATTTGTATTCTGTAACGATAAGGCAACACTGGCCAAGTTTGATTGTTTTTGTTATTGTTTTCTCTGTTCTCCTCTGACAGTTCAAAATTTTGGTGGCACAAAAGTTCGAGGCGGAGCCGGAGCAATTGGTGCTTATTTTCGCTGGCAAAATCATGAAGGACACCGACACCCTCAAGATGCACAACATCAAGGACAACCTGACAGTGCATCTGGTGATAAAGGCGCCGACACGCACCAACGAGGCGCCCGCTCGCGCTCCGGCCGATGTGCGCCAGACCCCGTTCGGCCTGAACCAGTTCGGCGGCCTGGCCGGCATGGAGGCCCTCGGCGCCGGCTCGAACACGTTCATGGATCTGCAGGCGCGCATGCAGAACGAGCTGCTGAACAATGACAACATGCTGCGCTCCCTCATGGACAATCCGCTCGTGCAGCAGATGATGAACAATCCGGAGGTTATGCGTCAGCTGATCACATCGAATCCGCAGATGCAGGACCTGATGCAGCGCAACCCGGAGATATCGCACATACTGAACAATACGGATTTGTTGCGCCAGACCATAGATCTGGCACGGAACCCCTCCATGTTGCAGGAGCTCATGCGCTCCCACGATCGGGCCATGTCCAATCTGGAGTCCTTGCCGGGCGGCTACAGTACCTTGCAGCGCATCTACCGTGATTTACAGGAGCCCATGATGAATGCGGCCACCGAGTCCTTCGGCCGCAATCCCTTCGCCGGCCTCGTCGATGGCAGCGGCGGCGGCGGCTCCGCGGCCGGCGTCAACCCACAGCAGGGCACCGAGAATCGCAACCCACTGCCGAATCCCTGGGGCGGCGGCAGCGGCAATCGCACAGGCAACGGACAGTCCGCCACCAATGCGGGCGCGAACAATCGCAGCGGCGACCAGCCGCCGCCCAATGTACTCAACACACCGGCCATGCGGAGCCTGCTCCAGCAGATGGCCGACAATCCGGCACTCATGCAGAATCTACTGAACGCGCCCTACACGCGCTCCATGATGGAGTCGATGTCGCAGGATCCCGACATGGCGTCGCGTCTGCTCAGCACCAGCCCGCTGCTGGCCAACAATCCGCAGCTGCAGGATCAGGTGCGTCAGATGATGCCGCAGTTCATGGCGCAGATGCAGAACCCGGACGTGATGAACATGCTCACCAATCCGGAGGCCATCAATGCCATACTGCAGATCCAGCAGGGCATGGAGCAGCTGCGCAGTGCAGCGCCCAATCTGGTCGGCACGCTGGGCATACCGCCGCCGCCGCCGGGGATCAACAGCCCGGCAACAGCAGCCTCGGCAGGAGCAGCCGGCGGCCTGGGCGGCGGTGGTGTGGCAGCGGATCCCGCCAGCGGCGATGGCAGCGGTGCCAACAACGGCACCAACAGCAGCCACAACAACACCTCGCCGAACAGCGGAGGAGCCGCACCCAATGTCACTGCGGGCGGTACGCCCGCCCTGGCGCCGGGCGGCGGTCCCAATGCGCAGCTCTTCAACGACTTCATGATGCGCATGCTCAACGGCATGTCGAACAACGCGGACAGCACGCAGCCGCCGGAGGTGCGCTACCAGTCGCAGCTCGAGCAGCTGGCGGCCATGGGCTTTGCCAATCGTGATGCCAATTTGCAAGGTGAGACCTTCCCCTTCCCCTCTCTTCCCGATCTTCCCCCCAACGATAATCCACACTAAACGCTTCCTTCCTTCCTGCCCACAGCGCTCATTGCCACGTTTGGGGACATCAATGCGGCCGTGGAGCGCCTGCTGTCGCTGAATCAGTTGTCCCTGAGTTAACACTGTTCCGGCGGACGCCTCTCGTAAACGCCAAACGCAAAGAAAACACAACAATAACAACAACAACAACACGCAAGCAAACACATTTTCTCATGTATGTGTGTGTGTACGCATATACATATATACATGTATATATATATATATATATATGTATATGTCTATTAATACTAGCTGTTGTAGCGCAATGCTCACCTGATACGCCCCTGCCTAGCAGCCTGGTGGGGGCGTGCCCCCTTATCAGTTGCACGACAGAACAAACAGACGGACAGTGAGTGAGCGAGAGAGCGGGACGAGCAAGAGAGCGAGCGTGAGCGCGAGAGGCGAGCATACATTGGAAGAGCGCGAGTGCGAGAGAGCGAGAGAGCGACTGCAACTGAAATCCTACAAGTCACACACACACATGCACACAGACACGGACATAAACAAGCTTCAAAATAATCGAAGACGCAGCAAGCCAAAGTTACAGCATTTGGCGCTTATGATAGATATATCGATAGATATCGATAGCTAGATTGATTACACTAACTGAATGGGGGTCACGCACGACACACATACAGCAGCAAAGCAGCAGCAGGGACTGACAGAGGTACAGCGAGAGACAGAGACAGAGAGAGAGCGATACAGAAAGAGAGAGGGAGAGCAGCAAGGATCTCTACACTGCGTATTTGTTGAAAATAAATTTCGTGCTCCCAATTCATTGCCTATATAATATATATATATTTATATTGATCGAGAAACATGCATATAAACATATATATATAATATATATATATATATATATAACATTTTTTTAATAACTGTAATAGTTATGTTATAGCGACTTTTGCAAGTTATTTGATTTTTATTTTTTTTTTTTTTGTTTTTTAAATTTGTACACGTGTGTGTGCAAGTGTACACCCCTCCCCCACCCACACACAAACATATTGTATATATATATATATATATATATGTATATGTATGAGCATGTGCACACACGTATGTATGTGAGAGCTTTGCGTTTGGTGTGTGCGAGCAAGCGGCGATAGGATGCATTGGATGCTAATATTACAAAAATTGAGCTTTTTATTTTATGCTACTATAAACGACACGAAGGAGACAACTAAAACAACAACAACAACAAGAACCACACAACTACAAGAGCAGCAGCAGCAACAAGAAAACACACACACACGCGTATGATGTATACCATATTCGCATGTGTATGTATGTATATGCTATAGATCGTGTATCAAATATTCCATATGGTGTTACAACAAAGAAAACAAAAGAAAAACAAAGAAAAAAAAAACAAAACAAAAACAAAAGACGTAACTATTTGAAATTCCTTAGTACCAAAAAAAAAAGAGAAAAGAAAAGCAAAACAAAAAGAGAAGAAAAGAGAAAAGAAACAACAACAACAAACAAACAAAATAATTCTTTTATGTGGTTCAAAAAACTAATGTGGGTCGGACAGCATTGTTTTGTTTCTCTTGTTGCATTTTTCTTCTTTTTTTTTTTTTTTTTTGTCTAGTTGGGGCGGGAGTAGGGGTGTGTGCCACAAGCTATGTGAAGAGGAACCTTATACATTTTACATATTTAAATACATTTGTACGGGGCGAGCCGGCGAGAGCGTAACAAGTAATGATAATGATCGGATAGGATATATAACTAACTGTACGGAAAAGAAAATAAACAAAAAAAAATAAATGTAAAATGTTTGCATGTTTTGAAGGTCTCGAGAAGAGCGGCTAGAAATGTCGGGCGAGGGTTTTCCTCTTTATAAGAGGAAACATACTATAACAATCGAGTGGGGCTTCTGAGTGTCGATCGATCTGGCGAGCAGATGAGCATATATCTGTCTACTATATAGTATATATCACTACACTATAAACGCTCGCAAATTATAACCTCTCGCACCAGAGTCTAGCTATAGTGCTCGAAAGTTTCCAGTTTCTGAAAGTTTATATTCGAATTAAATATACAAAACTATTGAAAATCAAGCAGTTTTTTTATTCGGAATGAGTCGAAGAGGCAGTCGGGCCCCAAAGCAAGAAGTTGAAAGAAAGAGACAGCAAGTAAGGCTGCAATTGCCGATTAGAGCGAGAGGGAAGTACAAGCTTCTTTTTGAAATTTGCCAGAATTTTATGTTCATAATTGACTCCTCTGCTAGATGATTTAAGCCAGGCTTAAAATGAAGGCAAAAGGCTTTAACCCAAAAGCTTTTTCTTGGAAGTTCTCCATATTAATATTTTTTTATAGAAATTTTTGAAAAATTCATTATTTTCGTCTGATCACTGCTATGCAAGCTATGGATTACAGTATTCCGGCATAATGTAAATTGGAATATGCTATCAAAAACATTGCTTGCCCAAGTTTTGACTAGTTACAACAAATATTATTTGTTTTCATACGAAAACACATATGTCGAGCGATTGTTCCTATGGCAGCTATATGTTATGGCTAACCAATTTAGATTTAAATTGGAGAGCATGTTAAGAGCGCCATTAAAATAAGATGCTGCAAGTTTGGTTGCAATAGCTCTACAAATAAACAAAATCAGCCGATAGTATAACGATATATCGGTTAGATCTGGCTCGTTTCGCCTTATTGTCAACGTGCAGCAGCAGTATATGTGGCAAGTTTTAGCAAGATAGCTTCAAAACTGGAAGACTAATGCGCGTTTCAAAAGGCGAACGGACAAACGGACAGCGTCAGAAGTGTTTGCAGCATCTAAAAAAAGGGGTATAAAAACGCAGCGTGACTTCAAATACATATATAAATTCCTCGTTTATTTATCGAAGCGTCAGAACAGATCGAAGCTCTAAAAGTGCCAAAGAAATATACATACAATGTCAGATATTATATATCCTATGGCTATTGACATGGTATACGGCGATACATATGCCATGGCATGCACGACGATACATACCATGTATATGTATATATAGTAAGGCAATCGGTTAGAAAGGTCAAAGTTACAGCTGCAGCACTATCGCAAGTACTATCGTATCGTATCGCAGTGGAATCCCTAAGTATTCCAGATCGAATTTCGAAGATGAGTATTACCCGATGAACAGCAACGAGATGAGACCAAGGGCGAGAGCTATGCCCATACAACTGTGATGATAGTACTTGATAGCGATAGTCGTGCACGAGATAGCACGAGTCTTGGTGGGGTGGGGTACTCCTCCGCTGGCTGGGTCCCTGCTCTAGAGCTCCTCGAAGAAGGCGACACGCGCCTTGGTCGAGCCGGACTTGAGCTTCTTCAGCGTGGAGTATTTGTTCTCGCCGGCCTTGATCTGCGCCTCGCTGAGTATGTCCAGATTGCTCTGGTTCTCCTCGATCTTGTGTGGGGCGATCTCGCTGCGCAGCGTCTGCAGCTGGTTCTGCACCTGCTTCTTGGACTTGCGCAGATACTCCAGGTGGCTGCGCTCCATCTCGTTGGTGATCTGCTCCATCTCGTTGTCGGTGAGTATGAACTCCTTGGGCTCGAAGTCGTCCGAGATGCCGCTCGAGTTGTCGCCCATGACGATGTAGTGCGATGCCGACGACGGCGTCAGCTCCGCCCCGCCCGCCGTCTCTGTGATGTCGTTGGTCGAGCTGCTCGTCGTCAGGGACGGTGTACTGATCGCCGCCACGATGCTCGCCGCGTTGTTCACGTTCGCGTGCGAGACGGTCGAGGCGGTGAGCAGGCTGTCCGTCGACGATTTGCGGCCACTGTTGAGGAAGTTGAGCAGGCGGGCGGTCGCCTCGCGTTCGGCCATCTTCGCGCAGATCAGCTCCTTCTTGAGCTTTTCCGTCTCGGCCTCGCGCTTGTCGTTCTCCACGGTCAGCTGCACCACGTAGAAGTCCGCGTCGCGTATCTTCTTCTCCAGGTCGAGCTTCTCGCGCTCCACCTTCATCTGGCGCTCGCGCAGGCGGTCCATCTCCGTCTTGAAGTGGTTCGCCTTGCACTCGGTCAGCTGCATCTGCTCCTCGTTGACGCGACTCTTCTCGAAGTACAGCTCCTTGGTCTCCTCCGAGCGGCGCTGCAAGGACAGAGCAGTCGGGTTAGTCTCAGTTCACTGTACAAGGCAGTGAGAGAGAAGAGGGTAGAGGGGCGGGACGGGTATGACCAGGACTGACCAGCGCGTCGCTTGCCATGCGCATCTCGTCCTGCAGATGCTCCAGGCGCTTCTCCAGCTCGTAGCGCTCGTGCTCGGCCTTCTCGCGCAGCTTCTTCTCCCTGATGAACTTCTTGCGCTCCATCTGGCGGCGCTGCTTCTCCTCCTTGGCCTGCGCCTTCATCTGCTGTATCTCCATGGTGTCCGGCTTGCGGCGCCGCATGTACAGGTCGTGGTTGCCCTTGCACAGGTCCAGGATCTTAACGGAAGGTGACACAGAGAAAGAGAGAGAGCAGTAAATATCGGAGCATACAGTGGAGCATACAGTGGGATGTACGAATAAAGATAGATACAATAATAATAATAATAAATATATAATATTATATAGATGTTATAGATAATATATATGTAATACTGGTATAGAGAAAAGTCTAAGTAAATATCGGTATATTTAAAATATAAAACCCCAAATATAGGATAAATATGAATATAGATAGATCCAGACGAATATAAAAAGATGTCGAGGAATATAGATGGATGTAAAAAGATAAACATTATTTTAGATGGATTATAAAAGGATAAAAAAGGATAATTGTGGGTATAAATAGATGTAGTAGGGTATACAAATAAAAAAAAAAACAACAATGTGTACACTATATAAGATACAGAAGGGTATAAACGAAAAAAATTGAGATCAAAGAGAGAGAAGGGTATAAACTCATATACTACTGTGGGCAAAAAGTAAGGTGAATTTTCAATTTAAAATTCGCGGGCTTAAGATGGCGAACTAGTTCTTGTTTTCTCGAGTTGGCAGGACTATTGATGACATTTAGCGGGAATTTCATGTCAATGTCAGTATGAGTACTTTATTTACGCTTTTGTTCACCAAACGATCAACGATACAATGTCTGATTTAATTGAGCAGAGAAGTGCCATCATATTTTGTTCGTGTGACTTCTGGCTATTCCCAAAACTAAAGAGATCATTCCGGGGAACGCGTTTCGAGTTGATTGAAGAGATAAAAGAAAAATCGACGCGGGCGCTCATGGCTACACCGGAAAGGGACTATTTGGCCTGTTTCGAGGATTTGAAAAAACGTTGGCATAAATGTATTTTATCGGGAGGGGATTACTTTGAAGGGGATGAAATTGATTTAGGAGAATAAATAAAGAATTTTGACTTTACAAAAATATTCACCCTACTTTTTGCCCACAGTAGTATATACAACAAAAATGGAAACAGGTGGATAAATAAAAGAACGAAATGTAGCTGAATGTAGCATTATAAAGATGATTATACATGGACAAAGAAGGAAACCAAAAGATATTAAATCATAGAGATGGGATAGAGGGATAGAGATACATGTAGACAGATATAGATTATTGATGGATAAAAAAGTTTCTTATCTATACAAAAGAATAAAGAAGCATAAAGATAAATGTATTGGGATATGAAATTATGGAGATGGGTATATATTTGCATATATGTAAAAGGTACGAGATGGAGATAAAAAGGAAAGAAGGGTATTTATAAAATATGTATGGATACCGATGAATATAGACGAATATAAAAATAGGTGAAGATGGATGTAGAAAGATAAAGGTGATTATAGAGGGATACAAAATGGTTAAGGTGGAAGTTGTAGGATATAAAATTATATTAAATCATAAAGGTAGGTTATAGATAAATTCAGAAAGATAAAGATTATAGATGGATGAGGTAGGATAAGAGGAAACAAAGAAGGATACAGACAGGTGTAGGTGTATCAGGATATAAAAGATATAAACAGATTAAAGCGGATATTTATGGATATTACAGGAAAAATATGGCATATAGTGGGATATGATATTTATACGATGTATTTATATATTCTGAATGCCCTACCATCTTATTGATGTGCAGGTCCTGCGAGTAGAAGATGAAGTTGGACACCTTGGCATCGACGAGACGAATCGTGAATTTCTTATCATCGAAACTGACGTGTCGTATCTCGTTCCACTGGAACGTTGTCTTTGGGGTCAGCTTGTCGCGCTCGTCGTAGATGTTGAGTCCCACGGCCGTAACGCCCAGCCACAATTTGGTTTTGTTCTTATTCTATGGGGGAGTAATGGAGCAGGGGTTAGAGAGCGGGAGCCCAATGCGAGTGGAGCTAATACCGTAATAGGAAAGTAGTTGACACCGTACATGTCCAGATCTTGTGCGATTTTCAGATACTCCATTTCCACCTCGTCGCGTGTCATGGGCTCGTGGTCCATGTACCTGCAAGGAACAAGAGACAGAGCTTTAGCTGAAGGGTGCTCTAGAGAGAGAGAAGGCGTACCAGGTCTTGATGCGCTCCTCCCACATCTCGGGCGTCATCTGGTACTGATCCGTGACGCCCTTGGGCAGCAGCTCGCCCCCGGCGAGCATGCCGTCCTTGTAGCTCTCGTAGTCGTAGGGCCCGTACTGCACGTGAACGGCGTAGGAGGCGAGCAGGACGGACGCCTCGGGGCGGCAGTAGATGTCCATGGAGAGGATGCTCTGCTTCACCTGCAGGAAGAACAGGTGCTGCGTGATCTCCTGGATGAGCTCCTCGCTGACGTTCTCCGGGAAGAATTTCGCATAGAAGCTGAACACGTAGATGCTGTTGTTGGCGTGCAGCTCCACCCGCTGGTCGCGCACCTTCTTGTCCATCTTCAGCCAGGAGACGTTGTTGCGCGTGTCCACGTACTGCAGCCCAAAGTACCAGGACTCGCGCAGCCCGATCGTCCGGCAGACCAGATCGAACAGCTCCTGCCCCGAGGCGCGCGGCTCCAGCTCGAACTCCAGCTCCGAGTCAAAGGTGCTCACCCGCACCGGCAGCGAGCGGTTCTTCTTCGATCCGAAGGGGCTCATGCTCAGCTCTGTCTGTGGTGGGTGCGCCTGTGTGCGTGTGCGTGTGTGTGTGTGTGTGTGTGTGTGTGGATATGTGTGTTGGGTGCTGCAGGCGCGCTCTACTGCATAGGTGTGTGCGTGTGTTGGTTGCGAGTGTGTACACACATGCAAGTGTGTAGCGTAGATGCGATATTATGCGCGATATTATGATCTCTGGCTGCAGCTGTATTGGTGTTTACTTGTTGCACTCGTCAAACATTTTCCATTCGCTTTGGCCTCGCATTCGCACATAGTGCAACAATAACAACTGCAACAACTGCGTGAATCCCTTGAGTAAATACTGCACTGGCACTGTGTGGGGGCACTTAATTGTATTTTAGAGCTACAATTTAACAATATATTACAGCATTTTGCGCTGTCAGAAATAAACTACGAGCGTATAAATAGCAACAACAAAGAATGAGTCGAGTCTGCTGTTGTGTGCCTGTGGCCCTGTGTCTGTATGTGTGTGTGTGTGTGTGCGTGTGTTGGACTCGCGCTGTCAGTGTGAATGGTGAATGCGTATCAATGCGAATGAGAGAGGGAGAGAGAGAGAGAGCGCACATGCATTTGTTTTTGCTGTTGCTGTCAAAATTGAGAAACTAACACAGCAACAGCAACAACAATAGCACTGCAATGCTGCTCGCACAGTGGTGCAAGTTTCATGTGTCAATATCGAATTGTCGAAGCAGTTGAAAACGCATATGTGGCTCTTGAAGAAATTATAATACTTTATTAACAGTATTGCTATTTCATGCATGGCTTACTTTACATGTCTAATTGAAAAATATATATATATATGTATATATCTAAGTATATAAAGTGTGTGTGTGTGTGAAGAAGAACCTCTATCAGTTAAGCACTTGTGCACTTATTCTAGAATTTCTAAAAAAAACTACATCACCTATATAAATGTTAACAGATGCTTCGTATATATTGCTTGAATATGTGGGCTATTATTGAGGATTTCCTTATCTCGTATTTGCAGGTATATTGGCATTTTCAAAATATCTAGCTATGTGTACATTTTTTACTGGTCTATTATTACAGCTGATTCGTTGATTAACGCTTAACTATTCTTACAATAGTTGCGAATTTAGAACACAAACAGTTGATGCATTCGCAATAAATCCTTGCATGCGAACTTGTAAATATTCCATCTTACATATGGAAGTCTTGACTAAAGTGTAAACTTCAATCACAAGATAGAGAGCAACTTATTTACGATAGAGAATCGGCTTACTAATCCATCTGAGATTTTCTTTGAATTATTGGCACTATTAGCTATCCAATTGCAATTCTGTTATCCATTGATTCTGTTTATTCCTTTGAATTTAGTGTTATTTGAAACTTTTAGATTGGTTTTGTTAGACTTGTGTTTCTTTTTTTTTTTGTATCGTTTGCTATTCCATTATAAAATATAATTTAGGTTTGTTTATCACTTAACAATTAACATGCACTCTATAAAATAAACAGACTTGATTTTGTTGCAGCGCTTTTTTGAAAATCAGTGACTGTTGCGCTTGACACGTTCCACATGCAAGTCATACAACATTTTGTTTTTCTCATAATAATATGGATTTTGATCTGCATTAAGTTCCGGATTGTATTCATACACCCCGCCAATCACTTCAGCTGGTCCGCCCCCACCGCCTGCACCACTGATCGTTGGCATTATATAGTTGTTGTTGTCATTGATTAAAGCTGAAATACTGCAGCTGCTGCTGCTACTACTGTTTCCATCATCGTAGTTTAAGTTTAGATTGTTGATACGCTTGGACAGTGGTGTCGATTCGCATGGCAGATCATCTTCCCGGCTGCGTTTTCTGCAAATGAACAAAGTAAACTCATGAAATACACTCAGGCATGTCATGCAAACTTATTTTCGCACCAACGAAATAGACCGCACACCACTGTAACGGTACGTGCGTATGTATGTTTATCTATTTATTCAGGCATGTCTGCACCAAGTCGCAGTGCAATTGGAATGCATGTGCAATACGAATTGACTCACCTTGTTCTCAAAAATCCAGCCATCTCGATGTCATAGCCCAAGTCTTCACTAATTATTTGGCTAACTAAAGTTTTTTGATTGCCTACTTTGTTGTCAATAGTATTTCTCTTGTTCTTGTTCTTGTTCCTGCTGGATGACATATGTGCGAGAGCTGCATTTCAACCGGGTGGCAGCACCATGGCCTGCATGGCGTTGCCATTTGTAAACGTCAAACAAACGTCGGCCGCTCGCAGCGATAGCGATTATCGCATGTGGCAACCCTGTGCTTCGTCATTCGCACGCATACAGATATTACTACTGCTGGAGAGAACGAACGAACACACAAAAGAAAAATAGTAGTTTTCTATACGAATTGACGCCCAACCCAGCCCAGAAACAGAACACATTTGTTGCCGTTCTCAATTGACATCAGTTGTAAGTAGAATTGTGCAAGATTGTCGCTGCGAAACGCTCCAAATGCCCAACGAAACCAATTCTTCTGATCCGCCAAGAAAGAGAAAATTCTGAAGTGAAAAGTGACGAAAAATGTTAACGATGACTGCTTTGCTGCCTGTCTGCTGCCCTGCTGCCTGCTCCCATGTCGGTGTATGTGTAAACGCGAATGCGTGTGCGTCTGTGTGTTCCGCTGTGTGTGCGTGTGTGTGTGAAAAACGATTGGTTCAATTTCATTCTTGCTGCTGGCGAATTTCGAATTTCGACTTTAATTTGTGCATTTCGCTTGGCTTTCTAATAATTATAAACTCGTACTCGCACACACGAATCGAGGTACATATGCATATGTATGCCGTGCATGTGAGCAATGCAAATAATGCAAACGAACGAACTCGTGCGTGCTTGTGTGTGTGTGTATGTGTGTACCCAAGTGCATTTGTGTCAAAATAAATTAGCATATTCGCTGCAGCAGAACTACGTTTAAAACCCACACACGCGCGCGTACGCATCAAACGTGCACATATTTATAAGCGTTTACGTGTGTTTGTATGTGTGTTGCAAGGTGTGGGGCGGTGGAGAGGGCTGCATACTTCATATTAGAACTGCTGGCTGCGAGCTTATCTAAGTACTTTGTCTGTGCCCGTGTGTGAGTGTATGGTGCTTTTTTTTTTTTTTCTTTCATTCTGCACGCACACATACACAGTTTGAGTCATCGTCATCGCTGCGACGTCGCCTGTGGCTCTCTGCTTATGCTCCACTAAAAAAGGAAGCCGGCGCGGCAGCGGCAGCGACGTCGCCGATACCGCCCGGCTGCCTATGTGTTGTCTCCGATTCAGTGTCTGTGTGCGTGAGTGTGAGTGCGAGTGCTTGCGTGTGTGTGGTCTCTGTGTACAAAGTTCCACAGATACAACTCGTACGCATAGATAAGACAATAGTTAAAGCGAAAAGCGGAAAAAACACATACATGCAGTAAATAGCAATTTGCGTCTCGGAAATATGCAACTACATGTGCGTGTGTGTGTGTGTGTGTTCGTATGCATGTGTGCAGTTGCAATGCAGCTGCGATAATAACAAAGCACACTCCCAACTTCAGCTGCCAGTGTGACCACTTCACGCCACTCTCGACTTCATTCCACCCACTGTCAGGGCCAGTGTGTGCACCCCAGCCAACAACCCTGTGGCGAAGTTACACTTACTTGGCCGTACAAGGGTCTTCCCGGCGTTGACGCCCCGTGCCAAAGTAATTAAGGCATATGAGTGCGCACACACACACACGCACGCACAGACATTCACACGCATAGTGTCCGCACAGTGAAACCAGGCAGCACGTTCTCCAAGCCATTTCCGAAGGCGTTTCTTAGCTTTTATTCGAGTAGAATTTCTTGAATTTTGAATTAATAGTGGAACCGGTTTGTCTATTTCGAATACCATATTTATGCGCTTGCATGGGTATGCTAATTTCGGCCAGCGGTTTGTAACGCAGCTAGAGAGTGTATATATTTATATATATATATCTATATATATTCTCGATCAGCTTGAGTGAATGAATCGATCTAGACTAGTCTTTGCGTATGTATCTCTGAAACTTAGCAAGTGGGTTTTTCTACAGACTCAGACGAATATATATATATATATATATATATATATAGCATATATAGCTGTCATAAGAATTATTGTGAATTATTTGTAAAGTAAGAGTTCAGGAATATATATATATAACTATAAAGCCTATATAAATAGATACAGTAGGGTATACAGACTTCGGCTGCTCTCCAGTTCGAAGAATTTGGTTGGGGCATTTCCGTTTGCACCGATCGCAATCTTATCTCCGAGTACAATCCCCGACATATCGAGGCTAACAACTGCTCCACGCTTCGGCCAACTCTGCCCGATGGCCAACGGCAGAGAGCCTGTATTTCAGCCCAGTCCAAGGACATGCAAACCATCAAGTGCGTGGTCGTCGGCGATGGCGCCGTGGGCAAGACGTGCCTCCTCATATCGTACACAACGAACAAATTCCCATCGGAATATGTGCCAACTGTCTTCGACAACTACGCCGTGACGGTGATGATCGGCGGCGAGCCCTATACACTGGGACTGTTCGATACGGCCGGACAGGAGGACTACGATCGACTGCGTCCGCTCTCCTATCCGCAGACGGATGTCTTTCTCGTCTGCTTCTCGGTGGTCAGTCCCAGTTCGTTCGAGAACGTCAAGGAGAAGGTGAGTGCAGACATGATTATGAAAATATATCCAGCTAGTATATATGCTAATAATACTTCCTGTTCCGCAGTGGGTGCCCGAGATCACGCACCATTGCCAGAAGACGCCGTTCCTGCTCGTCGGCACACAGATCGATTTGCGCGACGAGACGAGCACACTGGAGAAGCTGGCCAAGAACAAGCAGAAGCCCATCACGTCCGAGCAGGGCGAGAAGCTGGCCAAGGAGCTGAAGGCGGTCAAATACGTCGAGTGCTCGGCCCTCACACAGAAGGGCCTGAAAAACGTCTTCGATGAGGCCATTCTGGCCGCCCTCGAGCCGCCAGAGCCCACCAAGAGGAGGAGATGCAAATTCCTCTAATTCTCTTTGTGCTTTTCGGTTCTTTTTTCTTTGGCACCCAAAACTCCCGACGCCCAGACACGCACCCTACCCCCCTCTGTCCCCTCCACCGCCAACACAGTTTGAATCCAAAAGAAAACAGAAACTACGAAAATAACGCGTACTGCAAACATATATATACTTATCCTATATATATATATATATATATATACATCGTATAACTAATCGCCTATATATGTACATTTCTATATATATATATATAGCCGCTATGTATGATTTCCCTTGCAAAATTTCTAAAATGTATTCCGACTATAAGTATACCCTGCAGGGGAGAGTGCGATAGTTGCCGATAGTTGTCGGCTCTCCCCCTTTACCACCATACCCCCTCTGTACTATTTCCATCGATAATGTAAAATTCGAGACTTTTGTTGCGTTGCTCGATCGCAAATCAAATCGAAATCAAAATTTTGCTTGCGCGCGCTGCACCCCTTTCGGACCACGCCCACATGCCCCGTCCCACCCTAGACTCCCCGCCCAGGCACACACACCCCCCCACCACCACTCTCCTCTGTATTGTTTTGGCGCAACTTTCGTATAAGATAAAAAAAAGAAACAAGCAGAAAAAGCAAAAAGAAAACGAAAAACAACAACAAAAAAAAACAGAAAACAAAAACAAAACAACAACAATAACAATATAGCAAAACAAATTATTTATATATATATATATACATATATACAAAATTAAGAGAGAGAAGGAAGCAGCAGACACAAGAGAAAGAGCAAGAGCAAGAGATAAAGATAGAGAGAAAGAGAGAGAGAGAGAACAAAGAAAAATTGAGTATGCAATTTTGTGTTTTGCATAAATATAAATAAAACTACCAGAAATAAAGAAATGCGTATAAAAAACTAAACTAAATAAGAGTAAAAAGCGCAAATTAAATACACAAACACACACACATACACATACACGCTGGCAATAAATCGAAGGGAAGTCGAGAAAGCGTAAATAAATAAAAATTAAAACAAAAATAAAAAAATAAATATACACAACAGTGAATAAAAACAATAGCTTTTAATATAAATAATTTAATTAAAAGTAAATAAAGCAAATATAAGTATAACAAATGAAAGAAAAGCAAATACAGCAACAATAAATATAAATAATTGAACTAAAATAAATACATTAAAATAAAATATTGAAAAAATCAATTATAAAAAAAAATAAATCAAAATCAAGTATTTCAAAAATAAATGAAAATAAAATATTTAAAAAATCATTGAAGAAATATACAAACTGAAAGTGACACAAATATAAACAAATAAAATATAAATAAAACAAATAAATTATAAATAAATAAAATGTAAACAAATAAAATTTAAAAGAAATAAAATATACAAAAATTAAACATAAACAAGTAAACAATAAAATAAAAATAATTAAAACACAAACAAGCTAAATATAAAAAAATGATAAACAAATAAATTTTATACAAAATATAAAAAAATGATAAACAAATAAATTATAAATATACAGAATATAAAAAAATAAATTATAAATAAATAAAGTGTAAACAAATGAAATACGCTTGCGTACTGTATGCAACGCTCTATTCTGTAATAAACGTAAGAGTATTCAAATATTTAAGTAAGCGTTGCAGAACGAAATCGGGAAACAACAGCAACAAAAGTAACAACAACAACAGCAACAACTTAATTCTGTAAGCATGATCCATAAAGTAACAGCAACAAAAACAACAACAACAACAAAAATTGTATTGTAGTTCAGGCGGAAAGCGAACAGCAAAGAGAGTAAGAAAGAGAGAGAGAGAGAGAGAGAGAAAAGCAAGAGGAACGAACTAATGCATTTTTTAATATTTTTATATGTATACATTATCAATTTTTACATTTTTTTTCTAGACCTTAGACACTTGACATTATTGATTTCAGATATAATAAAATAAAAACAACAACAAAACCAATAAAAAAAATAAAAAAAAAACAACAACAAAAAAACATAAATGCAGAGGAGCGTCTTGGTTTATTGGAGGGGCTGCACCCACTTGCACTTGATGGCGGCTTGCGCCACCTGCCGCTGCTCGCAGCGCTCGAAGCCGGCGCTGCCCGCCAGCTCCACCGCATCGAGATCGTAGCGCAGGCAGGAGGCGCCGCCCGCGGCTCGCAGCTGCTCCACGCCGTGCCAGGCGATCATGACGCCGTTGTCGGAGCAGTAGCGCTTGGCGGGCCTGTAGCAGCGGCTGCCGTACTGCGCGGCCAGATGCGCCAGGTTCTCGTAGATGGCATCGTTGTTGGCCACGCCCCCGGAGACGACCAGTGTGGGCTGGGCGGAGGCGGAGGCGGCGCCTGGGCCAAAGTGCTGCACCTCCGGCCGCAGGCAGTACTCGAGCGCGCGCTGCGTGCGGTGCATCAGGTGCCGGCTGACAGCGCGCAGCAGTCCCGCACAGAAGTCGCTGTAGTTGCTGATGATGCCGTCGGGCGGCGTGCGCTCGGCGCGCTCCTTGGCGCGTATGGCGCGGAAGGAGTTGTTCTTGATGCCCGCGAAGCTGAAGCTGCAGTTGCGCTGCGCGGCCAGCGGCAGTGGGAACTCGTAGGCCTGGGGATTGCGTGCGGCGCGCGCGGCCTGCTCGATGGCCTGCCCGCCGCTGCAGTGGCGATACTGGGGCAGCACGCAGAGACGCAGGCGGCGCGCGATCTTGTCGAACGCCTCGCCGGGCGCATCGTCCAGCGTCTGGCCGAGCAGCGTCAGTCGGCCGGGGCCGCGTACCACGGCCAGCTGGCTGTGGCCGCCGCTGATGAGCAGGCAGAGGTAGGGGTAGCGCAGCTCCTGCTCGTCGTGCTCCATGCGCGCCTGCAGCGCGTGCGCCTCCATGTGGTGCACCGGCAGCAGCGGCTTGCCGTGCCGGCGCGCCAGATGCCGGGCGAAGCGCAGGCCGATCAGCAGGCTCAGCGGCAGGCCGGGATGCGTCGTCACCGCGATGGCCGTCAGCTGCTCCGGGCGCAGCTGCGCCTCCGCCAGGCAGCGCTCATAGGCCTGCTCGATGCGCGCGCGGTGCAGATCCTGTGCACGCGGCGGTATAATGCCGCCGTAGCTGCAGAATAGTATGCAATATAGTATAGTATAGTATGGGCAGGCGAGGGATGCACTTGCTCCTAGTTACCGCGTGTGGAACTGCTGCTGCGACTCGAGCACGTTGGCGTGCACTTTGCCATTGGTGTCGACGATGGCCAGGCCGGTGTCATCGCAGGAGGTTTCGATGCCCAGCACGTAGCTGACCAGGCGCCGCGCCAGACCACTGGACGCGCATCCGCGCAGCTGACATCCTGCAATGGCATACATAACAACACAATAACAACGCTTTGATGCTTTATGTAAAGTGCCGGCTTTTTGAATGCAGCCAACAACAACAACAGCACGGTCTGGCAACGCTCACCTGTGTCTGTCGCCAAGCAATAAATATATACAATATACATATGTAAGCTTGAATTACGGTTATTACTTGTTTTTTTTTTATTATTTTATTGCCAGTTGAGCTTAATTAATTATTAATCAAATGGCTTTAAGAGTTTTGTTGTCAGCATCTGGCAGCATTTGTATATTCTAACTGTTGCATCAAGTGGCAGCACTGGTATTTAATAAATGTATTAGTGTATTTGTTGCTTTTTAAATTAATTAATTAATTGAAACATAATTTTGCAATAACTTAACCAGACTAGCTGAAAAGTTTTTTTATTTTTTAATTTATATCAACTTTCAGCTAAAGTTTCGCTGGCAGCGTTTGAATTTCGCAACTGTCTGGCAGCACTAACGCACAATTCACTTATTGGCACGCAAAGCATTAATTAACTCAGCAGCAGTATTCAAACAAGTTAGTTTAATTTAATCTATATAATGAAAACAATTTTTAAATGGGCAAAAACATGAACTTAAAACAAAGTTACTTAAGACTTTGTTTTAGCGCAAACATCTGCATTTAAAACTGCAATATTGAACTATCTGGCAACGCTAGACCAGCCGTTCCATTTTGGCATTTTAAAATTTAAATGCAAATATAATTCGCACGCCTCGCAGCAGAACTCAAAGAATCTAGTTTTAATTGATTTTATTTGGAAACTATATAATAAATAATATTGATTTAATCATTTTGCAAATGGAAAAGTGAAATTTCTACTTAACATATGCCGCTGTCGGGCATACATAGACACCACCCCGCGGTCACCCCAGCAACACCCACACATACATGCACACGTCGAACACGCTCGAGCATGTCACGAGTCTCTCTCTCGCTTCCCGCTTCTCGCGTCTCTCTCTCACGTCTTTTGGCTTTCGGATTTGGGAGTTGGGATCTACCGCTCGTAGTAGACGCGATAGTAGAGCGTTTTGGAACGCCAAATGCTGTAGCTATTGTCGAATTTCAGCAAGTAGACACCCTCGCCGGGATAGGAATGCGATCCGACGTAGACCTCGTTGTAGCACTCGCGCCGGTAGATGGGCACAATGATGGAGATGGGCGCCTTGAAGTGCCCACCGCCAGCGCCGCCCATGCCGCCGGCCGCCGCAGTGCTCTGCGTGGCCAGGGCGTTGCGGTCGAGCGACAGCGAGCCCGACTCCAGATCCTCCGTGGTCGACAGGTAATCCTCGTCGACGCAGTCGTCCTCCTCGTCGCTGTCGGTCACGTGCACGGTGACCTCGTTGGTCACGGGCTTGGCCCACTCGAAGTAAATGCCGAAACCGATGTCGTAGTTGTCCGTCGCGAACTCCCAGAAGATGCACTTGCCATTCAGATTCGTCGGCACACGCACCTGCGGAGCAAGAGGATTAGATTGCTTTGATATACCGCTGGGCCACAGCCCGAGTCTCTCTTCCACCCACCGTCACCGTGTCGCCGTGGCCAATGGTAATGACGCCGTCGCCATCGCCGGCGGAAACCTCAGTCTTGAACTGTGTGATGTCGGGACGTGTCCACATCTTGGCCGGACGTATGAGCACGTACTCGTCGTACGCCTCCGGCGACTGGCCCACGCCCGACGTCGTCTCGCTCGGCTCCTCCAGCTGCTGCTGCTGCTGATGGTGCTGAGCCTCCTCCTCCAGCTCGCTCAGCTGCAGCCCCTCGATGGCACTGATCAGCTCCACGTTGCCAGGTGTGCTGCCAGTGCTGCTGCTCACATTGTTGTTGGCGCCGGGCGTCTGGGCGCACTCCAACATCTTGCTGCCGGGATCCTTTTCCTTCTCCTGGCTCTGGCTCTGGTGCTGGTGCTGCTGCTGGTGCTGCAGGTGCAGCTGCTGCATGTACTGATGGTAGTGCTCCCGCTGCAGCTGGTGGATCAGCACGGCCTGCTGCTCCGGGTTGCCGGGGAACTGTTTCTCTGCGTACAACTGTGGAGGGAAGCGCAGAGCGGAATGACTGAATGATTCAGTGAGGGCAACAGGCTGAGCTCGCCTATCCTTGCGTGCGGGGGCAGGGGCTAATTGGGTCGTGACCTCATTCAGACCTCGCACAGACAACCCACGCCTGCTCTAACCATGCCACACCCCCCCCCCCCGCCTCCCGGCTGTAAATTACCATTCATTATTGACAGCGCATATTGGCGACAACAGGTGCACGACTAGTCTAGACTCGCATGGAGCGAGAGCGAATGATCGACTAAGCAATACCCTGTATGTAGAGCATACTTCGTAGTATTATCTATAACGTAATTAACACGCTGCAGTCAATAATAGCCAAATATTACAATATTCATGCAATGTGAATATCTTGAGTATTACTGGATTGATCACGAATATATAATATAGTATAGCTTTAATTTCTGCTGAGCTCACTACAAATAATATGAGTTTTACAATCTTCTGAACATATTTATATTTTTATATTTATCACAACTCTATATCTTTCCCACTGCATATATAGAATATACTATTTAATTTTACACGAATCTATATTTTTTTATGACGTCTATGCCATTAATTTTCCTTCCTAAACTAACTGCAGATAAACGCTGATTTTTCAAATCTTTTTTAAGCTTTCTCGTTTGAATAATTTGAATATATATATATATTATTTGATTCAACATAAATCTATTTCTTTCTATAACTTCCATGCCTTTCACTTGCCTCCTAAACTTACTGCAGTTCATCGCATTAATTTCAAGTTATTCCCATTCTAATATTTTTCATATTTTCATAATTTTCAAGTTGTTCCCATTCTAATATTTTTCATTATTTTCAAGTTAATTCTATTCTAAAAATTTTTATATAAATATTTGTTGATTGATCACGAATATGTAACTTTGAGTAACTGTTTCAATTCCCACTACTTGCCTTTTTTCGAAATTTATTATATACACTCCAAGCTGATTATTCTTTTATCTTCGATCTTGAGATAAAAATATAAATTTGGAAAAGGACGTGGAAATTAACTAAACGAACTGAAAAACTGAATCAGAATTCAATGGCATTTCATATCAATTGAGCAGGGCCTGCCTGTATCTCAAACTCAAAGTAGCTTAAAAAGCGAGTTCGAATGAACCATCGAAGTGAACCAGTTCGCAGAGGCGAATTGCCACTAAGTTTTCATGAAGAAGTTCTTTGAATTTAAAATTTGAAAACTGAAACTGCTTTAAGAATAGAAAATTATTGCTAAGTCGGTTCATAACACTTGTTCAAAATTTGTACACCTCCCAAACAGATTCACTGAAGTGAACTAGTTCACGACAATTAATGTTCATTAAAAAGTACTTTGCATTTTTAATCACAAAACTGAAATTGCTTTAAAATTATAAAGCGATCTAAGCCAGTTCCTAATACTTGTTAAAAATTCGTACACCTGTCGAAAAGATTCACTGAACTAGTTCACAATTAATTTTCATTAAAAAGTACTTTGCATTTAAGGTTCGAAAAAGTTCAATATTTTAACAAGCTGAGCCAATTCAAAATTCCTACACCTTCAATGAACTGAACTAGTTCACAATAACAAGTCTACATGAATAAACACTTTTCGTTTTAAATAAAAAAAAATTGAAAGTGCATAAAAATTGAACAAGTTCAAATGTCTAGCAATAAAGTGAGCTAGTTCGCGACAGTTACTTTGCATGGAAAAGTTCTTTGACTTTTGAACTAGAAAGCTGGCACTACTTTGAAAATTGAAACTCCTGTTTTGAACCAGTTCAACTTGAACTAGTTCAAAGCTACTATATGTGTAGTTCAATGAACCCAAGGAACTGAACTAGTTCACAAGAGGAAATTGCTCAGACGATTTCACCGCTTTTCCCCACCGACAGGAAACGAGAGGCAAACGCATATACCCGGCCGCGTAGGCGTCTGCAGTGCGAGGTATAGAAAATCGATAGATAGCGCGGCTCTTACCTTGAACTGCTGATAGGTCTGCTTGTTGAGCGCATCCTGCAGCTGGCGTCGTTGCAACTCCTCCTTGTAGCCCTCCTCGAGCAGCTCCTGCTGCTCGCGCTCGCGCTGCTTGCGCGCCTCCTTCTCCTGCTCGGCGCGCCGCAGCTCGGCCTTGAGCGTCTCGTCGCGATTCTGGCGCACCGCCTCGATGTACGGCCGGAAGGCGCTGCACATCGTGTCCAGCAGATCGATGAACCCCTCCATGGCCTGCTCCCGGGTGATCTCGCCCAGCAGCTGCCAGTGCTGTTGCCGGTCGCGTCCGATCACGTCGAGCACGCCCAGAGCGGGCGCCGCCTTCGCGTTGAAGGGCCCCAGCGAGGCCTGCTGCTTGAACGCGATCAGCTTGAGATTATCCTCGTACGACAGGTGGATGGCCTTGCCGGAGTTCTCTGCAAAAAATAAATAATAATATATATGTATATGTATATGTATATGTGTATTTGTATGTATGTATGTGCAGTGAAGCCAGCTAAAAGCTGCGAAAAACTCTTTACGTTTGTAGAATGTGAATGCGAGGCGGTAGAGCTCCTGCAGCGGGAAGCCCCACTTCTCCAGAGCGGGCGCCGCGCTGCTGTTGTCCATGGTTGCTGGTTTTGCAATCTCGGTGCTCGGTTTCTTCGGCGCTGCACACTAAAATCGTTTGCCAAGCAGCAGCAGAAAACAAAAATAAATAATAAAATCTCGCTGCTTGCGTATGTGTGCGTGGCTGTGTGTGTGCGTGTGTATGTTTGAGAGCTGGAAGCAGCAGTTATCGCAACGAAACGATAGTGGCGAACGACTTATCGAGTTATCGACACGTCACGGTGCTTTGAAGAAGAAGCACACTGCGTTTGCCGCCATGACGCATTTTTGAAATGCTTTTTATTTCTATATCTAAGTAGCTGCGAGTAAGTTATGGCAATTTCAATTAAATTAAATAAGTTGTATTTATTAGCACATAAATTGTTTTGTCAAGGAGCTATAATTTTTTCTTTTATGTTTATTTTTATTAGTGTAAACAATTAGTATTATTTATTGCAAATAAAAAGTAAACACTTAATCGCCCACTGCTGGCACTCGTGACTGCACAGCCACTTATCGATAGTTCTGCAAAGCAGCTATCGCGCCTGTGCTGCGTCTTACAACACTGCCCTGCACCAGCTGCTGTGTTGTTGTTGTTGCGGTTGTTTTGCTACACGTGCGCTCCGCTCGTAGTTTATTTTAATTGAAGTTCGAGAGCGCAGCACACTGAATATGGGCAGCACTCGATTCTTCCTGGCGGATCTGCCGCAACGGACCACAGAGCAGGATCTGAGAGCGCTCTTCCAGGACTATGGCGACGTGGAGCGCGTCGAGCTGAAGGCGAAGGAGCAGTACGGCGACGCCGGCCAGGCGCAGGCCAAGATCATTGCCTTCGTGACGGTCTACACGGAGGATGCGCAGTACTGTGAGTAGGGCTGGGCTTACAGCAGCTTTAGATGTATATTAACGATTGCCCGCAGGCCTGAACGAACTGAACTGGCAGCAGCTGCACGGCGCCAAGCTGCGCGTCTCGCTGGCCAAGGAATCCTTTCTGGATCGGCTGAAGCGCGAGCGCGACGAGGGCCAGCAGAGTGCACAGGCGCAGCCCGATGCCGGGGAGCTACCCGCGCACAGCTCCCGCCTGCTGGCGCAGAGCACACAGAACAAGCGACGCGTCTTCGGCGAGGACGAGGAGATCCAGGACGACGAGATTGCGCCGGAGCTGATGATCACCAAGAAGCGCGCCGCACACTCCATGCACAACGGCAAGGTAAGCAGCGCAGCCCGCAGTCCCCGCAGCCTGCACACTGATCTCACTCACTCTCTTCCGCTCCCTC
Source organism: Zaprionus bogoriensis (assembly GCA_035046045.1). NCBI lineage: Eukaryota > Metazoa > Arthropoda > Insecta > Diptera > Drosophilidae > Zaprionus > Zaprionus bogoriensis. The sequence goes on from JAWNOI010000021.1 coordinate 1,073,230, forward strand.
GCGCTCTGGCAGATTGTCATCCAGCAGGAGCAGGACGTGCAGCCGCTGCACATCATCGAGCAGCACAAAGGGGCGAAGTCCAAGCAGCCGCTGGACGCCAAGGCCGCCATAGCAGACCAGAAGCGCAAGGAGTCGCTCAACAAGATGAAGCAGCAGCATCTGCAGAAGAAGTCGCTCATACAGAGCGCACTCTCCTCCAGCTCCAGCCAGGCCAAGCGCATCAAGTTCAGCGATGCCGAGGAGGAGGAGGAGCAGCAGCAGCAGCCGCAGAAGCCGCAGCCCAAGAAGGCGCTCTTCGACGAGGAGGATGAGGAGGAGCAGGCGCAGCTGCTGCTGCCGCAGCACAGCGGCAAGAAGGGCGAGCGCCTGGTGGAGATGCAGAGCAAACAGAGCCTCGATCCCAGGTTCCGCATCACAGCGAACTTTGTGGGCGACGAGGAGGACGACGACGCCGAGGAAGAGCAGCAGCAGCAGGAGAAGGAGCAGGCAGCAGAGCTCAGCGAGCGCAACTGGCAGATGGGCATACTGGAGCAGGTGATTGGCCGCAAGATAGACACCGCCAGTGCCGCGGGCGCTAAGGCCTCCAAGGGCAAGAAGATGCTGCGTTTCGATCCCGCCAAGGAGGAGCATCAGCGGCTGCTGCGCACCAAGCCCAGTCGGGATGCCAAAGAGCAGAGCCAGCAACTGCCGGCTGGAGAGGCACACGCGGGCGAGGAGAGTGCGCCAGTGTCGCAGAGCGCCTTCTACGTGGTCACCGACACGCTCAAGGAGTCGCTGAAGATGCGCGGCGAGGGATTCAGCCTGCTGGACATGTTCGGCAGCAGCCACGACGAGGCCATGGCCGAGCGCAAGGATCAGCTGGAGCAGCTCGGCCGCGAGAAGGTGCTGGTCAGCAAGTCCAACAAACTGGCGCTGCCCGCGGTAAATCCCTTCGGCTACGACTCCTCCGACAGCGAGGATGATGCACCAGGAGAGGAGCAGCAGCAGGCGCAGCAGGAGCAGAGCAAGGAGGACCAGGAGAACAAACCCGCGCTGAAGAAGGGCAAACAGCAGAAGAAGAAGGCGCTGGTCTTCACAGAGTCCTTCTTCATACCTAAGAACGATCCACGGCTTAAAGGTAGTACATTAATTTGTATTTAATTCATTATTTATTTTTTATTTAATTTAATTTATTTTTAATTTTATTATATTTACTTTTTAATTATATTTTTAATTAACTTTTATTGTATTTTAATTTTATTTTGTATTTACTTTTATATATTTTTTATTATATCTTAATTTTGCTTAATTTAATTTAATTATTATTTATTTATAATTTAAATTTGATTTTATTTTTATTTAATTTAATTTTTATTTTATTTTAAATAATTCTTTTTCCTTCTTTCTTTTGCAGAGGGCGCCAAGCTGTTCAAGTCCAGCAAAGCGGAGCTGGAGAGCGAGAACTACGATGAGGTGAAGAAGCGCCTGAAGCTGCTTATTACCAAGAAGATTGCGAAGAGTCAGAAGCACTTGCCCATCAAGAAGGGCGCGAAGAAAAACAAAAATAAAAAGCTAAAATAAGTGGAAAATTGTCCTTTGGCTTGGAAATTTGCAGCATACTTCTAGGCTGATCGATTATAATCATGCTATCGATATGACAGTACTGGAAAATTGCGTTAATTTTCGTTGCGTGAGTTTTTTTTTTAATGAGCTTTGGTACATATTTTAACTAAAATTTTGTAAATAAGGCAACCTAAAATAGTTGTCTGTTAAAATTGCTGTTTAAACTTTATACATTAATGCAAATGGGAGTTGTACTTACTAAAGCTGTAAGTATCGATAAGTCTGAGCTGCTGCCTGGCAGAAGCACTGATCGACTTTTCGATATACGCCTGCTGCAGTTGTTCGCTTGACTTGTACTATAAGTATCGATGAGTCTAAGGGACTTTTCCAAGCATCGATATAGTCCTTCGCTTGACTAGAACTGCAAGTATCGATTATTTGGTAGCATGGACTAACTCGAATATCGAGCTGATCGATAAGTACTGCAACGGTTTTTTAAATCGTGCTGCAGGCAAATGAAACTCAGTGTTTCTCTCAAAATTGTTTTCTCTGTATTTAACTAATTTAAAAAAAAGATGTATGTATACATAATATACATAGATATACATATATATATATATAATATTAATATGTTCCTGCACAAATGCATTTGAGCCCCATTTTAGCTCCAACTTAATTCGAGATAAATTTTGTTAATTTGAAAAAAAAAATAGCAACTAAAGTTGTAAAATAAAACAAAAATTGTAGATAGAGTTTAGAGTCGGGGAGCCACTAGAGTTACTTGATTAAGCGGTAAACATACTTGACAGACGCTGACAGACAATCTGCCGAGTTCGAGTTCTGCGGCGTAACTAACTTGGATAGTAAAACCTTAACCTATGTGTGTGTGTGTAAATTAAGTTGCTGCATGCGAGAGAGAGAGAGAAGGAGAGGGGACAGCGAAAAAGCCTGCCGGAACAGTCCTCTCTCAAGTCGGTTCCGTATGCTTATCCTAGGCATGCGCATCCTTAAGCACTTGGGCTCAATATTAAGTAATCATTGCAAATCTCATTTAAATTCGAGGCGTCGCTCGTCTTTGGCACTGTTTGATTGGGCTTCGGTTTGGGCTTTGGGCTTAGGCTTGGGCTTTGGGCTTTCTACGTCTGCTCCGCATCGTCTGCGACGGGCACCACATCCTCGGCGACGACGTCCTCCTCGTCGGGCACCACAACGATGGACTCGTCGCCAGCGACTGCTGCGTCGGCGGGCTGAGGCGGAGACTGACGCAGGGACTGCAATGCGGGCGGAGGTGCAGGCAGCGGCACCTCCGTCTGGGGCGGCGACGCAGCTGCTCCTGGTCTGTCGACTGTGTCGGTGTTGCAGGCCGGTGGCGTAGCTGGCGACGGCGACGTCATCGTGGCGGCCGTGGCCGTGTCCGATGTTGCCGTGGCGGTTTTACCCGCCGCCAGCGTCTCAATGGCGAGCACCGTGCGCTCGAGCAGATTCATCAGGCGCTCCTCGCGCGCATCCATGCGCTTGAGCAGCTCCTCGTCGCGCTTCTCGCGCCGCTTCAGATACTCGATGAGCTCGTAGTTGGTGCTGTCGCCGTCGGTCGAGGTGGACAGCTTGCGCTTGCCGCTCTTCAGCGATCCCGTCGAGCTGCAGTCCGAGAGGTTGTCCGTGTCCACGATCACATCCGGGTGCAGTATGTTCGGGTCTATGCTGGGCGAGTAGAAGTTCTGCGCGCTGTGGTATCGCAAGAATACATGGAGCATAAGAGACTGGGGTAATTGGGGGTCTCTGGGCGCCATACTCACCCATTGTAGTTGGTCTGCATCAGCTGAATGTCGTCCGGATTAAATTCACCCTCGGAGAGCGGCTCGGACCTGCAAGGAATGCTGTTAGAGCCATGTTGCAGTACACCCCATGATCGGTGATCTCTCAAAGCTCAGGCTTATAGACTAACCTACGATCTCTAGTACGAGCAAGCAAGACTCTATAACAACCTTTTCGGATAGTAGCAGGCTTGGGCTATATACACTGCTTTTCTTGCCTCCTATCTAAAGGAAACTATGCTATGGAAGCTATACAATACTACTGTGGGCAAAAAGTAAGGTGAATATTTTTGTAAAGTCAAAATTCTTTATTTATTCTCCTAAATTAATTTCATCCCCTTCAAAGTAATCCCCTCCCGGATTAGCTATGAGCGCCCTCGTCGATTTTTCTTTTATCTCTTCAATCGACTTGAAACGCGTTCCCCGGAGTGGTCTCTTGAGTTTTGGGAATAGCCAGAAGTCACACGGAGCCAAATCAGGAGAATACGGTGGTTGCGGAACGATACGCGTTGAATTCTTGGCGAAATGGTCACGAAGAACGAGTGCAGTGTGCGACGTTTTCGGTACCAAACGAGATTTGACTTTTCCTAGGCCCAAACGGACTTTCAAAATGGTTTTCACAGATCCTTCTGATATTCCGATCATATCAGTGAGGTCTCTAATAGTCAACCGACGATTTTTGAGCACCAGTTCCTTCACTTCATTGACGTGTTGGTCATCTGTTGACGTCGATGGTCGTCCGGAGCGCTTCAAGTCATCAACACGTTCCCGACCCTCTTTGAAGTCTTTGTAACACTTATAAACATTTTTCTGGGACATGGTAGAATCACCAAAGGCCATCCCCAAACTTCCTCAACGTTTCCGCAGCTATGATGGCACTTCTCTGCTCAATTAAATCAGACATTGTAAAAATCGCCAAATGCACTCTTGATCGTTTGGTAAACAAAAGCGTAAATATAGTACTCCTACTGACATTGACATGAAATTCCCGCCAAATGTCATCAACAGTCCTGCCAACTCGAGAAAAAAAGAACTTGTTCGCCATCTCAAGCCGGCGAATTTTAAATTGAAAATTCACCTTACTTTTTGCCCACAGTAATATATCGCTTTGATCTGACTCGTTTCATGAAGCTATCTGCAAATCTGAGTGCCTAGTTGGCATTACAACGTACGTAACGGACAAACGGACAGGGTCGAAGATACTTGCTGTTTTAGTTTTTCTCTCAGTGTAGGCGGACTTACTTCATGGATATGTTGTTGTCGTTGTTGGTGGTGTTGTTGCCGCTGTTGTGGTGCAAGTTGAGCGGCCCGTTGCACTCCTTGTCGAAGTCGCCAGTCGTTTCAGGCGGCTCGTGATCCTTAAATGCCCCACTGTGGTTCAGATTGTGGTTGAGATTGTGGTTGAGGCTGTGGCTGAGATTATGGCTAAGGTTGTGGCTGAGACTGTGGTTGAGACTGTGGCTGAGACTGTGGTTCAGACTGTGGTTGTGATTGTGGCTGTGATTGTGGTTGTGATTGTGGTTGTGACTCTGGTTGTGACTGTGGTTGTGCTGCGAATCCTCGTCGTTGGCGTTGCCCTGCTGCAACTGCGGCTCGTTGCGCAGCTGCGCGGCAACAGCGGCAGCTGCAGCAGCGGCTGCAGCGGCCACCTGCAGCTGCAGCGGATTGTCATCGTAGACGCCCGAGGGCAGACCCACACCGCCCACACCAGCCACACCGGCGACACCGACGCCGCCATTGCCCTCGCTCAGCTGCGTCTCCACAAAATGATTGGGCATGAAGCGCTCCAGCTTGCTGGCTCCGCTCTGGGAGGAGTCTGTCGAGTGGGCGTGGCTCAGCAGCATTTGATGCGGCGTTAGGCCATCCTTGTTGTGGAGCACGCCGAGCTCGGCGGCCTGGCGCCGCCGCTGGTAGTACGAGAGCTCGTTGTGGTTCTTCGAGATGAGAGCCAGCCGCTTGCCATTGGAGCCCCAGCACTCGCCGCGCTGCTCTTCGATCTCCTTGAAGAGGAACATGTAGGGCCAATTGCGTCGCACATGCCGCTCGGGATTCTTCTTCAGCTGCGTGTAGATCTTCTTGAGGTTCTCGTAGCGATTGCAGCATTGCTTCGCGGTGCGCTTGCGCGCACTGAACCGATTGAGCACCTCGGCCACCATTTCCCACACGCTCGCATGGTTCTTGCGGTTCGACTGGAACGCGCTCTGGATGCGCTCCGACTTCACGATGTTCAGCAGCGCTACCGACTCCGGCACATTGAAGTAGCTCTCCGGGGTGCGCGGAGCGCGCTGGTGGTGGTAGCTGCTCGTCACCGCCGGCGGCGTCTTCGTCTCCTGCAAGCATCGGAGATCACAGATCAGAGATCAAAACTTGAGCGAGGGAATTGAGTACAGGTAGAAGAGAGGTTAGTGGAGTAGTATGGAGTACCATATAATGGTAGTAAACTATGGGTATTACTTATTTAATCTTATTATAGGTTATATTATATAATGATAGTAAACTATGGGTATTACTTATTTAATCTTATTATAGGTTATATTATATAATGATAGTAAACTATGGGTATTACTTATTTAATCTTATTATAGGTTATATTCGAGTGGAGTAGTTGAGTAGTAAGTTAAAATAAAAATAAAAAAAAAAATTATATAAAGTTGTGGTTAAAATAAAAAAAAAAATTGATTATACAATTTAATATATAGTATACAATATGTACAGAGAGCATTATATAGAAAAGGAATTGACGAAAAGTTCTTGTAGAATCAGGGAGTGTATTCTAGTGGTGAAAAAAAAATATAGTATGATGTATAGTATATTATATACTGTATATATGTATACAAAACTATAAGTTTTTTGGTGTATAGTATATACAGTATACAAAATAGTAATATACTGTATATATATTGTACATGCTGTATATCCATACTATATTTTTCTTTACCATACAATATGTGTAGAGAGTGGAAAAGTTGTGGTAGAATCGGGGGATTTTTCTTTTATTAACAAGTATGTACATAACTATAAATTGAACAGTATGGCGTAGTAGAGTAGAGTATCTTATAGCATACAACACTACAAAGCGCATAGTAGAGAGCATTACTATATAGCATATAAAAAGAACATAATATATTGAAGAGTATTTAGAAAAAAGGTAGAGGTAGAATGAGAAAATATGATATAGAAGTTGACCAAAGCATTCTACATTATTATATAGCATGATACTTCAGAATCTTAGGTACTTTATAGTAGTATGGTGCGGTATATCATATATACGAGCATATTGATGAAAATTTAGAGAGTATATAAGGGGTATAAAACAAGAGAATTGGCAACCATTTGATGTAGAATGAGAAAATATGCTATAAAAAATGGCTAAAGCATACTACATTATCATTTAGTTTGATACCTGGGAGTATTGGGTACTTATCATATGGTACATATGATATACGAGTATTACTTATATGCTCATACACCATATGTGATAATATACTACAGTAGTATGAAAATGGAAAATACGTATGATGTTTGTAATCATATATGTTATACATATTGCTGTAACGTAAAGTTGACCATATGCAGTATTTAATGTTAAAAAGTACAAACTCTTTGAAGTAATATCATTTGGAAAATTTCTTAGAACGTTCATTCATCTTTATCCCAAATTCCAAAGAAATCATTATGCTTATTGTTAGGAAATACTAATAATAAAATGTTGATAAAGCCGAGTTGATAAGTTCTTCAAGGTTATTATAATAGGTGATTTGATATTGTAATTTGGAAGCAATTTACATAATTACAAAAGAATTTCAAGACTGATTTGGATTTTTTTTTCATTATTTTATATATTTTTGTTTTGTTAGATCCAAGACTTAATTTTAACTTCATATGCAACGTAGTAAGTTAACTATAAAAAGAATTTGGATGATAAAAGTTGTGAAAAAAAACCTCTTTTGAAAAATTTATATTTCTTGAAACTTATTGACTTTATTGGGATAATATATGAATAGTTGCTAATAGTTTTAGACATTATAGTGATGTCCAAATATAATATTACACATAGTTTTAGAGAATTATTAAAGATTGCCTGAAATTAATATGAAACCTGCAGCTCTAGACATTCTTATGATGCGATAATATAAAATAAAACCATGCATACTTTAAAAAAAATTTTAGATATTATATTTTCTGGTAATTCGTGACATTAATGTGATAAATGCATTATAATTACTTCACAATAGTTCTATAAATTCTTATGATGCGATAATATAATATAAAATGATAGATACTTTTGAAAATGCTTTAATATTTTCGATACATATATAATAATTACTTCCTAATGGGCATTCTGATGATGCGATAATACAAGTATAACATAATATTACGCATACTTTTAAAAAATTCTTAAATATTTCCTGATACTTCCCACTGTTCTAGACTATTGTTATAGTGCTGTGATAATGTAATACCACACATAAACTAACTGCAAATAGTTGCTCGAATTCCAAGCGAAGCTTTGCAGGACTTTTGACAGTCGAAACTTGTGTGAATGGGAATTGCAGCGGCTCCCCGTGCTGCCTCTTCGTAGAAGCACAGCCTAGCATAAGCTGCAAGTGCATGGCATGGCAGGATAGAGAGAGAGAGAGAGAGAGAGGGATAAAGAGCGCGAGCGCAGCGGAAAGAGTTTCAGTGCTCGCATTGCGATCGTGTCCCGCTCCCGCTCCCGCTCTCCTCTATCTCTCTCGCTCTGGCACTTGCTGTTGTTGTTGTTGTTGCTGGTTTTCGCTAGGTGCTTTACTTACCATTTGAAAATTTGTTTGAGTCAGCAGCTTTTTTCAGAGAAACGTCGGCGTCGGCGTCAACGTCGACGTCGGCGTCAGCTTTGCTTCGCGCTGCTCCGCTCTGCTCTGCTAGTTGTGCTGAGAAGGCGTAACGCTGAGAAGATTCCTCGCGCTAGATTCTCGATAACTTTGCTATCTGTGCGGGGTATACGCGGGGGCTGCGGGGTATACACTACATGCGCGATGCTATGCAGCTCTTGGTATCGTCCGTGGCTCCTGCTGCTGCTCTGCTGCTGCCGTTGGCGACGTTAGCATTGCAAAGCCCGTTTAAAAATAACGCACTTCGCGGCGGTGTGTACACACTGTCACTATTACATATGCAGCCGGACATATGCATGCATGTACTACATGTAGAGACTCTCTGTCTGTCTGTCTGTGTGTGAGTGTGTGCGTGTGCACTATGAGAAATCGGGGAAAACAAGGCGATTGCTTTAGCTGCTTTCTTGCTCTGCTTGTTGTTGTTGTTGTTGTTTTGGTAGAATTTGTTGCGACGGCGACGACTATTAATATTTAGAAGTTAACCTTTTAGCCTCGCTTGAAAATAAAGCGACAGCAACGGCAACAGAAACGGAAAACAGAGAAAAAAGTAAAAACAAAAAAAAAACACACAAATTTATATACAATTCTCGGCGTTTGTATTTGTCTGCGATGTGTGTGTGTGTGTGTGTGTGTGTGCACGTACGAATATAACTGACGGCGGCTTTGCCTGCCTGTTGTTGTTTGCTTTGGTTTGAATAAATATTTTGGCACTATCGCGTGCTTGCACGAGACAGACACGCGCTGCTCACTCACGCACGCACGCACGAGCACTGGCCAACGGTTAGTTCTTGCACTTGCACTTTGTTGCACATTCTCCTGCGCCTCCGCCTGCGCCTCCGCCGCGCTCACTCTCACTCGCTCGCTCTCTCGCAGTCACACTGCGCGCTCTCTTTAGGATCGCCTTTGGCTCTCACTCGCGAGTGCGCGCTCTCTGCGTTTTCTTATTGGCTTTGCATACATATACATATACATGCACGCAGCACAACTACAAATGGCCAATCGCGTGTACCTGTGTGTGTGTGTGTGTGTGCGTGTGCGCCTTTGCCTGTGTGTGCGTGCCAAAATGTCCGTTTCAACTAACGAAAACTAACCAAAAAGCGTAGCAGCAAAATTACACACAACTACAATGACAACTACGACGACGACGACGACGACGACGAGCAGCGGGCAACGAAAATGAAACTGAACTTTTCGCCGCGATCCCGTTGCCGATACTAACGGGCCGTCGGCACAGACACAGACACAGACGCACACATTGTGCCAAGTTCTGCTACGATCGTTAGGCAGACGGACGACGCTCGCGCGCGCTCGCTCCTCGGCATGTTGTTGTTGTTGCTGCTGCTGCTGCCGGCGTTGCTGCTGCTCTGCTGCTGCTGCTGCTGCTGCTGCTGTTGGCTGTGCTTTAACTTAGTAGATTGGCGTGCACGCTCTTGCGCTCTCGCTTGCGCCCGCGCTGCCGCTCGCTCCCTCGCTCGCTCGCGCCTTTGCACATGTGTTCAAATGTCTGCTGTATGTGTGTGTGTGTGTGCATATAAATATACATAAATACATATGTATGTCTACTTATAGAATCGTGCGCAAAGACAACGCTGCGCCGGCGGCAGCAGCGTCGGCGGCAGCAGCAGCGTCGGCGGCAGAGGGAATAGCGCCAGTTTACTATGTCGATTCTGATTCCAAATCCGATTGCTCTTACAGTCGAGCCAAGGAATAGCCATATGTCTGCACACACACACACACAGGCAGTCACACACACAGGCACACACACACACATGTGTTTACAGCTGGCGCACTCTCTCGAGTAGTTGCATCTGCAGGAATCTATGAGCATTACCGAGTGGGAAAAATCGTAGCCTAAAAATAGACGACGACTGCGTGAGCACCCCAAGCAGCAGCAGCAGCAGCAGCAGCGACGGTGGCAGCGGCATCGGCATCGGCATCGGCTGCAACGTCTCGGTTGATGATCTTTCTGGCGACAGGAAAAGCGTTGGAGTTGGAGCGCTACTGCAGTCGCTGCCCCATGGAATCTGCCCGGCAATGCAACTCCCCATAGCATTCTATATGGTATTGGGAATCTGGGAAATCTCCTAAGCCTTCGAGCTGTTTGGAAAACTTGTTGGATTCAAGCAGGAACACATTATACCCTTTGAAGAGAGTACGTGAGATTGCAGAGAATTGTGAGCAGAATCAGAGATTCGATCGAGATTACTGCTAGAAAATTAGTTCGTAGGAAGTATTACCCAGAATGCTCTCACTTTTGAGTTCAGATTTTCTAGCTATAGTGTAAAAATGTATATTTAAGAGAATAGGAAAGTCAGAAGATTTGTAATATTTTGAGATTTATTATAGTATTTTCTTTGAGTATTGTAGAGTGTTGGAATTTTATGTTGAGTTCAAATTTTGAGATTTATTTTTAGAAAACTTAGTAAACTTAACTAGTATTTTCTTCGAGTATTGTAGAGTATTGGAATTTCATGTTGAATTCAAATAGACTACCCATTGAGGTATACCTCTCAGTTTTGCCAGTTTTGCTCAGTTCTCATCGAAATCTGAAATCAAGTAAACGGAAACCGCCACAGATCTAAGTATAAGCTCTGCTTTTAATGGACCTATAAGAAAACTTTAAGCTTTTCTTAGTTTTTATATTGATTTTCAATTTTTCAAGCTATGTTAAAAATATTGATTAGTTTTTTTGAATACTGAGATTACGATTCTTCCTCTATTAATTCGACGTAAGTCAAATTTCGGTCTTATTTAGCTAAGAAAAATAAAATTTGATAAAGTTTCAATGCCAATAGCAAATTTAAGCAGTTATAGAACGAGATTTCAAAAACTTGAAGTTTTTGAAAATTTGAAAATGACTCTTTGAATACTTTCTTTACGTAGAGCCTAACTTAAGCTCTCTGTTGAGCCGTCAGTCGAGTCGGGTGCTGTCCGCAGTGCCAGTATAGTTTGCATACAGGTTAAATACATAATATATATGTATATATACGCGTATTTACTACAGTTTAAAGGTATTTATTCAAATGTGGAATATGCATGAAGAGTGCTAAGAATATGCGTGAGGGTTGAAGCAAACGTTCGAGTACTAGACGCAAGTGTGTGAGTGTGTGTGTGCGTGTGTGTACTAGCTAGACTCTAGTCTAACGAAGATTGACCCTAGATGGGGTTAACGGGTTCGTTCCGAAACGATACGAAACGAATCGAAACGAAACGAAACCGTAATCGGAATTGATCTTCATTCAGTTTTCGTTTCGATTATCGCTCGATTCAATTTCGAAAGCGTTTGATTTCGAATCGCAACGAAAGTACGTACAAATGTACATATATAAATATATATATATATATAAGTTGCCTAGATGTCTGTATGCCTGTACATATGCGTACTCTCGGGCCCCACCGGTATTTTTAATTCGTAGTACATAAAACACACACACATGAAAATAGACTGGGAAGCAGAGAGAATGACTGCCAACGATCGTATTCTATTTGTAATCCAAAATAAGTGAATGTATCTGTAGCTGTAGCTGTTGCTTGCTGTTGCTGTTGCTGTAAATGTATCTGTATCTGTATCTGTAGCTGTAGCTGTAGCTGTAGCTATTGCTGTAGCTGTAGCTGTGGCCGTTGCTGTATCTGTAGCCGTATGCGGTTCGCTTTACGAGCTCTCATGCCCACTCTCTTCGATATTTTTGGTACAGCTGCTGGAGCCGCGCTGCAAATGCTTCTCTTGTCCTCATATTCTTCTTCTTCTTTTTCTTCTTCGTCTTCATCTGCTTCTTGTTCTCCTCCGCACTGCGCTCTTGCCTCAAGTATTCCAAAAACCAAATCACTTCAATTTCGTTTCACATTGTCCCGATTGCATGTGCGCTCGTATTGCCCGACTAGTCGTCGACTTAGATACGATAATGCTCGGGGATGGGGGCTGTCGGCTGGGGGTTATCTTCAGCCTAATAACTTACCATTGCACTCGAAGAAAAGTAGAAATCTTTATTTACCATGCTGCTTCTCGGGAAATCCGTTCAATGACGTTAGAGTACTTTTTGATGAAATTTGAAAAATTTCCCATAAACTCACTGGAAATTTTCGAGTTGAGTCAAATTGCAAAATTAACGTATGGCAATGTAGGTATATATGTATATTTGGCTTGCTATAATGCAAAGAGGCTTAAGTTCGAAAACAAATAGTTTCATATTTGGCAAAACATAAAATCTATAATAATCATAATATACCATAAGTCAGAAAAGTCTTTTAAAGCATCCAGAAGATCAACCAGATGAAAAGTTTCTACAGATCACACTTTAAGCAAATAGTAGCGATCATTCAGTTAGCAATTGATATAATACCGTAGTCTCCCTCGATTATTTATAGTTTTTTGATCAGTTACAATTTACTCGCCGCTCACTCTCGGCTGATCACGCACCATATCTTGCTCTCTTTGCATATAGCAAATACAAATGATGATATATAGCTGTCTATACGTATGCCGATCTGGCTGTACAAGTGCACGACGACGTATCGCTAGTATCTTTGCGTTTTATAGCTATTGTCTTTGGTCGCTGAAGCGTTCGCTCGATTTTGGTTGTTTTCTTGTTATTTTCTCGGTTTTCCTCTGTTTTTCTGCTTTTCAAACGAAATGAGTACAAGAGTTATTTATAGAACTAAAATTTTCTTGATTTTTACTCGTTAACATTGCGGAGCGTACGTTCTTGTAGTAGTTGCCGGCGTCGCTGTAGCTGTTGCTCTTGCGGTTGTCGTTGTTGTTGTTGTTGTTGTTGCTTCTGTAGATGTTGTTGTGGATGTCGTTGTTGTTGTGTTTCTGTAGCGCTGTTGTCATCGTCTTTCTTCATTCGAGACTTTCTTTGTTGTTGTTGTGTCGATCTGCAGACTGCATTTGTATCTCTGTATCTGTATCTGTATCTGTATCTGTATCTGTATCTGTATCTGTATCTGTATCTGTATCTGTATCTGTATCTGTATCTGTATCTGTATCTGTATCTGTATCTGTATCTGTATCTGTATCTGTATCTGTATCTGTATCTGTATCTGTATCTGTATCTGTATCTGTATCTGTATCTGTATCTGTATCTGTATCTGTATCTGTATCTGTATCTGTATCTGTATCTGTATCTGTATCTGTATCTGTATCTGTATCTGTATCTGTATCTGTATCTGTATCTGTATCTGTATCTGTATCTGTATCTGTATCTGTATCTGTATCTGTATCTGTATCTGTATCTGTATCTGTATCTGTATCTGTATCTGTATCTGTATCTGTATCTGTATCTGTATCTGTATCTGTATCTGTATCTGTATCTGTATCTGTATCTGTATCTGTAATATGTATCTACAACATATTTGAATCTGCACCTACAGCTAAAGCCGAATTTCTCGTTGTTTTTCCTCGTAGCTCATAGAAACTCGAGTAACATTAGTTTCGTTAGCGGAACGGACAGGCGGACAGGGGCACACAGACGTACCGAGTTGAGTGAGTGCATGTGGCAGATTTGGGGGAAATGTTCTCACAACGATCGTTGGCGAAGAAGAAGCAGAACGTGAAGAAGAGCCAACCGAGACAGATACTGAGGCGTACAAGATTTATAGTTGCTATTTTTAAAACGGCATATTAACAACCGTAGGGATTACTCACACACACACATAACAACACACTCGTTGAATAGTACACTCAGTGGTACACTCATGTGCATAAGTATGTCCACATGTGCACAGAAGACGCGTCGATTGCGCGACGAGCGTTACGATGTTCGATCTGTATAGGGGTTTATTGAACCCCAGGCAGATGGTAAAGACTTAAACAGAAGCTGGAGTGAGAGAGGGCGCGCTGTAGTAAGAGAAACATTGGGAGAACAGTTGATTTGAAATCGGAATACTTAGATTTACAATGATATATTGGTATAGCTATGATCTATTTTAAGTTAAGCGAATTCCAGATGGATGATAAAGACTTTAACAGAAACTCTAGTGAGAGAAAGGGGTACAAGGGAAAGAGAAGGAATGAGAGAGAGAGGTAGAGATATAAATAGAGAGGATGAAGGGATAGACCGAGGCTGATCCAGTACATTTCTATTAATCGGAATAGAATTTGTCATAAATTTATACAATTTTATGATATATGATATGTAAAGCGAATCAGAACTTGAGAACTATAACAATAACTATAAGGATTATTTAGTTATGATAAATATATAAAAAATATTAATATTAAATATTATCTTATGATAAATATATTAATAATATATGACATATAGTAATAATAACAATAGTGATAAACTTTACATTTATTTTTATATTTGTTATTAAACTTTCTAATTTATTTTAGATTTCTAGGCGTTTACCTATAACTTATATGACCATGTGCTTTGGCTGACCTGCAACATGTTTCCATAGAGGCTCTGCAATTTTTGCCCGAGCAGTGCATTCCAGCGCGGTTCCACAGTGCTTTGACTTTATTAACAGTAAATTTACAACTTACCCCCTCCCCTGTGCATTCGCATACTTAGCATATCCCTTTGTTCTCACACACAGGCACACACACACACGCATACACACACGCTCTCTACACATTATCAAGTTAAATGGCAGACACGCCCTCTAGCGGCCAGACGGTGCGCGCATTAAATGCCTGCACACCATACAAATACGCGCTTAACCCTGAAATCTTTTACACACACATGTGCAAGCAGAGGTTATGTGCGGGGTGGGAGGGGGAGGTGGAGGTGGAGAAGGGTATTGTGTAGAGAGCTTTAATCGTATTCATGCGAAAGTTGATGCGAGATTGAATAACATGTTGAGGTGAGCATGTGATAACAGGTGTGCTCTGCTCTAAGCTCTGCTCTTATGACACACTGCGAGTGCCTGCGAGTGAGCGCACAGCTATTTGCATATCCTTGAGGGTGAACGGGAAAACAATACAAAAAAAGTGAAAGTGTGTACGCGTTAAGCGACAGCGACAGTGAGAGAGAGGGAGAGCGAAAGCGCGGAGCCGAGAGAGCGAGGAACGGGGGAGGGGTAAGAGCGAGAGAGTTTCGCTGTCGCTCGTGCGTCTGCGCCATTGGCAGTTGCATTTACCGTTGCCTACATTCGAGCGTCGCTTCACTTCGTGTGTGTGTGTGTGTGTGTGTGTGTGTGTGTGAGTGCGAGAGAGAGTTTGCAATGAAAGAACTTGTAGCTTTCGCGCAAAGTCAACTCTGTTATAGATACACACACATGTGTGTGAGTGTGTGTATACGTGCAAGCTTTTGTGTAGTATGAGTGTGGGCTGGAGTTGCCAGATCGTTGGGGGCAGCATAATAACACCTGCTTGACGCCCACACACTTGGCGCTTTGCTAGGTCTGGCAACTCCCCGCGAGCCCTTCACTTCACACACACACACATGAACTGAAGCTGCAAAGGGCAAAAGCAGCGAAAGCTTTTCCTTCTCTTTTGTTAACGCCAGCGGAAGCAGAAGAAGAGGCAGCAGAAGAAGAAGCAGCAGGAGCAGCAGCAGCAGCAGCAGCAGTCGCCGCAGCGACTCGAAACGGGAGCGAAAAGCGTAAGCGTATCATTCTGTTTTTTTTTCCTCGCACAAAAAAAGTGATACACACGCAAAAATTGCAGGCGTTCATTCAGTGAATCGCCGCCGCAGCGAGTCTCCAGCGACAACTCCAAACTGTAGTCGAAAGTCGTTGAAGGCGAACGCGCAACGTGCAACTCCTGCGCGGACGAAAAAAAAAGAAAAAAACAGAAATAAAGTAAATCCAATCGAAGCGAAAAAGCAAATAGATAAAAGCAAATAATTCGAGCTATAAGCAGCAACAATTAAATCGCCTGATTTTTTTCTGCTATTTTTTTTTTGTGTTGTTTTTTTTTTTGCAGAAAGTGCGAGTGGTTTGTGTGTGGGAGTTTATGTGCGTGTGTGTGTGTGTGTGCAATTATTGCATTTGCATTAAGTGTGTGTGTGTGTATGTGTATGTGTGTGAGTGGGCCACGTGAATCAAAAGCGCGCAACAAACGAACGAGCGCACGTACCCAGCGAGGGGAAGGGGAAGCGTGGGGGGAGAGAAGAAGCGCAGGGCCGAAAAGGTACAGAAAGTGACAGTGTGTCCCTAGCAAACGCAGAGTCCGAGTTGGCAGAAGGGCAGCGCCAGCAGCAGCAACACAGTACCACTACCACTGCCACTGCCAACGCCAGCGTCAGCGTCAGCGCCAACGTCAGCGCCAGCGTCAGCGTCAGGCCAGCGCTTCTTCCTTTTTGAAATGAGCGTAAAAGCGAAAGCGAAAGTGAACAATTTGCTGTGCGTGCATGTGTGTGTGCGTGTGTGTGTGAATTTCGGTAGAAATTGAAATTAAATTGCCATTTCCCCCTCCCCCCACACACACACACACTCGCTCACAGTAGCATACTTTCCATCTCTCTCTCTCCCACTGTTCGAAAAGTGCAACAAGAATAGCAAGAAAAACAAGAAGAGAAACAAATGTGCAGCAGCAACAACAAAAAGCTCCAAAACTGTTGAATATAGAATGACGTTGCAGACAAAAATCAATGTAAAACATAAAGCGATAACAGCAACAACAACAACAGCAACAGTAACATTAACAGCAACAGCAACAGCGACAACAAGAACAACAGAAGAAGCAACAACAAGCGCAGGTCTGCGTCGCCGTTGACACGCACGCTCACGCATACCAATACAAATACAAATACAAGCACAAAGCCAGCCAGACAGACAGACAGACGAAAAGACATAAACAGGCGACGGCATAGGCCTAAGGAAGTCGAAAGCAGCGAATCGAGCAAAACAATAGACAAAAGCAGCAACAACAACAACAAGAACAACAGTAACAGCAACAGCAACAGCAGAAGGAGTAGCAGGAGGAGCAGCAGCAGGAGCAGCAGGAGGAGGAGCAACAGCAGTTATTAACAGTTGAAAGCGTTTGCCATTCACAATGAAGCCGTCGGATTTGCTGCTGGTGTTGGAAAAGGTAAGCGCAATGTGCACAGTTATTTTCACATGCTCAAAAGGCGAATTGTCACTGCTAAAAATGGAGCAAGCACAGCGCGTGCGAGTGTGTACGTGTGCGAGCGTGTCCGTATGTGCTTGTATGTGTGTGTGTGTGTGTGTGTGTGTGTGTGTGTGTGTGTGTGTGTGTGTGCGCTGTACAAATGAAGCGAATTTGCTGTTGTAATGCTTGCCGTAAAATGGCCATTATGATAGTCATACACACACACACACACGCGCGTGTACACAGGCACGCTCATACACACACACACACATACACGTGTGTGTGAACTTATGCAAATCCATTCGCTAGTAACACTGCTCACTCGCAGCGCACCCACACACTCTCAAACACACACACCGACACACACCAAGTACATACGACAACAGCGACAACATCAGCAACAGCAACAACAACATGCTGTTAAGTGAGTAAAACAAAAAACCCTGTGGGAGCATACGGCTTGCTGGTGGGGTAGGGCTGCTGCTGGCGGGTGGTGTGTGTGTGTGTGTGTGTGTGTGTGTGTGTATGGGCGCTGGAGGGTGGTGAGTGTATGTGTATGTGTGTATGTGTGTGCCCGTTGCAGAGCAGCATACTGTCAGCTGTAGTGGAGTAGGAGTCGAGTAGGTGGCTTGGATAGGCCGCGGGGGGGGGAGGGAGGGGGAGGTGGGCTGCTTGTTGGTTCGGGGACAGGCTAAAGCAGCATTTTGGCTGCGCTGCGTTATCTTTATTGCCGCCGCGTTTGCTGCTGCTCCGTTGCCCAGTTTAGAGTCTCGCTTCGGTCCCCCAAGTACTACGTGCTATATTTATATCGCATCGCTATACATATAGCCCCCATCCTTACCCCACACACACACACATACGCGTCTGTATGTATCTGTGTGTCCACTTGGAGCTTGCAGCGGATTTTCGTTATCAGCAGCGGCTTGTGGAGGCTGTCGAGATTTCCATAGCATACCCTGTATATCCTTATTAATAGCTCAACAAGTAAATAAACAGACGGACGGACGGACAGACAGGGGGACACACATCTGTATGTGGCATATGTATGTACTCGTACACAAGTCGGCATAAGGACATTGTAAAGCGCTCTCATATTACATAATAAATTGCTTTTTCTAGGAATATAACTCATACGCACATTACGCATACGTCCCATTGACTACACAGCGAGAATAGTTGATTGCATTGTAGCAGTATGCCTGAATAGCTCCCTATTATTTCGAGTGGTAACTGATTGCAGTTGATGAAAGGCCTTTAAGGGGGCTTGAAAGAGATTTCCAGCAAGGGCAAACTTGAGTTTTATTATCAATAATTTATATAGGTATATTATTCAATTTTGAATTAGAGGGAATATTAATATTTGTTTTTCTAGAAGTAAAACTTAAGTTCTCGGTAATACTTAATTTAGTTTCACACAATTATTTATTATGTTATTGATTTCCATTTAGTTTCTTTTCACTTTTTCTATGCTTTGGTATTTTTCTACTGGTTTTCTCTCTGTGCTTACCATGCTTAAATTAGTTTGTGATAAATTTGAGTATTGAAAGTTTTTTTTTATCATTTTAATCATTTTTCTGTGTTAAAATATTCATAGATTTCTTTGTTTAATTTTTGTAAATGCCTTTTCTATATTTTACCAGTTTTTTCTTGAACCTTTACCTTACAATCCCCCAATTTAAGTTTTCCCATATTACTTTAATTTATTTAAAATCATTTCTAACTTAAATTCCTACATATATAATAATAATTCCTATGAATTTCGTGACTTTAATTCCGTAGTTTTAATGCTTTTCGATTTGGTGTTTTCCTTCGCAAACATTTTAATTAACTTTCTGATGCTTTTGAAGTCTTAAATGGGGTCTTAAGTTCAGTTCATTTGCGCTAAGTTCAGTCTCAGTTCTTTTCGCGCTCTGTAAAGCCGGATGAGATGCGTTAAAAGGTTGCCCTGTGGCGCTTTGAATTGAGTTTCAGTTGACGGCAGCTGATGAGGTCCTTTCGGAGCACTCATACGAGCGGGGGGAGTGGGATGGATGAGTTCCAACATCATCATCATCATCATCATTGAATCGATGCGAAGACAAACAAAGCGTCGCGCAATTGTTGTTTGCGCCCAACAGTTCTCGGCTCATCTCTGCAACGTCCCCGCCTCCGCTCCCGCCACCGGCGCTTGCGAGGTTGACCTTTTCCTTTGCAGTACCATTAATAACCAAGCACTCACCGCCCACTCCAGAGCGTGGCGGCAGGGCGTGGCCGGGGGAAGGCGACTAGTGAGTGGGGTAATGAGTTTTAGTAAGTGCTTGTTGCATTTGACGGGGACAATTTCATTGAGGGCTCCGGACGGATGTGGAACTGAAACTGGAACGGGAACGGGAGCGGGAGCGGGAAGGATACCAGGAAGGGGAACGGAAGCGGGAACGGGAAGGGAAACGAGAAGTGGAACGAGAACTGTCAGAGGACATGATGTTTAGCATAGCATCTCTGAGGAGAGCGAAGTTATATAACATGCAGTCACACACACACACACACATGGATACACACACACACACACGCATACAGGGGCAGCACATGATGGCCTTTAGCGAGCTGCGTAGGCCGCATAAAACTTGTTGCAAATATCGATTGTTAGGCCCATGGCTTTTGGCTTTGTGGTTGCTCCAGGGCGGCGGCAAAGGGAGCGAAGGGCCAGGGGCAGAGGCAGAGGGAGCAGTGAAGAGCAAAGAGCGAAAAGGAAGGCGGGGCAGGGGCAGGGGCAGGGGCATTTCAATTTACGCTTATCATGGCCGCTGGCATTGAGCGCACTCGACTTTTAACAAGTTCTCGTTTTTTCCTTCGTTTTCGTTTTCATTTCTTTTCTTGATTTTTTTCTGGGGTTTTTCTTTTCTTTTGCTTTCTTTTCGCTTCTTTTCTCTTCGTTCGCCTTGTGCTTTTCTCTCGCAATCGCAGTCCCAATCTCAATGCCAGTTGCAAGACGCAAAAGGGCTTCCAGTTCATTGGCGTCCACTCGAGTATGAAACCAATTAAAGCAATGCTTTCTCCCTCTGCCTCTGCCTCTCGCTCTCTCTTTCTCTCTCTCTATCTCTGTTGCTCTCGACTCACTCCTGCTGTGTCTGTTCTCGATTTTAGGTCAAGTTCAGGGTGCCTTTGCCACCGGGTGTCAGCTCAACGACGCTCCTGCCGAAACTCATACGCACCAAGGATGTCAAGCAGCTGCAGGACGGCAGTGCACAGCCCACAAAGCCCAAGCTAACGGTAAGTTAATACAGCCCCCGCATGCCCCTGCCCCGTAAACCCAATTAGCCATCAATTATGTGACGCTGATTGTCCACAGAAATGTCTCAATACACTCGATCTCACCTCGCTGGGCATCGGCTCGTGCTGCGGCACCGGCATGTACCTGGTCGCCGGCATGGTGGCCCAGCGCATGGCCGGACCCGGAGTGGTCATTAGTTTTATTATAGCTGCGATTGCGAGTATTTTCTCAGGTAAGTTCCGAGCATAGTCCTGATTTTTTTGCGTATAACTTTAAATGCTAAAGAATAAATTTGAGCTTAAAGGGCTTGAGGTGCATAAATCTCCAATAACCAATTGACAACTTGAACATAGTTCAATCTTCTTATTAGTGGAGCTAGCCACAAATTTCTTATTAATTTTATTCATTTATTACCATAAAAGAAAATGTATATGTACTTCGTTAATGACTAAGTTTTTTACTTTTAAATTAAACTATTTATATTTAATTATATTGTAAGCTGTATACTAATTTCTTCCATCTGATGAAACAAAGGTTTTTTCCTGTTTCTTGTTATTGACACTTTTTTTCTAAGAGTATTATTGATTTAGAATATATACAAATTGTATATTCGTATACATATCATGTAAAAATTGTCTCTAAAAGCCAAAACTTGTAGTTCTTCGGACTTCAGCTTGAAGCAATTTCCAGATAATTCACATTTTGTTGTGGCTTTTCACTTTTAAATCGACCCAATTAGAGTTAAATCAAGCCTAACCCCATTTCGCAATAAACCCCGCTGATCCCATCTCCCATTCCACTTCTAACAGGCGCGTGCTATGCGGAGTTTGGCGTTCGTGTGCCCCACACATCCGGCTCGGCCTATATGTATTCATATGTGGCAGTTGGAGAGTTCGTAGCTTTTATAATTGGTTGGAACATGATATTGGAATATCTAATAGGTGAGTATTGCTCTGGAATGGGAGTTGCAATCCGATTTGAACTACTCTCCTTCTTTTTGCTTGACAGGAACAAGTGCCTGTGCCTGTGCGTTAAGCTCGAGTTTTGATTCATTGACTGGCAATGCGATTGCGAATGCGATGAGCGAGTCAATTGGCACGATATTCGGTAAGTTGACGGGGAAGCTAGGCTGGAGGGGGAAGACAGAGTTTGTGCTATATTTATAACTGTTATTTTTAAACCCATTCACCCATAAAAAATGGAAAAAAGGGGTATAATAGCTTTGTGCAAATGTCTGTAAAAGGCAGAAGAAAGCCCGACCATACAAAGCTTAACGATTTTTGAACAGCTTCAATAGTAATTGTTATTTGTCCATTTTCTTAGAATGTTTGTTTTGTCCGTTTGTCCGTCAGTCTGTCTAAACACAGAGAACTCAGCTATTGTACGAGCTAGAGACATGAAACTTGGTATGCAGGTTCCTGTATACCTATGCTTATACTGCCTCTGCCTATTTATATTATGTTTATCATTAAATTTGATTTATTCTTTTTAATCAAGCAAAGTTTACCAGATATAATATTGTTATGGTTGGTCATAATGCTGACTATAAGATTACGCTAAGAGAAAGTATTTAATATTTAGAATTGGGTGAATGGTATCTAACAGTCGGGTACGCTCGACTCTAGCTTTCTCAACTTGCTTCATTTGTGTATCTATTTTCCATTTTG
Organism: Zaprionus bogoriensis; assembly: GCA_035046045.1. Classification (NCBI taxonomy): domain Eukaryota; kingdom Metazoa; phylum Arthropoda; class Insecta; order Diptera; family Drosophilidae; genus Zaprionus; species Zaprionus bogoriensis. The sequence goes on from JAWNOI010000021.1 coordinate 1,095,375, forward strand.
GTCAGGCAAACCACCTGATTTTATAGCCTTTGGCATAACGCTCATCATGACCTGCGTACTGGCGATGGGCGCCAGCAAATCAGTTATTTTTAATCACACCCTCAACGCCATCAACCTGGCCACGTGGGTGTTCGTTATGGCCGCCGGCCTCTTCTATGTCGATACCAAAACGTGGTCGGAGCACCAGGGCTTTCTCCCCTACGGCTGGAGCGGCGTAAGTTTCCACCTGCCAACTCGAATAGCTCGAGGCCTGACTTACATATTTCCAACTAACTTGTTTTTCTGTCTCGACCCCTTGCCTCTGTGCCATTTCCAGGTGTTCTCCGGTGCCGCCACGTGTTTCTATGCATTTATCGGTTTCGATATTATCGCAACCACCGGCGAGGAGGCCCACAATCCGCAGAAGAGCATTCCCAAGGCAATTGTCGGCTCGCTCGTCGTCGTCCTCATTGCCTACGTCAGCGTTAGTCTAGTCCTTACTTTAGTCGGTGAGTATGTTGAGTATATATAGCAATAGTAAGTATTTACATATGTACTATACGAGTATAGCTACTTTTGACTTGGCACTCTGTAAATTATTCACTGTCACAGGCAAGTCGTGGCTTGACAGGATTTCACAGTTATTTGACGGACAAACGGACAGACGGACACTGACCTTTGAAGAGAACCAGGCTTAAAATAGATAATACAGACAGTATAAACTTTACAAAGAAATACGTCTATAGACTCCTTGAGAAATTTGAGCTTAGGAAAAACGTTGGATAATCTATTTTTATATAGCTGGGACTTGTTTATAGAACAGAGCCAGATATAGAAAGATATACTTAGGTTCTGTGTAGGCTTAGTTAGATTTCAATAAACATAAATGGTCACGCAGTGTTTTCGAATATGAAGACTAAGTGTAGCGTATAGTCTTTAAAGTAGATCTGTGATAATTGATAGGATATTGGTCACCGAATCGGCGATTCTAGTGCCGAGCTGAGGTAAAACAAGCTGAAATTCAGCCAGAATATTTGTGTAAGTCTTTTGTAAATCTTTAAGTAAACCTTTTGTCTTGTCTTCTTTTTCCAGTGCCATATGATCACATCAATGTGGGAGCAGCCCTCGTGCAAATGTGGTCGTACGTGAATGCCCCGAAGTGTCGGGCTGTGGTGGCCATTGGAGCCACCGCCGGTCTCTCCGTGGCCATGTTCGGATCGATGTTCCCCATGCCGCGTGTCATCTATGCCATGGCCCAGGATGGTCTGATCTTCAGGTGAGATTGAGATCTCCATCTCCATGAGTGACTAACTGACCTTTCGGCTTGCATTCCCAGGCAACTGTCTCAACTGTGGCAGCGCACGAATGTGCCAGGATTGGCGACAATTGGCAGCGGACTGGCGGCAGCCTTGGTGGCACTGACCGTGCGCCTGGACATTCTCGTCGAGATGATGTCGATTGGCACGCTGCTGGCCTACACTCTGGTCTCCACGTGTGTGCTTGTGCTGCGCTACCAGCCGCACAGCACGTCGTTGGTGGAGCTGCTGCCGGCGCAGCTGCGCACTCCGCTGGCACCGGGCACGGCGAGCGATCCGCATTCGCGACCCTCCGAGCTGCTGGAGCCCAACAAATTGACCATCAAGCGGGTGACGCGTGGCATGTCCGACTCGGATGACTCGTTCATCGACGACAGCCCCGAGGGCTATCTGGGCGGACGGGATGATCAGTTTCTCGTGTCGGATCGGTCGGAGAACAAGTTCTATGGCAGCGTTCATGGGGCACCCACCGGACCCACCGGACAGGCCACAGCCTTCGATACGATGGGCCTGAACTTCATCACGCGAAAGATACACGATTATGCGTACCTCTGTCCCGGCTTCTTTCCCTGGATCAATCCTGGCCAGGCGACCTCTGAAAGTGGTGAGTGAATGGCAACTCAAGAAATTCGATATCGAAATTAAACTCGCATTCGAACTCGAATTCAAGCTCGAAATAAAATGTACTGGTAAAAAAATAACGCAAATACTACGATTAAGCTTTCATTTTGAAGTCGAACTCGAATTAAAATTCGAAATGAAATCAAATGTACTGATAAAGAAATTAATCAAATCGGACAATCATAACGTTGTGTTTTAACTTCTCGAAATTCGATATCGAAATAAAATTCGAGTTCGAATTTGAAATGAAATGAATAACGAAAATTAGAACTCGAATTCGAAATGTAATTAAAAAAGTTACGAAATTCGAGATCGAACTTGAACTCGAATTCGAAATAGAATGAAATGCAAAATATACTGACAACGAAAATGACTCAAATATTACGATTATGATCGTTATGCTTTCTCTCATTTCTTTTGTTTGCGCTCCCGTCGAAATTCAAATATCGAACACCACCACCACCACCACCAAACCAACTAACCAACCAACTAACCAAATTCGAACTCGAAACCGTATGCGACATTCGACATTCGATAACTCAACCGAACTCAATCGAACACCACAGGCATGTATGTCACGAAACTAGTTGGAATCATGTTCGGTCTCATATTCTTCTTGGATTTGTTCGCTGCGATTGGCTGGTCCGGCGGCCTCGCCATATTCATTTATATCATTTTATTTATCGGCATATTTGTGATATTATTGATTATATCGAGACAGCCACAGAATAGGTAAAGCTCTCTCCCTCTCTCTCTCTCTCTCTCTCTCTCTTTCTCTCTCTGTCTCTATCTCTCTCTCTCTCTCTCTCTGTCTGTCAAACTCTACTTCTATCTCGCTCTGTTTGCTAATGATGCGTATTAACTGAACGATTCGCTTTGCCTTCCACAGATATGCGCTCGCGTTTCTTACGCCTGGACTTCCATTTATTCCGGCTATCGCAATAACTGTTAATATCTATTTAATATTTAAGCTAAGCATACTGACCCTGGTTAGGTTCACCGTCTGGATGTCCCTCGGCTTCATCATGTACTTCTACTATGGCATCACGCACAGCAGCCTTGAGCAGACCAGCGACGAGCTTGAGCTCCATGTCGACAAGGATTACGTAAGTCTGTCAGCTGTATAAAAATGTATAAGCTTCGATATAGTTTTAAGCTATGCTCAAGATTCCATGTGGCTTTCTGCCTTACAATTCTTTTTTGAATTTTCGACAATTCATTAATATTGTAGATGTATTAGGGTTCTTCTAAGCAGAACTAAATCTCTGCTCTATTCTAACTTCACATATATTTCTTTTCCAAAAAAAAAAAAAAAACTATAGCATACTTATTGCATAATTGCAAAAGTTTGAGAAAGTATTGATACAATTTGAAACTAGCTATGGCTAATAGTACTCGACATCAGGCTTGTTATAATCAATATGTATTTCATATATTCATTTTGTAGGCTGATCTCAAAAGAAAATATTTTTCCTAATCATATTTAAAAATATATTCTAAAAAATTATTTTCTTTTTGAGAGTTTATATTTTTGATATGCTCGCAGCTCTGTCTTATGAACTGTAATCTCTCTATATTCCAATATGATATTACCCACACTGTTCTCTCCTCTCCTCTCCTACAGAGCAAAAACGTGGATGACAAGGCCGTCTGGGATCAGCAGTCGTACAACCAGACGCACGAGCCTGTCTGGGCCAGCAAGGAGATCAAGCAGCCCACAAGTGAGTAGACTACCAGAGCAGACCTGACCTTACTCTATGTTACTATATGCACGTTCATTCCCTTTCCCGATCAGAGCAACGCTACAGCTATGGCAAGACATCCACATCGACATCGTCAGCTGGCGCTCAGGGCAGCTCGAGGAATGCTGCAGCCAAGTCCGGCAAGGAGTCGTCGGGCAAGCAGTCGGATGCGGCTACGGGCTCGGCCACGGCTACAGCTACGGGCGCAGCGAGAGGTGCGCCACCGCCGCCTCCAACAGGCGCCGCCAACGGACGCGGTGCGACGGGCAACTCCTCCGGACGCACACTGGAGCATCAGTACACCGGGCAGTTCAGCATGTTCGTCGACGAGGGCCAGTTCCCCACGTGGGACGATTAAGCATGCAGTTCCGAGTCCTCAGTTCCCAGCGAAGTGGAGCACTAGAAGGAGCAGCAAGCACTGTTGCCCGGCACCAGCCAGACCCGAGTCTAGTGTGTGTAGTATCTCTCAAGTCTATCTTACTATTCACCACAACTTACCACTCTAAAACTCAACTCAACTCAACTCACCTCACTTCTCACCTAACCTCTGCAATTTGACCCAACTCTGCATATAGCAAGACCTGTAAATACGATTAGACTTAAAGGAAGTATATTAATGTGTATGTATATACCTATATATATGCACATCTATATATACGAGTATATATACATATATATATATATTTGCAGGCCGTCGCACAGTGGAGCTTCAATAGTTTTCTCTTCGTTTGGGGCTCCACTGTATGGACTACGACCTGCGATCTATATACATATAGAATATATAATTATACAAATATACATACATATATATGTATATACGATATTTACATATGTATATCGATAACATACGATCGATTGATTGGTTATCGAGCTGTTGCCACTCAAGGCGTAAATAGAGAACAAGTTTACAGTACACAGAACCAAGGATTATAGCATTATACGAGTATAGTCTTTAATCTTAACTGCGCTTCATGCTCGCTTCGATTGACATCTGCTTCTGGGTTGAGGTTAGGGTTCGGTTTTTTTGGGGTTAGCTTGCCAATCGAAGCGAGGCAGAAGAATACCAGAGAGAGGGAGAGTGGGGAGATAGAGAAGTTGTCATGCTAAGGCACAAAATGGAGAATCACTTACGATATTGCCATTTCTTAGCAGCATCACTCTCTTTCCTCGCTCTGTCTCTCGCCGTGTGTGTGTGAGTGTTTGCCTGCCTATATGTACAGCACATACACTACAACTACACAAGCGCACACATACACACTCACACACACACATGCATATGAATAGCAATGCTTTTGGGAATATCGTAAAGGCGGAAGAGAATCGCAAAGAAACTTTCGCTCTGGACTTCCAATAGAAAGAATTGTGTTCTGTTCGTGTCTTCTGATCAACTCTTCTGTTTCGTACACAGTCGCTGCGAATATCGTATGGCGAATATCGTAGGGCGCTGTTCCCACAAGCATTGCCAGCACACAGTCCCCCCCCCCCCCACGGTAAACTTCTCATCGACTCAAATCGAACTAAACCTATGTAAAATTATTTATATACATACAAATACAACTACAAATACAAAGATACAAGTACATATACAAATGAATTGATATTTACACTTATATTTATGATTATTGCCATTGCCATTACAGTTACTATTGTTACTACTGCATACATACAAACTTACAAACATACATACATACGTGCTACGCTAACAGTTACGATTACAATTACAGTTACGGTTACGGCATTACGGTATTACGGTATTACGAGTACTTATCTTATATTCGAAAATGTTATTGTTTCTACTCTAGAGGCTCGCGCTAAACTCATTTTAAGCGGTATTCGGTATTTGTTGTAATTCAATAATTAACTTTAAACGAAAAACAAAAATTGAAGAAGAAAACAAAACAAAAAGCGAAATCTTTACGGAGATGAGGAAATTTACCATATTTACTAATCGATATCGAAGCTATTCAAGAAAAGACAAGAAGCGGGCAAAGTGTGACCCCCATTCGGGTCACATCTATAACTTCCCGATATGAGATGTATGTATGTGCTTTTTCTCTGAGCTTTGTGTCAAACATAAATTTTCTCGTCAACCAGTAGGTATAAGTAAAAATGTTATGAAACTTTTTTTTATAGAGAATATAATTTGCACACACAAATACACATATCTGTGTGTGTGTCTACGCGTGTGTGAGTATGTGTGTATCTGGGACGGGCGATGTGAGCGAGCGTGTCGCGATTTTTCAACTTTTTCCTACTTTTAAAACACCATTATCTCGTTAAGGGTTGAGAATTTTGAAAAATATCATATTACCTTTTTTGTAGAGAATTTAATTTCGGCTCGAAAAGTTTCTTACGACTTTCTTCAAAACCCCGTCGTTTACGAGATAGAGCCGAAAAAAGCAAAAAATACCCGAAAAATCGTGCTTTTTGGCGAATTATTAAAAAACTATAACATATAACCCTCTTAAACTCCTTTCAGACCTAGATGGCGGTGAAACGAATCTTTCAAAAAAAAAAAAGTTCAAATCGGTTCAGTAGTTTATGAGAAACCGCTGACACAAAAAAATCTCACATACGAACATACGCACATACACACATGTGAGCGAGCGTGTCGCGATTTTTCAACTTTTTCCTACTTTAAAACACCATTATCTCGTTAAGGGTTGAGAATTTTGAAAAATATCATTTTACCTTTTTTGTAGAGAATTCAATTTCGGCTCGAAAAGTTTCTTACGACTTTCTTCAAAACCCCGTCGTTTACGAGATAGAGCCGAAAAAAGCAAAAAATACCCGAAAAATCGTGCTTTTTGGCGAATTATTAAAAAACTATAACATATAACCCTCTTAAACTCCTTTCAGACCTAGATGGCGGTGAAACGAATCTTTCAAAAAAAAAAAAGTTCAAATCGGTTCAGTAGTTTATGAGAAACCGCTGACACAAAAAAATCTCACATACGAACATACTCTCATACACACACACACACACACACACACACACACACAGAACCCTCATTGAAAATGGGTCAGGGGGATGTGAAACGTCGAGAAACGTGAAAATTTCAAGGATCTGACACTCTTCAAAATCGGGGTCGTTACAATAACTTCCCTAAATCGGGAAGTTAAAAATGCAAGAAACTAATACGAAAACCAAAGTACTTATGTAAAAAAACAAAACGTACAAGAAAAACAAAAAGGCAAAAAAAAAACCAAAGTTTATATACAATGCATACCTTTTTCCACTTTATATACTACCAAAAAGAAGAGGCAACCAGCGTTTTTCAGCTATATTTATATATACTCAATGCCTAATTATGATTATTCAGATCGGTTATCTTTCATTCCGGAGCAAACACGAAAAGCTGTACATACACACACACACACACACCTATACACGAACTCACGCGCACACAGACTTGCGGTAAAAGAGAATACTACAACCAAAGAGAATACAAAGAAATACCAAAGAACTTCAACTACCAGAAAGTATACTATAAACAGTATGGAATGCAATACGATATTCCGTTAAGATCATTGTTTGGCCCCAGAACACACATTTATCTATATGCATTACATATTTGTATTTCTAATCGACTAATCGACATTATCATTTGTATTCTTCTTCATCAATCTAAATGTACATACCAAAAACAAAAGAATGCGAAACCTATTTAAGTGCTATATATATCTATCTACTGTTGTGAGTATTATTGTAATGATTCTTTCGGTTTATTCCCATTCCCATTCACTTTGAGTGCCAAATGCACCCTCGTTTATACTTGAGTTTCGTGTAGCTTTCAGGACCAAATGGCGTTTGGTTTATCGATTATTTTGCTCGAGTTTCCCTCCAACTACGAGACATAGGTTTAACTGGACAAATCAGCAGATATTTCAATATATCTAACATACATATATTACTACTATATGACTTGTACATATGCGACTACCTATTAATGTGTGTATATTTTTTACGATACAGCCTCAAGCGATTCAACTAAATACATACTATACTCGACGAACCTGCAACAGCCTAACAAAAAACACAAAAGCAAGAAACGATAAAGAAAATACCAATAACAAGAAGAGAAAACAAATAGCATATCCTAGGATCGTAAATATACGACAAAACAGTTTGTTCTTCCACCTCTCTCGGCACTTTCGGTACCACCAAATCGATGGAAACTGTTCAGCTAGGACAGAGCATAAAATACGATACGATACGTTACGATATACATAGTTCCAAATGAGAAAACCAATACGAAAATATTAATACTACCGTATGCTTCCGTTGACAAGCTTATGCATTTGTTTTTACCAACTTCCCGTCGGATCGGGGAGGAGCATTATTGCGTCTGCTCATTTACAGTTGATTTTACTGTACTAATAGCCCACTGTACCCAAAATATCCACTGTAGCCTCAAGCCAGTGGAGAACTACTACGAAGAAAGCGAGAAGCGATGGAACAAATAAGCACAAACGGAAACGCGTAACTATGAACACTTTTATTTAGTTGATTGATTGATTGGTTCATTGATTGAAATGCAACTTAAGTCCTTACAGCCTGCTTTAATACATTGAGCAGTATTTTTTTTATAGCTTATTGATTGATTCCAGCACTTTGCTAGAGCATAGCAATTTGATCGACTGATCAGTCGTAGTTTGATTGATGCCAAGCTAAATCTATTTGTTGATTGATAAACCGGTTGATGGCACCCAACAGACAACATTTCCTGTATTGATTAATTGAACAGATTTTTCGATTGATCGATTGATTGATTGAACACAAACAAGTTGAACAACGTACCTAAGTTTTTGTTTATTTAATAAGACTGAATTTCTGCATATGAGTTCTTTGAATGTTTTCGACGATGATTGTAAATATATTTATAACAGTTTGAAAAGGAAACCAAAAACAAAAAAATTATATATATATATACATTATACACATACTTATACTATATATATATATATATATACATATATATATACATACATGCATACATAAAGTTTTCATTATTTTTATGTATATATACATACTTAGCAACTTTACAACTTTAACTAACAAAAACGCATCAAAATTTTACGATATTCTCAACTCATTTAACAAGAAAACTTAAGAAGAAAAGAAAGAAACCCAAAACGAAGCTAATAGAAGAAGGGGAAAAAAGCATGGAGAAGTTAAAACACACTCACACACACACACACATACACAACTATTATACAAAATACGATATTGAGAAATAATGAATAACGCAAGAGAAAACCCTACACAAAAACAAAAATATATATATACAAGCAACAAACAAAAAAGAAGATATATATATATATATATATTTCAATGGATCGACAAAGCAAATATAAGGGATGAATGAAAGAGAACAAACCACAAACCAAAAACAAAACCAAAAACATGATGTTAATATTAAAATGAAACAATTTTTTATTCAAATACTACTCTTAATTTGTTTTATGTGTTAATAACTTATTAAATGATATTTCTTGAGAATATTATAAAAAATAAAAATTGTTAGGATATTCAAAATATGGTCGAACATGTTGTTTTTTAAATTGAATATCGTGGAGTGAACGAAGTGGGTTAAAATTTTGAAATTTAAGATTAAGATAGAAGAAAACTGAATTTGCAGAAGTTGGCAAAATCTAAAATATACACATGTAGATACATTTAGACACAAATTTAGGAAACTTTGATTTTGAGGTATATGTTAAAATTTCAATGTGTAAAAAGCATTTTTACAAACTAATTTTAGGTAAAATTTATATTTTAAATAGAGGAAAGCCCAAACCATCCCAAAAAATTGAAGTAAGTATGTCAGTTCAGAGTCAGAGTCAGAAAAATTTATTTTTCAAAAATTTTCTTTGAAAATTTCAAATATAGATTTTAAAAACAAACGGGAAATCAGCTAAGAAATGCAGTGAGTTTGCTTGAAATATCTTAAAAATATTTTGCAAAAATTTGTAGCTTTATGATAGACCGTGCAGAACTAGCGAGAACTGTGACAAGTAACGTCAGGCAGAATGTTTGTTGTTTTTGTTTTTCCAAATTTTCATAAAATTTAATCTCAATTATTTTCCAACAAGAAAACACGAACTTTACCATATATTTTATACTTTATTTTCCAAGATATAACACGAATTACGAAAGGATTGGGACCAAAAAAAAAAACAAGAATATAGTTGAAATCGATAGATTGTACAGACAGCTGTAGCTATAGATCGCTGCTGTCTATAGATAGTAACTCGAGTGTGGCGCTCCTGGCGATGCGGATGGATAGCTGCTGAGACCTGATGACGTTGATGGGAATGATGGGTATGATGGCAGGCCTGCTCCGAGCAGGCTGTAGGGATTGAACTTGGCAGGCTGCCGCTGGACGTAGTAGTCGCCATCGCCGTCGCCAGGATAGTTGACTATGAAACGACTCGGAGTGGGATTGGGACTTGCATCTTGGCTGGGATTGGCCTCGGCTTGCCCAGCAGCTTCATCTTCAGCTGCGCCCGCATCAGCTCCAGTGCCCGTTCCAGCTTCCGAGCCTGCTCCCGCTCCCGTTTCCGCTCCCACTCCCACTCCCTCTCCTTCGCCTGCATCCGCAGCCGCCGCGGCCGCGTCGTCCTCGAGGGCTCCCGGCCTAGAGTAAGTATCTGCAAAGTGTTGGAGAGAATCCAATTGTACGGCAATTAGTTAAAAGATTACGGATTTTACCAGTCGGTTGTGCGTACTGATAGATCAGCTGGTCGTTCAGCTGCGACGACGACGGCGGCGGTCGCGGGCGTGGTCGACGCTGAGCTGGCGGCGGCGGTGGCGGCGGAGGTGGTGGCGGTGGCGGCGGTGCTGGTGCTGGTGCTGGTGCCGCCGCTGGAGGCTTGGGGCGTTGACGTGGCGGCGGTGGCGGCGGCGGTGCTGGAGGAGCAGCTGCTGCTCCCGTGTCCACATCGTAGTCGTAATCATAGTAGGAGCGCGGCGGCGGACGCACACGTTTCGGGGGCAGCGGAGCGACAGCACCATAGTCGTAGTCGGGCGGCGCGTAGTAGTCATTGCCTCGCGGTGGCCACCAGCCCGGACCATAGTAGTGTCTCGGCCAGCCTCGTGGTGGTGGCGGCGGCGGTGGTGGCGGAGCTGGCGCTGGCGCTGGCGTCGTCGTCGTTGGCGTCGTGGTCGCTGGCGCTGGCCGCCGCGTTGTGGTCAGGAGATTCACCTTGGCGCTGGACAACTGCGCGCTCTTCTGGAGCAGATTGCGCAGCAGCAGGCCAAAGTCGAGGGTGATGGTGCCGCGCTTGTCGCGCTGCTCCGTGCCGCTCTGCGCCGCGCTGCCAGTGCCCCCCAGCAGCAGCACCAGCAGCAGCAGCAGCGGAGCGAACATGTTGCAATGTGCTCGCTGCATAATCCTGTTCACTGAGTCTGCAAGTCCCGATCCCGGCCAGGCGTGTGTGTGTGTGTATGTGTGAGTGGAGGAGCGTTCGCTGAACTGCGCGCGCTGGCGTTCCAATCAGAACTGGCCGCAGCCTGCGCGCCAGTTGCCAGCCTTGGCGCCTGGGCGTTGCGGATTAAGTGGCCAGAGGCAACGAGTTAGACGGGTTACCCAGACAGTGGGACGAACGGACAGCGGGACGGACGGACGGACAGACGGACGGACAGTCGGACTGGCAGTCGGGCAGGCTGGTGAATGGGCCGCTCTGTGCGTGGTTACAATTACTTTTGCACTACTTTTTGTGGAGCGACCCCACAACAGTGGGTCAGTGGTGCACTTGGCGGCTAACGGTACTGCGCCCGTTATGTCACAGCCATGCGCAATGTGCACCACTGTGCACCTCTCATAATAATGCGAGCATAAAATTGACTAGTTAGTTTTTTTTTTCTACTTGAATTCATTGCGCATACCCTGTAAAAGGCGCCGCCGGCCTGCTGTGTGTCTTGCACTTATCCAGTCGGTGGTGTGATCATTTTGGGCTTGTCCGTTAAGCTGTGTGCAGCGCACAATATCAGCTTTAAGTTATGGTATTTTTTTTATTAAGTTAAGGTTTTATTTATTTTGTATATAATACACTACTGTGGGCAAAAAGTAAGGTGAATATTTTTGTAAAGTCAAAATTCTTTATTTATTCTCCTAAATCAATTTCATCCCCTTCAAAGTAATCCCCTCCTGATAAAATACACTTATGCCAACGTTTTTTCAAATCCTCGAAACAGGCCAAATAATGGTCATGAAGAACGAGTGCAGTGTGCGACGTTTTCGGAATCAAACGAGATTTGACTTTTCGTAGGCCCAAACGGTCTTTCAACATGGTTTTCACAGATCCTTCTGATATTCCGATCATATCAGTGAGGTCTCTAATAGTCAACCGACGATTTTTGAGCACTAATTCCTTCTTATTCACTTCATTCAAAGGCCATCCTCAAACTTCCTCAATGTTTCCGCAAACAAAATATGATGGCACTTCTCTGCTCAATTAAATCAGACATTTTAAAAATCGCCAAATGCACTCTTGCTCGTTTGGACATTGACATGAAATTCCCGCCAAATGTCATCAACAGTCCTGCCAACTCGAGAACAAAAGAACTAGTTCGCCATCTTAAGCCCGCGAATTTTAAATTGAAAATTCACCTTACTTTTTGCCCACAGTAGTATGTTTAGTCTAAATTCTTAGCTTATGTGCAATGTGTATTATTTTTTATGTATATCAAGTTCTCATTTATACAATACTAGAAATCCCGGCAAACTCCGTTTTGCCACCAGATGGCTATCTTTCTCCCAGTCGTTCTCCCAATCGCTCTCCCAGTCCCTCTCCCAGTCCCTCTTCCAATCCATCTCTTAGTCGCTCTCCCTGTCACTCTCCCAATCCTTCTCCCAATCCCTCTCCCAATCCCTCTCCCAGTCCCTCTCCCAATCCTTCCTCGTGTCGCTAGCTGACCCGGTTAACTTTGTTCCGCCTTAATGGCAATAAATAAGCAGTTTTTTTTGTATTTCAGTACATAGGTGGCTCTTCACTTAAGCACCTTGTGGTACACGACATTTTTTGTTTTATTTTCAGGTGCAAAAACAAACAACGCAGATGGTCTTCCGACCCGTGAACATGCCACGTATAATTGACCATGGGAAAAACATGAATGTTCTAGATTTAAACCACAAACTTGTAAGGATTGGCCTTGTGATTTGTTGATTGTCATGGCAAATGCAACACGTATCGGAAATTGCAGTCGTTTAAATTCAAACGGCATATCGGTTGGGATCATCGGGATCCTCGGAATGAGATCTTCCTCACCTTTGAATTTTCCTATCATTATCGTAGCGTAAATGACATTGTTCATCAATTTACTAACCACCAAACGCGTACCGTTGCACAGTTTTGGTTGGTTTATGTTTCGAAGCATGATTACGACGGAGCCAACCTTTAGGCGTAAATTGTGCGGTGGTAAGCCAGGCACGTCCAAAGAGTTTAAAAATTCAATTGGATAATTGGTGGCTTCATCTTCATTTGTGACGCAGTCGATAGATTTGAATGAATGCATTCTTCCAATGATCTTATTTTGAATTATGTAGTTCAGGTCATCTACATCTTTATTCTTAGCCGCTAAAATTGCACGCTCACTCAACCATTCATTATTTTTGTAGTTCGAAATAATATTTGGAAAAACATTGTTGATAAGTTCGTCTTTTGATGAGACAAAATTACAGAAATTAGTTGGAATTGATATTAATCCGCTCGCTTCATCGACAGGTACTTGGCCATTACCGATAGTCAGCAATTGCTCCGAGAAATCTTCAGCAGATGTATCATCAAGCAATGTAACTCTCATGTTTGTTGTCAGCTGCAGTTTCTTCACATAGCGCCATAGATTTGACGATTTGAGGCAAGCGTTTATTTCGTCGGCAGCCGTTGATCTTGGAATTACTGGCAGTATTTGGCCATACTATTGCGGGACCGTTCTCGTTCATTTTCTTGTTCTTCTTCAGTCCTTTCATTTGCTGTATTTTGTATTCTTTTTCCATTACGGCTTTGCCGGGAAAGATTCGATCGTCTTGGTAGCGGCATTATTAAATAAAATTCACTTCACTTCAATCCACTTGTTAAATATTTTTTTAATGGAAATAGTTTTAATATTGATTTCTTCTTTTGTATTAGTTTCGATGTTGTGAACTGCTTTGTACGATTTCAAGTCATATCAAAATTTTTTAAAAAAAATAGTCTGCCACCAAACAAAAGTAGACTATATTAATGTTTTTCAAAAAATGTGATATGTCTTGAAGTCATAAAAAGTGGCCAACAACACCGTAACTAATACAAAAGAAGCGACTAACCGAGCGATTTTAAAATTTTGAAATAAATAAAACTACCTTGCTGCTAGGTGAGCAAAAGTAGACTGTTTATGTATTACAAATAATGTGTTTAGGTGTGTTTTACTTTGACGTGCTCGTGAAAGGCTACTTGAAGTGGGCGGGAAAATTTGTATGGGAAAAAGAAAATGGCTATTTCTTGGGTTTATCCAGCAATAAGTCCAATTAAAACCAGAAAAAACCATCCTTGAACTTCAACGAACAATTTAAAAAAAGATTTTGCCAAATTGCTCCAGGCGTTCTTGAGTTATTAGCGGTGTAACTAACACGACTTTCTTTTATATATATAGATTATTGCCCAAGTATCTATTCTCTCTATATCAATAATCAATTATTCAAGCTTTGCCACATAACAATACAGGGTATTCGCGATGCGACTACTGCGTAGACTGCGCAGACTATGTTTATTCATTTGCTTAGCAATTAACTGCAATGGTTTTTAGTTATGTGTAGCGACAAGTATCCACTTGCCGACGTCTAGGTGTGTGTGTGTGTGTGTGCGAGTGTGAGTGTGTAGGTATATAGATTAATATATTTGGAGCAGTGCCAAAAGATCTGGTGTTAGCTTGTCTGAATGCAAACGACTTAAAGTCGTTTCCACGCGATTTGACTCGATGAGATTCGCTTGGATTCGACTCGAGTTCGAGGCGAGAGACATGTGATCGAAGCCCATTCACAGTAATTTGTCGAATTGTCCAGCTTTACGAGCTCGAGTGGATCGTAATGTATAATTATCATGATATTGTGCGATAATATAAGCGCAGCAACCTGCACTCCAAAACAATCGCCAATTCGATGTATAATTATTTTGGCCCAAGATACATCGCTCTCTCTCTCTCTCCCTCGTTCTCTGTCTCTTTCTAGCTCAGCTTGCGCAATGCACGAAACGGAAACTGAAAGTCTTGAATGCGAAAAGCGAATCTGGTCTGGAATCTGAAAAGCGAGGAAAAGCGGTTGACGGCAACAACTGGAAAATTGTAAATTCGTCAAGTTATCTTCACCCTCCCCCGACCCCCCTCTGCACGTACGCGCTTACCCCACTTACAACTGCCAACTGCACACCCCCTTCCAGCTCCCTGCAGCTATCTTGTGTTGGATCATAAATAAAATTATACAATTACGTCAAAAGGTGTGTGCGCGACTCGAGGTAAATACCCTGTTTTCGCAGTGGCACAGAGGCCTTTATAGCCACAACTGGAGCATAGGAAATGTTGAGTAATTATCATTATATTCGAATGTTTAATTTGAAATTGGCGGCTATATAGATCTGCTATTGAGATTTTCGCTAAGCACTCTGCTTTCAAAAACGAAGCGACGAACAGGAACTTAGCATAGTAAATAGCCAAATCCAGTGCATAGGTAACTTGAGATAATTATATTATCATTATATTTGATATGATATTATATTAAATGTATATGCATATGGTAATATCTTATATATATATGGTAGTTCTCTGAAGAAGTATTGCAGCTTAAGTATTCCATTTTATTCTCTTCTAAAATTTGAGCATAATTTATATATAAAATCTAATATAATATTCTTATATCTTAAAATGATTTCATTATTATAACAATTTAATTGTTTCTATATGTATAATACTTTTTTAAGTTACTTAAGCAATGCTTGAGAATTTAATTTTGGAGCTCAAAATTAGCATAAGGTCAATTTTTCGGCTAAAAGTGATTTTAAGCTAAGATATCAATATTTTTTAATATTTTACTAGCATTCTATCTAGTTTTCTAAAATGTTAAGAGTCTCCAACACCAAATCAATGCAGCCTTAAATTATTTTTCAAGTACTGAATTTTATATATAATATATCATAGAGCTAGCTCCGATCTCTATGCAGCTTTTAATTATATAATATTTAAAGTACTAAATTTCTTTCGAGTATCCTATTTTCCATGTGAACATCAAATCATTTGATTATAAATAGAAACTTATGCATATGAATGTATTTAATGGGTGAGATATATATTTATTTATATCCAAATGAAAGTCATATGGATCTAAATGGCTATCAAATCATTTTAATAATATATACACTCTAAAATTGCATGTTTATAATTTTTTCACAACTTTTTTACAGCTTCCAGCAAAGCTTTTCGATTCCAATGTCACTTTCAAATTATACTTATATTATATAAAAAAAAGATTTGCCACCCGATCGTACAACACACATATGTAAAATTCAACAGTTTTTATTACTAATACAAACATAACAATTATAGAGTGGAAATCAGAGGACTTTAAGTCCGTATCAACTCATTAGCTCAGGATTGTACTCAAGTTTCGACTAGATTTTGCTGCGAGACGCTCGAGGGCGTCGCTATCACTGCCAGCGAGACGTTGGGCGTGATCGAGTTGTTGTTGTTGTTATTGTTGTTGTTGCTGCTGCTGCTGTTGTTGTTGTTGTGGCTGTTGTTGCTGTTGTTGGGGCTTGTCGCTGTCGCCTGGCGACTTTGTCGATGCGCCGCCAACAGTTGCAGCTCGAGCTGCACCAGAGGCGCCTCCACGCACAGATACATGCAGAGCGAGACGAGCAGTGTGATGCCAAAGTCCGACCAGAAGCGTAGAAACTAAAACAAGATAAGAGAAGGCATTAGAAATTGCGTTGAAGGGGAGAGAAAAGTTTAAAGAAGACAGTGGAACCGACGGACAGGCAGACAGGCAAGCAGACAGACAGGCAGACTTACAAGTAGCCAGATTGATTGACAGACGGACAGATATACGGACAGGCAGAACAAAAGACAGACAGACGGACAAACAGATAGACGGACAGCCAGACGAATAGGCAAACGGAATCACAGATGGATAGACTTGCATACGGACATACAAACAGACTAAGAAAGTCAGACAGGCAAATGAATAGACAGATTGGCAGACGGACAGACAGATAGAGAAAATGGCAGACTTACAGACTGCAAAGCATGCAGACAGGCAGACAGACAGACTGACCGACAGATAGACAGACAGGCAGAAAGACAGACAGACAGACTGACCGACCGACAGACAGACCCACAGGCCGACAGACCGACAGACAGACAGACAGACAGACAGACAGATAGACAGACCAACAGACAGACAGACCCAGAGACCGACAGACAGACAGACTGTCAGACAGACAGATAGACAGACCAACAGGCAGACCGATAGACCGACAGGCAGACAGACAGACCAACAGACAAACAGGCAGACAGACAGACTGTCAGACAGACAGACCGACCGACAGACCGACAGGCAGACAGACAGACTGTCAGATAGAAAGACCGACAGACAGGCAGATGGATGCTCTAGGAATAAAAACTCACCGCATCGTAGTTGGAGAAGTGCAGACTCGTGCGAATGCGCCCGATGTTGAGCGTCTCGACGAGGAGGTGCCACAGATAGAGGCAGTAGGAGAGCTTCGAGATGGGCTGCCAGAAGTTCCAGCTGAGCAGCGTGTTAATCACGCCCGCGCGCCCACTCTGACACGCCCAGATGAGCCAGCACAGGGCGAGGGGCCAGGCCAGGCGGCTGCAGCAGAGATAGAAGGCGCCCGCCAGCGGACTGATCTCACCTGCTCCCGGCTGCGTATAGGGGTACACCGTCCAGATGACAGCGCCCACCAGCGCCAGCGCGAACAGCCAGAGCGCGAGCAGCACCAGCCCGGAGAGCCGACGCCGTCGGCCGCGCTCGCTGTGCAGAAAGTAGCCGAAGAGCAGGCCGATCAGCCAGGGCGAAGCGCGCGCGTGCGTCGTGTAGTAAATCATGCGCATCTCGGGGCTGTCGGCGCCCAGATTGCTGCGCACGAGAGAGCGAGAAAGGAAGAGTGTGAGTGAGAGTTTGAGTGAGAGAGAGCGAGTGCTATGCGCTTGCGAGCTTCACTTACCCCTGACGGTTGAAGACGCGCAGTTCGTTCAGCATGATGATGCTAAAGACGCAGCCGAAGAGCAGCAGCAGCAGCAGCACGACGCCCGCGACGGCGCGTCGACGCCAGCGCCAGAGTGGCCAAAGCAGCAGCGGCGAAAGCAGAAAGAGCTGCATGTCCACGGCGAGGTACCAGGAGTGACCCAAGCACTGTGCAGGGAGGTAAGAAAATTATAAACATTATATGCATTTAAATATATGTAGATACTACTGTGGGCAAAAAGTAAGGTGAATTTTCAATTTAAAATTCGCGGGCTTGAGATGGCGAACCAGTTCTTTTTTTCTCGAGTTGGCAGGACTGTTGATGACATTTGGCGGGAATTTCATGTCAATGTCAGTATGAGTACTATATTTACGCTTTTGTTTACCAAACGATCAAGAGTGCATTTGGCGATTTTTACAATGTCTGCTTTAATTGAGCAGAGAAGTGCCATCATATTCTGGCAATTCCCAAAACTCAAGAGACCACTCCGGGGAACGTGTTTCGAGTTGATTGAAGAGGTAAAAGAAAAATCGACGAGGGCACTCATGGCTATACCAGAAAGGGACTATTTGGCCTGTTTCGAGGATTTGAAAAAACGTTGGCATAAATGTATTTTATCGGGAGGGGATTACTTTGAAGGGGATGAAATTGATTTAGGAGAATAAATAAAGAATTTTGACTTTACAAAAATATTCACCTTACTTTTTGCCCACATTAGTAAACAAACAAATTCTTCTATTTTGACAGTTGCATCAATATGATCCATATAATCTGACAATATCTGAATCATATAATGTGCTACCAATTTAAAAGTCTTTAAACTGTCGCAGACTCTGAAGCTGCACCTTAACTTCAGTACTCCTCCAGGCATATCTACTCACCATTCTTCCCGCTGCCGCATAGTTCTGCACGTAGAGCAGCGTTGCCCACCAGGTGTCGCTGCAGAGCTGCGACGAGCTGCTGAACTGCTGCCAAAGGGGGCCGCTATCGAGGCGGGGGAAGAGCGTCATGAAGAACAGCATGGCGACAGCCAGAACTGGAGTCAGTCGCACAATGCGATGCAGGTACATCAGCGGCACATTCAGGCGACCCGATTGACTGCAAGGTGAAGAAGCAGCAGTAGAAGATCAGATCAGATCAGGTCAGATCAGATTATTGCCCCCACTACTAACCGTTCCAGTTCGCGCAGCGTGGACATCACCAGCAACATCCCGCTGAGCAGGAAGAACGTGTCGACCGACGTGGCGCCGCTCTGCAGTATCATCGAGTAGGGAGTCTGCGCCCAGGCGACAATCTCATAGCTGTTCACGTTGGGCGCCAGCAGCATGAACATGTTGTCGTGCCCGTAGATGATCCAGATGATGGTCAGACAGCGTATGCCGTGCAGGCAGGGTATCACGTGCGACGGTGTCGCCGCCGTGCTCGATGTCGTCTGCAGCAGCTGCCGCAGATTGCGACGCAGCGAGAACACAGTCAGCAGTTTGCCAGGAGCTGTGGAAGAGAAGGTAAAGCTGGTTGTAAATTTCGTAGGTTGATTGCGGTTCCGCCGCATTCGCTTCAATTGTAAATTATGCATAGAGCTTAAGATTATTTGCATAGAAAATTTCAGTACAGTAGCTCTAAGATCTGCTGAGTTATTGAGGGTTGTTGGATTGTACACAGTCTGGGAATTTTTCTATAGCTCTATATACTCTATATATATGTGGAAAAATTAATTACTTTCCGATCGTATTGAATGGATTTTTATATAAATTATTTTCAATTTCCAAGGCTAAGAACATAATCAAAGAATTCTTCTAAGAGTCGTGTAAACTTTTTCTCATCTTCGAAAAACGTGTTCTCTCCGAAGTTTACATGAGATAATAAGAATAGCAATAATATTATACCATTTCCGTCACATGATTCTTTTCGTTGGAATTTTCTGCGATAAGCCTATCTCGATGGGCTGGCAGAAAACTTTGCGAAAACTCAAAAGGTTCGCGAAAAGGAACTGATATAATGGGTAAAGCAAAAAGTATTTCATCATATTGATCAATCCAACAATTGGTGTTCATAGTGAATATATGGACATTAACTTACCTTTGGTAGAGTCCAACAGGGTGCTAAGCAGCACAAGGAGCAGCAGAAAGGCGAGCAAGCCACTGTGGAATGACAAATATGGAGGTTATAGGCAGAGATTTTAAAAGCATAAAACTATCGGTTAAATTAATGTTAATTTATAATATATCCAAAATATATTTCTTAGCATCTATTACCAATAGTACTAACCGATAATAAACGATAGTTATCGATAACGATAAATTTTATGGCAAGCTTATGCAATCCCATCTCAGTCTCAACTAACCGATAGTATTAACGATCGCCAACGATATCGATTAATGGTATAATGTTATAGTCATGGTTAGGGTACACGTTATCAGATGATCAGTAAGCCCTTTCCATTTATATTAATCGATAGCACGATATTGATAATTATCGATATCGAATAATCGAATAGCCATGCGTGTCACAGTTAGGATTGAGTCAATTGAGCAAGGCTTATGCAAGCATCCAATAGTACTAACAACAGTTATCGATAACTTATCGATGCGCCTACTTACACAGCAAACCAATCAAGTGCCGAAAACGGCTGCCGCTGCTCAACGGCGCAGCTCTGCTCCTGCAGCATCACCTGTCGCTGCGCCTGCGACTCGAAGATCTGCTCCAGATACGCCTGCAGCCAGAGATTGAGCTGCGCAGCGCTGCAGGCGAGCGGCATGCAGGTGCCAAGCTGCACGCTGAGCGTCTCCATGGCCTTGGGCGCCAGGCTCTCGAACTGGATGCGGGCGAGGCAGTACTTGCTCGGGCTCAGCTGCACAGAGCCCAGGCTCAGGCAGGCGTCGTAGTTGCCGAAGTCGCTGAAGTGGCCGTAGAGCACGCCGTGCGGGAATTTGCCCCATGCGTCAAATACTGCAAGGGAGGGGGGTTAGCTGTGAGGGGAGCGGGCTGGACTGACTGTCAGTTACCTCTTAGTGCCGTCAAAGCTTTGGCATCGGCTGCCGCCAGCAGCATTTGCACCTGCTCCACACAGGCAGCATCCTGGGCGGGAAGCGTCGTCAGATCCTCGTGCTGCGCCTGCTGCAGCACCTGATAGCCGAAATTGCTGTGCTGCAGCCAGCTGAGCAGCTCCTGCTGGCTGTACGCGCTCGCTGCGGGACAGACGCAGACTGCCAGCAGCAGCAGCAGCAGCGAGAGCAGCGGGAGCAGCGATGGCAGCGGCGACGGAGATCGCCGGCAACCCACTGGCAAATCCACTTCCATTTCCCGTTCTATTGTCATGGCCGTTGTGTGGCATTAGTCGCCTCGCGATTCATATTTATACGGCCGTCACACACGCACACTCGCACACACACACACACGCTCGCACACTCGCACACTCTCTAATATTTCTAATCGACTCGGCTTTGATAACCGCCTTCCCCATCTAAGCTTTATCTCCGAGTGCTCTCCACTCTCAACTCTCACGACTCTCACCTGAGTCGAAATCATTTCGAAGCCATAAAAAATTGGTGCATTGACCGATAGATACAGTCGCATAGGGTCGGTACTTCACCGCCGCCGCCGCTGCTGCTGCTGCTGCTGCTGCTCCCCCCTCTGGCAGCTTGAGAGATCCCACTGCATGTCATCCCCGCTAATGGGTTGCTTGAACCCGGAATAGTCAATAATTGCCGTGCGATTGTTTAGAATAACGCGGTTAATAATAGCCCTACTACGTACTACGTTTGCATCTACCCTGTACAATTGCCATGCACTGCAGTCGGGTATTCCAACATGACAACACAGGCATGCCTTTGACAAAATGCTTGAGAAATGTAAATACTAGATAAAAACGGATATATTTTAAGGGTATAACGATAGGTAGTGTATTGTGTACAGTTAGGACATCAATAATAGAGTCGCTGCGTATAACAGTTTGATAGTATAACAGTTTGATAGTATAACAGTTTGACAGTATAACAGTATGACAGTATAACAGTATATCAGTATAACAGTATAGAGTCGCTGCTTATAGCAGCATGACAGTATAACATTTTGGCAGTATAACAGTATAATGTATATATATATACAGTATAACATATAATGTATATACATATATGTATGTATATCAGTATAACAGTTTAAAATTACAAACATCAATTGAAGGATTGTTGCATTATTGCAGTGTTGTAGTTGCTGTCTGTAGAACAGTATAACAGCAAAGCTATCTACCAGTATAACAATATAGCAGTAGTTGTTGCATAACAGTAGCATCAGTGGTACAGTATAATAGTAAAGCTATATTTCAGTATAACATAATTTGAGCCCAAAGCTGTATAACAGTATTCTAGTCTAAAAATATACCTATTTATCAATATAACAATATTCCAGTGTGCCAGTTATAAAAGTGTATAACAGTATACCAGTGCCATATAGTACAGCAGTAATACTGCATACCGGTATGCCAGTAATTTGTATCGTTTCCCTCCCCATCTGTCCCTCTCTCTCTCTCTCTATTCCTGTCTAATTTGATAGCATACCAAACTGAATTATGCAAATGCAGATCACTTTACGATCGCATATACCCTGCATGATGAAGTGCCCCATTAGACGGGGACAATAACGCAAGTTAATGCCAAAACAAAAAGTGTGAATGACGCAGTATTTCGAGCAAGAGATTCCAGTTCCCTCGATCGGGGCAAGTACGGGGTATCAGCTGCCTCGAGACTTGCCCGGCAATTACTTAGGGGAGCATTAGATCCACTCGTAGCTACTACTAACTGATTTACCTGCAATTCCTTGTTGTTCCCATCGATCTGGGGCAATAACCGATAAGGCTACGACTAACTACTACAACAACAACAACAACAACAACAGCGACCCGCTGACGTCGCCGAAAATCACGTATACGTTATGCGATAATCACACAACTCGTTGGGGCACTCGAGCGCTGACGCCCCTGCTATATAGACCCGTCGCGCACAGCCGAGCCCGGCCTTGACTGCAATCGAGGCAGTTAATTGCGGTGCTGCCAGCTGTCGGGCGCGTTTCACTTGGCGCGCGCGAAAGCCCGAAAAGCTCGAGAGCTTCGAAAGCTCCGCCGACGCGCAGCGCGATTGCGCGCGTATTAGCCAAAGCAGCGAAGCGGCAATCCCAAAGCGAACTACTGAAAACAAGAGTGAAGGTTTTCTGCTGATCTTGCGAGTTCGTTGAACTCGGCGAGGGGCGCACGTAGAGTTTGCGGCGCATCTTAAATGCATTTCGCTGCGTTTTTTGTGGGCTTCTCAGCAAATTCTTGCTTCGCTAAGCTCGAAGTGTTTGCGTGGGTCGATCAAATAGTTGTAACGGTTAAACGTAGATTTTTCAATTTTGATTTTTCAAGTTTCTTATTTTTATTTTAATTTTTCTATTTTCTTCTAATATTATTTATTTTCTTCAATATATTATTATGCTAGGGCTGTTTGCTATCAACGAGGGTCATTCGAATAGTTCTGTTAATTTTTAAATCTGTAAATATCTCTATTTTAGTCTAGAATTGCATGAAATGTTGTAAATGTTTTTTTAAATTTATACATAAATTTCATTATAAAATAATTTTTACATAAATTTAAAACAAATTTGATTATAATAAATAGACTTTTAGAAAAAATGTAATGTAATGTAATTAATGTAAGTCCGACTTCTTCGATTGGCTCACTTACACTTTCTCTCTCACTCGCAAACGTTTCGAGTGACCCACGCTATCTTTGCGTTACACAATCGCGCAATTTGCATAGCGCAACTTACGACATTCATGGGCTCGCATTCATCACGCTGGATATTTAAAATACAAAATTGAATGATATAAAAAAGTCGACAGATTACGACACTCCATTACGATTATTACGCTAAAATCGCGTATTATTCGAGTATCTATTCGAAATACTCTGAGCTGTGCGACCATCGATCATAAATTTAAATTGAAGAGTCTACGATAACAATACTATGGCGCACTCATACACTACACGACACGCACTTGATGCGGACAAGCGCCAATTGAGATTACAGGGTATGCAGCGATTGAGTCTCTGGGACGTGCCCCTTATCCAACGATCGATGGCGCGTTATCAGCAAATCGCTGCTGCGCGTAGTAGAAGTAGTAGGTTAATTATCGGAACTCTTGGCCTACGCCTCGGCTACTTCAGTAGAACTGATCGTGCTATCAGTTGGCCCAGCCCAGGGTTGTATCTTTATAGTTTTAAAATAGTCTACACCGCATTTCAAGCAATGAGAGAAACCCCCGATAATACATATATTTTCGATAGCAAATGCATCCACTCTAACATCAAGTTCGAGGCTCAAGGCGATCCCTCGAAACGTGAATCACGACTATCTTTGGTTCCGGGAACAGACCGTGTCGGTGATTCACGCAGGTACAACAGCACGGCACTTGAAGTACCGCTTCGCAATCAAGTGATGATATTTCGATTACCCGTTCAAAATACAAAACAAGTCGATGGTAAACAAATAAACAGATTAAGAAATCTATTTTAAGCTGAAATGAATATTATGCGAAATTACTATAATCCAAAAGTAGGTTGGATTTTATTTTGATCGGCTATATCATATAAGGATAAGCTAAGGTGGAGGTTAAGGGCAGGTTAAGTCTTGAACTTGGAAAGGTCTCAGGCTACGCTTCGGAAGACAGTTTTAGCTGGGAATTGGTATATTAAGGACAGTAGAATAAGACCTACAACTAGATACAGTTAATTAAGTTAGGTAATACATAGTTAGGAGAGGATCACGTAGTTTGATTGATTTTTTGAGCTTAGACTATAAATTAGTTGGGTAAAATAGTTTCATGTTTATTTAAACCAGGGAGTTCAGACTAAACGACGACAAAGTAGAGAGTTTGGCTTGGGATGAAGTCAAGTAAAGGGTAAACCTATATTCCATTTTTCTAGATAAGCTTAAGTTAATATTCTATATATTCTATATAATAGTAGTATTCGATTGGGCTATGATTTCGTAGACAGATTGTGTAGACTAGCGACGTTATTAGATTGATCTCATTAAAATGTCCTAATCTCACTCCAGATTAAATGATGGTGCAACGTGATTTGCCGCGACGTGCGACGTGCCCAGGTGCAAAGTTCCACGAAATGCTTCCACGATCCCAACAAGTGGTTCCGGCGAATACTGGATAACTGTCTGTAGATTACGGCTTGTATATATAGCATAAGCGCAGCCGATAGTATTTACATAGAACTGATTGCTGATTATTCGACTATTATTCGACACTTTTCGCTGTTAATCAAGTCGTAGACGGCACCTGCTTCCAGCTAAGAACCGAAAGATCTTGATGTGCCCGCGCCTGCTAATGTTCAGGGTAAAGCGCTATAAACAGATATATTCTCTGTACCGTGATAACGGTATTCGAGTTTAATTCCGAGCCTTATCGCCGCGACTGCAACGGCGAAGGCGACGGCGACTAGCCGTATAAAAGAAGTACGGATGACCAGCGAGTGGTACACAAACCAATCAATTACCAATCAGCATGGTCAAAACTAGTGTGTTAGCCCTCGTCCTGCTCGCCGGCCTGGCCCTCGTGGCAGCCATGGACGTCAGCATGAAATTGCCGCGGGAACGGAGCGTTAGCCCCGCCGAATATCGGGAGCTTCGCAAGCTGCAGTCCCTGAATCTGGAGTTCACACAACAATTCGAGAATATAACGCTACAGGATCTGGGCATACCCGACGCACGTGCGGCCAGTATACAGGACCTTAAGTGTGCGGTCGACATGAGCCTGATGCTGACTGGTATTGCCAGCGGACAACTGTGGGCGCTGAGAAGTAAGTAGAAGCACCTACGGTGCGGTGGGCGAAGGAACTACAATTCTTCGCATTATCCCGCAGTGATCGACTCCTGGGGCTCCATACCGTCGGGCATACTGACGCTCAACGTCCTTGATCTGGGTAACTTCAACGAGTGCGTGAAGATCAGTAAGGCCGTGAGCAGCAGTCACACCGTAAACGGCAAGTACTGCTTCGCCGAGATGCCTTTCCTAGGCTTGCTGGGCATCAACTCGAGCATGATACGCAGCACTGCCCTGAGCATTGGCATCTGCTTTCCGGCCTCGTGCTCCCCGGCCCACATGGACGTGCTGCTGAATCGAGTCATAGCGCGGCTGATCACCCTGGAGAATCCCGTACAGCTGGTCAATCCGGATCGTTGCCAGACCGCAGAGCGCGAGCCCCTCGGTGGACTCGCCATAGTCACCATGTAAGTGCTGCTCTGAGAGATCTACGTCGGGTCTCTGCTTATACTCCTGCTCATATTTGCAGTGTGCTGCTCTCGATCTTCGCCGCTTGCGCCGCACTGGCCACGTTCTGCGACTACTTCATCTGCCGCGATCAAGGTAAGTCGTCAAAGCAATGTGCTCTTTTCCACTTCTATCTTAACGCTCCTGCGCTCCTCTCACCCACTTCTTTGCTTAGCTAACCTGCCCGCTCTAGTCAGAATCTGGTCGGTGCGCGTGAACTCGCGCGAACTCTTCCGCATCAAGGACAACTTGGCGAATCCGAATGTGATAAGCTGCCTTCACGGCATGCGTTGCATGTCCCTCGTCTGGGTCGTCTACGGGCATGAGTATATGTTGGGCATGGTCTTACCCAACCTCAATCAGTACATCATATTAACTGTAAGCTTCTTCTTCTTGCGCCTTCGGCTTCAGTTTCGTAATGTGTGCCTTTTTCAGTGGTTCCAATCGGCATCTGCGAATCTCATCATGCACGCCATGTTCTCGGTAGACACGTTCCTCTTTCTCAGCGGCCTGCTCGTCATCATGATTGCCCTGCGCTCCATGGAGAGGTAAGTCCTCCATTCTAATAAGCAGTCGAGTGGATAGTCCGAACTGTCACTGGCACCGATGGGGTACTGGACCTCCCGTACACCAACGCTGTCAGTTCGTGGACCTTCCGTAAATTGGTCTCTGAAATTGGTCTCTGGAAAGCAGGGAGCTCCTAGAACTGCTTACTCCAATCTAATCGATTTATTAGAAAGATCCAACCCAATCTAACCTAATGAACTCTGTACGTTTCAGAAACAACGGTAAACTGAATGTGCCATTGATGTATCTGCATCGTTACCTCCGCCTCACCCCCATGGTGGCCATGGCCATTTTGGTGTACCTATCGCTCATGCCGCTAATGGCCGATGGACCACTATCCGATAGGGGATTCGATGATTACAGCAAGTGCGAGCGCACCTGGTTCTGGGATCTGCTCTATGTGCAGAATTATGCCACCGATGATATTGTAAGCACGATAAGGCCTCATCTTGCCAGTGACACATATTTACCTCTGTTTCCACATTTAGTGTTTGGGTCATTCTTGGTATCTAGGCGTCGACATGCAGTTGTACCTTATCTCGCCGCTGTTCCTCTTCGCGCTCTACAGGTGGGGCAAGAAGGCAGCCTATGCCATGGTGCTGCTGATAGTGCTTCTCACCGTATGGCTCTTTACCATCATGATGGTCGAGGAGTACTCGATGTTCTACAAGTAAGTGAAATGCGAAAGAGAAAAGTTCTATGACGTATAGAGATTCAACTCAGCTGTCAAGTTTATTTCCCATGATACTAAATATAAATGGTAATTTCCTATCTCTCTTTCTCTCTTCAGAAACTTGAAAAGTTCGAAGTCGCAAGGTGTGCTCTACTTTGCCACGCATATGCATGCCACGCCCTGGTTGATCGGCGGCGTCTTTGGCTACTTTCTGCACGCAACACGGGGCAAGACCTACAAGCTGCATTGGCTGTGGGTCTGGGCCGGCTGGCTGATCTCCCTGGCTACGATGCTGGCCTCGGTGTTTGCCATGTATCCCTACGAGAAACTAGACGGACCCAAGTTGAGCGTACTCTCCGACTCGCTGTACTACAGTCTGACGCGCGACGGCTGGTGCCTGGCCCTCTGCTGGGTTGTCTTCGCCTGCATGCAGGGCTACGGGGGCTTGGCCGACGGCTTCCTCTCCTCCCCGCTGTGGCAGCCGCTCTCGAAGCTCTCGTACTCCGCGTATATCTGGCACTTACTGATCCAGGAGATCAACGCCAGACGCATTCAGACGCATACCTTTTTCACCGACTACGACATGGTTAGTAGAAATGATTATCGGTCCGACAGAAATCGGAATATAACCTTACATTCGCTTCCATTTTGTAGACACTACGATTTTGGGGGGACTTTGCCTACACGGTGCTCGTAGCGTATGCCACATACGTGACCATTGAGGTGCCCCTTGGTGGCCTGGAGAGCATGATCTTTGCCACTAAGAGACCAAGTCCCAAGCCAAGGGAGGTCGAACCAACTGTGGAGATCACCAAGAAGGAATTACCGACGAGACCGCATGTTCAAGATGTCGAAGCTATAACAACAACGACAACGTCAACAACACCGATAATAGAATCGGAAGTGGAAGTAATAGCTGATACGCCAGTTAAGAGCGCAATATCCGACTCGTAGAGAAAAAGTTTCAATAAGGAACTTTCCACGAATTATTTTTTTCTTTTTTTTTATAATTAATAATAATTTATTATTTTTTTAAAAATATGTTCTTAGAATAAGCTGAATTAAGAGACCTTTGAAAGATAGATATAATAATATATTAATATATAGTTATAATAAGTGCAATGTTCTTCTGATCTACAATCGAACTACAGCCTGTTATTATATTTCGAAGCATACCATAATAGTGAATTCTCCAATACCTTAAAGCAAATATAAAGAAAACAAATTACAAATACAAAATTGATATTTCTCACGCACAACCACAACGCCCGAGACCTTCAGCTTTGACCTGATTGAGTCCCTGGGAACAATCACTATCGCTCACCTTGGCAAAGTCTATTTCAATTCGATAATGTGGGGTATTTGAAGGCGAGGTGATAAATTCGGTACTTTATTTTCTGATAAGCAGAACGCTTACAAGATCGAAAAATACATATGTATGTTAAGACATATTTTACCATATAAATATTTATTTATTTCAGATAAATACGAAAATCTTAATTTTCTTGGCTTACAATATTATATAAATATTTCCTATATTTACAATAGATCTTCAAAAAATAGTGTGATTACTATAACTAAAATTGGCTAAGCAAAATTTTTGAATTGGAAATACTTAGATTATGTATAGATCGTTCTAGGCACTAGTTACTGTGACAGTGACCTTCTCAACCTTTGGCTTGGCCTTACTAGGAGGCAGGCACCAGCTCTGTAGGCCGCTGCAGGGCGCCTCCACCAGCAGGTAGACCAAATACGAGAGCAGTACAGTGAAGCCAAAGTCGCCCCAGAAGCGCAGCATCTACAAGAAAATATGTACATAAAAGTTATATTGTCGAATATGGTATCGAATATGGAACATGGCGAACTTACCACATCGTAGTCGGAGAAGTACGTGTTCGTATGCGTGCGAGCTGCATTCAGATTCTCAAAGAACATATGGAAGATATAGGCGCAGTAGGAGAGTTTTGAGAGCGGCTGCCACAGCGGAGAGGAGAGGAAGCTGTTGGCCAAGCCGCCGTAGCCTTGCATGCAGGCGAAGACCACCCAGCAGAGGGCCAGGGGCCAAGCCAAGCGGGTCAGGCTGAGGAAGAACGCCTCATTCACAATGGGCACGGGCGTCGCGTAGAGTCCCGCATAGGGATAGAGCGCCAACACGCTGACCAGCAGAAAGCTCAAACTCAGCAGCCAGGCGGACCAGACGAAGACGCGATGCAGCTTGAAGCTCTTGCCACGATTCAAGTACAGAAAGTAGCCGAAGAGCACGCCCACCAGCCACGTGGAGGCGCGCACATGAACCGGAAAATAGATGTAAGGTTCTCCGCGTCGCACCGCATCGCCGCGTATCTGCATCGAGTAGTTGTTGATGATCATCGTCGCGAACAGGTACGAGCTGAGCACCAGCATCAGCAGCACGATGCCAGCGACAGCTCGCTTGCCCCAGCGGTAGAGTGCGATCAGGAAAATGGGGGACAATAAGTAGAGCTGCATGTCCACGGCCAGGTACCAAGAGTGGGAGACGCACTGCAAGAGGATATCGTACATGAATTAGGAAATACAGCGCGCCTGCAGGGTGATCATGGGGTGATCGATGAATGATCGCGGAGTAGGAGATCACAGAGTAATCATAATGTTATAGCAAGATCAGAGATCACAGATTTCTGGACCAAAGACCACAAGGTGATTACAGGACTAGAAAATACAGAGAGGTCGCTGGTTAAGTTGATCGCATGGTTAGAGATCACATGGTGATCTCAATGTGATCGCAGGGTAACTACAGGATAATTTTAGGAGTACCGCAGAATTAGAGATCACAGTGTTTTTGCAGTGTGAAGGGAGGGTGGGTGATTGCGCAGGGTGATCACTGGGATAGAGATGACAATGATCACAGGGTCTTTGCAAGGTAATCACAGCGTAGTAACAGGTTAATGCCATCGTGATCGCAGGGTTCTATGGCTTGGAGATCGCCTTACCTTATCCCAGAAGTAGTTCTGCACGTAGAGCAGCGTCAAGTACCAGTTACGCTCGCAGATGCTGTAGTCGTCGAACAGCGTCTGACCCCAGAGAGGACCGTCTCCGAAGTACGGCAGCAACTTCACATAGATCAGTATGGAAAAGCCCAGCACCGGCGTCAGACGCAAATAACGGTTCAGATATAGCTTGGGTATGTTCAGTTTGCCATTTTGTCTGCAATCAATGGGACTTATCAGTGCGCTGATTATACAAATTAATGTGTTCTATTTTGTTTTTTTGGAAACTTGCGATCTCCTCGAAGTTGTAGCATAGTTTTAGGATTGGGCAAAATTCGATTGATGATGATGAGAATAGTTACGTTTCGATGGGTTAATTAGTTTGAATGGTCTTAATGAAATTAATAAACCGATCATTATGAGCATACGACATGCCGAAATAACCAAAGACCTTACTGTATTGATCAAGTGTATATATCTACTCACTTCTCCATGCTGCGAAACTGTGAGCTGACGACCAACATGCCACTCAGAAAGAAGAAGGTGTCCACAGCGTAAAGACACTGCTGGATAAACATGCGAAAGGGCGTCGCACCCCACTGCAAAGACATTAGGAATACATGATAAATGATAGAGAAAGACTCGTACTTCTTTTCTCCTGCTTCTTCTTCTGCTCCGCAAACTTACCGTGTACATTTCCATGCGATTGACATTGGGAGATTTCAGTGCGACGATGTATTCGTGTCCGTAGACGACCCAAATGAGGGACATGCAACGCAGGCCATGCAGACAGTCGATCATGTTGGGATTGGAGCTGCTCGAGACGCGGAACAGACTGCGAGAGTTCACGCGTGCCGAGAAGATCTTGGCCAGACGAGGCAGTTGCTCTGCAAGCAGTAGATTAGGTATACTGTACGTCAATTGCTAGAGCACACTACTTACTCTGATCCTCGCACAGGAAATAATCGTAGAGTGTAGCGAGCAGCACAAATAAGCCCAGAATGGAGCACAGCACGCTGTTGAGGAAAGAGGGAGAGAGAGCAATATATTAGGTCTAGAATATACCTGGTAAGAGGCCAAGGCCAAGAGGCCTTTTACTATATATCTCAATCGCGATCAATCGATGAGTTGATCAGCCCACCAAACCTATTTACCCCCAAGTTATGCGACAAGTAATATAGCTCCTAAGACTCTAGAATATGACTATAAATTAGCGACCCCATTAAGCTTTTTATAATTTATCTATCGAGATCAATCGACTGTGTATATATCGATAACGATAAAATCAAGCACGGCATTGCCAGACTTGCCGGAGAGTAGTAGTCCGCGAGGAATAAGGGAAACCCTGAATAGCATCGTACTTACATGGTGAGTATGGTCAACCAGTCGAAAGGCTGGCGACCTGCCACCTTGCAGCTGCCCTCGTTGACCAGCGCCAGCGTTTCATTCAGGCCAATGCCCCAGGATTGCTGGATAAGCTGGCGCAGCACCTCGTCCATGCTGCTGACCGCGCAGGAGGCAGGAAAGCAGACGGCAATGTTCGCATTGGGTGTCGCCTGGCCAAAGAGTTGTCCGACCGGCAGGCGGGCAAAGCAATACTTGCCCAGAATGATGTCGTCGGAGGAGATGCTGCTGCTGATGGCCAGGCACTCGTCATAGTTGCCCATGTGTCGGGTGTTGCCCTCGATCAGGCCCGAGGGCAGCGAGCCCCACGCGTCGAGCACTGCAGAAGGAATGAAGGTATTAATCTCGGACGGCTGCTTGCACCGACTTTCACATACTCTGCAGCGCCCACTTGCTGTTGCTGTTGAGTGCCAGCTGCAGCTGCTGCAGGTGCCGCCTGCATTGCGTATCCTCTGCCAGGCTAATATTCTCGAGATGCCTATACGCTTCCAGAGACAACGAACGTGCTCCCAATGCAACTGGCAATTGGTCCTCTCCAGCAATGTGGCGTGCGCCAAGGAGCAGCAGGATAATCATCCGAAAAATCATAATGTTCTCCACTGTCGCTGTATGTGCTCCAGACTGTTGGCCCGATTGCCGGCCAGCGGTTCTTATATATGACCTGCAGATTCTACCGGCTCGCGATAAGGCCTCTCGACGCGCTATCATCGACTGGTTGTACTGGAGCGCACTCTGATTAGCCCCGCTATCTTGGAGTACCCCGAAGGGGGCGGGCCAAACCCACTGTTGACTAAGGTGCACTTTCGGTTATTTCCAATTTTAGTCTGCGCCTGTTTTTCCCAACGGGATTTTCTTCGATGTCGCCGGCTCTAATATTAGTAGATGGTCGTAGGTGGAAGAAATTGTGCAGGATGATGGCCAGAAGATATGGTAAGTGTAGTATAGATAGCATAACTTAGTTGATGACGTAGTTGTTCGGCTAGTCTAAGTAGCGCGATTAGAGTACAGCTGTAGTGTAATGTTTGTAGTATTGTAGTAAAAGTAGTTGTAGGAATAATATTAGCAGGATGAGTAAAAATAGTAGTAGAAAAAGTAAAAATGGTAGTAGAAAAGTGAAAACAGAAGTCGACATACACATATTTTATAAAGAGTAAAAACAGTAGTAAAAATACTATAGTAGTAGAAAAAGTAAAAATTAGTAGAAAAGTGAAATTAGTAGTCGACATGGTACACTTGTTTTATAAAGAGTAAAAATACTATAGCGCACAGAAATATAAATAAAGGTGTTGGAAAAGTTTCTTACCAATTCGTAGTGCTAAATTTAGAAAAAAAACAAGCAAATTAGTAGTATAGGTTAGATAAGAATGTAGTAGAGTAACCACACAGTAGCAGTAATAGAACTTTTCGATAAACTCCGGGTGTTACAAATCACATAAGCAAGTCGTAATAGCGTCTCCAAAAGTACTGTGGCAGTAAAGTGCTATATCGAGCCATAAATTCTACGCTCAATTGGAGCCCAATTGGAACCATATCAGCCAAGTCTAACATAGCATACTTTTGGGCTCTGTTTAGGCGGTTAATGATGTGTTTTAGGTCTGCAATGTCTACTGTGGGCAAAAAGTAAGGTGAATATTTTTGTAAAGTCAAAATTCTTTATTTATTCTCCTAAATCAATGTCATCCCCTTCAAAGTAATCCCCTCCCGATAAAATATTCTTATGCCAACGTTTTTTCAAATCCTCGAAACAGGCCAAATAGACCCTTTCCGGTATAGCCATGAGCGCCCTCGTCGATTTTTCTTTTATCTCTTGACTTTTCGTAGGCCTAAACGGTCTTTCAAAATGGTTTTCACAGATCCTTCTGATATTCCGATCATATCAGTGAGGTCTCTAATAGTCATCCGACGATTTTTTTAGCACCAATTCCTTCACTTCATTGACGTGTTGGTCATCTGTTGACGTCGATGGTCGTCCGGAGCGCTCCAAGTCATCAACACGTTACCGACCCTCTTTGAAGTCTTTGTAACACTTATAAACATTTTTCTGGGACATGGTAGAATCACCAAAGGCCATCCCCAAGCTTCCTCAACGTTTCCGCAGCCGAAATTTCATTCCGCAAACAAAATATGATGGCACTTCTCTGCTCAATTAAATCAGACATTGTAAAAATCATATGACTGCAGGGTATGAGCGAGTCGGGTCGCTGCACGCTGTCCACAGCTGGCATTGACACTGGAACGGGCCGACGTCGAGTCTTGAACTTGCTGCGCGCTGCGAAAAGCGCGAAAAAAGCATAAGAAGCGTACCGGGGAAGGTCGCACATGATTGCATGGTATCGTGCATGGGCACATCTTGTATGGTATATAAGACAAGCGACGCCCCGAGACTCTGAAGACATTCACCGAAGACGAAGATGAAGCAAGTAACGACGCTGCTGATGCTACTCGCGCTGGGCGGATGCGTGACGGAGCCGCAGAAGGGAAACTTCGATCTGGGGCGAATGATCGGGGGCGAGCCGCTGTGGCAGAAGATCGATCAGAACTTGCCTCAGGTGCAGCAGCTGGTTGACAGGACAAAGGAGCGCTGCATGGAGAAGCTGGAGATAGCGCCGCCGCAGCGCAGTCTCATCCGCGAGCCGAATCCGACGGCGAAGGAGAAGTGCTTGATCGAGTGCGTCCTCACGGGCATCGATATGGTATGTCAAGCGGCGGAGGGATCCCTCCTCGAGTTGCCAACTAATTGCACTTCCTACCTCCTGCCTTGACAGATGGATAGCAAGACGCGGCAGCTGAACATCAAGCGCGTCTCGGAGCTGACCAGCCTCGTCACGGAGAACAACAAATTGGCAATTGCGATGAGCGCCGGCTCCGCCCAGGCCTGCAATCGCTGCGTGACAACAAGCGATCCCTGTGAGGCGGCGCATCTGCTCAATCAGTGCATTGGCCGCCAGTTGCAGTTGTACAAGGTCAATCTGAAGTGGTAGGCGAAGGCGATCGGTCGGGTCAACAGATCGACGATGGTCGGAGGGATCGATGGATCGGTAGCTTAGTTGTAGCCATACAGAAATAATCTCAAATAGTATCAAGGTATCACTGCATCACTGATCGGAGGGTTTGAGGGATCGTAAGATGAGTTGATCACTAGGTTAGTTATAGCAGCAATATAACCCTATAGGCTTATAGGGTTTTTTCTCAAGACAAATGTTCTTTCAGCTGCTCGCTTTATTCACGCTTCTGTGCAAGTACAGGAACCACAATTATGCTCAATAAAAACTAACTCAAAAAAAAAAAGAACAAAAAACCTAATAATTACTTAAAAGGGGGTATAGCGGGAGCTGGCGGGAAGCAGGGGCTGGAAAACTTGGTGTGAGGTCTACTGCTTGACTTCGGGTATCTTGTAGGACGCCTCTCGCATATCCTTCAGTATGCACATGGCAATGCTGTGCGCACTCTCGCACCTGCAGAAAGTAAGAGAGGGAGAAAGAGAGAAAGAGGTAAAGAGAGGATCGATTGCTCGAGCTGATCGCACACTCACTCGTCGGTGGCATGGCCCTTGCCATTGCACTTCTTGGCAATTTTGCGAGACTCTGCCTCCTTGTCGTGAAACATCATGTTCATCATGTCGACCAGTTTGCCCTCATCGTAGGTCATTTGGCCCTCGGGCATCACCTCGAACTGGCGCAGCAGACAGCGCCGGAAGCATTTGCTCTCGCGCGGCGGATCCTCCTTGTTCAGCACCATGTCCTCGATGTCAGCTGGAGAGGTAGGTAGAAGGTACTTGGAAGGAATACATCACCTGGCCTAGTACTTACAGCGCCTCGGCTTGGGTTCGCAGTTCTGGCCGAAGGGATCGATCATTTCGACCACCTCACTGAGGCCCATCGAGATCTCCTCCTCCTCCTCGGCACGAGCCCTGCCGCCGCCGCCGCCGACCAGCAGTAGTGCCATCAGCAGCATCCCGATCTGTTGTCTCTGTCCGATTCCCATGGTGATCTTCGTACGTAAGTCCTCCAGCATCTAGTACGGCCCGCAGCATTTATAGCTGCCGCACAGAGATCGACACTTGTCGATCGTCGAGTATGGCGTGCCGGGCCTGCCATGTTTCCCCCGGACTCGACCACGATCGCGATCTCGATCTTGGTCCAATCGCAATGCAACACAACTCATTTTCACAGTTTTTACAGCTTTATTCGTAATGCTCGGCTGGCACGTGACCACGTGGGGGGACAATGGAGCATTCACAATACTTTGGGACGGGGTACAGCAAGGGGGCAGGGGCTGGACAATTTACACCTGCCTAGGGGAACACAAAGATGTCGATCTTGGAGCGGAAACAACTGAGCAGCGCGTAAGCTGCATCGCAGTTGTTCTTGATGCCAGTGGCCGCATCCTTGCAGTCGTTCAGCCCCTGGCGGTACGAGGGCTTGTAGCTATCCGGCATGAGGAGTTCTACCTGCTTCAGCGATGACTCCAGCTGGAACTTGCCCTTCTTGATCTGAATGAGAGAGAAAGATATAAAGGGAGATTTTGAGCTTGGACTATATTTTTTAGCTGAAACTTACTGGATCTCTGATGAAACCCGCTGGAACCCCTAAAACCTTATCTAACCTTATCAAATCTCGGTATAACTTTGTAGCAGCAAAGTTTTGCAATGAATTAAACCTTCATAGACTGGTCAGACGGACTGTTAAGTTATGAGATATAACAAATTTTTGACTGATTTGATTTGACCACGCAAAAGGCGTAAAGCAGCAAAGAATGGGTCTCTCGTAACGGTATTTTGAAATGAGCTATAGGTTTTTTTGCTTTTCCCTTGATCTTGGATTGGTTTCAAGTCGTGCTTTGCATTCCCAAGCTCCTTAATGCGTGTTCCACTCACCGTCTGCATCATCTCCATGATGCAATTCATGTAGCACTTGGAGTCCTTGTCGTCCGGCAGGATGCCATTGTGTATGTTGTCTGCCATGGCGACGCTCACCTTGGGGAACTTGGGCAGGCAGACATCACGCATCAGCTTGCCGGCGGACCACATCTGCTCCTCGGTGGCCTGCAGGTAGAAGAGGGAAAGAGAGCGAGAGAGATGTGCATCCCTGGCTCTGCGACATACTTACCCCGGACCAACAGAGCGGCAGTCCCAGCAACAGATAACTGAACACAATCTCTCGTCTCATGATCGAACTGATCATCTGTCAGCGCTATGCAAATCATGGGCCCATTTTATAGACAGACTCCCTTGAGGCATCATTACTCTCGCTCCCGCAGAGCCTATATTTATCCCGATGAAATGACATATATTCGATTGCAGCGAATTGGTGGGCCGGACTAGGCCCACCCCCAGCCGCCCTCTGAACGACACCCTGTCGTCACATCCGATATGTCCAATGTGTACATAACACTAATGACTTAACCGCGGCCCCGCCCTCTCTATCCAGGGCTAACTGTCGACTGTAATTACCCGATTTACCCGCCTGCAAGTACATACTTTAATTTAGTACACATTACGACACGCAAAGGTCAGTAAGATCTGGCGACTGCCGGAATGCGATTGCCCTAGCACAAACAAACAAATGCAGTAATTGGTGCTATACTATCGCGCATTGCATATCGTATACCCAAGGCCCTATTCTATGCCTACCTGTAGGGCATAAGGAAGTGGAATCACGTGGGAAATCCAAATATATTGATAGGAACATAAAGATATTGATGTGAAATGAGAAATGGTTTGACAAGTTTTCCCTACTTTCAAGCGAAAAACCAATCAAGTCAATATCACATTGACATAATTGTAGGCTACTATAATTTTAGACTCAAAGGCAAGCATTATCATCTAATAGAATTATTCTTTTATCACACGAAGTGTTGAAAAATCACAAAAACACACGTTAAGCCCGATTTGTACTCTAATTTCGTCTGTTTGATCGATTTCGAGCAAAATAAAAACATTTTATACTTTTCAATATTTTCGAAAACGAATAACATGAGTTTTCTTGTATACCCAAAAATCCAGAGACGAAAGCATTTAATAGACTATAATATAATAATATAATAGCTTGAAATCATTTGATAAATATTGAAAATTGGTCTTAACTGCATCTCAATTGAACCCAAAAATTGGTTGAACTCTATTTGTATGCTAATTTCAATCAAGTTCAATTCAAGGCAAAAATTTAAAAAATTGAAAAATTTTAAAAAAATTAAAAAAAAATTCCAGTCTAAATGCGAAATAATATGATTTCTGAGAAAGTAGTCAGTCTCTTAGGATTCCCACACTCTTCTACTTCGCAAATATCGATTTACCTTGCTACCCCTCTCCCTCCCCTTAGCCACTTTATTAACACACTGTTAAATTGAGTGCTCTTACTTCAAGTACAGCCCGACTAATAAATGGTACTTATCCTAAATGATTGCACTTCACTGTCGACATAATCAGCTTACAAAATATCAACACAATAGAAAATACTCGCAGTATATAGTAATCGCGATAGTTAAATGACATGTTCCTGTCGCCAATTGTATGGCATCTATATGCAATTGTTGTCCGTTTCCGGTAGCAGTTAAATGCATCTGGCAGCTACAGCCACAAGCACTCGACTGTGAAATACCGTGCACCCAGCTTCATCCGAAATTGAATACTTATAGCGCTTGTAATAGCGAAATCAGCTTAGCTATTGATACTGAACAGGAATATATACTGTTCCAACGTGCCTCTTACATTTGCACAAAGTTAATATACCCTTTAACTGTGATCACATTTACATTTCTCTATATTGCAAGCAATCTTGAACTTAGGTTTCGGATTACTTGACTATAACCACTGAGACATGGCGCTGTCGTACCTTTGGCTTTCATAACTGGTAGTATTTTATTTGTAAAACAATAGACATATTATTTATGTATGCTGGATCGCTGCTGGATTTAAATACAATACACAGATACATCGATAAAATTATAAATCTGATAGGTTTGGTTTCGGGTTCAGGCCGTTGTTGAACTATATAAATCGCTTTCTGCTTTCCGCTCCACGCTCCATGCTGCTTCTTGCTTCTTGCTCTGCTCCCTGCATGCCAACTATTTCATAGTATACAGTATACAGTATGCATATACATATATATATATATATACATGTATATAGGTATATCTATATGACGACTAGAATATGCAAATACTCGAGAAACAATCGTGAATGGGAAACGAAATGGCAAACGGCAAAGGAATACGACGAATACGAATACACATACATATATATATATATATAAATATAGATATAGATATATAGATATAGATATACATATATATCGTTTCTTGATTTTCTCATCTCCCGTTTGAACTAATCAATCTGCGATCTGCGATCTGCGATTTGCAATCTGCGGCTTATGTTATCAGGCGCGGCGCATGCAGCCCGTGCACATTCTCTATGGGTGGACAGTGGGTCGCGCCCGGCGGTCCCCAGTCGTGCAGGCCGCGCGAGTTGGCCAGCCTGTGCGTCAGCCGATGGGCGATGCTGAAGCCGCCGCTGCCCTCCAGCTGCGTCAGCACGATGATCACCTGCCTGCAAGGGCGCAAAGGATAAAGCGTTACATAATTGATTCCACTTGGCTGTGATCTGCACTCATACCTCTGCAGCGGCGGCACGGAGTCGACGGTCTTGAGCTCGCCGCGCGTGGACACCACGTTGTAGCTCTCCTGGCAGTCGCACTTGACGTGTATCCACTTGTTCTCGTGCCGATTCTCCACCATGACCACCAGCCCGGCCCAGCCCTGAAATGCGTTGGCAGAAGTTCTGCGTTAGTAAGCTCTGTTTACAGGGTAGCTGCACGTCGTGCCGCCACTCACCTTGGTCAGGTAGTAGGCGGTCATGCCCTCGCGCCCCTCGTGCCGCTGCCCCTTGGTCAGCGTGAGGCTGATGATGGCATCGGCCAGCAGATGCGGCGACGGCGTGATCTGCTCGACCAGCAGTCGCTTGGAGCTGTGTATGGCCAGGATGCACTGCGGATACTGGTGCGGATCCTCGATGCCCGTGTGCCAGTGGTTGAAGGCCAGGCAGACGAGCAGATAGATGTCCCGCTCCAGCATCTTGTGGCAGCCGACGAAGCCGCGCACCTGCATGGAATACTCGAAGATTAGTCAGCTGTGCGGGGATTAGAGTGCAGCTGCAGCTGCAGCTTCAGCTAGTGCCTCACCTGACGCTTGCTGTGCTCGACGAGGCGTCCGATTTCGGGCGCCGCCGGCGAGCGTGTGCGGAATATGACCACGCAGAGATCCAGCTGGGATCGCTGCGACTTCTCCGAGTTGCGTTGGCCCTCCTGGAAGAGCGTGAACTCCGCCTCGGTGGGCTCCAGCACGGTGAGCAGCACGCACGAGATGGAGCACAGCGGCTGCAGTGTGCCCTGCAGACGCACCTCGTTCCAGCCGGAGCGCACCTTACAGATGTCGATGCAGTCGAAGTAGTTGAGCACGTCCTCGAACGAGATCCAGAAGACGCCCTCGGAGGCGCCGTGCGGCATGAGCGCGTCCCGCAGATCGTCCGTCCACAGCGCCGAGTCGTCGGACCAGTCGCCGCGCCACGAGTAATGCCCCCAGGGATTGCGCAGCTTCAGCAGCCGATGGCCCTGTATGTCCTTGACGTCCAGCACCGAGTAGGCGTGGCGCGGCCGCAGGCCCTTGTGCTGGTACTCCTCCTCGTCGACCTTCATGTTGCCGCCGCCGCAGCTGGCGCCCATGAGGAAGCGCACGCAGCGCGAGCTCAGCAGCTGCGCCCAGATGAGATCCTTGTCCAGCTCGTCCTCGCTGGGCATGGGCAGCGAGCTGGCCTGCAGCGGAATGCTCTCGCAGGGCGCCCCCGTCAGCGTGGCCAGGCCCTCGATGGCGCGGCCCGAGACGAGCGCCTCGTAGCAGCCGTGGATCTTGGCCACCGCCTTCTCGATCAGCGGCACCCACAGCTGCTTGCGCTTGGCCTGCGAGTAGACCAGATGCCCGCGCTTGTCGCACGGCAGCAGGTCGTCCACCAGCACCGTGGTCCACTTGCCGTCCTTGCAGAGGCGCACCTGGTAGGCGCCCTGCGCGCATATCTCCTTCGTGACGAGCACCTCCTTGACGAGATCCTCGCGCTCGGCGAGCACGGCCAGGGCGCTGAGCAGCCAGCAGTTGCCCAGCACACCCTGGCAGATGTCCGAGGGCAGGGGCGTGCGGAAGACCGCCCACGGCGGATAGGCGCCGCCATCGCAGTTGATGTCGTGGGGGCGGCGCCACTGCACGACGGGATTGCCGCCGTCGCAGACGCTGCTCGCCGGATTGTAGTAGAGGCTCTTGGGCGCCGGCGGAAACGAGTCGTCCACGAAGAGCTCGGTGTTGTCGCGGCAGTACTGGATGATGTTCTGCCACTTGGTCAGCGCCTCGGTCTCCTCCAGCTGGCGCAGGTTCTCCATCAGCTTGCTCTCCTGCCGGATCTCGGTGAGCGCCTGCACGCGCATCGCCTTGCGGGCCAGCGCGTCCGTGAGCACAGCGTTGACCAGGCCCCTGGGACTGGAGCAGATGTCGCAGACGACGGACGCGGCGCAGTTCTCGTAGGTGCAGGCGGGGCACTGCCACTTCTTGACGCCGCCCGCCTGCGTCGACTGCTGTTGCAGATTGTACGCCGAGCTCGAGCCGGAGGAGGAGATGCCCAGGCCCAGGCCGGCGCCAGAGGCGGGCGGCAGCGCCATGCGCGGCACTATGGAGCCGCCGGTGCTGTGTCGCTTGGGTATGGCACCCGACGAGCTGCGCAGCTGCTGCTGCTGTTGGAGCTGCTGCTGCTGTTGGAGCTGCTGCTGCTGGCCGGGATTGGGCACGGCGGACAGCGCAGCACCCGCTGCGGCTGGCACAGCTGTGGCCACAGGCAGCTGCGCTGCTGGAGCTCCTGCGCCGGCTGCACGCGGCGACGGACTACGCGAGATGCGAGGCAGCTGCAGCTGCGTGGGCGTATGCAGTTCACTTGCTCCTCCTCCTCCTCCTGCGCCACCGCCAACGGCAACCGCACCGGGCTGTCCACCGATGGCCGGGTCCTGCTCCTCGTAGGACTGGCCGTCGGGTCGCTCGCGCACCGTGTCCACCGGCAGCAGGCGCATCGACTTGCACGCGCTGCACAGGCCCACGGCCAGGGAGTTCTTCAGCGTGCAATGGCTGCACGTCCAGAACTCGCCCTTACGCAGCGTCATGTCCTCGATGGAGGAGATGCTCTTGAGCTTGGAGCCGCCGCACACGATGCACGCCATGGCCGTGGAGTAGTTGACCAGGGTGCACTTCTTGCAGGTCCAGGGCTCATCGTTGCGCGCTTCGACGCCTCCGCCAGGAGCTGCTGGGAGGGAGGGGATAAGAGAAGGAATAAGGAGGAGAAAGCAAAAGGAGTGCGCAGTGAGAAGGCAGAAGCGACAAGGAAGGAGTAAGCAGTGAGGAGTAGAAAGAAAAGAGAAGCAACAAATGAGCAAACAAAGGGCTGAAGCTGGCGGAGATTTGGTCACTCACCTGGCGGCTCTGGCTGATTGGCCTTCGCCTGCGACTCGCACATCTCGCAGGCCTCGGACCAGAGGCGATTGTAGGCATAGGAACATTTGCCGCATGTCCACATCTTCCGGCTGCTTCCCTGGAGCAGCATGGCCTGCGCCGCCGCCGGTTTATTGTCGTTGCGTGGCGCTGCTGCAATGAGGCGACTGCCTGCCTCATGCGTGCTGCACAAAGGAAGAGAGAGAGAGATTAGTGTGCGAAAGAGAAAGAGCTTGCATACACACACACACTCACACACTCAGGTCTCATGCACTGATTTGAGCCCGAAAATGAAATTTAAATGCAAAATGGAAAATTGCAAATATTTTTGCAGCAAATCAAAGTTTGTTAATTGTTAATTGCCTTTTAATTAGCCAGAAAAAAATAAAGAAACAACAACAACAAAAGCGAAAGCGAAACAAAAGCTGCGGAATGCGCGACGAACTGGCGATACTCTATCACGGAATGCGAGTGTTTGGGCTCCGAGTTTCAGTTCGAGTTCGAGTTCGAATTCGAGCACGCAGAAATGCACGTAGCGCAGCGCCGACTGGCAGACACCCTGCAGGGCGATAAGCAGTCGCGACTTGATAACAAACAAATTAATAGAAAAAAAAAGCGAGTGCCGACTACCAGCTACCCTGCAGTGCTGTCGACAATCTCGCGACTACAGCGAACCTAATTACAAGCAAATTCATAAAATTATTAATTAATTTATAAATAATAGTAGCGCCATTAGTAATCGACTGGCACATACCCTGCCGAGCGATAACACAAAAAATTAAAAATAAGCGAGTGTCGACTGTCAGTTACCCTGTAGTGCACTCTAGCATATGATAAGGATTATAATAAAGCAATTAAAAAATAAAACTAAATACCGACTAAAA
Source organism: Zaprionus bogoriensis (assembly GCA_035046045.1). Lineage (NCBI taxonomy): Eukaryota > Metazoa > Arthropoda > Insecta > Diptera > Drosophilidae > Zaprionus > Zaprionus bogoriensis. Next base: position 1,138,597 of record JAWNOI010000021.1, read on the forward strand.
AATACACTGCACACAGCTCTAAACAGACTAGCCATGAGCAACTGGCAGATACCCTGCAGAGTGCTTGACAGTCTTAACTATAATAAAAAATTAATTAATTAAAAAAAAGCAAGTATCGACTGTCATATACCCTGCAGTCGATTGCAAAAATATTAGAAATCGACTATCAAAATAAAATAGGCGAGTGCCGACTAGAAGATACTCTGCATAATAAACTTACTAGATAGAGCAACAAAAAATATGATCAAATAATGATCGACTGACAGCTACCCTGCAGGGCCATGAACACAGTGCCGATTACCGACTGTCAATTACCCTGCAGCGCTGCACAAATACAGTCGCTACGAGATTAAAGTATTACAATAAAGACTTAAACTAAATTAACAAATTAAGGCAGGCTGACTAAAGACTACACTATAATTTTTTGAGCACTGCCAGGTGGCAGTGTTGTGCGCATATGCCCCGCGCGTGTAGGGCATGGCACAAGCGAGCGGCCAGGCATATCGCAATCGACACAAACAATAAACGAAACCAAATAGAAACGCAATGAAGCGAACGCATGGCTATACACATACGCACACACACACACACACGCACATACAGAGAGTGTGTTCTGTGTATTGGTGTCTATATAGAGCCGGGTATATAAGTGCAATTGGTATGACTAAGCGCGGCAAAATTATAACGAAAAGCAAAAGCGTAATTGATAAAGTTGTTGCTGTGCTGAGTGTGTGTTGTTGTTGTTGTTGTTGTTAATGTTGCTGGTGTTGTTAATGTTGCTGTTGCTGGCCTCAAGCATTGCTACTACTACTTCATCCTCTGCGGCTGCTGCTGCTTGCGTACATTTTGGATTCAGTCGTTTTGCGGGGTCCCTTCCACACCTTGGCGTAGATCGAGTGCTCCGACGCATTGTAGAAATCGCTGGCAGCTGCAACAGTTGCTGCCGTGCTGCCGGACTCGGGCTCAATGCTGTTGCTGTCGCCGCTAAGCTCGTTGGTTGCAGCAGCAGCAGCAGCAATTGCTGCCTGCTCGCCGCTGTTCTCGATGACATCGAAGCTGCTGTTGTTGCTGTGGCTCTGGTGACTGTTGCTGTTGCTGCTGCTGCTGTTGCTGTTGCTGCTGTTGTTGTTGCCCAGCAGTAGCAGTGCGCTGCCAGCTTCGCTGCTGTTCAGTCGCTTCTTGTGCAGCTTGTGCTGCTTGTTCACCTGCGCGTAGATGGGAGCCATGGATTGTTGTTGCTGTTGCTGCTGCTGTTGCTGTTGCTGCTGTTGTTGCTGCTGTTGTTGCTGCTGCTGCTGCTGTGCAATGGCAACACATTCGTTCTCGTAGAGCTGCTGATTCAGCTTGTTGCTGCCAATGTTGTTGTTGCTGCTGCTGTTGCTGCTGCTGCTGTGGCTGTGACTGTGGCTATTGCTGCTGCTGCTGTTGCTGCCGTTGTTATTGTTGTATGTTGTCGATGTTGCTGTTGCTGCTGTTGTTGTTGCTGTTGTTGTTGTTGTATCACAGTGCTTCATGTTGTTGCTGGGATTGCTGCTGCGACTGCTGCGCGTCACGGGCTCGGCCCAATCGTTCACCGCAATGAACACACCGTTGCGGGGTATGGTGAACTGCGAGCCGGACACGCAGCCGGAGCTCGATCCGGCGGAGTTGCTCTGTTGCTGCGCGCAGCTGTTGCTGTTGCTGTTGTTGCTGCTGCTGCTGCAGTTGTTGCTGTTGCTACTGCTGCTGCTGCTGATGTTTGGCCTCAGCTTGGGCTGTCGCATGGGCTTGACTGCGGCCGGAGTTGCTGCCACTGGAGCTGCACTGGATGCCACAACCTGCCCCTTGGCCGAGCGCGACAAGGTTGTTATGGTAAAGTTGTACTTCTTCTTCACTTTGTTGTTTTGATTCTTGTTGTTGTTGTTCTGCTTGCGGCGGCAGAACGTGTCGTTGGCGATGGCAAAGCGCGAGTTGCTGCAGGCGCCCGCACTGGCTGGAGGAGCAGCTGCAAGCAAGCAAGGAGTAGAGAGTAGAGAGAAGAGAGTAGAGAGAAGAGAGACATGGAGGCATATAGAGACTGAGGCGGGAGACGTGACTGGAGGCGGGGTGCACTTACGGGCCTTGCTGGGGGGGTAGCTGAGGGGCGTGTCGATGGGCAGATTGAAGATGTCCTTGCCGAGGTTGTTCACGTGGCAGATGTGACAGCTGCGCCCCGAGGCAGACGAGGCGGACGAGGCTGCGAACGCGGATGCGCTCTTGTCCGCGGCGGAGGAGTACGGGAAGGAGGAGCTGTTGGTGCTCAGGCTCTGCGTGCGCCGCAGATGCGTCGACGAGCAGCGGCGTCCCTTGAGGTGTCGCCTATTGGAATGTTGCTCCTGCTGCTGATCCTCCAGCAGCTGTGGCTGCTGCTGCTGGTGCTGCTGCTGCTCCTGCAGCTGCTCCAGCGAGCGTTTCTGTTCCTGCTCGCTGGCTCCTAGCTCGAGCTGCTGCTGCGCCTCATGCCTGCGCGTGCACAGCGTCTCCTTGTAGATGGGCGCCAGGTAGCTGACGGTGTCGCAGATGACGCAGTGCCATGTGACCGAGTTGTTGTCCGTGTCGCAGGCGCGGCAGCTCCAGCGGCGATTGAGCGCCGGATTGGAGAAGTGGCGATAGAGCTCGATGGAGCTCTTGATGTACTTGCGGGTCTCCTCGCAGTTGCTGCAGTGCCCCGGCAGGTTCTGGCTGTTGCGCTGCGGGCGCTTCAGGCAGCCGCGCAGCAGCGACTTGTAGACGTGTCCGTGCACGTTGCCAAGGCCATGCTGTGGAGGCTGTGGATGCTGTGGATGCTGCTGCTGCTGCTGCTGCTTGTTGTTGTGCTCAGTTCTGCAAGCACATAACGGTAATACTTAGACTGCAAGAACAACAACAACACTGCACGCGCTTTGCTCTGCTCTGCCTCGAGGTTATTTCAATGTGGATCGCAAGTAGACGCACACACATGCACACATGCACGCACACACCTGCACCTGATACTGCAGTATTTTATTGCTGCTTACACGACTTTTTTTCCACTGCGACGGGCAGAATCAATAATCGAGTGTAAACAACAAGGTTTTTCGTCTCGTTTCGTTTGTTTCAAATCGATTTTCCCCCAAATCCAACAAAAACAAAAAAAAAACAAACGCGCACTGTTCCTTTTTTTTTTTTTTGGTCAACCTCTTGTTGTTGTTGTTGCAGTTCTGCTTCAATTGCTGTTGTTATTGTGTATACACAAACATACACACACACACACACACACGCGCGAGCAGAGCACAGCACTGACAGTTAGGCAGAGTTGTGTGCGTGCGAGTGGGACGGCACACACGCAATGCTCGTTTTGTTTTGTGTAACGGTAAACGTTAGCACTGGAGCTTTTGTGTGCTTACACGCACACGCAGGCATATGGATGCGTGTGTGTGTGTGTGTGCGCGCGCGTGTGCCTGTGTAGCTGATACTCCTGTTTGTTTGCCTATTTGTGTGTGTGTCTGTGTGTCTGTATTGGTGCTTACCTGGTCACAGCTTTGTGCTTATCAACAATTGTCGCGACCTCCTCGTTACACTCTGCCGCCAGCTCCGCCGCGGCCGACACAATGCCCGCAACAGTGCCAGTGCCTGCTGCTCCTCGTTGTTGTTGTTGTTGTTGCTGTCTCCTCCAAGTACCTTGGGAGGATTGCTGCGACGACGACGACTGCTGCTGCTGCTGCTGGTGGTACAATGTTGCGGTAGGACTGGGGAACACCTTGCGCACCGTGCCGCAATTGTAGCACTTGAGGGACTCCGTGGGATTTATGGTGTTGCACTTGGTGCAGGACCACTGCAGTACCGACGAGATGGTGCCCATATTGCTGCTGAGGCAACAACTTAATCAGAATTCACATTCGATTCGCACAATTCACAATGGTTGCCAGAGCGAGAGCGAGTGTGAGAGCAAGAGCCAGAGCCAGAACCAAAGCCAGAGCGAGAGCGAGAGAGACAGTGACAGATTGACAGAGTGCGAGGGGACGTGGGGGTACGCGGGGGTGCGAGCTGAATGTGTTGGAAGTTGCAGGAAGTTGTTGCAATCGCTTCACAGCCAGCACTGGCGGCACCCGCACCAGTTGATGATAATTGCATTTAACAGTCTCTCACGCCGCGCGCTGATTTATTAATTCGAACTGTTGCACATATTTCGTACAGATTGTGGGCCACAACCTTGTTGTAGATACAGATCCTTAAGCAACAATAAGCCCAGCGCCAGGCACAGCCATCCACTGCTGTCCACCAAAGCTGCGGATGGGCGATAGTTTAGTGACACTGCTCGTGATAGTCGTGCCTGCAGGATATCGCAGCGAATCGGCGGAATCATCAAAGAAAATTTGCTAGTACAGTGGTCAAAAAATGTGACTGTAATATTTAGCATATTATCGTTTTTATTGTGTTGCATGTTATGATCATTTATTTATAATTCGCCTGTTGTCTGCGTTTCAAAAAGTGCTGACATGACAGCTGTGCGCTGCAATATCGCCCATCGCTATAAAACATGCTGTGTGGCCAGACAACGTGTAGGGAAAAATACCAGCAGTGTCTATCGAATCAGGCAGTGTCTTGTGGCAAGGTATCAGGTAAATGTTCTTTTACTTTGTACTTGATTATTTGAAGTTATAATATTTATACTTTTAGCTATAGTATAAATTTTGTTTAAAAAAATAGGGTATATCGATTAATTCCAACGTATTTTTCAATTTCTTACGGTTATTTGCTTGGTTTTTTGTGTGCGCAGTGATGGCCTTAGTTTCAAACAAGTTTCTGAAATTATTTTAAACTAAGCTTAAACGTTATCCTTTTTATTTTTTAATGCGTCTTTAATTTATATTGCACATATCAGCTACCGATAGACACTTTCAATCGATTAATTGCAACGTTTGACATGTGTTTGTTTTCGGTATTTTCCATGTGCGCAGTAATTTTGAATTATTCCGCAAGTATCGATAACTAGAATACCGATACTACTACTACCGATATCGTTGCCCCTCGTGCACCTACTAAACGTGTTTGCTCCGAGATAATAATTATTGCCAGTTGATTTACTCTGCAACGGAGGCATGCTAAAGCAGAAACCCAAGGGTTCTGGCAAACCGGGACCGGGCCAGCGTGCCGGCTCCAAGCGACCGGGCGCCAAGCCGGGCGCGGGGCCACGAGCGCCCCACAAGGCGGGCAAACAGCACAAACAGAAGCGCTCCAAGGAGCATGCGCTGTCCAAGCTGGCGGCGACCGACGCGGAGATCCAGGAGCTGAAGTCCAAATACGAGGCCATCGATGAGAGCAGCATCAAGACATTCGCGCAGTTCCCGCTCTCCAAGAAGACACTCAAAGCTCTCGCGGAGTCGAAGTTCACGACGCCGACGCCCGTGCAGCTCCAGAGCATTGGCCCGGCGCTGCGGGGCAGGGATGTGCTCGGCGCCGCGATAACGGGCAGCGGCAAGACCTTGGCCTTTCTCATACCGGTAAGGCTGCCGGCGACGAGTGCCGCCATGTCATAGCTCATAGTTAACCGATTTCCTCTTCCCCCCAGGTGCTGGAGCATCTGTACGTGAACAAATGGTCCCGCTCCGACGGAGTCGGCGCCATCATCATATCGCCCACGCGCGAGCTGGCCTACCAGATCTTCGAGACGCTGAAGAAGGTGGGCAAGCACCACGACTTCTCCGCGGGCCTCATCATCGGCGGCAAGAACCTGAAGTTCGAGCGGACGCGCATGGACCAGTGCAACATCCTGATCTGCACGCCGGGCCGCCTGCTGCAGCACATGGACGAGAATCCGCTGTTCAACACGAGCACCATGGAGGTGCTGGTGCTCGACGAGGCGGACCGCTGCCTGGACATGGGATTCCAGCGCACACTCAACTCCATCATCGAGAACTTCCCGCCGCAGCGCCAGACGCTGCTCTTCTCTGCGACGCAGACGAACACGCTGGAGGATCTGGCGCGTCTCGATCTGCAGGATCCCGTCTACGTGGGCTATGGCACAGCAGCAGGTCCAACAGCAGCAGCAGCAGCTGAGAGCAGTACCTCCTCCTCCGCCACCGCCGCGTCGGCTGTGCTGGCCGTGCCGGAGCTGCTGCAGCAGAGCTACGTGGTGCTGCCGCTGGAGGAGAAGATCACCATGCTGTGGTCCTTCATCAAGAACCACCTGAAGCAGAAGATCATCGTGTTCGTCTCGAGCTGCAAGCAGGCCAAGTACCTCTACGAGATTTTCTGCAAGCTGCGCCCCGGCGTCGGCCTGCTCGCGCTCTACGGCACACTGCATCAGGATCGCCGCATCGCCATCTACGAGGACTTCCTGCGCAAGAGCCACGTGGTCATGTTCGCCACGGACGTGGCCTCGCGCGGCCTCGACTTCCCCGCGGTCAACTGGGTGCTGCAGCTGGACTGCCCCGAGGATGTGTCCCAGTACATCCATCGGGCGGGCCGCTCGGCGCGCAACAAGTCCCGCGGCGAGTGCCTGCTGGTGCTGACGCCCAGCGAGGAGGAGCACATGATTGCCGCGCTGCGGGACCAGCTGAAGGTGGACATACGCTGCGTGCACATCGATCCCAAGAAGCTCTTCTCGCCGCGCATCAAGATCGAGGCGTTCCTCGCGCAATTCCCCGAGCTGCGCGCCTCCGCCCAGCGCGCTTTCCTCGCGTACCTCAAGTCCGTGTTCCTGATGCGCAACAAGCGCCTCTTCAACGTGCTCAGCTTGGATCTGGACGCGTTCGCGCAGTCGCTCGGCCTGGCCGTCACGCCGCGTGTGCCGTTCCTCGAGAAGCTCAAGTGGCGCCAGAAGCAGCAGCAGCAGCAGGAGACGCAGAAGTCATCGAACTTTGCTGCCAGCGACGCGGAGCAGGACGAGGACGAGCAGGAGGACGATGACTTCATCAAGATCAAGCGACGCGATCACGACGTGGAGGGCGGCGCTGTGGACTTGCAGGAACTGAATGCAGTCAGGCGACAGCAGCAGCACCAGCAGGAGGATGGAGAGGAGGAGGAGGACAAGGAGGAGCTGGTGGTGCCCAAGCGTGAGGCCAAGCTGGTCACCAAAGCGGCGCTGGCCAAGAAGGCGCTGAAGAAGAATCTGCAGGTGAACTCCAAGCTCAAGTTCGACGAGGACGGCCAAACGCTTGGGGATGAGCGCAACCAGATGAGGGCCCTGGCCCTGGCCGCCAAGAAGCAGCAGCTGCTGCAGCAGCAGGACGACGATGGCGGCATCAATCTGATGCTGTCCAAGGCGCTGCTCAACGAGGAGGATCAGTACGACAAGCAGCGCTTCCGCGAGCTCGTCAAGAAGCGCCACAAACTGCAGCGCGAGAAGCTGCGCAAGAAGGCCGAGCAGCAGCAGAGCGAGTCCGAGGACGAGGACGAGGACGCAGAGCAGGAGCAAGAGCAGGCAGCACAATATGAGAGCGAGAGCGACGCGTCTGTGGACCTGTCCTGGCTGCCCGATCCGGACAAGGTGTACGGCAAGAAGGCAAACAGAGCGGAAGTGCAATCCGAGCAACAGCAGGAGGACGAATCAGACGATGATGAGGATGAGGACGAAGACGAAGACTCAGCTGAACCTGTGCACAAAAAGTCCCGAATTACAGACAAGCTGACGCTGCACGATGCGGAGGCGATTGTGGCCAACCTGCTGGCCAGTTAGTAGGTGGCAGAGGCAGGAAGGAAGGAAGAGAAGGAGCAGGAGCAGGCGATGGAGCATTCAGAGAGTAACAGCAGTAGAAATCGAGTGGACTAGCTATACAGCTAGACGGGAGTAGAGGAAGGAGGAGCTGGAACAGCAGGAGGAGGAGCAAGTGGAACAGCAGCAGGAGGAGAAGCAAGTAGAGCTGCAGAAGGAGGAGCAAGTGGAGCAGCAGCAGAAGGAGGAGCAGCTGCAGTAGGGAGAGAAGCAGCAGAGCACAAGGAGCCTAAGCTGTTCAGCTGGGCGGGAGCAGTACCACTCGGAGGAGTGCCACTGAGAGGGGAGGGGGCGGGGCGCTGAAAGAGAAGACCCAAAACTGAACAATAAAAAAACGCGCGTGTAATTCACAATTATTTGGAAAATGCCCACAAATTTATTCGTTTCTTTTCGCACTCCAATGGCCTGGCGCGCACACACACACACACGCACGCACGTATGTATCTATGTGTGTGTGTGTGTGCATGGATATATGTGTGCACATGCACATGTATATAATAAATATGCACACACATACGCAGCAGAGTAGGTGTCTGGGGGAGGGGGAGGCGGGGGGGCTTGGTTATGGCGCGGGTAGTCGATGCGCGATACCCTGCACTGTGGGAGGGAAGGAGTGTTTGGGGGGGCATAAAATTTGCTTTTAAAAATATCATTACACATCACGTCGAATTACATTTTGTTGAGACATATTTTCAGTTTTTTTTTTCGTTTTTGTTTTTGTTTCCGTTTAGCGTATATAAATAAATGCACACACACACATATGTAAATGGGTATATGCCGTTGTGTGCGTGCACACTCGCGTACAAATAATGCAATAGACACACATATCTATACAAATTATACTAAATATTGGTTACGTTTTCTTTTCTTTTCTTTTGTTTTGTTTTGTTTTGTTTTGTTTTGTTTTGTTTTCTGCTTCTGCTTCGCTTCTGCTTTACGCTTTGCTTTACGCTTTTCGCTTCTCTCGACTTGCTTTAAAATGAGTTTCGTTTTTGTTTTAAGTTTGAGGTCCGTTCAGACACAAGATACACAATACAGTTACAGTTACAGTTATATAATTAGGTTCATAAAAAATTAATGCTCAATTACAAGAAATAACACTTAGGCTTATGTTGTCTACGGTTTGGGCTTGGGCTTCGATTTAGTTAAAATACATACGTTATATACGCGCGCTTGTGTGTGTGTGTGTGTGTGGTGGAGTGCAGGGTGTACCTTATCTGTGTGTATGTATCTGTAAATGTGAGTGAGTGTGTGAGTGAGTGTGTGCGTGTGTGTGTGCGTGTTTCCATTTCCGTTTCCTTTATTTGAGAGTAGAGCTCACACACACACACACACACATTTATAATAGCTGCGCGCTGCTAGAGACACTGATAGTAGCTAGGGTATGCGCTCGTCGGTGCCATCGTCTGCTTAGCGCTAATACTTAATACATTTCATCTTTTAGACACAGTTATGCATATATATATGTGTACATATATCATAGAAGAACAAGCATACACGCACACACACACACACAGACAGTTACAAATACTCGCACACACACACACACATACATACGCGCACACACAGCGAGATTCACATTTAGTAGCTGGAAATTGTTTTTGTTTTTGTTTCTGTGTGTGTGTGTGTGTATGGTCTGTATATATATAAAATCTAGCATGTATATAAGTAGCTATATAATGCATTTAGTTAAGAGTTTACACTTGCGTTTAACGTACACAAATACAAATACATTTCAACATACACAATACACAATTAATAAATTTGTTTAACCTCCGCTAAGCCTCCCCCTCCCCCCTCATAGCTGCCAGTCAGCATGCGAGGGGCGGCAGAGAAGTTGGCTGCTTGGCAAACACTATGCGTTTACATATATCACGGAAACACAACAAAGCCATCAATACAAAATACACTGTGCATGTGTGCACATGCGTGTACACACACACGCACACACACACATACATGTATATATAAAAAATAAATATAGCCTACTTAACTAGTTGTTGTTACTGCCTTTTTATACCGCGAATACTTTACACACACACATGCAAATATATACTCGTATATATATATATATCTTTATATATAAATACACACACACACAAATATACTGTTGCGTTTCGCGCTCTGCGTTTACATTAACCGACGACGACAATGGGGGAACACGAGGCGAGAATTGGATTTGCTCGGTTTCGTTTCAGTATTTAATGATCTTTAAACCGATCGATGGGCTGCCTGCTCTCTTATGCTCTCTTATTCTGCTACTGCTTAATCTCTCGTTTCTCTCGATTCTTCTTGTGCTCCTGTCGCGTCCCTATCTAAGCTAGCCTAGGCCTAAACCATAACGAAAGCGTCTTTGCCGCAAAATAGATACGGGAATTGATCGATCATCGTCTGGACAATGTCCTCCAGATAGGGACGCAACTGCTCGAAGTGGCCCATGTCGGTGAAGTCAATGGGTATCAATGTGGGCCACCAGCAGATCGCCAGGTTCTTGCTGTCCATGCTGTTCAGCTTCGAGTTGTCCGAGACACTACAAGGGAGATACAGAGAGAGAAAGAGTTAGCAGAGATCACTGCAAGCTGGCACCAAGATCGGCGCACTTACTGCACAAAGTGCTGGAATATATATTTGAGTATGGCAAAGTTGATGGGTGGAAGCTTCTGCAGCAATGATTTTAAAGCTATCAAACGGCAGCTGCGATCGGTTTTCACCTCGACGTTCAGCTTGGACGAGCCCACACCGCGAGAGCCTGCAACGGAAGACGTATATATTTAGTATATGGTATATATATAGTATATATGCAATCCCGACACTGACCGGCAATCTCCTCCAGCTCCTTGATGATATCCTTGCTGAACAGCGGTGGCAAGCGTTTCGAGAAGAAATCCTTGAGCGCCGTAGCCACCGCATTCACCGGAATGTCCAGCGCATCAATAATAGTATTGGTGTCTGCAAGAGGAAGATACCAGATACCAGATTATATGTAGCACCAGCAGGGACAAGTCAAGACATTTTGTGGGCTTACCCTCCTCGAAGCGCTGGAAGAGCATGTCGACATGCGCTCTGCTGCCCGGTACACGATAGATGCCCTCGGAGTCGAGGCCCTCCTTCTCGATGAACTCGACGCACTTGATGAGGAATATGGGTATCTCATCCTTGTCGGAGGTGATCATCAGCTTGCCGAACTGCGCCTCAGTTGTCTCGGTCAGGCCCTTGGCGTTCTGCTTGAGTTTGCGCTTGAGCTTCTTCTCCTGCTCCTTCTCCTTCTCCTGCAGCTTGCGCAGGCGTGCTGTCTCCTCCTTGATGCGTCGCTTCTCCAGCTTCTCGATGTCCTTCAAGCATTTGGCATTCATGTTGTACTCGGGCAAGTTCTCCGCACCGAAAATTCCAGCGGCCGTCAGCTCCGGCACCATTGAGTACTGCTCAACGAATCGTAGCTTGTAATAATGACACACTCTGATACTACTTATAGTCTCTAGTCTTACCTCTGGCGACTTGTCGCTCTTCATAAAATCGGCTACAACTCCGGACTCGGCTTTTTCTACAACAAAAATAAAAAGTCAAAGCTTAGAAGGGTTTCTATGCCGCACGTGTGTAGTACCAGTCCATACAACTACATAAATAAGTTTAAAAAATGAAGAAAACTACAGCCGGGTGTGCTCGACTGTTAGCTACCACTCACCCACTTTCTGCACTACGACTTACAAATAATTTTGTTAAAGGGAAGCTTTGATAACGTTACGTTTTTATTGTTGTGTTTGTGTTTGTTCGTATAAATTTGTATTATGTTGAAATTGAAAATGTCGCCTTCTGCTAGGCAAAATATATAGTCCCAGAACTTCAAGTTGGCCAACGTTTGTAGTGAACCAAATGACCTAACTCAACTAGAAAAAGTTGACAAATATTACAGTTATTAAATGACTGAATTGGTTTAATAAAGCCACTACCACGGACCACCAGTCGGACGTTGGTGCTATCGATGATAATGCAATTAATAATATATATAGAGAAACACGTCATTTACTTAGTATATTCTGAATATACCTCACTATGTCAATACTGTGGGCAAAAAGTAAGGTGAATATTTTTGAAAGGTCAAAATTCTTTATTTATTCTCCTGAATCAATTTCATCCCCCTCAAAGTAATCCCCTCCCGATAAAATACACTTATTCCAACGTTTTTTCAAATCCTCGAAACAGGCCAAATAGTCGCTTTCCGGTATAGCCATGAGCGCCCCCGTCGATTCCGCTATTATCTCTTCAATCAACTCGAAACGCGTTCCCCGGAGTGGTCTCTTGAGTTTTGGGAATAGCCAGAAGTCACACAGAACCAAATCAGGAGAATACGGTGGTTGCGGAACGAGTGCAGTGTGCGACGTTTTCGGTACCAAACGAGATTTGACTTTTCATAGGCCCAAACGGTCTTTCAAAATGGTTCTCACAGATCCTTCTGATATTCCGATCATATCAGTGAGGTCACTAATAGTCAACCGACGATTTTTGAGCACTAATTCCTTCTAATTCACTTCATTGACGTGTTGGTCATCTGTTGACGTCGATGGTAGTCCGGAGAGCTCCAAGTCATCATCACGTTCCCGACCCTCTTTGAAGTCTTTATAACACTTATAAACATTTTTCTGGGACATGGTAGAATCATCAAAGGTTTTCCGCAACGTCCTCAACGTTTCCGCAGCCGAAATTTCATTCCGCAAACAAAATTTGATGGCACTTCTCTGCTCAATTAAATCAGACATTGTAAAAATCGCCAAATGATGTTTGATTGTTTGGTAAACAAAAGCGTAAATATAGTACTCATACTGACATTGACATGAAATTCCCGCCAAATGTCATCAACAGTCCTGTCGACTCGAGAAAAAAAAAACTAGTTCGTCATCTCAAGCCCACGAATTTTAAATTGAAAATTCACCTTACTTTTTGCCCACAGTATATAGAGAAACACGTCATTTACTTAGTATATTCCGCATAGACCTCACTATGTTAATATATCTATTCTCAGTGGTTGAGTGGTTTCACAATAAAAAGTGTTGGAAAACGATCAGGCAAGAACCAAAAAGAAAAAACACGACACATACTCTTCTCACCTGCTGCTGCAACGGCGGCCATGCGCTGATAGTGCAACGGTATCTCCGGCGGACTGACGTAGGCCCCAAAGGGCGGCACGCGTGGGGTCTGCACCGGTATGCCGACCTTCTTCTTCTTGTTCTTCTTGGTTGGCACCGCCTTCTTGTTGGCCTTGTAGTAGGCGTTCTGCTGGCGCACGCGACGCTCCGTCGAACTGGCGCAGCTATCCGACTCGGTGCAGTCTGTGGGGACGAGCGTGCAGAATTGTGATTAATAGAGTCGAACCACTGTGGTTGCCGATCAAGCGATAGGTATAGAAAGGTCCTTGCCAAACAACTCTCTGCTCTCGCTCTGCTCTCCCTTTAGGATTCGATTATTATGCTATAATTTTGGCTGCAACGCAACTCCGTCCTATATAAAGTATCGATCTAGCCTTGTCCGTTTGTCCGTACGTCTGTTGCAACGCGCACTAGTCTCTCATTTTTAAAGCTATCTCCATAGAAATTGACACATATGCTTCTTTCTTCTGCACGCTGTTAACAAGTTGGAATGATCTAGATCCGACGCATACATCGTATAGCTGCCATAGAACCTATCAGACGATTTTTTTATTTATTAAAAATATAAGTTTTGGTAGTCCGAGGGTAAAGTTTCTTTATGATTTTGTTTTTAAAATTATTATCTGGAAGTAATTCAAAGCGCTTTCTCCACGCTGTCGTCAATCCAAGAAGAATTCGAAGAAAATAATCTAAGTCAATAGTAGGTCTATACTATGGTAACATCAATGCTTGCAAAAGTTTTATCTCTTCAATGGTAGCACCTTCTGTCTCTCTCTCTCTGTTTCTATTACTGTCGCTCTCTCTCTCTTTTTCGCGGTGTCTTCCCAACTCTCTCTCTCTCTCTCTCTCTCTCGCTGTTCTCTCTTACCTTCGTTTTCGTAGATCTGCTCATACTCGGCCAACTCCTCGGAGTCTTCGTCCTCGCCATCGAGCTGGGCGTGATCGTAGCGCTTGGCATCCTGCCCCTTGTCGCCGCCCTCGCAGCCGGCCAAATAGGAGTCGGCCATGCTGCCGCTGCCGCTGCTGCTGAAGTTCATCTTGGCGACGGCATCGCTGACCAGCTGAAAGTTCTTCATGTTCAGCTTGCCCGGTTGCTGTGTGGGTAGCGTGAAAGTTGAGGAGCTCATGGCACAGTTTCGACTGGGCGCTTCACCCACCTTCAACGTCTGGCTGGGGCCCTTGGGTCGGATCTTGTTCAAATTCGAATCGATGTGCCGCCGGCCGGTGGTGTAGGCGTGCGTCGAACCACTGAAATTATTCCAGATCGAGTTCTTGTTCATGTTGCGACGCGCATCGCTCTTATCCTCCAGCCATTCTGCAATTAGCGAGAATCGATTAATACATCATTTGATAAATTGGCTAAGACACTAGCGAGCGGAGCAGAGCACAACGATAACTCTAACACTAGACTAAGGGGATGGGGATGGGGGGTTGGGTTGGGGTTGGGGTTTGGGTTGCCAGGTTTTTGGGGACGCCAGAGTTCAGGGCTCTCAGGCAGAGTTTCTCTAGTACTAAAAGTGCCAGGCAAAACGACGACTCTCATCTGTGTGTTTTCTTGGAGTTGGGTGAGGGGTTTGGGGGTTCTAGGGGTTAGGGCAGCACGTGCATGGATCGGATGTCTGCAGGTGTATGTGTGTATGAGCGAGATAGACAGAGAGAGAGAGAGAGAGCGCGCGGTAGAGATAGAGGGGTAGAACGACTTATCTAGGAGTGGAACATAAGTTTAACCTGCATCATGGGTGGCCAATGAATCCTTCGACCCGCTGACATCCGCTGCTTATGAAATGCATGAATAGGATAAGAAATGAATAAACAACAACAACAAGAACGACAAGAACGAAAATATAATACGCATCGAGGCATCAATTGGTTTAGCTCAGTTGCAGCTAAGTTGTACGTAAAACCGATAATAGATTAGCACAAAGTAAGAGAAATCAATCGAAAAAAAAAATAAATAAATAAAATGCAAAATTGGAAAAAAAAACCAAAAGCTATATACAAAGATCGGGTGGCATATATATAGTGTAGAAACTGATATATATGCACACAAGTCGGATATACATATATATATATTTTTGGTATATATACTGGTGGCGGGGGCAAACAGCAACTGAAGAGAATGGGGATACGAATACGAATGAAGAATTGTACAGTTGAGAGAGAGATACATAGATATAGTTAGAGAGTTAGAGAGCATGATATACAGTTTCATA
Source organism: Zaprionus bogoriensis (assembly GCA_035046045.1). Taxonomy (NCBI): domain Eukaryota; kingdom Metazoa; phylum Arthropoda; class Insecta; order Diptera; family Drosophilidae; genus Zaprionus; species Zaprionus bogoriensis. Next base: position 1,153,644 of record JAWNOI010000021.1, read on the forward strand.
TACAAAATATTGTATTTCATAGCGCATATATAATCATGAATACTATTCAACATTCACAGTTTACGCTTGGCATAGAAAACGAACACAATCAAAATAGGCACAACGAAAAGGAAGAGTACGAAAAGAAAGACTAAGAAGGAACAGACCAAAATCAGGAGAATCGAACGAAGTATGTTTACGATTTATACGATTAAACGAGTATATAATAAGAAAATATTCAATTAGTTAGATTACATGTTATTTCTTCCAAACTTGATTCTGAAGCCGAAACGAATTGACTCTTATATGTGCATGTAATGAGCTGATGATCTGGAGGGGCTGGCTCTGGAGGAGTTGTTGGAGGAGGGAATATCTGGAATCCTGTTTTTGTTTTCGTATTTGGTTTTCAGTTTTTCAACATTTTTTTTTTTGTTTTTTTTTTTTTTTTGATTCAGTTTAGGTTCAGTATATATAATAATTATTTGGTATGCAATAGGCAATGACAACAACGAATACACACACAGAGATAAATCGATATAAAAAAAAACAAAAAACAATTGTTATGGTTAATCATTAATAATATGTTATCGTTATAGAGTATTAGAGATGTATAGAGAGATAGAGAGTAGTACGTATTTGATATTGGTATGTGGTTTTATCGTATATGTGGTGAATGGTACATGGAATACGATGAATATGCGGGCGTAGTATGAATGAATGATACTCGAATTCATTGAGGGTTTTTTTTTTTTTATTTTATATATGGTTCTAGTATGACTCGCTATGCCTTGATTGTTTTCTGTTTGCAATAACAAAATGCCAATAGAGTTCGAGGTGAAGCTAATACCCTGTAATCAGTTGCTTAATAACTTAATAGCTCTGGCTACAGGGTATACGCGCCTGATGAATGATTCACGATAGGTTAAATATGCTTATATATATACAGAGATGTGTGACTGTTCGATTGGAAACTGGTATGACATGATATCGGGTGATTATGATACGAGAGAGAGAGAGGGCGCACGAGCGAGCGAGAGAGAGAGATAGGGTGTCAGATTGGTTGGTCTTTTGTTTTGTTTTCTCTGATCTTTTGTCTTGATCGGGATAGTCGGTTAGACTGTGGGGCAGCCATGATGGAACTTACTTTGATGCAGGTGTTTGGTCTTTTCGTTGTTGTCATCATAGATTTCATCTAGTGATATATCTCTTTCTTCTGCGAACGAACGAGAGAACAAACATGCAAGTGCGTGAGGGCGGGAAACATATCAACATATATGTGTATGTGTGTGTGTGTGTGTGCTGCGAGGGCGTTCAGGGGGCATCAGGTCATTCAATTTACCATTTAATGAGTTGAGAGATCGTGTAGGAAGCATTTCGTAATTCTCACTGCCCGAACCATCGGTGCCGAGCGTACTGGACAGCATATAGCTCTCGTGTCGGGGCGGAGGGCGTGGCATTTGATTAACCGAATTCTCGAGCGTACCCTCACCCGAATCTAAAGTAATTGACTCCTCCACATGCAGATTCTCCACCTCGTACTTGTTGTCCCAGGCGGTCTTCAGGAATGGATTATAAAAAGCAACTGTCCGTCCGAGAGAGAGAGAGAGTAAGTTAGGAAAGGAAGATCGCCAGAGATACGCTTTATCCGGATACTCACACTTGACATACTGATCGGCTGAGAAGGTCATGAAACTGCCCTTGTAGCGATCGGCCAGGGCGTTACCCTCGGTAATGAGAAACTGGCAGATCTCATTGTTGAAGAATGCATTCACGCCGCCGCTCTCCGTCACGGCGACAATCTGTAGTGGAATGTTAGCATTCTGCGCGGCCAAAATGCTGTAGCGAGAAAGGGAGAGAGAGAGAGAGAGAGAGAGAGAGAGCTATAGAGAGTGTTGCTGCATGCTACATGCTATTGCACCCACTTGAGATTGGCCAGGGAGGAGCGTCGCTTGGCCGAGTAGATGTAGATGTAGCCATGGATGAGCTCGTCCCGATACTGGTTGGTGCCGTGGTACGACGACAGTATGAACTCCACGCGCCGCTTCGCATCGCCAATGAAGACTTCCACAATGATGCTGTGCTCGTTGGCCTTGACGCACGTCGACTCGGCAATCAGGGGCTGCACAATGTTCTCGATGTCATATTGATCGCCACAGTAGATGCAGACGAGGATGCGCAAGTCTGTGTGATTGGACGACGGATATGGCTCGTAGCTCTTCATTTCGCTCAGCTTCAGCGAGAGTATGACAATGTTGAGTATATCGTAGACGTATTTCTGGTGGTTCTGCGTGTGGTCGATGAAGTCGCAATGCAGCATCTCGGACAGGCGCATGCCCTCGCTGCGCAGATACTCGACCTCGTTCTCCTTGAGGTCCTGCGGCTGATACACCAGCACTATCGGCAAATTCTCGAACTTGTCCTCCAGCTCCAGATTGCAGAGCAGAGTGCGCTCCAAATTGTCCTTGAGCGTCTCGAACGACTGCTGGTTCGAGTAGACGCAAATGAGACCTGCAAGAGAGGCATATACATGGCATATGAAAATGGATCCCAAAGGGCAAGATCGATCGGTTAGTTCGCTTACCGCTCGAGTAGACATCGATTGCCTTGAAAGCCTCCATGTCGCCGTTGGCAATCCGATAGTTGAGATAATATGTCTGATTCTCGTAGATGTACTCGCCCTTGCTGCCCGTGCAGATGCGTATGTCGTTGAGCAGATCGCTGGCCAGATGCTCGGAGCCGACGATCAGTAGATTCAATGTACGATCGCTGCCATTGCCGGTCGTCTTCCAGCCGCCTCCGCCTCCACCCCCGCCGACGCCGGCGCCACCGCCAACTGTGCCGCCGCCGTGCGACTTGTGATTCCCGGCCGACTTGTCGGACAGCACCTCCTCAATCAGATTATCCACACAGTTGTTGAAGAACGGACAGTAATCCCGTATGGGACAGTGAATGAAGCGAAAGTGCTGAACCAGCATAACGCGTCGCTCCTGATCCAGACGGTCGAGCATCTTGTAGCGTGAGTCCTCCTGAATGACATCCGTTATCTGGCGCACATCCTCCTGCGTGAGAATGTCCAAGTTCTTGAACTGCAGGAAGTACTGTGCGTGCTCCAGCAGCAGCTCGACGAAGTTCTGCTTGCTCTTCTCGATTATCTCGTCCTGGTGGATGTCGTAGATCTGCTGGCAGTCGTGCTCCGACAGCGCCTCGAAGCACTCGCGCCCCATGAACAGCACACGCACCTCCGACAGCTGTTTGCCGGGCGTCACGAAACCGGATTCCTCCAGCAACATCTTGAATTGCTGCTTCCAGCTGCAAGAGCAGAGAAGATGACTCATTAGACCTATTGGAATCTATGACATAATGCGATGGGGGAGCAAAGTCTAAAAATCGAATGCGGAAATGCTCGTTCACTTCAATGCCATATGGCATTATGGCATTATAGTTGTATGGTCGTTCTAGTAGTAGTGTCTACATACCCGATCTTCTTCTTGTCCTGCTGCACGGAGTTCAAGTAGTTGCGGAACACGGTCTCCGCCTCATTGGTCTCGAGCACATCAAAGGGTATGCGCGACTCGTCCTCGGCCGCGTCCATGTCCAGCAGCTCCGTCCAGGTGGCCTGTGGGCACTCGAAGAAGTACTGCTCGAATTCGATGTGATTCTGCAGATAGTTGCGAGCGCACTCCCAGGCGTCGTCGTCGCTGATGTTCAGCGCACTGATGTCCGGCAGCAGATACTCCAGGGCCAGGGCGAACTTGTCCAGATACTGATGCAGTTTCTTGTTGAGATGATCGTCGCGCAGCTTCTTCATGTGGCGACGGAATAGCTTCTGGCCGGCATCGTGTCCGAATATGTTGAGGAACTCGTTCCATTCGCGGTACTGCGATAGCATCTTGGAGCCCTGCGACCACAGTATGTGGTAGTCTGTGATCTGGTTGCGTATGAGCCGCGTGACCGCCTCGGAGCGTGTGTCGAGCAGCTCCTTGCGCGACTTGGCCGACTCCTGATATGAGATGATCTTCACGCGATTCTTCACCTTGTCGATCATCTGGGCGAGCATCAGGAAGGCCAGATCGATGTTAATACTCTCGTGCGCCGACGTCTCAATCAGCTGCACCGTGCTCTTGTAGTCCTTGCGCTGGCTGATCTTCTCCGCCTCGCGGACATACAGCTCGTAGGCATCGTCGTTCTTGGTGGTCACCAGCACCAGCGGCTTCTTGTTCTTCAGTATGTTGGCAATGGCATTCTGGACGAACTCCACCTGCTTCTCGACGCTGCGATTTGGCACGGGGCTCACATCGAAGACAACCACAAAGCCATCGATGCTCAATCTGCCATCGGGCATGACCTTCTGCTCGTACTCCTTCTCGATGCCCAACTGGTTCTTGCATATGTACATTAGCTTCTCCGCCGAGAAGACCTTGGTCGCAGTGCAGCGCTTCAGATACGGATCCATTTTGCCCACCTTGAAGGCCTGGAACGTCGAGTCGTCCATGAACTCCGTCTGCTCGATTATGTTGAAGTTATACTCGACGCCCTCGTCCGTCGTCTTGCGCACCTCGCCCCAGTACAGGAAGTGATCATTGTTCACGATGCGACCGCTGAAGTCGCTCTGGCTGAGCACTGATATGTGGTCTATAAAGTAATCGTCGGCCATGGGCCGCATGAATCTGTTGCACAGGCATGACTTGCCCACGCCAACCTGGCCGCGATCCTTTTCGGTCCCGGATAGTCCAATGACCGAAATGTTGAATTGACGCATCTTGTCGTACCTGTGCCGTCATATATAGAGAGGGTATTAAATAGAGCAGATGGATTGAACTATATATATGTCTTATCACTATTATCTATGCTCTTCTCCCGACATCTGGAACCGCAAGGGCGGAAGTAATGAGAGAATATAAAAAACGTATGTACTATATATAGATATAGATGTATGATTCTGAACCTAATCAGTTTCAAGTTTCTAATTGGTTACCAAAATTAAATATTTAGGAATCCCCAGTTTAATACATTAATTTTTTGTTCAATATATTTACCCACTTATTTTAAAACCCTTTTTAATTAATCGAAAGGTTTATATTTTTTGCACCTAAAGCTCAAGGTTGATTTATCCAATATTTATATTGAATTTGGATTTTAAACAAGGTTGACACAGCGCATATATACTACATATATATATTGGATTTGTGGAACCTTGAAATGTATATAATTCCAGCGATTTCACAGCTTCCCAGACCACATAATCGCGAGAAGGTGCTGCTATCAACCGTTTTACAGGGTATGATATGCGGAAAAACCCACAGAACAACAACAATTAAGCCAACCACAATAATAACAACACTAACAACAACATGAGCGAGTGAGAAGAGCAGAGCAGAGCAAGAAGCAGAAGAGGAGGCAAAGTAATTGTGAATTGGTCGCACAGGGATACATCCACGGCTGGACATCTCCGCTGAGAGCAGAGCACTGAGAGCAGAGCCTGCGCTGCGCGTACACACACACACACATACACACACACACACATACACACACACACACTGACACACAGAAACACACAGCCGGCGAAGGCAAATGCAAATTACCACCTGCCTCCGCCCCCCCTTACCCAGCGCGACAGCAGCCTACCCCACACACGCACACACACACACACACACGCACACACACACACACACACGCACACATAGACTTGATAGCAATATGTAGAGTCGTTGCAAAATCTGCTTTTCTGCATTGGTTTATTTCATTGCACACACACACACACACGCACGCACCTTTAGTTTAACATTGGCATTATTATTTATGATTTAACTCTATTTAAGCGATTTTTCTTTGGTTTTTCACGAATTTGTCTGCAACAAAATGAAAATCCTTTTCGCCTGCTGCTGCGCTGCTGCGGCTGACAAACGCAACTAAAGCTAGAAACCGAGAGAGAGCGAGAGCGAGAGCCAACTGACTGACCAGAGCAGAGCAGCACTGGGCTGCACAGCAGGTGAGTGCGAGCGGGAAAGCGAGCTCTCATTGCGCTCTCTCGCGCTGTCAGAGAGAGCGAATCGTTTCGTTTTCGGCTATGGCCAAATGTGGGTGGCTTGCTGCTGTTGTTGTTGCTGTTGTTGCATTTTTGTTACTGTTATCCTGCTCTGCAGCACTCGTTCTTCGTTCTGTGAATGAACGCAATTGCAACTGTATGCGAGTGCATGTGCGCGTGTGTGTGTGTTTGAAGCTGAGTTTTGTGTACACATGTGTGTGTGTGCTTGTGTGTACTTCAATAAAGCAACAACACTCGAAACTTTAATTGAGTTTTTCCGGCTACACAAATATGCAGCAGAGCAACTGTAAAAAGCAGAGTTGCCACCAACAACTACACCCCAACTTGCAACTGCAACGGGATGGGGGGGAATGGGGGAAAGGGAGCTGCAAGTGCAGCACGCAGAATCAACGAATTCATGCAGAGATGTGCCAAGTTTCCCAGCAACAGATTTCCTGTACAATGCTTGCATGTGTGCGTGCGTGTGTGTGTGTGTGTGTGTACGTGTGCACATTCCCGGGCTGCACAAGAGCAACAACAATAACAATAGCAACAACTACGATAACGACGACGGCGACGACCCTTGTTTAAAAAAACTCTCTTCCTTAGCTCTTCGCTCTTCACTCTTCACTCTGCTCGCGCTCTCACACTCTCACTCTCTCTCTCTCTCTCTCTTTGTCTATCTCCTGCTGTGAGCATGAACCGTTTTGTTGCTGCTGCTGTTGTTGTTGTTGATGGTTCGCCTTGATTGCAGCAGCGGGAGGGGAGGGGGGTAGAGAGTGAGCGAGAGAGAGAGAGAGAGCAGTGGAAACTATTTGCACTGCATGTGCAGCGAATGCTTAAATTCCACAGAGTTTAAGCCAAGTTTGTTGCATATTGTTAATACTTACTACAGGCCACGAGCAATGGGGGCAGGGAGGGACGGCGACACTGTGATTACCTGCAGTTGCGCACAAAGAAGCGGCCAAGTGGGCAGCAGCAGCAAAGAAACAGCAGCAACAACAACAACGACAACAACAAGAACAACAACAAGAGCAGCTCTCAGACGCTAGTGTTCGATTCACCGATTCCGATTCCCGATTCCGTTTCCCGATTCCCGTCGTGTATTCGTTTCGTGCATGTGTGTGTGTGTGTGCATGTGGATGCTGCGAATGGCATCCAAAAAACTTCTTCTAATACTCCTTTGGCAGCAGCAACAGCATCCACTAACACACACACACGCAAGCACATGCACAGACACAGGCTCACACATCAACTCACTCACTCACTCTCACTGTATATTTGTGCACACACATACAATCAATCGTATGCAATCACAGTTTTCCTTATGTTTATGTGTGCGCACTGATAATTTCTGGTAATTGGGCAGCTGCGGAACTAAGAAATCTGCAACAAATTGGAGTTGTGTACACTTATTTGCTTTAATTATTTTCCAACCAACAAAAACAACAACAGCAGTTGCACACACTCACACACACACACACGCACGCACACAGTCAAACGCGCGCAGAGGAGGAGAGCGAGAGCGTGTATACAACAAGACAATTACGAATCAGCATCGTAAAATACAACAAAAAAAAAAAAGAAGCGAACAGAGAGCGGGACAGAGAGAGAAAGAAAACTTCCGACGCAAGTGAAAATTTCGAGGCGTAAACGGCAATTGGGAATTTCGTACACATCCTGTATGAAGCGTTGCGTTTATTTACTCACAATTATTGCACTTGCACAGCTCCAATGCGTTTCTCGAAACGTTATAAAAATTAATAAAAACTATTTTTATATACTATTCCACATCCGAGCTTCAATCTGCAAAACAATCTGAGCTACAAATACAATCGATGGCAACTAACAACTGCTATCGATGGTTCGTCGCACATTTCTGCTCGCTGCGCCTATCGATGGTCGTGAGTGCAAACAAAACGAATCCCAGTTATCGATACTAACGATAAGTGCATGCAGCTCGAGTTGCGCCACGAATTAAAACAACAATAAATTTGAGGAAAACAACAAAAGCAAGTGCAATTAGAAGCTTTCACTAAAAAATTTATATATATTAAAATTATTTATGCGCTTTGCCAGCTACACCCTCCGCTCCCCCGTTCGAAAAACGGTTTTATTTGAATTTTGGAAAGTAAACAAAACGAATTTTAATTGTGCTCAAATCTTTATTTTGTTTTCGCATTTTTTGTTTGTTTGTTTGTTTATTAATTATAAATACATTTAATAAAAAAAAACCTAAATAATGGTAACGCTTAGATGTTGTTGTTTTTTTTCTCAAGAAATGAAAATATCTCATTTTGTTTTTTTTTGTTGTTTTTTTTCGATATACTCATATGCGTTTCTAAGCCTTGACGACGTCTGAGATGCTGCGGATGAGATGAAATTTAGGGATGGCAGTGGTTCTCCAAGCGAGCAACTGCTGCCGGCGCTGTCGCTGCGAGGACAACTAATAATAATAATAATGATGGCATCGATAACAGTTGCGTTACATTACAAGTTCGATTGCAAACCCGATTCCGAGTCCGGCTCCAACTCCGATTGCAATATCGATTGCAGCTCTAGCTGCAGTCCGAGTTCGCTCCTAGCACTTGCGCTTGGGCGTGCGCCGTTTGACGCCGCAGTTGTCCACCTTCTTGTTGCCCTTGGCAATGGCCAGCAGCTTCACCAGCTTCTTGTGCGAGTCCCCAACGATCCAGCCGTGCTTCTGGTACTGCTCGCTGTCATCGAAGTGCTTCGACTGCGCCGGCAGCACTTGTTGCTGCTGCTGCTGCTGTTGTTGTTGTTGTTGTTGCTGCTGCTGGTGTTGGTGCTGCAGTTGCTCCTGATGCTGCTGCTGCTGCTGGTCCACTGCGTCCGACCGCGCCGCTGCATCCAGCTCCGCCTGCTTGGCGACGCGCCCGAACTCGTCGTCGCTGGAGCTGCTCCAGTAGTAGAGCTGCTTCTCGCTCGCCGGACGCTTCCTGCGCGCCGGCGAATGGCGATTCGCCTGCGACTTGCGCTTCGACTTCAGGTTCTTGTTGCTGCTGCTGCTGTTGTTGTTGTTATTGTTGTTGTTGGCGGTGGTGGTGGTGCTGGCTGCCGCCGGAGCTGCCGCGCTGCTGCTGCGCGACTTCTGCTTGGACTCCACGTAGTGATTCATCTCCTTCAGCTGCTGTGCAGGAGCTGCCGCTGGCTGTTGCTGCAGTTGCTCCGCCGGCGGTGTCGGCTCTGGCAGCGGCTCCTGTTGCCGCCGGCTGCGCGTGCGCTGACTCGAGCGATCCCCGGCAGCAGCAGGCAGTGGCACTGGCACTGGCGCCGGTTCTGGCTCCGGTTCCGGCTGCAGCTGCTTGCCACGCCGCTTGCCCGCCGGCGCCGGCGCCGTCGTCGCCGCTGCCTTCTTGGGCGCCTTGGGCGCTTTGGCCGGCTTGGCGGGCGTCTTGGCGCGCGACGCCTTCGTCTTGGCCGCCGGCGGCTGCTCCTTGGCATTGGATGCGCCACGCGGGCGTGCGCGCTTGGCAAGCTGTGGCTGCGGCTGTGCCTGTTCCTCCGGCTGAGCCTGCTCCAGCTGCTCGAACTGCTCCTTGCGACTCTTGCGGCTCTTGGCGCTGCTCACGGCGGGTGCTGGCATGGGCTTGGGTGCGGGCGGCTCGGCCAGCTCGCTGGTCTTGCGCTTGCGCTTCTGCTCCTGCTGCTCCTTCTGCTCGATCAGCGCAATGATGTCCTTGGTGGAGAGGAACTCCTCGTACTCGTCGGAGCTCCATGTCTCCACCAGCTTCTTGGGCCGGTTCGTGGCGCAGCGGCGCTTCGACTTGCGTTGACCCTCGTCGATGAGCTGCTCGATCTCCGCGGTGCTCATGCCCAGCTCCGTCTGCAGCTTGCTGAGATCCTTGCGCGGTTTGCGCGCTGCGGCTGCGGTTGCGGCTGCAGCTGTGGATTTGCGCGTGGCGTTCGCCGTGGACTTCCTGCTGCTCGCTGCCGCCTTGCTCTTCTTGGCCGGCGCCGGCATGGCAGCTGGCGGCGCCGAGGCTGCTGTGGCCACCAGCGGCTCCAGCTGCGCCAGCACTGGCATGGCCCAATGATCCACCGGCGAGGCGGCTGACACCGGCGTCGGTGCCGGCGCTGTGGCAGTTGCTGCGGGCACGGCGGGAGGAGCAGGCGCAGCTGCCGCTGCTGGCGGCGCTATCACTGCAGCAGCAGCTACAGGAGCTGGAGGCGGCGCGGGGGGCTGCAGCTGCGCTTGGGGCTTGGAGGCGCCGCGCAGCTCGTCGAAGAGCTGATCCAGCTGCGCCTTGTCCTTGGGCGCACTCTTCACTGGGGGCGGCAGCTTGGCGGGCGCCAGCACGGAGCACGTCTGGACGGGATTCGTCGCCTTGGCGCTACTCGCATGCTTGAAGATGCGCCCCATGATGAGGGACTTGTTCTCGAAGGTCTTGGCCGTGGCGCGGCTGGAGCTGCTGCTGCTGCTTCGGCTGCGGCTTCTGCTGCGCTGCGAGGCCGACGACGAGGAGGCGGACGAGCTGGAGCTGCTCGTGTGGGAGTTGCTGGTGATGGCGTTGCACACAGCCGCCGCTGGCTTCAGCTGCTGCTCCGCATGGTGCCGCTGCTGGTGCTGTAACGGCAGCTGCTGCGCCTGCAGCTTGACGCTGTCCGCATCCGCATCCACTTCGGCATCGCCATCTCCATCTCCATCCCCGTCGCCATCGACATCCTCGCAGCTGAGCGTGCCGAAGTCGTAGTCATCGCGGTCCGAGTAGCTTGCCGTGGAGACGCTGTTGTTGTCCTCGGTGAGGAGATTCACGCTCGTCTTGGGCTTCTGGAACGTTATGCTGGCCTTCTCCTCCAGCCCAATGTTCTTGAACGGGCGCTCCGGAATGATGATGCGCCCGCAGGCCGGCGGCAAGGTGGCACTGCTCGCCGCTGCCGTCGCCGCCGTCGCCTTGATCAGCGACGAGGCGTGCATGATGGTCTTGGAGGACGTGGAACTCTGCTGCTCGGTCGCAGCCGGAGCTGGAGCCGGAGGGATTGGCTGATGCTGTTGCTGCTGCTGGTGTTGCTGTGGCGAATCTGACACTGAGCTGCCCTGCCCGCTGGGATTGTAGTCGACGCCCGGCGGCTTCTCGCTGCCCAGCGCAATGTCCGCCAGCTCCGTGAGTTTGCACACGGCTCGCGCGGATGACTTAGCCAGCTCCAGGTCGACCATGTCCACCAGCTGCAGCTGCGTCACGTTCGTCTCGTAGCCCTTCATGGCGGCCTTCGTCTTGAAGCGCGACGTCGTCACGGACACCGCCGAGAACTGCGACATGGCCGAGTAGCTCGGCGAGAGGCGATGCTGGGGATGATGATGATGATGATGCTGTTGCTGCTGCTGCTGGTGGTGGTGTTGGTGTTGGTGGTGTTGCTGCTGCTGCTGGTGATGATGGTGGTGGGCATGATGTTGCTGCTGCTGCTGCAGGTGTTGCTGTTGCTGCTGCTGCTGCTGGTGATGATTGCTGTCGTTGGCAAAGAGTACAAATTAATACCAAACTCAAAGCTGTCAAAAACAGAGTGCAGAGTGCATATATATCTTTATATATATTCCTGATCATCAAATTGATTTTACTATTTTTGTGAGCTGCGACACAACATTATCCATTTTTCTCGATTACCTGGCAGCTTTGTATGGGTAATACGTTTATATTTAGCAGTTGCTCATTTACACCAGAAATTCGAGTATACTACTGTGGGCAAAAAGTAAGGTGAATTTTCAATTTAAAATTCACGGGCTTAAGATGGCGAACTAGTTCTTTTATTTCTCGAGTTGGAAGGACTGTTGATGACATTTGGCGGGAATTGCATGTCAATGTCAGCATGAGTACTATATTTACGCTTTTGTTTACCAAACAATCAAACATCATTTGGCGATTTTTACAATGTCTGATTTAATTAAGCAGAGAAGTGCCATCATATTTTGTTTGCGGAATGAAATTTCGGCTGCGGAAACGTTAAGGAAGTTTGGGGATGGCCTTTGGTGATTCTACCATCGGTTGACTATTAGAGACCTCACTGATATGATCGGAATATCAGAAGGATCTGTGAAAACCATTTTGAAACACCGTTTGGGCCTACGAAAAGTCAAATCTCGTTTGGTATAGAAAACGTCGAAAACGTAATTGAAGAGATAAAAGAAAAATCGACGAGGGCGCTCATGGCTAATCCGGAAAGGGACTTTTGGTCTGTTTCGAGGATTTGAAAAAAACGTTGGCATAAGTGTATTTTGTCAGGGGATAAAATTGATTTAGGAGAATAAATAAAGAATTTTGATTTTACAAAAATATTCACCTTACTTTTTGCCCACAGTAGTATGCTACATATATGTATTACAATTATATGAGCATTTTGCCAAGTACTCTTAAGGCCGGGCCAAATCGACTCATTTGCTCGTACAGATCAAGAATATATAAGCTAGGTCTCGCGAAATAGTTTGCAATTATGCAAGAATCAAAGCATTTGCTCATATAGATATTAAATATATAGGCGTAAGACGACCTCTTTCATGATAGATCCAGCCATTTGACCAGATCAAGAATATATATGTATATGCTATAACCACACGCTTACTCTCTCTCTTTCTTTCTCTGTCTGTCTGGTCTTTTTACACTTACGTGGGCGTCGGCGTAGGCGTGGCCGCTGCTGGATTACGAAACAGCTGCTGGATGACAGGCTGATGGGATACAGCTGGAACTGCAACTGGAACCGGAACTGGCAGCGGAGCTACTGCTGCTGGAACAGGCGCTGGCTCCGGTGGCTTACGCCCTGCGCTGACAATCACCGAAGGCGTTGGCGCCGGTGTTGCTGTCGCAGTGGGCGTGGCTGGCCTTGCTGCCGTAGGCGTAGCCGTGGGCAGACGCGGCGTTTCGGCGCTCTTTAGAATGTTGCAGCACTCGTAGAAGAGACGCTCGTCCGGATTGAGGTTGAGGCGGGCAGTGCTGTGGGCGGGGCTCGAGTGTTGCTGCTGCTGTTGTTGTTGCTGCTGCTGCTGTTGTTGGTTGTCGTGCAGGCGCAGACTCTCCTCGGTAATGACGTGGGCGGGCATGGAGGCGGGGGGTGGCGGCACAGCAGGCCGCACCTGAGCTGGCGGCATCAGCACCGAAGCGCGCAGCTGCTGCAGCGGCACAGCAGAATCGGCAATGTTTGCTGCTGCTGCTGCTGCAGGCAGTTGCAACTGTTGCTGCTGCTGCTGCTGCTGCTGCTGGTGTTGCGGACTCGTCGGCGCCGCGTTGCTCTTGGACTGCAGGTACTCGAGCTCCGAGAGCTTCGACACGTGCGCCAGCGTCATGTTGTGCTTGCTCAGCGACGTCGCGCTGAAGAAGCTCTTGCCGCACAGTTGACACTCGAACTTGTCCGCCTCCCCGGCGCCCAGCTGCGAGCGCGAGGAGCGCTTCTTGGGGCGACGCGTCAGCAGCACGCTGCGACGACGACGGCGCCTGCGCCGACCGCCGGCACCGCCGCGTCCGAGATCCTGGGAGTAGCTCGTGTAGACGCTCATCTCGTCGTCCAGGTCCATGTCGAGCATCTCCGTGTTGGTGTTCTCGTCGTCGTCGTCGTCGAAGTTCGAGTGCTCGTCGTTGAGATTCGGCGCGCTGCGCACGCTCATCGAGGTGGGCGGGCGGTAGAACTTGTCGTTCTCCTCGTCCTCCTCCTCCTGCCCGGCCTTGTCCTGGTCGAACTCGTCGTGCGCGAACTCAAAGTCCTCGTTCGTCGCCGACATGATCTTCTCGTTGACGTTCTTCGCGATCTCCGTCAGGTAGTTATCCTCCTCCTCCAGATCCTCGCCAGCGGCGACCGCATGTTGCTGCTGCTGCTGCTGTGAGTGTTGCTGCTGTGTGTGTTGCTCCTGCTGCTGCTGCTGTTGTTGCTGCTGCTGCTGCTGCTCCTGCGTGGGTTCCTTGTGTATGTTCTTGTTGAGCCGCGGATCGCGGCTGTAGGTGGGCGCTGCAGCGGCAACTGTTGCTGGCGGCTGCTGCTGTTGCTGCTGCTGCCGCTGCAATTGTTGCTGCTGCTCCTTCTGCAGTTGCTGCTGGCGCTGCAGCTGTTGCTGCTGTTCCTTCTGCTGCTGCTGCTCCTTGGCCGCGCTGCACAGTATGCTGGGGCGCAGTATGCAGCTGCTGGGGGGCGTGACCGCCTTAGCTGCAGCTGCTGCTGCCGCCGCCGCCTCCTTGGCCTGCAGCTGCTTCTCAATGCCGATGGAGAAGGACTCGAGCGAGGACTTCAGCGCGCTGATGTTGGTCTCGGCGGGCGCCTTGCCACGCCCACGCCGGTAGTAGCAGCTCTGGCGACGCTTAGGACGACCACGTGTCGGCGTTGGCGGCGTCGGCGTCGTCTGCTGCTGCTGCTGCTCCACTTTGCTGCGCTTGTTGTCAGCAACTGTTGCCGCTGGCGGCTGCTGCTGTTGCTGCTGCTGCAGGCTGGCGGTGCGCTTGGTGCTGGACATGAGCAACATGCCCGTGAGCAGCAGGTCCTCGCTCTTCTCGTACGCCAGGTTCTCCAGCTTCTTGAGGTTGTCGCGGCGTGCGTTGTCGATCTTGAAGCTCTCGAGCAACTGATCCGCCACGATGGCTGCCAGTTCGTTTTTGCGCCGGCGGCGCTGCTTCTTCTTGGTGTCCTCTTTGACGGGCGCAGCGGCTGCCTGCTCCTCGGGCTGCTGCAGTTGCTCCTGCGCTGCCTGCAACTGTTGCTGCTGCTGCTCCGCCTGCTCTAGCTGCTGCTTTTGCTCCTCCTTCTCCTCCTGCTTTTCCTGCTGCTGTTGCTCCTCCTGCTGGTGCTGCTGCTGCGGCTTCTCCTCTGGTTCCCGCTGCTGCTGCTCCTCCTCCAGCCTGTGCTTGGACTCCTCCTCGCCCAGCTGCGAATTGGTTGGCGCCTGCGCCAGCTCCGACTGCGCCAGGCTGTGGAATCCCGACGACGTGTTGTTGTTGTTCATGTTCATGTTGCTGTTGTTGTGCTCCTCCAGCAGCATGCTGCTGGGCGTGGCACTGCGTCGCATTGCTGCTATCGCTGCTGCTGTTGTCGGCGGCGCCACGGAAATCACCGATACCGCCATGGCGGGCGTGGCAGTGGGCGGCGGCGTTACAGCAGCAACAATTGCTGCCGGCTGCTGCCGCGTCTCCAGCTTTGCAATCGTTGCTGTCGCTGTTATTGCGATCTCTGGCTCTGGCTCTGGATCCGGTGAGGCCGGCGTCTCTGGCAGCGGCATAGGCGTCGGACTGGGCGTGGCTGATTTGGCCACTGGCAGCTGCAACGGTGTGACCTCAGCAACTGTTGCTGTCGGTCCGTTCTGTGGCAATTGCTGGAATTTCTTCATTGGCAACTCGGCTGTGGGTGTCGCTGTGGGCGTGGCCGTGGGCGTTAGCAGCAGCGCCGAGCGGCAGTCGATGGTCTTGGAGCGCATGCTGCGCTTCTTTGGTGTTAGCTGCTTGGTGGCACCGCCAGCAGCAGCAGCATCAGCAACAGTTGCTGGCGTTGTGGAGAACAGCACGCCGGCGCTGGGCGGCGTCAACAGCAACTGTTGCTGCTGCGGCGGCAACTGCAGCTGCAACTGTTGTTGTTGCTGTTGTTGCTGCTGCTGTTGCAGCTGTAATTGTTGCTGCTGTAACTGTTGTTGTTGTTGTTGCAGCAGCAGTTGCTGCTGTAGCTGCTGCTCCTGTTGCTTCTGCTGCTCCTGTTGCTTCTGCTGCTCGAGCTGCTGCTGTTGCTGCTCCTCGTCGTCCTGCGCCTGCACGGCCAGAATGACCGAGTTGATGGCGTCGTCGATGTGATTGTTGATGACTTCGTCCATGCGCGGCACGCACGGCTGCTTCTCCTTCTTGGCGGACAAGTCCGCGCCGCGCTTCTTGGCCGGCGCCTTGGGCGTGGCCGGCAGCGGCGCCGCAGGCGCTACAGCTGCAGTTGCTGCTGCTGCTGCTGCTGCTGCAGTTGCTGCTGTTGCTGTCTGTGGCGGCAGCGGTAGTGGCAGCACGGGATTCCTCACTTGGGGAATCTTCAGCAGATCCAAATTGGAATAGTAGTGCGCAGCGGCGGCGGCGGCAGCTGCTGCCTCATTGCTGTTGTTGTTGCTGCTGCGAGGTGGTGCAGGCGCCACCAGTTGGCGCGTCAGTGGCAGCGGCAACCCTGGCAGCGGCAACTCCGCTGCTGGCGAGGATTTGCGCTGCGATTTCTTGGACAGATCCAGCGGCTGCATCTCCTGCTGCATGGCCTCCAGCTGCAGCAGATTGCGCGCCTCGAAGCCGCAGATCGTTTGACGACGCGCGGGCAGCGCATTGGCAGCGCGTTGCTGGTGCTGCTGCTGCTGCTGGTGAGCATGTTGCTGATGCGCCTCCATGGCCTGCGGCAGCGGCTTGACGTGGCTGAGATTCAGCGGTTGCTGCGGGTCCAGCACAAAGCCCGGCGGCAATTGCTGCGACACAGGCAGATACAGCGGCAACTTGGGCAGCAACATTGCAGCTGCTGCTGCTGCTGCAGGTGGTGCGGGTGCAACTGCAACAGTTGCTGCTGCTGTTGCTGCAGCAGGCGCTGGCGGTGGCAACTTGACTACGGGCAGTGCCACGGGTACGGGCACGGGCAGGGGTAGAGGCAGCGGCATGGGCAGCGCTGCAGCGGGCAGCGGCGCAGTTGGTGGCAGCGCTGGCAACTGTTGCTGCTGTGGCAGCGGGAGCTGCTTGACAGGCATTGCTGCTGCTGTTGTTGCTACCATTTGCTTGGTTGCTGCCTTGGTGGGCGTGGCACGTCGCTGTGGCGGCAGTGGTGTCACCACGGGTTTGACTGCAGCAGCAACTGTTGCCGTTGTGGGTGTGGCTGTTGTTGTTGTTGCTGCTGCTGCAGCTGCAGCAGTTGCTGTTTTCGTTATTGCTGCCACGGCGCGTGTTGTTGGCGCTGCAGCAATTGCAACTGTTGGTGGTGTTGCAACTGTTGCAGTTGCAGGTATTGCAACTGTTGCTGTTGTGGGTATTGTTGGTAATGCAACTGCTGCTGTGACTGAGGCTGAAACTGTTGCTGTTGCAGCAACTGCTGCTGTTGTTGTTGCTACTGTTGTTGTCACTGCTGTTGTTGTCACTGCAACTGTTACTGCCGCCTCGCTGGGCGTCTTTATAATCCGCCTTGAGATCGCTTTGCGCTTGGGCGTCTTCGGCTGCAACTGTTGCTCCGCCACCGGCAACGGCAGCAGCGGTGTTGCCGTCGTCGTCGTTGTTGTCATTGTTGACGTTGCTGTTGTTGTTGTCGCCTCCTTCTCCGCCGGCTGCTGTTCAGTCTTGAGCTTCTCCTCCAGCTTGCCCGTCAACATGGCGATGCAGTCGCTGATGCGTTTGCTGCGCTTCAGCAGCGGCAACTGTTGCTGCTGCTGTTGTTGTTGTTGTTGCTGCTTGTTGGCTGCTGCTGTTGCTGTTGGCACAGTTGTTGCTGGCGCTGTTGCAGTTGCTGCTGGCGCTGGCGTTGTTGGCGGCGTTGGCATCAGCTGCTGCTTGCTGCTGGGCGTGGGCGATGCAACAGTTGTTGCTGCGCCTGCAACTGTTGCTGTTGATGATCTTGTTGTTGTTGTTTCACTGGCAGTGCTTAAACTAGTTGCTGTGGTTGTTGCTGTTGCTTTTGTTGTTGTTGTTGTTGTTGTTGCCGTGTTGCTCTCAGCAACCTCTGCTGCTGCTGCTGTCGTTGCCTCCGGCGCGAGCTTGACCTGCCGCTGCTGCTTGCGCCGATTGCGTCGCTGCTGCTGTTGCTGCTGCTCGGCAGCAACAATCGCCGCTGCCGCAGCTGCAGCCGCTGCCGCCGTCGGCTTGGCACGCACCAGACGCGCTCTGGCTCGCGTGTTGCGCAGCGCGTGCTGCGGATGATGGTGGTGGTGGTGATGGTGGTGCAGATGATGATGGTGGTGGTTGTAGAGCTTCTTCGCAGCGCCGCTGCGCGACAGCAGCTGCTTCTTGCCGGGCTTGCCGCCGGGCTTCTTGGAGCGCAGCTTGTTGTCCGTCGGGAAGATCTTCTTGCAGACGCGCTTCGGCGGCAGGTTCTCCAGCATCTTGCGTATCGATTCGGCTGCAAGTGGACGAAGGGAAAGGAGTTAAGTACGCTGATGCATGAGGAAGGTCAGTTGAGAAAACTATTGGGAGTCCTCTAGAGACGGTGCTCATCCATCTGGGATTCGAGAATCAACGGAAGGTACTGCTCTCATCTGTCAAGTATTTAAGAAGCCAGAAATCGAGTACATACTTGAAAAGCAAGTGCGACTTTCCTTGCATATCCAAAAACCGAAAAGGGAATAAGACGAAGCCTGTTGATACTCTTCTGATTGAACATATTAATCCTACTTTCGTTACTGCCGTTTTTTAGTGAGGATTCAAGAATCGAATCAGGATTCTAGTTTTAGCCGAAATGTTAATAAACCCCTAATTTATCATGGACTTAGCAATAGGAATGGGGGTTAATCCAATTGGAAAAGCTATAAAGACTTCTCTTGATACTAATAAGGGTAGCATAATTAAATAGAGGCTAAAGCGAATCGGGATGCCTATTGATGCTTTCGATACTGCTACAGACATTCAACAATTAAACAGGGCGCAAGGATCCAGCAATGGAAGAGGAGTTTTAGTCAATTCAGAGCCAAATTGAGCATCCCTCTTTGATACTGGTGTCTTCTAACAAGCTAACTAGATTCGCATAGAGGGAAGACCTTACACAGCAAGGGTATAATAGTCGCATAAAGGGTTGAACTGTTAATACACCTTTAATTTAACAACGATCCAATAATTAAAAAGAGGTGAAGTGAGAAAACCGTCATGGACTTCTTAAGTCACCAAAGATCCAAAAATTGGTTAGGGTCTTAAGCTAATTGGGAAAACCTATTAAGATCCTTCTTGATACTACTACTACTATTCAAGAAATTAAGAATTGTATGGAAGGCAGTCTTCCAATCTCTTCACTTTATATAGCTGACATTCACCAATGATTCAAGATCCGAATAAAGCGGTAAAGCCAATTGGAAAGGCTTCTTCATACCGTTTCGATTCAACTAGGATTCAATAATCGCACAGTTTTAGAAATCAAATTGGAAAGCTTTGTTGTACTACTATCACCTAAAAAAAATCGCAAACCGCATAGGAGCTAAAACTAATTGGGAAATTTCTTATCATGCTCTTGTCATCCATCAAGGATTTAGCAAACGAAAGTGGAATCTAGTTGGAATTTATTTTGATACGATAGAAGCTAGAAAATTCCGTTATCTCCCAGGAATATCTTACGACAACCTCTCTCGAAAAGACAACTATTACTATCTGTCAAAATCAATTGTGAACCTTTCGAAGACAACTTAAAGTTAGAGAGAATCTTTTGAAGACAACAACTAATCAAAGTAAACTTTGAAATTGCGTATTTTTCGAGGTTAACTTCGAAACTTTCGTAATCAACTGGGAATCTTTCAAAATCAACGCCGAATCTTTCGGATGCAACTATGAATCTTTCGAAGTTAATTGCCAACGCAGAATTTTTCGAAAATAGCTGCGAGTCAAAGTCAATTACGAATCTTTCGACTTCAATTAAATATTTTTTGAAACTTTCGAAAACAAGTGCGAATCTTTCAAAGCAGCTATAAACCTTCCAAGATTTTCGAGTATCCTTCAAATATAATTTTCGAAATCAACAATAACCCTTCCAAGATACTTTAAATCCTTCAAAGATCACTGCGAATCTTTCGAAGTCAACTGCGAATCTTTTCAAGCTTCCCACTTGTCCCGCTCCCTGCTCCCACTGAGACTCACCGTCGCTGGGACGTTGTCGCGGTGGCGTCTTGGTCTTGTTCGAGTCGGAATTCGAATTGGAGTGCGAGTTCGAATTGGAGCAATTCGAGCCGCTCTCCTCGGAGGCATCGTTGTTGCTGTTGGTGCTGGGGGGCAGCTGCTCCTTGACCACATGGCACTTCTTGCTGTTCTTGCGGGCGAGCAGGTGGGCGAAGTGCTTCGCCTGCTGCTTGTTGCACGCGGTGCGGCGCTTCTTGGAGCCGCAGTAGTAGCGGTACTTGCGCTTCTTCGCCAGCGACCAGACATAGTCGCCGGAGCAGTCGAGCATGTGGCGATAGAGATCCATGAGGCCGCTGCACTTGCGGCCACATTTCGTGCAGCTCGAGCTGAGTGAGCTGGAGCTGCACGGCGAGCAGGAGGACGTCGTCGTCGTGCTGCTGCTGTTGTGCTGCTGCGTCAGTGCGAGCGTCTTGATGTCGCTGCTGCTGCTGTTGTCGTGCTCCTGCTCCTGGTCCTGTTCCTGCTCCTGGTCGTGCTCCTGCAGCTGCATCTGCTCCTGGTCGTGCTCGTGCTCGTTGTCCTCGAGGGATGTGGATGTGTGATTGTTGCTTGTCGTCGTCGTGTTGGTGCCGGCAAATGCCGACGAGTTGCTCGAGCTGGACACGCTCTCGTCCTCCTCCAGCTTGTGCGGCAGCTGCAACTGTTGTTGCTGCTGCTGCTGCTGCTGTTGTTGCAACTGCAGCTGCAACTGTTGCTGCTGCTGGTGGTCTGCCGCGTAGCGTGCGAGCGCGCGCTTGGGCAGGAAGAGATGCCGCAGCAGGTTCCCCGCCAGCAACTCGCGGCCCACGAGCTCGTAGTGCGTCGCGTAGATGTGCGAGTGCCTGAAGGTCTTGTGCTCCTCCAGCGCCTTGCGCTGCTCGAACTTGGCGCCGCAGCAGATGCACAGATAGAGGCGTGGTCGCGCCCACTCGCCGCTCAGCACGAGTGTTGTTGTCGTGAGCAACTGCTGCTGCTGCTGCTGCTGATGCTGCAGTTGCAACTTGCTGCTGCTGCTGCTGGCGCGCGGTTGCAGCTGCAGCAGCGAGAGAAAACTCTGATCCGCAAAGGTCTGCGAAAGTAGCGCCTGCTCGTCCGCTGCCGCTGCCGCAGCCGCCGTCGCCGGCAGCAACTGTTGCTGTTGCTCGTCGTCCTGCTGCTCGCACTTGATCACCGCCTGCTCGTTCTGCTCCAGTATGATGTGCGGCAGCAGGCGGCGGTCCAGCAGCAGATGCAACTGTTGCAGCTGTTGCTCCTGCTGTTGCTGCTGCTGTTGCTTAGACTGTTGTTGCTGTTGCTGTTGCTGCTGCTCGAGCTCATGCTTCTGGCGCATCGTCAGCTGCGTCCACATGTCCAGGCGCGAGAGATCGCGCAGGCCCATGAAGGGCTGCTTGAGCTTCTTCACCAGGCGCCCGCCCTCGTTGACCATGGTGAACTTCTTCACGTAGTCCCACTTCCACTTCCAGCTGTGCTTCGTGTGCGGCCGGCGCGACGCCTTCACCAGCGGCAGCTGCAGCTGCGTCTCCGCGCCCGCCGCCTCCCCGAACTGCTCCGCGGTGAGCAGCGTGGGGTATGCGGCACTGTGACTGTTGCCGCCGCTACTGCTGCTGTTGTTGTTGCTGTTGCTGCCGCTACCGCTGCTGGCGTCGCTGAGCGGTTGCGGTGGTGCCGGGCCGCTGCGCAGTCGCCCGTCCAGATAGTGCTGCAGATTGTGGCGCACATTGAGCACGACGTCCTGGTAGAAGCTTTCGTCGGGCATGCGGAAGAGCGCGTCGTCGGGCAGCGCAGCAGTTGTTGCTGTTGTTGTTGTTATCGCTGCGCCTGCTGCTGGCACTGCTGCTGCCGTTGCAACAGTTGCTGCCGTCACAGCGGGCGTCGACTGTAGTGTTGCTGCTGCCGCTGCCGCCGCCGCTGCTGCTGCTGCTGCCGCCTGCCGCTGTGCGGCGCGACTACTGCTGCGCTGCTGCTTGGGCGTGGCTGCCGCCGGCAGCGTGTTGTCGTTGTCGTGCTGCTGCTGCTGTTGTTGTTGCTGCTGCTGCTGCTGCAGACGCGCGCTGCGATTGCGTTGCCGCTGGCCCGGCAGGCGGTTCTGTGTGAGGCCCAAGCGGAATAGCACCGGCTCCTCGGCGCCAATCATAGCCGCCGGCGCGGGCTTCTTCTGCTGTGGCTGCTGCTGCTGCTGGGGCAGCAACTGTTGCTGGTGCGTGAGCCGCATGTGGTTGCCCAGCTGCGGCGCGTCGTTGAAGCGCAGCTGGCACTGCTGGCAGCCGAAGTACCTGTCCGCATGACTCACCACCAGGTGCACGAAGAGCTGCTCCAGCTGCGGCGCGGGCAGGCAGATGGCACTCGCTGCGCCGGCAACTGTTGCTGTTGTCACAGCAGTCGCAGACGCTGCCGCTGACGCTGCAGTTGCCGGCGTGCGCGATCGCTGGCAGTGCTGGCAGCCGGGAAAAGCTGAGCTCGCACTTTGACTGCTGCCGCTGCCGCTGCTGTTGCTGTTGTTGTGGTTGCTGGTGGCGGAGCGATTGCTGCAGCGTCTCTCCTTGCGCTCCGTGTGGAACTTGTCCACGTGCTTGGCCTGCAGCTTGTGGGACGCAAACTTCTTATCACAGTACAGGCAGAGGACTTTGATGTACGCCGTCGTCGTCGCCGTCGCCGCGTGCTCCCGCTGCTGCTGCAGCAGCTGCAGCTTCTCGACGAGGCGCGGCAGACGCTCCAGCGGCACGCTGCAGATCAGCGAGGGCGTGCGCTGCTGCTGCTGCTGCCTGTCCAGCTCAAGTTCCACATCAATGAGTTCCACTTGATGCTCGGGCGGCGGCGGCGCCGGCGGCTGCTCCCTGGGCAGACTGTGATTGCGTTTCTTGCGAGTGCTCGTTCCTGCTGCAGCTGCAGTTGCTCCAATTGGACTGCAGCTGCTCGTGCTGTTGCTGTTATTGTTGTTGTTGTTGTTGCTGCCGTTGACCTGCTGCTGCTCCTCGGAGAACTTGAAGCCACGGCGCAGGCCAAAGCGCGACATGGTCTTCATGTGGAAGCTGTTGTCAGTGTTGCCACTCTAGCGATCTGCCGATCCGCCGATCTACCGACTATATAGAACTATATGTACTTCTGCTGCAAGCATACGAAAAGAACAAGTTCAAATTTACAAACTGCACACACATGCATTTATCTAAGTGTGTGTGTGTGTGGTGCTTGTGCTTATGCTTGCTTCTGTGCGTGTGTGTGAGCGCATGCATGTGCTCGCTGGTGTTGGTGTGCGTGCGTGCTGCTGTCAGTGTGTCCACAAGTGCAGCAGCATCTTAAAATCAATAAAGAACAAACAATAAGAGAAAATGGGCAATAAGCAATAGGCGAAATTCAAGCCGAGCGCACATTTTGTTGACGAATGTGCAGAGAAACGGAAAAGAACTGTAAACAGTATATAAACAAAAACTACACGCACACACACACACACACACACGCGTTAACTTGCACGCACACACGCACTCAACTAGAGCACTGCACACACACACACATATGCACGCGTAGCACAGTATCACAGTATCACATGCATGTGCAAGTGTGCATGTATGCAAGCGAGATGTAATGAAAATTATACAATAAACATTATTTTGTACACACTAATTTTGTTATAATTATTTGATTTGGTTTTTTGCCTTTACCCCGCGTTCGAAAATGTCTCTCTGCGTGTCCGCTTCCGTCCGTCTGCCTGCGCTACATTTAAAAAAAAAATCGTTGGAAAAGAGTTTTTCTCTGCTGTTTGTTGGCCCTTTTGTTTTGCTGCCTCGATTTGCGCCCAGTTTTTTGCTTTGCTTTTCGCTTTTTGTTTTTTGTTGCTAGTTCGCTCGAGTCGACGGTATTGCACTTGAATTTGTTGCTGCATATGCTGGGCCATGGATCGCTTGCCAAATGCACAGCATTTCTTTATTATTATGTACTTATTTTTCCACCCTAACAACTGCGTTAGGAGGTATCTAACGTTTAGCCCAAATCGATGCGTGCGT
This sequence comes from Zaprionus bogoriensis, assembly GCA_035046045.1. NCBI lineage: Eukaryota > Metazoa > Arthropoda > Insecta > Diptera > Drosophilidae > Zaprionus > Zaprionus bogoriensis. Next base: position 1,177,418 of record JAWNOI010000021.1, read on the forward strand.
AGAAGAGCAGCGGCAGAGGCAGCGGCAGCGCGGCGGCAGAGGCAGCGCGACAGCGACGACGACGGCGACGGCGACAGTGACAGGACACTGAGAGTTAGAGGTGGTGAACGATTTTTCTCTGGCACGAGAGCGTATGCGGTTTCAAACAGTCCATCGTTGCCATTATACGCTAACCCTAACCCATTTCGTAGCTAATTCACCAAATTGTTGTTGTTCTTGCTGCGCGTGCACTTGAGTTCGCAAACTATTAACTATTATTTGTAATTGTTCACGCACACACACGCACACGCAAACGGCACACACACATAGTTGTGGTATATGCCCAAAATAAATGTGTTTTCTTATGAGAAGAATCGAAAAATCGCCTCGCAAATGTCGTGCAGTCGAGTTGTGTGTACAGTGTGTACACACCGTGTGTACACACTGCATTTATCTGATTGGCTATCGATACGCAGCGCAGCCATTGACATGCAAGCAGTTTCTGCGCGCACAGAAAATAAATAAAACAGAAACAACAAAAATGTATTTGCCTAGTTTTAGTTTAATTATTATATTATATATAATTAAGCAGCACTATGCTTGCTTTGCGAGCACTGCAGACGCCTGCAACTATCGATAGTTCTTGCGCGCATCGCGCTATCGATACGCAAGTACCATCGCCATATTATCAGCTTGTTTTTGACGAGTCATTTGCTTTTCTCGTTGAGGCGGCATTAAAAGATCAGAATTTGCGTGAATTGCAGTGCGAAAAGTGAGAGACTAGCAAAACAAAATGGATATACTGATGCCCGAAAGAGTGAGTGCAGCAAAGCGAAGTCCCTAAATAACCCCCCTATATACTCTACCATCATTTGCAGGATGAACTCGACTTCAAGCTGAAAGACGCACACAGTTCGCTGGATGAATTGGACGTAGATGATTTGTATGTGCGCTACAAGGTGAGTGCGGTGCAGCCACGGCCAAGTTGCAACGGCTCCAATGTCTTGCTGTGTATCTTTTTGCAGAAACTACAAAAGACGTTGGAGTTCATTGAGGTGCAGGAGGAGTACATCAAGGACGAGCAGCGCAACCTGAAGAAGGAGTACCTGCACGCGCAGGAGGAGGTGAAGCGGATACAGTCGGTGCCGCTGGTGATTGGCCAGTTCCTCGAGGCTGTGGATCAGAACACGGGCATCGTTGGCTCCACCACCGGCTCCAATTACTATGTGCGCATTCTGTCCACCATCGATCGGGAGCTGCTGAAGCCCTCGGCCTCGGTGGCGCTGCACAAGCACAGCAATGCCCTGGTCGATGTGCTGCCCCCGGAGGCGGACAGCTCGATATCCATGCTGCAGCCGGACGAGAAGCCCGATGTGAGCTACGCCGACATCGGCGGCATGGACATGCAGAAGCAGGAGATCCGCGAGGCCGTCGAACTGCCGCTGACCCACTTCGAGCTGTACAAACAGATCGGCATTGATCCGCCGCGCGGCGTGCTCATGTACGGCCCGCCCGGCTGCGGCAAGACCATGCTGGCCAAGGCTGTGGCCCACCACACGACCGCCTCGTTCATACGCGTCGTCGGCTCCGAGTTCGTGCAGAAGTACCTGGGCGAGGGGCCACGCATGGTGCGCGATGTCTTCCGCTTGGCCAAGGAGAACGCGCCGGCCATCATATTCATCGATGAGATTGACGCGATCGCCACGAAGCGCTTCGACGCGCAGACTGGCGCCGATCGCGAGGTGCAGCGCATTCTGCTCGAGCTGCTTAACCAGATGGACGGCTTCGATCAGACCACCAACGTGAAGGTGATCATGGCCACCAACCGGGCGGACACACTGGATCCCGCACTGCTGCGTCCGGGTCGTCTCGATCGCAAGATCGAGTTCCCGCTGCCCGATCGCCGGCAGAAGCGTCTCGTCTTCTCCACCATCACGTCGAAGATGAACCTCAGCGAGGACGTCGACCTGGAGGAGTTCGTAGCGCGGCCCGACAAGATCTCCGGTGCGGACATCAACGCCATCTGCCAGGAGGCGGGCATGCATGCGGTGCGCGAGAATCGCTACATTGTGCTGGCCAAGGACTTCGAGAAGGGCTACAAGAACAACATCAAGAAGGACGAGCAGGAGCACGAGTTCTACAAATAGACAACTAGCCTACACCTCTATATATATATATATCTTTTTTCCCCCTCGTTTTGTAAACCTACTAAACTAATACACAAACACACACACACACGCGCATATATATAAATATAAACATAAAGTCGATTCATGTACTTCAGCTGAGGCAATTGTATCTTTGGCTCGGGCATAGCTTCGGGACGGCATATGGTTAATTTTGACTGGAGAGGATTAACTTAGTCCAGTAGAATTGTTACTTTGTGTATCGACAGTGACTTGCAGTTATCTGCCATAGCTGTATATGGCGAAAGTATCTGTGAGATACTCGTACTCAGGTGTATATTTTCTAGAAAGCTACTTTATCTTTTATATAAATACTATTTGTGCAGCGGCATTTAAATTCAAAATTAAAAAAATATTTCTCCAAAAATACTGCACTTTTCGAAATTCCATTTTAAAATTCTAATGACTTGCAAATTACTTGTAAGCCAAAGTATCTGCTAGATGTATCGCATTTTGAGCATGGCAAAATGCGATTTAATGGGACTTTCTATATTTTTTTTTAATAAAATTTGTAGTATCTGCAGTTTTAGGAAATTCATAAAGTAATTGTAGATACTAGGCTGAAAGCTCTTAAAAATTTCCTTTAAGCTAATGCGGCATTTTCTGCATTTCCAATCAAAATCAGTATCTCTAAAATGCGCAATTTCTGTAGACGAGGAGGAGTTATAGTATATAATATATACTATTCGGCAGTTGATTTCTTAGAGCTACAGGAAAATTGTCCAAAGCTAATGCTGTCTTTTGCTATATTCCATATTAAATCAAGTCAAAGTAACTATAATTAATGCATGGGCTTAATAAAGTCAGAAAGTATTTTAATATATAAGAAAATTTTGTCAGGAAATATCTGCAATATTTGCAGACCTTTCAAAATATGCTAAATAGCAAATTTTTAATAAAAAAAAAATTTGTTAATTATAAAAAAAAAGGTTTCAATAAGTAATATATACATATATAAATTAAAAGATCTTTCTCAGGAAATGCTTATCTGGCAGACCTTTTATGCTTATATGCTATAGCAAATTTTTAAATATAAAAAATATATATATATATTTGCAGAGATCTCTTAGGAAATGCTTTATTTGCTATGCTATAGCAAATTTTTTAATATATAAAATTTTTATAAACATTGAAAAAAAATCCTTCAGGGGTTGAGAAAACTTTTGCGCAAAGATTTTTGTATTTTATAGAGTGCCCGATTTTCCGGCATGGCTTATACTACATGGCATGCTGGAGCTAAAGCCAAGGCACTCAGCTACGCCTCAGGTGCCCCTGCCTGCCTCGGGGCCAGACCACAACTCGCCAGGTGTATCCAACAACAGGTGTAAAAAGTGCAATTTATTCCTCACATTACGCATACAAAAAAATAAAACAAAATATAGCTGTGTGTGTGTAGGGGTGTGTGTGTGTGTGTGTGTGTGTGTGTGTGTGGGTGTGGGTGTAGGGAGCGGAGCCTACTTCATCAGCGAGTTGACGACGGCATTCACATTGATGGCCTTGAGGTCCGCGTAGGTTTGGCCGGTGCCGACGAAGACGATGGGCTGCCCGGTGATGTAGGTCATGGAGATGGCGGCGCCGACCTTGTCGTCGATGGTGTCGAACTTGGTCAGCACGATGCCGTCGATGATGTGCGGGTTCTCGTTGGAGGAGTAGTCCGCCAGGGACTGGTTGAACTTGACCAGCTGGTCGACGGCCTCGTTGCCGACGAGCGCCTCGCCGACGAAGAGCACCAGGTCGGGATTGTTCACCTTGATCAGCTTGGAGAGGGAGCGCATGAGGGGCTCGTTGTCCTGCATGCGGCCGGCGGTGTCCACCAGCACGACATCGACGCGCGTGTCGTGCGCAAACTTGATGGCCTCCATGGCAATGCCGGCGGCGTCCTTGCCGTAGCCCTTCTCGTACAGCTGGACCATGGTGCGGCTGTTGTGCTTCGCCGGCGGATGCAGTGCGTTCAGGTGGCGCGTGTGCGTGCGCAGCTGCTCGACGGCGCCGGCGCGGAACGTGTCGCAGGCGGCGATCAGCACACTGAAGTCGTTCTCGATCAGCCAGAAGCAGATCTTGGCCAGGTTGGTGGACTTGCCCACGCCGTTGACGCCGCAGAAGATGATCGTGTAGGGGCGGCCGTTGCGCTTCGACTCCAGCGCGTCGCGTATGATGTCGATGCGCCGCTTGGGCGACAGTATCCGCACCAGCGACTGCGTCAGCGCCTCCTTCACCTGGCTGGCGATGCTGTCGAAGGTGCCCATCTGCTTGCCCTCCAGCGAGCTGGCGACGGAGTCGCACAGCTTCGCCGCGATCTCCGAGGCAACGTTCTTCGATATGAGATGGTCGCGCATCTTCTCCAGCGCCGGCTGCAGGTCGCCGCGCGTCATCGTCTTGGCCCCCACGATGCCCTTGAAGTAGGAGAGCAGCCCGCCGCCCCGTGACTTCTTCTGTGCCGCCGCCCGGCGCTGCTGCTGCTGCTGTTGCTGCTGGTGCTCCTCTGGCGACTCGTCATCGTCGTCGCTCGCCTCGCTCTCCTCCTCCGTTGCGCTCTGCTCGTCCAGGTCGGGTATGTTGCCCTGCATGGTGCCCACCAGCTGGAGGGGATTGGGGATTGCTCTTTAGCCGAACTTCTTGGGAGCTTTACGCCGCTGCACTCACCTCGTTGTGGATGCTCTGCACCGGCGCATCCTCAGGCGCGTCCTTGGAGCGATCGAGCAGCACGGCGTCCTTGGAGTTGCCGCCCAGATCCCAGACTCGTGGCTTCTTGCCCGCCTTCTCGGCAAAGTTGCCGCTGCCGCCGCTGCTGCCGTTGCTCTTCGCCGGCCTGGCTGCCTCCTGCGCCGCCTTCTTGGTGGGCGTGAGCTTCTCGCGCAGCTTGCGCCGGTTCTCCTGGATAATGTCGTCGTGGCTGCGCGGCGGCGACGATGGCTGCGACCGCGGCGCCGGCGGACTCTCCTGTATGTTGACGCGCTTCTCACTGCCGCCGCCGGACGCCGTGGGCTTCTTATCGTCTTGTATCATGGAGGCGACGGTCTTCTTGGACTTCTGTGATTCGTTGTACGAGCGCATCGCCTTGGGCGCCTTGCCCTGCTTGGCCGAGGCGTCCTCCGCCGCGCTCAGCACGCTGCGGAACTCCTCCTCGAACTCGTAGTCCTGGCCGAGCCGCTCGTGCTCCGCCAGGCCGCCGAACTTCTCCTTGAACGCCAGCTGCATCTCGGCCAGGAAACTGTCCAGGTAGTTCAGCTTGATGACCTTCTGGAAGACCGCCGCGTAGACCAGGTCCAGCTCATTGTCCAGCTTGAACTGCACCGCCAGGTGGTCCTCCTCGAAGTACTTGGACTCTGTGTTGCGCTCCTGCACAGCAATGACAACAACAACAACAACATTAATGACAACAAGAATAACAATAATAACAACAATAATAAACAAATGCGAGCGCCTTGCCTCGAGTATGACGCCACGTATGAGGCTGTTGATGCAGGAGGAGTAGCTCTGGCCGGACTCGTTGGAGTTCCAGAGCACGACGCCGCCTTTTGTGAATATGACCACAAAGTCCAACATGCTTTAGCGACTGGCTAAATTGGCTAACAACGACAAATCCTGGGACGACAAACGAAATTTACTGAACACGAACGAACCAGAGCGCATTCCACGTCACAGGCACTCGATAGACGACGCAGCGATGACTATCGATAGTTATGCAAATGTGGTGTGAGCAAGGTGACAACATGCCGAGTGGCACGCTGGCACTGGCTATCGATAGCTGTGTAGGTGCATGGCGAAAGCAAGCTGTCGGGCAGTTGGTCGGGCATACGCATTACACGTCACAGGCACACGATAGATGCACACGCATGCAACGATAGCTATCGATAGCTATGCAAATGTGGAGCGTGCAAAGCGAAAGCACGGTGTCACGCTGTGAGGTTGTCTGGCAAAAGTCTTGCATACGTAAACATTTCGTACGTAAGGCAAACATGCAGTGAATGATAAAATCAAAATAAACTTGATAAACACAGCTGTCCAAACACAACCTTAATCGGCAGCACCATGCATGACAACTGGCATGCAGCAGGCGAATGCCAAATACTCTTTCCAACTGAGCTACTTGTTTAAATGTTATTGCTAGCGAACAGCTGGAAATAATAAACTAAATAAATAAACCACTGAAAGTAAAACAATGGCATCAATTTCAATCGGTTTTTCGGTTTTTATTTACGACGCTTATCGACTAACGTTCATGTTGTGTGTTTCGTGAATGGAATTTTGAACACTATATATTATTGCAATACATTTCGTTACAAAAAGTGCGGGGACATTCGTTGAATGCAACTATACAAAAAAAAAGTAAGTTATATTTATAGATTTAATTAATGTGTGGTAGGCGCGAGAAATGATGATTGTTGTTGCTGCTGCTCTTGTTCTGCCTTCTGCTCACTGCTCTGCTCGGCCTCTGCTGCTGCTGCTGCGCTGCTTCGCTCTGCCTGCCTAGGAGCCGACAATGATGTTGTTGATGGGAATGTGTATCAGCTTGACGAAGAACCCGATGAAGCCCATGATGCAGAAGCCGATCGCTGTGGCGATGGCGATCTTCTGGAACTCCTTGCGGTCGGGCTTCGTGCAGCGCTTGACCAGGCGGATGGAGTCCTTGGCGAACAGGCGTCCGGGCTCGGCGAATTTCACAACTTTGTCCATGGCAGCTTGGTAAATAACTGTAAACAGCAAGGGAGAGAGGCAGAGAGAGAGAGAGAACTGTCAGTTGTATGCGCCTGTATGTGTATGTGTATGTGTGTCATGCAACTTTCACACGCAGCACAACAACAGCGCAGCCGACGTCGACGTCACGACGACGTGGCAAGCGCTGTGTACGGCGACGTCACAGACAAAATTCGTTCGACTCGTAAGCAGTGTATAAGTTCAAATGTTACAACTATGTAACTATAGCTAAATCGGCAGCTGTAAAGCGCTCTTAGCTAGAATTTCTGTAATAATTGCTAATTAATTGGCGTGCAACTGCGGCGGCTGCAGCAGCTACGCGAGCAGCGCAGTCCGCGTTGCGTGTTTTTTTCGGCAGCAGCACACAATTATTTGCATTCAGCAATGTCTTTGAGCTTATATGCTGCTTAGTTTGTTGCTTTACTTAGTTTAACTTATTTAATTGAATTAACTTTATGCAAACACAGCAAAAAGAACACCACACGCACCTCCGTTAACTTCGAAATTTTCTGAACGAGTGACTTCCACTTCGTGCTGCTGGCGACGACACGAATTTGTTTTGACAAGTGTCCACGTCAAATGTCAAAAATGCAGTGTTGCATGCGGCGAATTGCGGGTGCTGCCAGACCTTGTGATCGCAATGTCAGCTAAACAAGTGACAGATGAGGCGCTAAATTTGAACTGCAAAGTGTATACAGCGTGGGTGCTGCCAGACTTTTAAGCGTAATGTTATGAAAAGATTGAGTGGTAAAATTTGGTATATAGGTACATATATATTTAAGCGTTTTCTTTACAATTTGAATAATTATTATATTTTGCTAAGTAATTTTTAATTTTTACAACATTTCAGTTGTAATTTTTATTTGGCTGTGTCATTCAGTGCACCCTGTGAAGCGCTTATCGTGCACCACAGCCGATACATCGATAAGTAAATAAACGCTTATCGTTTTTTCGATAACTCTTTTGTTTATACTGACTTATGTCTTTTAAGCGCAATGTTAGTGATAGATTCAGTGGTAAAATTTGACATACAGTTAAAAGTTAAAGTGTTTTTTTTACAATTCGAGTAATTATAATGTTCTGCTAAATAGTTTTTAATTTTTCAACATTTCAGTTGTAGATTTTAATTGGCTGTGCACCCTGTAAAGCGCTTATCGTGCACCACCGCCGATACATCGATAAGTAAATAAACGCTAATCGTTTTCTCGATAACACTTCCGTTTATTTTGATTTATGCCTTTACAATTTGAATTCTCTGCTCCAATCCGGCAGTAATGGGTCCAACCGCGTCCATATAATCCATCAAAGCATCCAGATCGAAGGGTCCCAACCTGCGGGTGCAATGAATGTAGGGAATAGAGGAAATCGCACCACGAAATCCCTGACTCACTCGAGTTCCGTGGCGTGCGCGCTGATGGTATCGAATCCATTCATGCCGTTGGCCAAGTACTCCATGACCACGAGGCGATAGTTGCGCTCCAGCTGCAGTGGCTGGTACTCCGGCACGTCGCAGTCGGCACAGCGCGCCGCCAGGCTGACGATACGCTCGCCCGGCTCCGCTCGCAAGTCGTAGACGACGCGCAGCCCCGAGACCTGCAGGAAGCGCGAGGATCTCGGCGAGGAGAGGCTCCCGTTCATGGCGGCGACACTCGCCTCGAGCAGCTCGCGCAGGTGCTCGCCGCGCAGCGTCAGCGCGTACAGACGGTTCTCCCACGGGCACATGGCCACCAGCTGGCTGTAGCTTATGTCTGTTGAGGATCAGGAGGGATCAGGCGGGATCAGGCTCGAGGGCCTTGGATACGGAGCTGTACTTACTGCCGGCTGGGAGTGGCACTCGGAAGTTGCCCTGGCTAGTCAGCGCGATGCTCACATTGCTCCAGCTGGACACTCCGCTCGAGGCGTGGCGTACAAACTGCAGAGAGATTAGGATCGGGATTAGTTGGGATCAGGAGCTGGGCGAAGGCTCCGTTACGCACGGCGTGCAGCATGGCGTCCGTGTAGAAGTTGCCCAGATTGCACTCCCCCCGCGCGCACTCCGCCTGCTGCAGGTAGACGCGGCTGCTGCCCACAATGCGCTGCGACTGCGCCTGCAGCTCCTCCTGCCAGGGCTGCAGCGCCTGCAGCACCTCGGGATCTTGAGGGATAAGCAGAGGGATTAAGGCATGCATCAGTATCTGCAGCAGCTGCTACTCCAGTTGCGAGCAGGTGGCAAGAGAGGTTATGTCGAGGATTGTGAGTGAGGTTATGTTTGTGTTATGAATTCAAAATGAGGTTATATTATATAAAAGCTTTAAAGTAAGGTTATGTTGAAGATTCCGAGGTAGATAAAGTTATGAGTCTAAGTTGTCAAAAGTTCTGATTAAGATTACATTAGGAAGTGAGGTTATGTTAAAGTTATGACAGAGTGAGGTTAGGTTGAGGATTCCAATGGAGGCTATGTCAAAGTGAGCCCAGCTTACAAAGTGGATCAGAGTGAGATTGAGGTTATATTAGTGCAGGAGAAGCAGATGCTAAATGAGGTTATGCTTATAGTTGTGAATGAGATAATGCTTAATGGATGGCACCAGTTCCGAATATAAAGCAGTTAGAAGATGATTAAGCTGGAGTAGTTGCTGCTGCAAGTTTAGAGTAAGGTTATGCTAAAGTGAGGTTATGTTTTCTTGATCAGCAACGTGGTACCCTGAACTATGCGACATAGAACTAGAACTACGATAGAACTTCGGAGTCTATATAGATAAAACAAAAACATTTAATACTACAGAATGGAAATCTTGTAGCATCAGCATCAAGACAGAAATCGCCTAGGACAAACTTCAGGTCACTCGTTACAGATCTATGCGGATCTTTATTGAACAAAAAAAATATGGATGCTCAGAGCACAGTGATGCGACCCTCGAGCTGCGTGTAGATTGGATTGATGTTCTCCGTGTACGAGATGAGGGCGTCCAGGTCCGTAACGCCGGGTCTGAAAGAAGTGGGGGAGAGCGAAAGGCGATCAGTCACACACTTGGACTTGCATGTAGGCATTTGTGGGACTTACTGCAGATCAGTACCCTCGGCAAGCATGGTGAATCCATCGCCGCCGCCCTGCAGGAAGTCGGGCGAGACGATGCGGTAGATCTTGGTGGGCTCGAGGGGCTCGTAGAGCGGCACCTCGCAGTCGGCGCAGCGTACGAGCACCGAGACGACGCGCGAGTTTATGGGCCTGGTGAAGTCGTAGGTGACCTTGAGGCCCGCCACCTGCAGCATGATGTACGAGGTGCTCTGTCCGCTCTCCAGATCGATTATGCTTACGCTGTACTCCAAGGCCTCCACGATCTTCGCGCCGGGTAGGTTGTACGCGATGAGGATGTTCGCGAACGGCGACATGTTAACGATGTGCGCGTACGTCAGATCTGAAATGGGGAGAGAGAGATTACTCCATCTCCGTCTCTCTCTCTCTCTCTCTCACTGTCTCTCGCTCGCTTTACTCACTGCCTCGGTAGAGGGGCACGCGCAGGCCGCCCGCTGCGCCCAGTCCAATGGAGACATTCGTCCAGGCGGTCTGATCAAAGGACGTCAGTCCGGTGAACTGCAGTAGGAGCAGGAGAAGGAGGGAAAGGAGCAGAAAATTAGCTCGAGGATTGGACGTGGTCTTAGGCTCTACATACCGCATGCACCATCGCGTCGCAGAAGTAGTTTCCCAGATTACACTCCCCATCGCTGCAGTCGGACTTGGTCAGGTCAACGAGGGTGCGACCGACGACCACGTTGCCCAGCACGTCGATTTCCTCCTTCCAGGGTTTCATTGCCTCCACGACGATGGGGTCTGCGACAAGACGAGGAAGCTGAGTGAGTACCAGGGGTGGGTAGGCGCGACAGGCAGTTATTCTGTGTCAATGGGTCAAGGGTTGCAGGTGCGCCGAGAGAATAAGAGGAAGACGAAAGAATACCCCGTACTTTAAAGCACATTCATCCCAGTAGAGAACTATAGGGTATAACAACATGGTCGCCATGGAAAAGGTCGAAGCAATATATAGGGTGCAAAAGTAGTCGATTTGGAGATACCCTGTTAGCTAAGCAAGTGCAAGTGGGTAAAATAAAAAGGAAAATAAAGTGGACCCTGAAGACTATAAGATGAATACGAAAATGAACAATATTCGACTTACAAATACCCTGTACAAGCTACTTTGCATCGCAACTGATCAAGAAGTTTGGAAAAGAAATGGCTTTACTCACCCTCTGGGACATCGGGTCCCATGTAAATGGGCGCACCCTCGAAGTCCGCCACGTTGCCCTCCGCGTCGAAGAAGACCGTCAGGTTGCCCACGTACTTGGCATAGGCGGAAGCTTGGACTATGAGCACACGATGTCCGCTGCTGTGGGTCACCTGCGTGGGGTAGTCGCCGCGGGGCGTGTCCGGCCCGGGAGGCGTGTCGCCCGTGTAGAGGAAGGTGTGCGAGTGAGAGCCGACAATGACATCGATGACGTCGCCGGCCTGGGCAGCAATCACCTGATCCACATCGTAGCCGCAGTGCGAGATGACGATGATGATGCTGGCGCCCTGCTGGGTCAGCAGTGTTGCCTGCTCGCGGATGGCCATGCTCTCGTTGCTGAAGATTAGTTTGCCCGTGTTGGCGATGGTCTGCAAGAGATTCGAGAGGGTAATCGCCATGGACTTCGACAGCGACTCAGACTCACATTGGTTGTCTCCAGGATGACGCCGATGAGTCCAATCTTGCGGCCACCGCGCTCGATGATCTTCGACTTCTCGTAGAGACCCTCCATGGTGGGCTCGTGAGCGCTGTCCATGTTCGCGACCAGCATGCTCGTGTTGATGGTCTTCAGGAAGGGTACGACGCCCTCGACGCCGTGATCGAACTCGTGGTTGCCCAGCGTCTGCAATGGTGGATCAGACAGACAGACAGTTGGAACAGGGCAATCTTTTGGCCGAACTGATTGCTACACTTACCATGACGTCGGCGGGCACGAGGTTGAGGAACTCTTGCGTGACGTTCCAGCGCCCGATGTTGTACCAGAGCGTACCTTGGAAGCTGTCGCCCGCATTGATGTAGATGGGATTCTGGTCCTTCTGCTCCTCCAGCAGGCGCTTCACCATGTGCACGGTGCGCGCGTAGCCTCCGATGCAGGTCGTGCCCTCGGAGCAGATGCCGCCACTTGTGTCTGTCGCCTCAAACCTGCAGGGGTTAAAATCTTAGTGTGCTGTTCTAGGGGATCCTTCTCCACCTTTTCACGATTGCGATCCCAATGCTTCCATTTTGCTTGCTATATTCGGTGCGAAGTTAAGTTCATATCTTGTCATATCTACGCCCATTCCCATTTACTATTCCTGCCGATCTCAAGCTTGTTTGCACGCGTTGGTTTCTCCTCATCCTCCTACTTCCGTTTTTTATGCCGTCCCTTCTTAAGTTCACCTGAGAGTCTCGATAGTGATTATTCTAGGCTATGAGCCTTTTTTCTATTCCGACTTGAAGGAGAATCGTTATATCTTATCTCATTTCCTTTTTTTTTAGATCTACAAACCCAAACGCTTTCCCAATTTCTTTATTGACTCATTTCTAGCACACGATCTCAAGATCCTAATCCCCATTGACATTGGACGCATTGCTGGCCATCGTCGAGGGTTTCTTATCGCGTATGAAGTACTCCACGCTTTGCTGCCTGATAAAACCCGTGTGCGATTATGATTGTTTACGGCACTTGGGGCGATTATGCGATCTTGATATTTCCCAAAAATCACATTGAAGACTCGCTACGAAGACTTGGCAGTGAAATTGTGAGGAAACCCCTGGAGATATGCGATCTTGTAGAGATCTGCGTAATGAGACTTTCGAGCTGAACTCCGGACTGATCTATCGAGGTTCCCTTGTAATCGTAAAGCTGAATGGAAACGACAATTTTAATTCCCAAACTGTTTATGGCCATAATACTGATAAGGTCCAAACGTGACGAAGACACTAGCAGTGGAATTGGACTGGGAACTAGTTCTCTGTACTGGTAGCTGTACGGAGATCTGAATCTTGGGATTGGGGTTTGGATTTGTGGGCGAAGATCAGCATTGCTAGACTGAATTCTGGAGCTCTGAATTAGCATCTGAATGGAGATTCGGACTGGGTTCGGGATCTCTGACTAGGAACTGAAGCTCTGCTTGGCATTCTGAATATCTGGACTAGGATGAACTCCGGTAAGCGGGATCTGTGGACTAGAATTGGGATCTTTGTTCCCTGAACTTGGATCTGGATCTCTGTAATAGCAGCTGTTCTGGGAGTCGCTGGAATCTTTGGACTAGGACCTAGAACTTTGTACTGGAATCTCGATCTCTTGGAAGCTGGATATCTTGACTGGATCTCAGGAGCATTGAAGTGGGATCTGAACTGGTAACTCAGAGTCTGATCGGGAATATGGATCTCTGGAGCGAGATCTGCTCCGGGAATCCCGTAAACTTGCCTGGCATGGAAATCGTTGATGTGTATAATTGAGAGAGGGAAGAGATCATCCGCCGCCTGCAGCCGACTGGCGCCGGAGATGAGCAGCAGCAGCAGCAGCGCGAGGGGAACCCGTCCGAAGTTGGCCATTGGGTGGGAAGCGTGCCTGATCCGCATGCGGGCGATAATACGACTGGCGACGCTGGCTGAATCGGGCATTGGCGAAACGCCCGTCGGCTCGGCGAATTTATGACACACGCCCTACACTCCGCTCTCGCCCTGCTCTCCTCTCGCAGGCGTACACGTAGAGTGCGAGCGAGACGGCGCAAACCTGTTTGATTTACGGCGGCAATTAAAGTGCTGCGCGCTTATCGATATCAGCTCTATCAGCACTATCAGCCGTATCTGGTCGCAGGGCAATAAGTTTGGCAGTCCCGCTGCATGTTGGACAACGCATTAATCAGTTTTATATGGCGTATCTGCGCGAATCTGCCGGGTGACAAGTGTCCTGTCCCTTTCGCTGCCATTCGAATCGCAACGTATCGATTAACTGCTATTGTCAGCTGCCAATCGATGGATGGACACGAGATTATTAATTAAAGTGCTGTACGATAATGCCGTTATCTTTATTGGCCCTAGAACGTGCTGTTATTAATTACCTTTCGGATTGCCGGCGATGGCCTGCCATTTAGCGGTAATAATCTCCGCATGTTTGCAAAGCTGTCGAAAATGCACGATAAAAATACCAACAAATGCGCCAATTGCAATTTATTCACAATGGTGTGTGCCACTGCAGTCTATCGATGAGCGACGCAAATATTTGCATGTGTAAATATTTGTCCATGTTAAAAGTGGCAAATTACGCTTGAGAAATACCGTTGAAAATACCAGCAAATGTAATTAAATGCAGTTTTGCGATTTGTTATTGCAGTCTACCATTAGCGACGCAAATATTTGCAAATTTGCATGTTTAAATTGATAAAATACGACTAAGAAATACCGTTGAAAATAAGAGAAAATGCAGATGCAGTTTTGCGATATTTTATTGCAGTCTATCCAAGAGCGTCGCCATGTTGGAATTGACCGTTGAAAATACTAGAAAATGCAATTAGCGACGTTCGATTGCAGCGTCTCAATGAGCGGCGCCATGTTTGAATTGGCAACGAGTTACGAATAAGTAATATCGATAAAAATGCAATTGATTGCACATAAGCGACGTTCGCTATTGCAGCGTCTCAATGAGCGGCGCCATGTTTGAATTGCAATACCAATGAAAATCGAATTAATTGCAAATTATCGATGTTCGATTGCAGCGTATCGGAAAGGGCGCCACGTTTGAATTGGCAACAAATTACGTGTAAGCAATATCGATGAAGCGACAATTAATTGCAAATTAGCGACCTCCGATTGCAGCCTATCGAAAAAAGCCGCCAAATTTAAATCACGTCTCCTCTCCGTTTTCTGGTATATTCGTTTATTGACAATAGAATTTTGGAGCTCTTGTTGGAGTTACTCATGGGTATAAAGCACAGTATGTATGTACGAGTATTATGTATTATGTGTGTCTGTGTCTGCGTGCGCATGCAGAGCGCCTGCTGCAAGTAAGTATGTATATAAATATATATTGTATATGTATAATTTAATGCATCGTGTATTTGTATTTGTTGTATGTCTGTATATATATATATATATATGTATAATTTATGTATATTCTGAAATATGTATATGTATGCGTATCATATATATTTAATTGCTTAGCTTAAAGCACAGAGAATTTTGATATGAGAATGAGGATAACATTCTGCGTTCGGTGATTGGTGCCACGCACTCCACGGCGCAGGGGCAGCTAGTAGTGAGGGGGAGGGGCGGGCAGGCGGGTGGGTGGTCGAGTGTCGTCGGTTAGTCGTTGGGCGTGGCAGCGTGTCAGCTTGGCGTAGAGTGTTCCTATGTGGGCTTGAGCGAGGTCGGAGGTGGGGGCACGCGGCACGGGCCATGGGCCACGGTCCGCGGGGCACTGAGATCTGAGATCTGTGATCTCTAATCCTGCTGTCGTCGTGTCGGCGAAAGGAAGGAAGGAAACGAAAAGAACTACGAATGAATTGGCCAAAGGATGCGGGAAGAAGTGACTAGAAATTGTATAAAGAACTCCCTGATTTCTGGTTTATGCTGCGGGGTCTCTTGCTCTCTCTCTCTCTATCTCTCTCTCTCTCTCTCTATCTCTCTCTCTATTTCTCTCTCTCTGTCTGTCTAGTGAAAGACGTCCATGAAGGGGAAGTAGGCCTGCTCGGGCTCGAGGAGATCGACGAGGAAGCAGACGGTGCCGGCCACGCCCTCGTAGAGACTGTGCGGGCGGTCGGGGACGCGGGCGCGCTGCTTGAACTCCGCATTGGTCAGCAGCTCCATGAACTTGTGCGCCCTGTACAGGTACTTCATGTCGTTGGTCAGGCGGAAGAGCAGCAGGAAGACGTAGCCGTTGCCCGCGACGCCGTGGCAGATGCCGGGCCCCTTGCGCAGGAAGCCCTTCTTCCAGACGAGATCGGCGGCGCGGCGCAGCGACAGCAGATACTTGTCCTCCTTGAAGATGAGATAGGCCTTGGCCATGACGTAGACGGCGCCGGGTGCGCCATGGCACCAGTGCACCAGGCGCTTGTCGCGCCCCGAGCGCAGATCCTCCAGTGCCACCGGAAAGTTTCCCTCGCTGTCCTGCAGCTCCAGGAAGAAGTCGATGGAGCGCTTGATGTCGCGCAGCTCCGCGGCCGGCGCCGATATGGGCACCGTGCGGAACCAGGGGCTGTCCAGCAGCATGTGCAGTATGGAGCAGAGTCCGTGGGCGGCGCCCAGGTACTCGGTGCCGTGGTACTGGTACATCAGGGGCAGCGGCGAGTTGTTCAGCTTGCTGTACTCGCGCCCGCTGACGATGATCAGCTGGCAGATGGAGGTCAGGTCGTCGTCCGTGATCTTCTTCTCGGGCAGCACGTCGTTGAGCCAGTAGCAGCCGGAGAGGTAGCCGGCGCGGCCGACCAGCACCTCGTCGCAGCCGTACTTGGTGTGCATGAACTCCTTGCTGGACGGGATGCCCGACTTGAAGTTGGCCAGGTCGTTGGACAGCTCCTCGGTGTCCTTGGCCGCCTGCGAGATGGCCGCCGAGACGGCGTAGATGCCGGCGTTGCCGCAGAGAAAGGAGTACCGCTCCGCGGAGCGCTTCTTGTAGCGCTTCGCATTCGCCTTGGCGTTGCGAATGAAGGCCGCGGCGTGCTCCAGCGCCGGGTAGAGGTCGCGCGTCTGCTCGCACTTGTGCAGCTTCCAGAACATGAAGGCGATGCCCGCGTTGCCCACGTACAGGTCGCCGCGGTTGTCCTCCTCGTCGCTGTTCGGATGACAGTGCTCCAGTATGGCGTCCACGTAGGTGCAGATCAGCGTCTTGATGTGCTCATCGTCGCTGGCGAAGGGTGTGTTCTCGCCGCCCGCGAAGTCGGCGAACGGATTCTTCAAGTAACGGCGCTCCATCTCCGGGTCCTGCTCCAGCTCCTGCTGCTGCCTCTCCAACTGGCTGCTCGCTTGTCCCTGCTGCGCTGCGTGCTTCACTGTCGCTGCCGCCGACGCTGCTGTGCCTAGGATATCGAGTTATCGTTTATCGACTTGCAGGGCACACATACACAGACACATGCACAGGCACAGGCACATGCACCCTGGCAGGGGGGGGGGGGGTGCAGGGCGCGGCCGAGCCGGCGACTTGTCTGGCTGGGAACTTACCCGTTTCAGGTGTCGGCCACGATTTGGAACCAGTCGAAAAGCCTCTTCTCGCCGCGTTGCGTCCTATCTGCAAACAACACGTGGAATTGCGCACTTAATATTCAATTCGCAGCTGACTACCAAATCGATTTATGTTGTTTGTTCTGTTGTTCCGCTTGTGCTACTACTACTGCTACTGCTACTGTGCTCGACACGGCAAATCGAACGTTGTGTGAGCTTTACATGGGTGAAACTAGGTGCACGGCCAACCAGCAACCGGTAGCAATAATTTCCGAAAGGCAAACAGTTTCAGGCTCGAGTTGATGCGCATAAACGGAGACTGCACAAGTCGAGACTCGCATCGTCCTGTCGATAGCAGTATCGATACGCAAACATCGCATGCATATCGACAGCTGCCGATACTTGTGTATTTTACAGCGCACACAAATTGTTGCAGATGTTTATAAATTAAATGTCACGATATATAATATTTATAAAATAATGCAATATTATTTGCAAATATGTGTACAGTATATATGTGTGCATTGTACAAGCGCGCACTTCTCGATTGTTCGATAACACTGACAACTTTCAAAACAAACAGCAGTTTGCAGTTATCGGGCCTATGCAACTTTATTTCAATATTAATATATGTATATTTATCATTTGTATTTCATAAGTTAACGCTTGCATCACATCACAATTTTTGCCGTCTACTTTCTGCGATTGCCGCTCATAATGGTCGCAATGCGTATGAATATATTCAGCACGTCCATGTAAATCGACATCGAGCTGCAAGTAAACACAAGGCTTGAGCACGAAACTCACACACAAGTTATCGAATAATCGATACGTACGCATTGATGGGGTCGAAGGGGGCGTACGCGTACTGCGGGTACATCTCGGCCTTGCGCACCAGGCGCTGCGTGTCGTAGAGCAGGAAGCCGCTGAAGAGCACCAGCCCGCCGTAGAGCGACATGGAGGCGAGACCTGCGGAGCAGAGGAGGGAGGGGAGGGCACATCAAAATAAGGATTACAGTAGTGATTTTCTCCCTGCAGCTTACCTGCTCCCAGCGCCGTGGTGGGCGGCAGCCACATGGAGGCCAGCGACGAGGCGAACACAACACCGAGACCGATGGCCAGCGGGCCGCCCATGTAGAGGAACTTGTCGTTGGGCGCACACACCGCGATGGTGGAGAGGCCGCCGACGATGCCGCCGGTGTAGAGCGCGGCGCGCGTGAGGATCGGACCGCCGAGGAAGCACAGCGGCGCAATGACGCCGCCCAGTATGGCGCAGTGCAGCGCCCAGGCGAGATGCTTGGCCCCGATGCCAGGCTGATACTCAATCGAGCGCGTCACGGCGCCGCTGCCGATGACCAGCGCCAGCGAACCGAGTGTCCACTGCGAGAGAAGTACAAGTATGCATGTGTGTGTGAGTGTGTGTGTGTGTCTGTGTGGCTGAGGATAGCCATGATGCCACTTACCATGAGGCCGCCGCGCGAGGCCAGCGAGAGCAGGCGCGGCGAGCGAAAGACGCCGGCTGCAGCGGCCGCTGTGAGCAGGCAGGAGCCGCCAAAGAAACCGTAGGTGGACTGAATGCGATCCTTGACGAACTGCGGCCACATGCTGCGGGCGAGAGCGAAAGGAGCATTAGTAGCTAAGCTAACAAGGTCACAGGTGCATCGCTGTCATTACATGGCGTTGTCCGCGATGCTCGTGTGCTTCCCCATCCCAACGCCGTAGTAGCAGAGCGCGCCCAGGCCCACGACGGCTGCGCCGGCGGCGGCGCCCTTGCCCATCGAGTAGGCTGCAAGAATACAGAGAGGTACAGATGATGGCAGTTGATTACGCAAGGATGCACTCACCGTTCTCGCCGGGCGGCGCCATCAGCTTCTCCTTCAGTGTGGGCGCACGCACCGGCTCGACGGGGGCGCGGGTGCTGCGCACCGGGCCACGTGCATAGCCGCGCAGGCTGGCGCCCAGCTTGGGCTTGGCCTGCAGCAGCACCTGCGAGGATTTGCCCAGCAGCAGGCCGCCGCTCGGGCGCGACGCCGTGGACAGTGCGAGTCTGAGCAACATTTTGTTGTTGTGGTGAAATTCGCTGTGGCGGCTTGGTTCACTGGTGACGGTTGTTGCGCTCGCTGCAATTTACTGTTCGCAATTACTTGAGTGGTTTTCAAGCAAGTTCGAGGAATTTTTGTCGTTTTATTTTTATTTAATTCACTTTCTAGAATGTTTTTGCTCCGAAATGACTTTGATTGCTTTGCAGGTATCGTTATCGAGTGTGCGACAGCTGACCGATGAGCTGACCGATTATTCACGCAGCCCTGTGTAGTCTGGAAAGCTCGATGTATCGATAGCATATCGTTTGGTTGGTCAGGCAACACTGTTACGCTCAATTCGACATGCGCCACTTAAATTCAAATTCAATATTTTTTATCAAGTGTTTTAAAGCATTTTCTTGCTCGCAAATAACTTTAATTTTTACATATATCAATATTTAACTGAAACAAGTGGCGATTATTGTGCGCAATACAGAAAGCTCAAACTCTCGCAGGAATGTCATAACTCTTAGTCGTCTGGCAGACAACCCTGCCTCTCAATTCAACATGGCGCCACTTAAATTTGAATATATTTAATAATAATATTTCTTGAGTGCTTTTACGCAATTTCATATTCAAAAATAGCACTGCTTGGCATAAACCAATATTAAACTGATGCAACAGGCAATTATTTAACGCAATCTAGAATGTTCGATACATCGAGGCAATGCCGTAACTCTTATTCGCTGGGCAAGACAACCCTGCTTTGCACAATTGCACATGGCGCCATTTATATTTAAAATATTGAATTTTTCCTAACACATACGCACAATACATTCGATTTACAACTAACTACGGTCTAATTGGATACGGAATCACACAGGAAATGCAAAGCAAAAGGAATTCTAAGCGAAGCAATTGCCTACAGCTGGTATTTGCGTGGCGGCGCCGTGGGCGCACCGCCCTGGCCCAGGCGGGGCTCCTTCCCGAAGACGATGACCTCGGTGACATGTGATTTGCGTAGATTGCCATTGTGGTCATAAGTATTGGTCTGTTCCAGCTCGCCGCCGGCGTTCGACTGGTACGTCTTGCACTCGTACAGAGGGCAGCACCTGGGGTACTCCTGGCCAGCCTGCGTGGGCGGCAGCACGGTGCAGGCACCCTTCAGCGAGGTGGGCACCTTGCAGCTGCAGCAAGAATATAATGATGATGGGAATGTAGTGCGGCAGCGAATGTGGATGCTCACCTGTCCTCCCATAGCTGCAGCGTGCCCAGGCACTGCACGCGCACACACTGGCCGGGGCGCGTGAAGACCTCGCCCACATACAGCTCGCGGCCGGTCACGGTGTCCCCGCAGAACTGCGTCATGTAGCGGTAAGCCGGCGCTGTCAGGGATCAGGAATCAGGTGAGGCAACTGTTAACTCTCATCCAGCTCTGACGGCATGCGCCTGTACTTACAATCGAACGGAGGCGCAGCCTGGCCCAGGCCGAGGCAGCAGACTAGCAACACCATAAGCAGGCCCAGCGAATGCGAATCCATCTCCATTACTCTCTCAGATTTCGCCCTGTAAAATGTTATATTCTATTGGAACCGTCCCGACGTTTGCAAAGTTTTGTGCGCTACTGAGGCGAGTGCGGCTCGAGCACTTAATCTTTCCTCACTTCTATGCGATCGACTCTGTGTGTGTGTGAGTGTGGGTGTGTATGTGTCTGTGTGTGTAATCGCATGTGTGTGTACTTACGACATTTGCGCGCTTTCTTTTCTGAGAATTTAACAAATTATATAAAATGTGTTGATGTTTTTATTATGCTTATCGCTTGGCCCGCAACGCAGAAAAACGCTGAAATAAAACAAGCTAAAAATGCTCTGTATGTGTACGCCGCTCTCAGGCGCGATGCCCGACGGCCGCATACCCTGCACTTGCTGTCTGGTTCGAGTGCTTTTGTTTGCCTTAAGCTTCCAGCATTTTTAAATATATTTTTAATACTCTTCTTACATAAAGCTAAGATAACCAGAGTGTAGCTGGTTCCTATAATGTATTTAAGTTCCCCAAAATTTTTATAGTCAGCTCTTTGCAAATGTTACTCAAGCTTTTATCCTTTCCGTTTTAAGAACGTTATTTCTACACTTCTAGGAATTTATTTTCCCTTTGAAAACGAGCGTAAAGCCTGCACCCCAAAATAAGCAGTATGCCAAGTATTTGAGCTATTTTTCTGAGCTTATGTTATATATAATTCTTGTCGTTATTCCTAAGCTTTACCAAGATTGTTAAAGTATAAAAAATGCTTAGAAACCCTTTTCAAATAACTTAAGCTTTGTAAACTTTTGATGACTTGATATACCCTCTTGCCAGTCAGCTCAACAGGGTATAGGTAACAACAATACGGATCGATATGCAAAAATATGTATAATGTTTATGTACAGCAACACACACACACACACACACACACATACATACATACGCTTCTCCCATTCCTCTTTGAAGTGAAATGTTAAGACATTGTTTATAAATATTTTGATTCGCTCAGCATGACAGCTCTGCGTGTGTGTATCTATGTGTGTGTGTGTGTGTGGGGCACTGGGCCAATATATGGTAGTTGTGAGTCAGCTCCAGAGTGCTAGGGTCTATCTTTCTTGAATGGATGTGGCGTGTTCCTGTTCTCACTGTCTCGCCTTAGAGTGTGCTTTCCCGATTTCATTTTCCGACAACCTTTGGCAATACATTCGATTAAATGCACACTATATTTCACCTTACATTATAAAGGGCTTCATTCATGATTAGTCGATTAGCCAACCCGGCGACGACTTATCAATTGCCTGACGTCTAGCTGACCTATTGGGCTGAGCTCAACTGCAGGGGACAAGGCATGCGACGGGTGGGGGCAGTGGAACAGTCTAGGAGTGGGGGTAGGGGGGGGGGGGTAGGGATGATCTCTGGTCACCCGTTAGCGACATGCGAGTTTTCGCACGAGTGGAAAATGTTGAAATTTCCGCAAAACTCGCAATTTCCTGTACAAATCTATAAGAGTGTGCGGCATCCTGGCGACGGCGAGCGACGGTCCTTTCCCTGCACCCTTGGCCGGAAGCGGAAATGGAAATTGTCACAAATTCTTAATAGTCCTATCAAAGCTGCGACGATGACGCGATGACGCTGCTGTCTCGGCTGTCAGCGAGCGGTTGCCCGCTTTTAGGCACTCGCTTCAAAGTGTCTTTGGGTGTCTTTGCATACTTTGAAAGCCCGAGCAATTTGGCGAGGGTATATATAGGTATATACACTTAAGTCTGATGCAGAAAAATTTCAGTTTCTTTTCGAAACTTTTATAGTACTTTTTTTGAGATCAGAAAGCTGTCAACATAATCTTTGCTTAATCTGTGCTATTCTTTTGCGACATAGAGTAAAGCTACTATTTTGCATTAAATCCGGGATTCTGAAGCTTTATTTGAAAAACCTATTTTTTTTTTCAGCTGAAAGTCTTCTGTAACAGTCAAAAACGTTTTTCAAATCGCAAAGCTGAAAACGTTGTGGTTACAGTTTTATTGCTTGCACAATTTTATATTTCTCTGTAATTTACTGGAATATATGTATTACCAGCGCATAGGTTAAACTCTAGCTAAGCGTAAACAGGGTCTAATTGCCTACCCTGAACGCACGTCAGTTTCCTGAGTTATAAAAACAAAAACATTTCATCGTGTTAATTATAAGTTAAGAATGTCAAATCACTTGCTAATTGCAGTTTATAGGGAATACGAAGATATATA
Organism: Zaprionus bogoriensis; assembly: GCA_035046045.1. Lineage (NCBI taxonomy): Eukaryota > Metazoa > Arthropoda > Insecta > Diptera > Drosophilidae > Zaprionus > Zaprionus bogoriensis. Next base: position 1,200,241 of record JAWNOI010000021.1, read on the forward strand.
GTTGCATTAATCGCTTGGCATGCGTTACAAATTACGCAGTGCTTGACTAGCAAATGCCCTGCAAAGTTTTCCGATCGCGGTCAACTTGGCGGCCGCCAGTGCGATCTCTGTCTACGAATGATTGCAAATTGACACACAGCCTCCTCGTGGCACCTCCTGGGTTGCTATCTTAGCACCCGCTAGATAGTGAGCTAATGTGTGCAGCGGGTCATCCGGACGGTAAATGGTTGAGCGCAGCGTTTGGAACCCTTCTCGTAAAAAGAAAATTCCAATGAAAACCAAAGCGAAATCCCTCGGAAGAGATGCCCCCTTATGATATCGCATATGCTATATATATTTAAGCCAAACTGATCTTAGGCTTGGCTATATCAGTCTGCTATATATTCTTATTACTTTAAAGTATTTAATATAACAGTAATATATATAGTATACTATTTTTTTTTATATATATTCCTTCTATTATTATTTTAATAGTTGTGTATATTTCTTGTATAGCAAGCTGGGTGCATTCTTTATCTTCTATATCTGACTTTAAACTCATTTATTTATTTTACTGAGTAATTCCACCCTTTCCACAAGGTTTTTGATTTTGAAGTAAAATGATTTGCAGTGCAGAATAAGAGAGAGAGAGAGAGAGGAGCGCGAGAGCGAAGTAGTCGCTAACAAGCCTCAGCCGAAACCTTTGCTCCATGATGCTCTTACGATATGGGGGTCTGCTACGTCATCGTTCTGAAGATCGTCGCCGGAATCGATGTGGCCGACGTTGTTTTCGTTGTTGTTCTCGATCGTCTTGCTCGAGCGCGACTTCGGCTGGGGTTGTTTTTGGAGCTGTCGCCGAGTTCGTCGAGTTCGCCGTTTGCCGGTCCCATCAGTTATGCGACGATCGCGCTGCGGTAAAGTACACACAGAGCGCTACAGAGACACAGACTCGCCTGAGATACAGCGAGAGCCACAGCTGCAGATACAGATACACATACAGATACAGATACAGCCGCAGCGCAGCAACTGAGACTGAGAATCTAAGCTACAGATACGAGATGTGAGTTATAGATACGTTCGCGCGAAGTTGAAGCTATCAGAGCAGGAGTCTGCAAAGCGGAGACCGGAGACCGGAGAGGGTTGCAGAGAGGTGGAGGAGGGAGTTGGCATCGCCGAAGGGCGACAGTGAAATGCAATTAGGCGGCGCGAAGTCAATTAAATTGATGCCGCCAATTGAATTAAAGCGCGTGAACGATGTTTAAACAATCCTCCAAGCGGGACACTATATACGATATATGATATGAGAGTCTCTCTCCCTCTATGTGGGCGACGATTATTGCCCACACTCGCTGTTACCGAAAGTCTAATTGAAATCAACTCGAGCACTCGCAGCTGCAGACGAAATTTGACGAGAGTTTGCCCGATAAGAGGAGTGCAAATACAAATAGTTAAAGAAAAAAACCAAAAGCAATAAAAAAAAACCAAATTAAATATATAATGGCGTGTGGCATAAACTATGTACTATATAATCGTATGCGATGCATATTTATGTTCATAATTAATTCGCCGGCATTTGCATAAAAGTTATGAACAACTCTTTGCGTTGCAATTAACAATTTTCGCGCATCTCTCGTAAATATTTGAAATATCGTGCGGTTAATTAAGCGATTCTACGTATTTATTTTTTTTTTTTTTTCAATTTTTTTCTCGTTTTGTTTCTCTGGTTTTTATTTTAATTCAATTCTTTGTAGATGGGCGAATTAATTAACCTCTCTCTCTATGAAATATATACACATCATATATTGCCAAATGGAAAAGCAATTGCATTGAAAGTGTGTGCGTGCGTGTGTGTGTGTGTGCGAGTGTCCGATTGTGTGTGTGGCACAGGAACTCAACGCTTCGCGTAATTTACGCTGTCTCATCGATTAAATGCGGTTTCATCTTATGGATCTGTTAATACTCCCCGTCCCGACTCGCTCCCAGTACAGCACAGCATTATTGCTGTCCTCTGCATTATTAATAGTGCCGTCCGATATGACAGTGGTACTCGGTCCATTAATTGGACCGTTCAGTTTGTGATGTACTTGTGTCCCCCTTGAAGAGTTGCCTCTATCGATTGAAAACAGCGTTTGATTTCATATTCAAGTATTGTCGGATTGTTTTTTCAATAGTTCTGTTTTATTTGCTTATAGAGTTATCTACAGAGAGTCTGTGTTACCAGTTTCAAAGGAAGCGGTACTTAACTTGATATCATTTGAATAAAGTTCTATCTAGAAAGCAACGAACTTAGCTTAAGTTGCATTTGATTTCATTTTGAAGTCTTTTCGAAATGTGAACTCAATAGTTTTATAACAGTCTATAAAACGATAAATCAAACAAGCTTATCCAATATAATGCAAGTTTTATAAAGTTTGATTTAGTTTTAAAGTATTAATAGAATGTTTTTTCTTCAGTTTTGCTGCTTATAAATATCAACCAATGTAAAGAGAGGATGTATTCCGAATTATAGTAAAACTCTCAGATTTATACCGGGTAAAATATATTTAGATAAAATATTGAAAAATCCCAATTTTATAACAGGCAAAATATATTTAGATAAACTATAGAAAAAGGGTGTAGCTTGTCGTAGTATTTAAAAATCATACTTTATAGTCCGATATAATAAACGTTCCATCTAGATAATGTATTCAAAAGAACCGATTTTTTGTTTGATTTACTGATGAAATATTAACAGAATGTTTTGCTCTCAGTTTTGCTTCCAATTGCAACTTTACAATATATGGAGAGTAGCATAGGTATTCCAAGTTTCAGTCAAATCTCAATTTACTATAGGTTATTTTTAATTTATATTAGATGCCATATAAAAACAATGTCGCTACATTTGCTGGGAGATACACTTTAATAATTCTATCATCGCATATAGAGCACTACTCAGTCTGAGTTCTGAGTGCGGTGCTAAATCTCAGAGATCTGTTTGCCATACGGCGCAACGCAATTATCTGTCAGTATGTCGAGAAATTGTGTGTTGCGCCCGAAATTGGATATGGGCGAATGTCGTCGTAGGTCATCGAAAAAATCGGTACATTGAACTGCTGGGCAATTGCTTTGGTTTACTTTTATTGTATTTTATTGTATTGTTTGTGCATTAACATAATATGGAAATTAACTTATGCACTTTACAGGCGCCGAAGCCACTTTTGTATACCCCTTAAACACTGTCGCGCAGCGGGTAGATTAGTTAGTGCAGAAATGGAATTGTAATTAAGAAATCTTGCCCTATTAAAGCTATAGCATAGCGCTGAACAGCTTTAAAATATTTATATTATTCACAATTTGCAGGGTATCAACTAGTCGTGCACTCGCGACTAGCGTTAGCATTACTTTTTCTCTGATTTCATTTCGTTTCGTTTTCAGCAAAATGTGCGCTAAAATGTAAATTGCAAAAGTCAAGCGAAGCTTCCGAATCGAACGACAACAAATTAGAAACCAGCCCAGACGCAGGCACATACACACGCACACACGCACGCACACACGCACGCACACCCGCACGCACACAGGCTGGCGTCGTAGGTCGCGAGTTTTGTTTTTATTTTTGTGCGCTTCGATGATATTTTGGATCCGCGCTGCAAATTGTTGACTATGTTTTGGCGAGAAAATGCAGCACAACAACAACAACAGCAACAGCAGCAACATACACAGCAGCAGCCTGCACACGACCTACAGCAACCCAAGCGCTTGAGCTTCAGTTTCAATGTGAAAATCGCTGTAAATGTCAACACGAAAATGTCCACGACGCACATCAATGGCGGCGAGCCAGCGCGTTCCAGTTCCAGTTCTAGTTCCCGAGCCAGTTCCCGTGGCAGCTTCCGCTCGCGACGTGGCTCCCGCTCTGCGTCCAGCTCCAGCTGCGGCGCTGCTCGCATTCAGCGCCAGAGCACACAGCTCGTCGGCCTGCGCGAGCAACTGGTGCATCTGGGCCGGCGATTGGGTCGCGCCAAGATCACATCGGGTCATGGAAACATCTCGACCATATTGATCTTGAATCTACTGATGCTGCTGCTGCTCTCGCTCTGCTGCGATGTCTGTTGTCGCTCGCACGCGGAGCAAGCGCCGCTCAACTTCACCGATGCCGGCGTTGGCGTTGGCGCTGGCGTCGGCAGCGTTAGCGGTGCCAGCGCTTTGTCGCACATGCGACCCACACTGGACAGCGATGTGGTCGAGAAGGTGGCCGTGTGGAACAAGCATGTGGGCGCGGCGCCGCCCACTCTCGCCGAGGGCATTGCCATCAGCAGTGTGGCAAGAGCAGCAGCGCCAGTGCCAGCCGCAACGCACGACCGCACGCAACGCGAAGAGCAGGATGTGGAAACGGAGGCGGTGGGCGTGGACGAGCGCATCCTGCTGGAGCGCGTCACTCGCGACTGTGTCCAGCGCTGCATTGTGGAGGTGAGTTTATCCCGCAATTGCGGCCAACGCGGGCGTTCCTGGGGGTCAGTAGTTCCAACTTGTGAATTCGCAATTTGCTCAGCTTAAAGCGCAAGCTTTGCGAGAGTGCATTAAGCTGCTTTCCAGATAACATTACTTAAGGGGGCAATTCGTTTGGCAAGAGCTTATAGATCTTGTGGAACTGTGTGAGATATTATGGCCAAGCTCAAGTAGAAATCAAATAATAGATTTTCCTCTGGGTTTCAGCAGACAATATCTTCAGCTTCAAGATTTGGGGAATCCCATGTGCTAAAGAGCTCTGCAGTGCTTGGTATATAAATTATGTGTTCTTGATCAGCTTCAAGAGATTTGTTGATTTTGCTATGTCCGTCTGTCTGTCCGCATGAACGTCAAGATCACAGCTAATACAAGAGCTACAGATATCAAATTTGTATCAAGTATTAGTATTTTGCGTGCCACGACTACCGCACCCGTAAATGAAAGCAGGTGTCTTTTGGTTGATGGCGAGTAACACAATTACAATAGGAGATAGAAACACCAAACTTGGTAACAGGGTACCTATTAACCTATCGCAGAATGCGGATTTTCAAATTTTAGATACCACGACCACAGGCCTATAAACCTTATTTTTTGAATTTTAAAACTACTAAACTATTATAACAATATTTTTGAAGGTGTGAGATCAAGAAAGTATTGCATTGTTTTTTTTTTGGTAACAGTTGTCTTAGCCTAATCTCGAGAGTTACGTTTGTATTATGGAATTGAAGTTTAAGAGTAGGCAATTACAAACATACTTACGTTTTTTGTCTTGTAACTTAGGTTGTTCAATTTGGGAGAAAACGGTTTTATAAGGAGCTATTGTTATCCGGGAAACCACAGTGCATTATCTCAGCTATCGTGAAGTTATTGCGACTTTGGGGAAAACATTATTTAGAGCTTATAGCTTAATATATATATTTTTATTTATTAAAGAAGTAAAAGGAAGACTTTATCTATAGACTAAATTCAGTAGTATATAGACAATTGTAGACTTTGGAATATCGATAATAAAGTAATGAAGACTGTAGGCTATATTTGGTAATTATCTGAAAAATAATGAATTAATACTACTTATATGTACATTCTACAATATATGTATAGTATCATATATTGGCCATAGACTTTATTGATAGTCTGTGGGAATTCGACTTTATAGTAATGATGACTTTAGACTTTTGATATATTCAAATTCAAATCTCTTGAGGTGATCGAATATAATAACTGTTCGAGTGGAAGAAAATCGAAAGCTCTAGACTCTAGATTACTCGACAGTCACATGCTAGGTTTGGCGCCCATGGGAGCACGGCATTAGTGAATCGTCGGAATCTGAAAGCCCCTAATTAAGCGATATCTCTGTGCGGCGTCTATTGTCGGGTTCACTGGTAAACTGCACGCTGATTATAGGCCCGTAGCGTGGGCACAGTCGCCTGTCATGTCAGACAAACACTTAAATCTAGAGCGCAGTTCCAGAGCAATTGCAACCATATCTTTGCCCCTTTATATAGCTGCATACATACACATATATATATATCCAGATATATCTTTGTGCAGCTGCATCTTTGCATCCGTGTGGGGACACTTAATATTTGGGTTACCTTCGCTTTATTGCAATTTGCATTTGTGAGTGTGTGTGTGTGTATGTAGGATTCCGATTCAAATGCAAATTCAATTATATTCCGTGCGATTTTATATATCTATGTTCGGTGTGTTACCGCCAACTGCCGCTAGCTGGCGCCAGCTGGCTCTAAATGTCTGTTTCCACTGCTTTTTTCCGCGATTAATTGCATACGCCCAAAAACGTTAAAGGTACAGAGTTATACGTCTATGTCTACCACTCTCTCTATGTACTATGGCATGTACGATCATGTTGCGTGTATTTGTCGTTGTGTGGCTTTAATTAGTTTCTCACTTAACTCGGGCATAATTAAAAAATTTATTTGTCGCTTTTGTTTTCGTTTTCATTTTCGTTTTGGGTTTAGTTTAGTTTTCAGTTTTGGCTCGAATTTATTTATTTTTCGCCTTTTGTTTTCGGAATTGAGCGCATTTTGCTGCGACTTTCCGATTGCATGCCATGCTACTGGACAATAGATGGCGCCGCTGCATGCCGCACCACTATTGTGTTGGTCTACTCCTCTCGCCCGACTTTACGGCCATTCGCTCTGTTGTGTCTGCCTGTCTGTCTGCTGATAAGCATTTTATGGAAAATCGCTCTGTTTAGGCGGTTCTAGTGGTTTTCGAATATTAAAGTTTGAAATGAGAGAAAGAGTTTTGGTCGCAGTGCTCTGCATATAGACGAATAGTCTCAGGACTTAGTATGAAATATATTTTCAATTCAGAGTAATCCAGAGGCAACCTGTAGAGACTTTTAGAATTGCAATTTTCAATCGATTGTGATTGGAAGAGCTTTGTATACAGATGGATTATATAGTCGACACACGCGTGTTTTATTCGTATAGTTAAAAAACTGGTTTGCATATGAAGAGATGTAGACTAGCAGTTTTGTGTATTTATAGGAACTGTTTAGTCCATAATATTGAATAGTTTGTAAAGCACAGGAATATATTACAAACTGTAAAATGCTTTGTGTATATAGAAAATCTTTCTTCTAGAAGCTATGGAAATATGTAGATAGATAATGTCAGCAAAGCTCTAAACAAACAAATAGTTTAACAATTGCGTGTACCTTTAACCTCCAAGCCATAAACTATACAAAGCCTTTTTTTCGCAAAGAAAAGGCACTTATTAACAATTTTAATTTATAGAACTTTTTCTAGAAATTTATGGATATCTAAACTCAAAGTAGTCTCCACTGTTACTCTGTTAATAATTATTTATTACAATAGAATTAATGTAAATTTTGTTGTGAACTTTTATCTTGAAAGTTCTCGATGATTTATAGACGTTACGCAGGGAAGTGGAACACTTACACACACGCACATTGAGATAGAGACAGAGAGAGTGTTGTGTTGGAGCTCCATTTCCCATTTCCATTTTCAATCCCATGTGCTCAATTAAAACTAATCAGGGGCAGTCTGTCGTTAGGCTACTTAATTACTGTAAATGCTGGGCGGGATTGCAATTGCAACCGAGATTGAGATGGAGATGGAGATGGAGAAAGCTGCAGCTGGAGTTGCCAATGGAGTTGGAGTTGTGAGTTGATGGTGTCTCTATACCTACAGCTTGCCCTAATGGATGCGTAAATTGTAGCTTATCGCTCGACTGGCCTGGCCCCTAATTGGCACAGCACTGCAGTTCCAGATAAGGCCGAGCTGGGGGCTGAGGAGCCGGGAGGGGGTTGTGGACAGCACAGGCGGATTGTGTCCAGTTCGGATCGCACTGCCAGCAGCCAGAACTGAGCCACCACAAAAGAAGGCATCAATTCGTCGTGATGATTCGTTTCTTTGCAAAATGCTGCGAGAGCCAATTTATTTGGCTTGCAACAACAAATGGTGTCAATAACACACTCGCACACACACTCCCTGTCACATACACTGGCACACACACTGGCACACACACTTGCACACCCCAGTGTGTGGCAGTCCAGTCAGTTAATGTAATAGAAATTGTACAACAAAAGACGCGCAATGACGACACGAAAACCCCCAACGCCAATTAACAGGCTGCCAGCCAGCCCCTTCCCCATGCCCGGCCTCTTCTTTGACCCTCCTCCTACTCCTCGAAGCACTCACAGAGAGCAGCGGGAACCATGTTCTGTTTGTGAAAAAGCCAATCAAGCTAAATTAATAAAATATTACGTAGAATTCTAAATTAAATTGACGCGTGTGCGAAAAAAGCAAGAGAGCAAAGAGAAAGAGAGGCTGGGAGAGAAAGATAGATAGAGAGAGAGCGGGAGAGAGACAGAGCAGAGAGAAAAATGAAAACACTTGCAAAGAAAAACGCGCGACTGACTGACTGAATAGCTGAGTGAGTCTCACTGAGTGAGTGACTGAGTGCTCGACTGAGTACAGTGGAATCCGGGGAGTTGGGAGTGCGTATACTCCCCCTCCTTCGCGGCCCTGCTTGCTGAAACTTCCCTTGAATTAAATCTGTGAACTGAAACTGTTTAATTAGCAACTATAATGCAACTATACGGAAGGTTACGATTATTCAAAAGACTGCTCGACTTGTTCTAAATCAGAGAAAATTTTCATATATTTATTTTTGAACTGTTTTTCAAAAGCTTCATTTTCGTTAAACAGTTTTTCAATATAGTTCATCGATTTCATTGGAATTCGATCATAAAATAGAATAACACCATCGCTTCTATGGCAGCTATCTGCTATAGTATTCAGATCGGGCGCGTTTCGAAGACGCATAAAGACAGCAATCAATTCGGATGTTCATGCTGATCATGAATATATATACTGTATAGAGTTTTTCGTGTTGATCAAGAATATATACAGTAAATAGGATCGTTTAGCCATGCTGATCACGAATATATATGCTTTATAGAGTTGTTCAAGCTGATCACGAATATATACCCTGTATAGGGTAGCTTCCTTCGGTGCGTTGCAATCGTCTATTATAACATTATCGTCATACCCGCTCCAAGCGTGTAATTAGCCCCTCTTGCTCTCTTTCCGCACACAATTAACAAATGGGCTGCGATTTATTAGAGATTGTAACTCGAGAGCTGTGGAAATGAAGAATGAAGCGAATCGTCGTTAACCTTGTTGTAGAGCGGAAAAATTATACACGAATTATTCAATTGATGGGAAAACCATTTGCCTCTCACTCCCTCTCCATGTTTCTGTCTCTGTCTCTATCTCTGTCTGTCCGTCTGTCGAGAATTATGTTTCAATCTATTGGAATGTAGGTCAAATTTGTTGTGCAGACAGCAATCAGATCTAATTGGATATATAGTATGCTATAGACGCGATTTGCATTTTGGAAAAGATAATGTTTGAGTGTATGAATGTAAGATTTTAAGTATTACTCTATCCGTAATCAATTAATTTTACTATTAATATATAAGCATGTTTCACGCTATGTATAATACATCGAGTATAATTATTTAAGAACTCGATAAACTATTCAAGAAATTTCTGAACAGACTTGAAAAATTATGCAACTTGTTTTGCTGCATACCCTTCGATTCGAACGACGGGTCATATTCGGGCATATTCATGCAAATTTCTGTATAACAGTATAACAGTTCTTCTTTCTGTTAAGTTATAGATTGCTTAAACTTCGACTTTCAACTACGTTAAGCTGCCATAAAAGCACGAATATCTTAATATCGGAAATTGCAACGTTAAAGACAAGTAAATAGTTAGCTGAAAGCGGAGTACAGGGTATTGTAAAGTCGAGTGCCATTAAAAACAACATCAGCCTCTAGCCAGCCGTCAATCAATCAGCGTCAACTTAAGTCGAGTAAATGATTTAAGCACAAATTGCATCTATGTGTATGTGTTACAGGGCGCCAGAATACTGTTCCCATTTCCATGCAGCTTTATCTAGTCCAGATTTCTTATACTCGATTGATTTTGTACATCTTGCTATATAACATCAGTATTATCTGGGTTAGGCCTAGCTTTATCTGTTGTTATTGTGTTGTACGAGTTGTTGGCCTTCTGCGTGCGAAACGATTAACAATTCAGATTCGGATTGAGATTGAGATTCGCTTGGAATATCGACACTGTTTATCATCATCTTGGGTGAACTATGGTCGGAGCGTCGCGAAGAGCTCACGTGCCGCCATGCGAAACGGGTTTCTCGGGCTCGAGCTCAGGCTCGGGCCGGGCTATTTATAAGATTTGGCCAATTGGAAATGGAAATTGGCAGTCGATTTGGGATTGGAATTATTTCATTATGCATTCGAAATGCGCGAATATTCTCGGAAATTATTTAAATGCAAAGCGTAAATTAGTGCTCTCCCACTCTCTGTTTCTCCCTCTCTCTCTTCCCCCTCTCAATTGCCTTAATACCTATTGATAGAGACTGTAAATTGAGTCATTGACATTGTCTGAAAGTATTCCCACGGGCGTAGTGTAAGTGCGTAGTGCTTCGCTTGAGTCGCGTGATACGGGGAAGGAGAAGGTGTTGGTGAGAGGAGAGCGCACTCTCTCCCTTTGCGTATTTCCGTTGCAAATTGAAGGGCTTTTTGTGCTAATTGATTTTAACTTGACTTTTCCAGGAGGATCTGTTTCTGGACGAGTTTGGCATCAAGTGCGAGAAGGCCGACAACAGCGACAAGTGCTATAAAACACGGGTAAGTCGAGCACCCCCTTACACCCGTCATCCGCATTTCCCCCTCTCTGCAGCGGTGTCAAGTGTTATGGCAACTCGCTCCCCCTCTCCCCCTTCTGCTCACAGCTCTGCTCTTCTCGCGTAATTCGAAACCACCTTTCAACTTTGCCAGACAACTTGACGACCGACCGAGCGACCAAAAGACCGACCATTGCCCCTGACCCAGAAAAAGAAACAGAATAACAAGTGGAAATGGTTTCGAGTGTGCACGACTGGCAGATACTGTGCACTGTCCTATTCAAATCATTATTCAGTATAGACTGGAGCGTTCCATTATTATATTTAGATTAGATATATCAAATCTTCAGTTACTCTATACTATTTACTATTTATAGTAATGAAATTTTGGGAAATGCTAGTGAAAATCACTAGCCTTACGCCTGTTAAAGTTCAAGAACATTTCTGAAGAGCTTCCTCGGTTATCAGACATTCAGTTTATTATCTCACAGATAGATAGTATAAATAGGAGAATAAATAAAGAATTTTGACTTTGCAAAAATATTCACCTTACTTTTTGCCCACAGTAGTATGACAATTTGAAATTAGCTACTAGAAAGTACTAGAAAGATTTAGTTAGAGCTATTACTAAATTCTAAAACCCTATCAAGCGTCAGTTCGGTTGCCAAAGCAGCAGTCATACCCCATATCACCTGCAACTGTAGGGTATTTGAAAGCGAACTTTTTTCTCCGTATAGCACAGCACAGAATCGCAGACAGCACTGTCGAAAGGTTCTCGGTAAAGAGTATCAACCACTTGTTAAAAGTCAAGTATTCAAGTATTTGATATCCAAGCCGAACAGGGAATGGAAAAAACTCGTTTTGTATTTTGGTCTGGAATAGCATTAACCACAAGGACATGACAACAAGAAAGATGCGAGCACAATGTGTCCTTTGATGTGATTGAGTTACCAGCCAGAGCCAACCGCAGGGCTGGGGAGTCGTTTGGTGGTCCGGCGAGGGAAGGGCTATGGATGCCCTCAAATAATTTCTTGAGCATTTCTCTCCATCTTCGTCTGCCTCTCTCTCACTTCCTCAGTTGCACACGAACTCAAAATGTGTCAGACGGGCCCAATCGTGCTCCACCTCCAGGCAACTGAGGAATCCATTGAACAAGAGTTGCATTTGTCTCTGCGTTGATTGGAGAGCTCGGTCCTTGAGTCCCCTAATGTTTGAGGATCGTAAGCGATGGTTTCTGCACTCATCCATCATAGCACTGCAAGACGACTTTAGTTGGGTTTATTTTCTCTTCTTGGTGCTCTTCTACTTACCAGAAAAAACAGAAATTTGTAATACACTGATTAGATTATTTTAATTTATTTTGAAAAATGTTCTGAATACATGAGTAGATGAAGTAAATCTGTATGTGTCTATCAATTTCAATTTCATAGACAACTAGACTCTAAAGGGATTCTATCTCTCAATGCATAACTGGAAGAAGAAGGAAGGACTCACCTCCCAAATACAATTATCGATTTCCTGTGATTCAGATGCAATTTTGTTATGATTTAAGAAATTGAGGAAGGGATATAGAAAAGAAGAAAAAATGTATGGTACTACTGTGGGCAAAAAGTAAGGTGAATTTTCAATTTTAAATTCGCGGGCTTAAGATGGCGAACTAGTTCTTTTTTTCTCGAGTTGGCAGGACTGTTGATGACATTTGGCGGGAATTTCATGTCAATGTCAGTATGAGTACTATATTTACGCTTTTGTTTACCAAACAATCAAGAGTGCATTTGGCGATTTTTACAATGTCTGATTTAATTGAGCAGAGAAGTGCCATCATATTTTGTTCGTGTGACTTCTGGCTATTCCCAAAACTCAAGAGACCACTCCGGGGAACGCGTTTCGAGTTGATTGAAGGGGTAGAAGAAAAATCGACAAGGGCGCTCATGGCTATACCGGAAAGGGACTATTTGGCCTGTTTCGAGGATTTGAAAAAACGTTGGCATAAGTTTATTTTATCGGGAGGGGATTACTTTGAAGGGGATGAAATTGATTTAGAAGAATAAATAAAGAATTTTGACTTTACAAAAATATTCACCTTACTTTTTGCCCACAGCGACAATCCTTTCCTATATACTCTCCTAAAGATGAACATATTATTTATATATATGAAACCCAATTCCGATCTCTTTGCAGTGCACCAAGGGCTGTGCGCAATGGTATCGCGCTCTGAAGGAGATCGAGCCCTGCCAAGATGCCTGTGTGAGTAACTAATACTTCTCCCTCTCTCTCTCTCTTTCTCTCTCTCGCTATGCTATATTTATATATATCTTGGTTCACTTCCCACAGGTCTCCTCGCAGTTCTACCCCTACGATATGCCCTGCATCAGCGCCTGCGAGATGGCGCAGCGGGATTACTGGCATCTGCAGCGTTTGGCCATGACGCAGCTGGTGGAGACGACGCAGCCGCAGCTGCTGGAGCTGGTGGATGAGTCAGCCACGCTGACTATCAAGTGGGACATGCAGTTTCCCGAGAACTATCTGTCCAGTCGACCCTTCAATATACAGTATAAGCATGTGGATGAGGAGGAGGACCAGGAGGAGGAGGCAGCGCAGTCCTGGCAGAATCTGGCGGATTACGACTGCGATGAGTACTACGTGTGTGAGATACTAGAAACTCTAGTGCCCTATTCGCGCTACAAGGTAGGACTCTACCCGTCGGCAACCAAGGCCAAGTTTCTCTAGAATTTTCCTGCTCCTCCGCTTGCAGTTCCGCTTCGAGTTGCCCTTCGGCGAGAGCAGCGCGGATGTGCTCTATTCCCCGGCCACGCCCGTTTACCAAACGCCCATGGCGGGTGCTCCCATCTCAGAGCCGATCATAACGTCGCTGCTGGCGCTGGACGAGAGCCACGTGGCGGTACATTGGCGGCCCGGACGCTACAGCAATGCACCCATCGAGGGCTTTCGCGTGAAGCTGGGCGAGAGTCGCGAGCAGGTGAGTGAAGGCATATGCCTGCAAGCAACGAAGCCTTCTAATGCTGCTTGCTCTCTGCTCTCTGCTCTCCTGCAGCTGCTGCCTGCGACGCGCGACAGCTGCATCTTTGGCCAGCTGCAGCCGCTGACCAACCACACGCTGCGCCTGACCACGATCAACAAGCAGGGCGAGAGTCCACCCGCCGTGGCCAGTGTGCTGACCAAGGAGCCCCAGGAGCCCGAGCAGCTGCAGGCAGTGCTACTGGTGGGCAGGCGCGGCATACTCTGGCAATCGCTGGAGCCAGCAGGTGAGCTCCGAGTGGTTGTCAACGCGTCGGTGCGGGACTTCGGCTGGTGCGAGCGGGAGCAGCGTCTGTGGTACCTGAACGCTCGGGGCGAGCTGCGCAGGTGAGTGCCGTGAAGAAAAGATTCGAAGGAGCTTCTCACTAATCCTTGTCGCTTGCAGTCTGCTGCTGGAGGCGCAGGAGGAGCAGCAGCGGGCTAATCCCGGCCAGCTGCTGCCGGGCAACTACACTCGCTTGACGGTCGACTGGCTGCGCAGACGTCTCTATCTGGTGGCACACAACGGTTCCCTGCTCAGCGCCAACTTCGAGGGCAGCGATGTGCAGTCGCTGCTGACGCAGCCGCTGGAGCCGCTGGAGCCGCTGGTGGTGCAGCAGCTCGAGGCGGATCCACTCAATGGTTGGCTCTTCTGGCGCGATACAGAGTGCATCTGGCGTCTGGATCTGCACAGCGGGCAGCAGCTGCGGCTCAATCAGCCACTTGGCCAGCCCCTCGGCGCGTTCGTGCTGGCGCCGCAGCGTTGGTTGCTCTACGTGCTGCTGCCGCAGGAGCAGCAGCTGCTGGAGCTCAGCTACGATGGCAGCCTCAAGCTGCCGCTGCAGCTGGGCGTGGCAGCCAATGGCAGCTGGCGCAGCTTTGCCATGTCACAGGATCAGAGCCAACTGCTGCTGGCCAATGGCTCCCAGCTGCAGTTGCTCGAGCGGCACACGCTGCTGCCCATTGCCAGTTGGACACTGCTGCAACAGCAGCAGGAGCAGCAGGAGCAGCAGGAGGATCATGAGGATCATGACTGCTGCTGGCGCCTACTGCCGCTGGGACGTCGCCGTCAGCCGCTGGCCCTGGAGCCAGCGCTGCCGCGGCAACTGCGTGCGCTGCTGGGCGCGCAGGCGGCGCGCATTGCGTGGCAGGCGCCGGCGCTGAATCCCTTCCAGAGCGCCGCGTCGTCGCTGGCGCGCAACTGCAGCTACGAGCTGGAGGTGCTCGACGTGGCCAGTCAAAGCGCCTACAACATACGCAACATACGCAGCCCTCACTTCGGCCTGGAGCGCCTGCAGCCCAACAATCTCTACCAGCTGCGCGTGCGCGCCATCAACGCTGCGGGCCAGCCGGGCGTATGGACACCGGCGCTGAGCTCGCGCACGTGGCCGCTGGGCGAGCATCGTTTGCGCTGGGCCACGCGCAGCGGCAGGCTCTACACGACCAACGAGCTGGGAGCACAGCTGGAGGAGCTGCCCGCACAGCTGGCCGAGCAGCCCGGCGCGCTGGCCATGCTGAATGCCAGCATTGGCTACTACGTGGCAGGTGGCAGCGGCACGCTGCACTGCATCAATGTGCTGCAGCCGCAGCTCGGCTGCAGTCCTCCGCTGCCTCATGCTGCAGTGCAGCATGTGGGCGACGTCGCCTACGATTGGCGTGGCGGCCTGCTCTACTGGACGGATCTAGCGCGCGACTGTGTGCAGCGCCTGGATCCGCTGAGCGGGCAGCGGGAGCTGCTGCCCGTTTTTGGCGCGCGTCAATTGGCTCTGGATTCGGCGCAGGGGCATCTCTACTATGCCAGCTCGTCGCATCTGGCGCGTCGGGCGCTGAACGCGCAGACCACGCAGCAGCCGGAGTTGGAGTACTACCATGTCAATGGGCTGGCCGGAGGCATAAGCGCCTTCTGCCTGGACCTGGAGCAGCGCCACATCTATTGGCTGGTGCAGGCGCATCCCGGCCTGCATCTCTATCGCACGGAGCTATCGGCGGCGCCGCTGCAGCTGCTCTTGACGCTGCCTCAGGCGGATGCAGTGCCGCAGACGTTGCAGCTGCTGCAGCCGCTGGGCGCGCTGCTCTGGCTGGACGGCGGAGCGCGTAGCGCGCAGCTGCTGCGACTGGGAGAAGGAGGCACAGCAAGCGGAGCAGATGCAGGAGCAGGCGCAGGTGCAGGCGCACAAGTGGAACAGTTGCAGCAGCTGCTGCCATTGGGCCTGGTCGCGTTGCCGCTCAGTGCTGTGCAGCTGCTGGGCGACACATTGCCCGCCCCCGATGAGGGAGTGCGTCCGCTTGCCATTCCCCCGGACACGGTGCGCATCGACGAGGGCGGCCACTGGGATGACTTCCGACTGCGCTGGCAGCCGGCGGCGAGCGGCGGCAACCACAGCGTCTGCTATCGCCTGCTGCTGGAGCAGGGCAAGGAGCGGCTGCTGACGCTGGAGCTGGTCACGCCGTTCGCGCGCATCACGCAGCTGGCGCAGCAGACGGCGCCGGGAATGGGCATGCGCGTCAGCCTGACGCCGCACACGGCATGGCGGGCGGGACCCACGACGCGCCTGCAGCTTGCCACGCCCATGGCGGCGCCCAGTCAGCCGCGGCGACTGCGCGTCTTTGTCGAGCGTCGCGCTGAGCCGCTGCAGCTGGCGCCCAACGTGAGTGCGCTGCTGCGCTGGGATGTGCCCGATGCGGCGGAGGAGGTCAGTGGAGGGGGATCCGCAGGCTCCGCAGCTGGTGGCAGCTCGCTGCAGTATCAAATCAGCTGCTGGCGCGGCACGGAGCTGCACGCGGAGCTGCTGCTGGATCGCAACACGCTGGAGGCGCGCATCGAGCAGCTGCAGCCGGCAGAGACGTACCGCTTCCAGGTGCAGGCGCAGCATCATCCCCACCAGCTGCACCATCAGCCGCCGCCCGCCGCCAGCCTGGCATTGCACGTGGCGCCCGAGGTGCAGTCGGTGCCGCGCGTGCTCTACGCGAATGCCGAGCACATCGGCGAACTGGACCTGGACACGGCCGCACACCGCCAGCTGGTGCACACGTCCAGTCCGGTGGAGCATCTGACACTGCTGCTGGGCGAGCAGCGCCTGCTCTGGGTCAACGAGCACGTCGAGCTGCTCAGCCATGTGCCCGGCCAGGCGGGACCCGCCAAGCTGGCACGCATGCGCGCCGAGGTGCTCGCCCTCACCGTCGACTGGGTGCAGCGCGTGGTCTACTGGGCGGAGCTGGACGCCTCGACGACGCCGCCGGCTGCGGCCATCTATCGGCTGGAGCTGTGCCGCTTCGAGGGGCGCATCATGCAGGGCGAGCGCGTGTGGAGCACGCCGCCGGGTCAGCTGCTGCGCGATTTGCTGGCCCTGCCGCACGCCCAGGCACTCGTCTGGCTGCAGCACGAGCTCGGCGCACGCAACGCCACGCTGCAGGCGCGGCATCTGGGAAACGGCAGCGCTTGGAGCGATTGGCAGGGCCTGCCCGAGGAGCCGCTGTGGCGCCTCTACGAGGGCAGCCAGGAGCCGCAGGCGGAGACACTCAACCTGATCGATCAGCTGGGCAGGCTCTGCATCTACCATGTCGCCCGGCAGCTGTGCATGCCCAGCACGCTGCGGGCGCAGCTGAATCTGCTGAACGACGACGTCGCGCAGCTCGTGCAGGACGCCGGCTACGTTTACGCGCTGCGCAACAGCAGCGTGCGCGCCTACGGGCGACGCCGCCAGCAGCTGGAGTACCTGCTGGAGCTGCAGCCGGACGAGGTGCGACTGCTGCGCGCCTATAACTACCAGGCGTACCCGCCGCGCCATTGCCTGCTGCTGCCGGCGCTGGCGCCCGATGTCTGGCAGCCGGAGTCGGAGCCGGAGCCGCGTTGCGAGGAGACGCAGTGCAGCCTGTGGCTGCCGGCGCTCACTGCTGGCGAGGATTGCGCGCTGCCTGTGCCCGGCCTGAGTTACCAGCTGAACGTGAGTGTCGGCGCAGCGCAGGATCAGGAACAGGAACAGGAGCAGGAGCAGCAGCCGCTGCAGCAGCTGCACGCCGTGGGCGGCACGTGGCTCAATGTCACGGGACTGCAGCCGTTCCGACAGTACGAGCTGCGCGTGCGCATCTCCAGCTACTACCAGCAGCGTCTGGAGCAGGCGCCGCTGCTGCTGCCGGCGCCGTTGCAGCTGCAGACGGCGGTGGCCACGCCCACGGCGCCGCGCAACTTTAGCGGACGCACGCTGAGTCCCAGCGAGCTGGAGGTCAGCTGGTTGCCGCCTCAGCAGCTGCGCAGCGCCAGCGTCTACTACACGCTGCACTGGCAGCAGCAGCAGGAGGAGGAGGAGGAGCAGCAGCAGGAGCAACTGCCCGCGCAGCAGCAGTGCGTGGAGCAGGCGGGTGTGCAGCGTCTCACTGGACTGCATCCGGGCCGCCGCTACGTTGTCTGGCTGCACGCGCATGCCACGCCCAGCAAGTACAACTCAAGTGGGCGGCTGACGCTGCGCTGCTTTGCGCCACTGCCGCCGCTGCAGCTGCTGCAGCTGGACGCGTACGCCATGACGCTAGGCTGGGCGGGCACGCCCGACGCGCTCAGCTCGCTGCAGCTGGAGTGCCGCTCGCGACGCGAGCAACTGCAGCTGCAACTGGATCTGGCGGGGAATCACTCGCTCATACATGTCACACAGCTGCAGCCCAAGACGATCTACTCATGCCGCCTGGCGCTCAACTACGTCGACTCCGGCGCGGTTGCGCCTACCTACTACGGTGCCAGCCAGGAGTACGAGACGCGTGGCGATGCGCCCAGCGCGCCGGGCAAGCCACAGCTGGAGCACATTGCCGGCGAGATCTTTCGCGTCAGCTGGACGCCCGCACTGGAGCACGGCGCGCCCATAGTGCTGTACAATCTTGAGGCGCTGCAGGCGCATCGCACGCGCGGCCAGGGCTGGCCGCGGCGACGCAGGCGCAGGGAGACGAGTCTGGCGCTGCTGCCGTGGGCCGAGGAGCCGCTGGTGCTGGAGGATCAGTGGCTGGACCTGTGCAACACCACGGAGCTGAGCTGCATCGTGCGCGAGCTGCACTCGCAGCGGCTGCTGCTCTTCCGCGTGCGCGCCCGCAATCGCGCCCACGGCTGGGGACCCTACAGCGAGGACAGCGAGCGCATTGCCGAGCCCTTCGTGTCGCCGGAGAAGCGTGGATCCCTCGTCCTGGCCATCATTGCACCCGCGGCCATTGTGTCCAGCTGTGTGCTGGCGCTGGTTCTGGTGCGGAAGGGTGAGTACGAGGGGAGGCTGTGAGGGGGCAGGAGAAGCAAGACAGGCATGTTTATTTTCGTCTTCTATTTCCTTACATGAAAGTTGTCTGCATTGGAAATTGCGGAGATAGGGTAGACAGAAGATAGGTTAGTCCCGAGGTGACTAGTGTCGCTGGCGTCTCGGCGACTTACAAATTCTCTTGTAAGGCGGCCCTGGGTAGACTAAGCTCTGCACCTCGGCCATTAGACTTCTTTACTACATACTAACGTGGGCAAAAAGTAAGGTGAATATTTTTGTAAAGTGAAAATTATTTATTTATTCTCCTAAATCAGTTTCATCCCCTTGAAAGTAATCCCCTCCCGATAAAATACACTTATGCCAACGTTTTTTCCAATCCTCGAAACAGGCCAAATAGTCCTTTTCCGGTATACCCATGAGCGCCCTCGTCGATTTTTCTTTTATCTCTTCAATCGACTCGAAACGCGAGATTTGACTTTTCGTAGGCTCAAAATGGTTTTCACAGATCCTTCTGATATTCCGATCATATCAGTGAGGTCTCTAACAGTCAACCGACGATTTTTGAGCACTAATTCCTTCACTTCATTGACGTGTTGGTCATCTGTTGACGATGAACGATGGTCGTTCGGAGCGCTCCAAGTCATCAACACGTTCCCGACCCTTTTTGAAGTCTTTGTAACACTTATAAACATTTTTCTGGGACATGGTAGAATCACCAAAGGCCATCCCCATCCAGTCCTGCCAACTTGAGAAAAAAAGAACTAGTTCGCCATCTCAAGCCCGCGAATTTGAAATTGAAAATTCACCTTACTTTTTGCTCATTCATATTCATATTCTTCTCTACAAGCCTTTCTTATCACGCAATTCCATTTCCACTTGTTGCAGTACAAAAGCGTCGCCATCGCGCCAAGAAGCTGCTGCAGCAGAGCCGCCCGAGCATCTGGAGCAATTTGTCAACGCTGCAGACGCAGCAGCAGCTGCTGGCGGCGCGCAGTCGCACCTTCTCGATGACGCTGAGCGACGCGGATATTGCGCTGCTGCCGCAGATCAGCTGGAACAGGCTGACGCTGTTGCGTTTTCTTGGCAGCGGTGCCTTTGGCGAGGTCTACGAGGGTCAACTACAAGGCGAGGACGAGGCGCAGCCCCAGCGCGTGGCCATCAAGGTGGGTATTACGCCCGATCCCATCCAGCTTGCATGCTGTCAATATTTATGTTGTAACTATTCTACTGCATGCTGTACAGAGCCTGCGCAAGGGCGCCAGCGAGTTCGCCGAGCTGCTGCAGGAGGCGCAGCTGATGAGCAACTTTAAGCACGAGAACATCGTCGCGCTCATCGGCATCTGCTTCGACAGCGAGTCCATCTCGCTAATCATGGAGCACATGGAGGCGGGTGACCTGCTCAGTTATCTGCGCGCAGCACGGCCCAGCACCAAGGTAGGAACACCTACACTATATACTAGTATATATATTCATCATTTCCTCTCCTTGGCAGGACGCCGAAGCCAAGCTGCAGCTGCCCAGCCTGCTGAGCATGTGCCTGGACGTGGCCAGTGGCTGCAGCTATCTGGAGGACATGCACTTCGTGCATCGCGATCTCGCCTGCCGCAATTGCCTGGTCTCCGATGGGGCCGCCATTGGCGGTCGTCGCATCGTGAAGATCGGCGACTTTGGGCTGGCACGGGACATCTACAAGAGCGACTACTATCGGAAGGAGGGCGAGGGCTTGCTGCCCGTGCGCTGGATGGCGCCGGAGAGCCTGGTGGATGGACTCTTCAGCACACAGTCGGATGTGTGGGCCTTCGGCGTGCTCTGCTGGGAGATACTCACGCTGGGACAGCAGCCCTATGCAGCGCGCAACAACTTCGAGGTGTTGGCGCATGTCAAGGAGGGCGGACGCCTGCAGCCGCCCGATGAGTGCCCCGAGAGGCTGTGAGTGGGCCACGTAGTTCCTTTGCTCGTAGCTCTCTCTCTAATCTATTCCATTTGTAATCCCATTTCAGTTATGTGCTCATGCTGCAGTGCTGGCGCTCAGAGCCCTGGGAGCGGCCCAGTTTCAGGCGTTGTCTGGGCATGCTGCAGTCCATCAGCGCGGAGCTGCGGCGCAGCGATTTGCCCGAGATTGAGGGATCCAGCTGCAGTCCAAGTTCGAGTGCCTGCTCCAGTTCCAGTGCAGGCTCCGGTTCCGGCTCGTGTTCGGCTGCGAGTAAGCCCGACCAGCGCGTGCGTTTCGATGAGCAGCTGGAGGAGCAGCAAGACACCAAAGAGATGCCCGCAAACAATAACAACAACAGCAACAGAACTAACAGCTCCAACAGCAACAACAACAACAACAACAACAACAACAACAACAACAACAACAACAACAACAACAACAACAGGAACAACAACTCGAACGCCCACATCAACGCCATCCTGTCCTCCGACAATTGCCAGCTCTATGCAAATGAGAGCGTATCACGTCTGTGAGCGGCTCCTGCTTCTGTACACCTTCCATCACACACAACACACACACACACACACACACACACACATACGAATCATTTGGGGTATGTTTCACTTTACGACGTAGGTGAAGCTCTAGCATTATGGTTTCTATATGTTTAATTCCATTGCTTTTGTACTGACTATCGAAATCGGATGAAGCTCCTGATCACGATACAGTTGAGTTAAGATAGAGACACGACCAGAAGGGATGACCTCAAGTCTTAGCCGTAAAGGTTTAATTTCCTTATTTCATTCGACATTTTTTTTGTAAGTTAAGAATTACTTTATGATATTAATACTGATAGTGTGCCTTTGTCGTCGGGTATATTGAAACGAATAAACACGAATATATTTTACAAAACTTTATCATTCATGTGTAGCGAATCTCAACGGAATGGAATAGCTGTATTCCCTAGCTGTCCTGGTTGTCCTCGCTGAGGCTTATGCAAATTTCGCGTTTCTTTCTAGTCTTTTGTCTATTGTTAAATGCTGTGAATGGGAAAACTTTAGTCCATAATCGAACAGTGAGTGGCAATTGTTATGGTTCTCTGCGAAATCAGCTTAAAGCGCAATTAGGAGTGTGTTCGGGTCGCATCAGCGGACGCTTTAGCCTGGGATTAGGTTGCGTGCTGGACACGCGCCGCGGCTTAGAGGCGAGGGCGGCGGAGGTCGAGGAGAAGGTCGAGCACGGGATCCAGTGACCATTATTTTAATTTCATTAAAATTTGTCGACAAACTTTCTGGCAGATATATGTATGTATGTATTTGGGTATATACTGTACATATATATGTATGTTTTATTTAATTTTTTCCGCTGCGCTGTTCTTTTGTCTCATTTCTTTCGGTTTCTTGCCAAACTTGCGGCGTATATCTAAGTGTTTTTTCGGGTCTTTTCTTTCTATACTATTCACCCATTGCACTGGTCTAAAAATGGTATATTAGCTCTGTGCGAATGTATGTATCTCAGCATCAACTATTTTTTGTATGCATGTTCGTCTGTTAATGCGGCCTTCCGTCTGTCTATCTGTCTGGCTGAGTGTCTTTTCTTTCGTTTGTCCGTTTGTCCGTCTATTTGCCTTGCTGTCAATTCATTCGTTTGCACGTTCGTTTGTCCGTTTGTTTGTATTTCAGCCTGTTTGTCTGTTGTCTGTCTGTCCTAGCTTTCCTCTGTCTCTCTACCCGTCCGTCTGTCCTTATGTCGTGCGTTTGCCTGTATGTTTGTCCGTTTATCTGCTTTTTAGTCGGTTTGCTGTCCGTCAGTCTGTTTGTCCGTCTGTTTGTCTGTCTGTTTGTCCGTCTGTTTGTTCGTCTATTTGTCCGTCTGTTTGTCCGTCTGTTTGTCCGTCTGTTTGTCCGTCTGTTTGTCCGTCTGTTTGCCCGTCTGTTTGTACGTCTATTTGTCCGTCTGTTTGTCCGTCCACAGTCTGTCTGTGAACGCACTGTGAACAGTATCTTATAGTCGAGTTTGCGTTTTACTCTTATTTTTTCTGATCCGTTTATTCCTTTCTTTTTTTTTTCTTGCACACAATCAAATTAAATGCGACTTTGTGCGGAAACTTCAGCCAAAGGCTTTGTACGCACTCTGGCACTGGATTTGGGGGCGGGTTGTGGGTAGTCGTGGGTGGGGGAGGCTCTTGAGACCTACGTTTGGGAGGGGGGGTCTAGTGCTCCTAAAGGTGCGTCAACTAAAGAGCTCTTAATATCTCGCACGCACATTGACACGCAGCCGCCTCGCCGTTCGCCCGCCTTCTCCTCTCCCCCCACTTCCACTCCCACGCGGCTGCTATTTGGCAAATAATTTGCTTGAATTTTTTGCATATGCCTCCGCATCGCACTCGCATCGCATTTCACAAAGCACCAGAGTTGCCAGGCTACCGCTTATCGCTGGGTGTGCGAGTGGGCGTGGGTGTGGGCGAAAAGTGGGCGTGCCAGTGTTCGTGCCGCTTAAATAACAAATTGTAAATAGCGGCGCATAAATCGATTACCGCTGTCCCGGCCCCGGGCCCCGGTCCCGCTTATCCCTCGCCCACAGACGGCTCAGCTTGCACTCTCTCTCTCTTCCCTGCTCTTCTCGCCCTCTCTCCATACGCCTGCGTCTCTCCACTCTTCAGCGAAACATAAATAAACCATTTTTAATATGCGCGTAAGCAGTTTCACCGCATACCCTATCAAAACCTGGGAGCTAGGGTATGCTTCCACATGGGTTTTCTAAAAGTTGCAAATTCTCAATAAAAGCTGGAAAAAAAATCGATATAACTATATAACATTTTTATAATCGATATCGTTATATTTAGAAAATTAGCGGAGTTAAAAAAATGTTTTTCATGATTTTTTTAAAACCTTCGAAAAAAGCCCAAAGAATTAATGTATTTGTTGTTATTACCTAGAGTTTTATAATTTTCCCAGGGTATTTGCATAGCTAGTATACCCGGCAAATGAGGTAATGCTGCGCTGGTTAACGCGCGTTTGCTTTACTTATTTTCTTTATTTCCTTTTAGCGTGCAAAAGGGAAGAGAAAAACTCTCTCAGCGGGGCAAACCGATGAGCCTGCAGAGTGGGTACCACAGAAGTTTGGTGGGAGGGGGGGGGGAGGTGGTTATGTCGTGGGAAGGTAGGTGTGCCGTGCCCGCTGACTTCCCCATTGATTCTGCTCGTGTTGAGGTTTTTCTTTTTTTTTTTTTTAGGAAGTCTTCGCTGAGCTTAGCTCTGGGTTTAGCTTATTATAACGTGTATCCCTCATATTTGCTGCTCCTCCTTGGCTTTTCTTTGTCTTCTGCTGCCTGCTGCTGCTTCTGCTCCTTCTCATGCCCTACTCCATCTCCTGCGGCTCGCTGAAGCGGCGCGGCAAGGATTTAATTTTATTGCCTTGCCGCAGCGTCCTGTTGACTTATTATGCTGATATGATTAAGTGGAGCCAGCCCCAATTGCCCCGCCCCATAGGCAGGCAATCTCCAGGCGGAATCTCTGCGGCTTAAACGCTACTTGAGGTCTCGCTTGGGGCTTAGTCTCGCCTGTCTATAAAATCCAAATTGTTGGTTTGCGCCGCTTGATGGATGCTACTCCCAAAAGGCACCCGGATTTAGCTGCAAGTATATCGTTATCGTTATCGTTATCATCATCAAACTGGTCTGTTTTCAAAACGATGTGGGAGCAAGAGCTAGAGCTGGGTAGCCATCGGTCAGCTGTTCTGCTATTCCTAGACAGCCTTATCGTTATCGAGCTTCGATTAATGACTGCCCGCAGGAGCTAGGCAACTATCGATAGTTTTTAGATCGTTTCAAACAGACTAATTGCATTTCGTTTTGTAGTCAGCAGGACTGTAAATGGGATTGTTAAATATTTCGAAAATATCGTGTCGATGATATTTTCTATTTCCTAAAAAAATGATAACAATATATAAATATCGATATTTTCGTTACTTTTGATATATTCAAATTTCCACAACAAATAAAGAAAATTGTCTATGTTAAACAAATAAAATTTACCAAAATATATAGATATATATATGAATATTCCTAGATGATTGCAACTGAATTCAAAATCCATTGAAAACTTACTATAGGAGTGTACAAGCTCTATAAAGATCTCAGTTCCCATAGAAGACACCAGTGAAAACTAGTATTGACTCATTTTCTCATATCATATGAAAATATCGTATTTTCAATACGATATAAAAATGTTCTTTAAAAATATCTAACTGTACTTATTCTTCACTTTGAAGCTACAGATGGTCGGAGGGATCCTTCGATAGTTCTCAATGTCTGCTCCTATCCATGTGGCGTTCTCTTATTAAATTCCATTTTCATTTTATTGAATTAATTTTTCACCGACAAGGTTTTGAAAGTTTTTGCTCTCTCGCTCTCTCCCTCTCTCTCTCTTACTCGTGCACAGGGAAGCACTTAAAAATGTTGCCCTCAACTGGCACAATTGATTGAAATTAGATGAGCTTTTCATAATGCTAGACTTAAGTCCCACTCGAGCGTGCGTGTGTGTGTGTGTGCGTGCGTGTGGCTGTGTGGTTGTGTGTCTGCTTGTTGTGCGTGTGCGTTTTTCCATTAAGTCGACTCCTTCCACCTGCCTGCCTGAGCTCAGCTCAGCTCAGCATCATCCTTGCATCCTTGCAGGCTGCCCGCCTTGCTATAAAAGTTCTGCCCTCTCCCTTGCTCTCGCGCTGTCTCTGTCTCGCTGCCGCTCTCTGATGGCAACGCTAATATCGCTCAAGTTGCCGCCGACTTTGTGCCAAATTGGTTATTAAAAGAGTCAACTAGCTGGAGCTAAGGCATAAATAAATTGAGAGGCGGTTGCTCTGCCCCTGCCTCTTCCCCTGCTCCTGCTCCTGCTCCTGGTCCCCGCATTCGTGGGGCCGATCCTGCTGTCATTTCCGAGTCAGGGGACAACACTTAAAAAACTTTAAGAGCCGTTCTATCAAGATGCCTGGCAACTACGTGCAAAACTTTCTATAGCTATCTCTTTCAATCTTCAGTTCTCTCTCCCTCTCTCTCTCGCTCTTCCCCATTCTTTCTCCGCAGCTAGAGGTGAATCTCAATTAGCCCGTCTCGAAGCTGAGCACATATTATACGTGCCCGTTGCAATCTCCACATACGCTTTCCCCATGCCCCATTCTACTGCTTCACTTCTGAGTCTCCCCTTCACCCCGCCTGAGATAACTTTGCTAAATGGTTGCAGTTTAAAAGAACATAAATTATGTCTCGACTTAAAAAAATACACAAGAGTGTTTCCAGTTTTACATAAATCAAAGAATCGAGGCGAATGCAAACGGAATTCGAAATATCTTTTAAGTAAAGAAAGGAAAAGAAAACTAGAAAAAGTGGGAATAGATTTCCAAGCGAATATTTGACGACAGCTGTGGAGAAACTTTGTGAGAGAGTAATGGAAATCAGAGAATAATAGAGAAAGCGATAGGAGCGTGGGACAAAACTAGAAAAAGAGGAAGTAGGAAAAAAACAAACCCAAAATACTGTGGTATTGCAGTAGCTATAGTGCATTGAAGATACGAAGAGAGGAATATAGGAATAGGATATAAGTTATGTTTTGGTCATGCACTGATGTCTGTCCGTCTGTCCGTTTGTCTATATGAAGACAAATAGCTCAGCAATTACGAGCGCTAGAGACACCAAATTTGGTATAAGGGTTTGTGTATAGCAAACGCAGATCAAGTTTATTTCAAATTTTAAGAGCCACTCCCATCGCCTCCGAAAATTGATATTTTCATTGTTCGGTTTCAATAACAGATTATATTGGGATCTCAATTTGTTAAGCCAAGTTAAGCAAGTTCCTAGTCTGTATTCGAGTTATACGTAAAGATTAGAGTCTAACTTTTGTTGCTCCCTGTTGTACAAGAATATAGAACATATAGTACAAGCGACTTATCTTGATAATCTTCAAGCGTCTTGCACATCCAACGACATTTGCGTATTGACTCCCTTGTCCAGAGTGCTGCTTCGCTCGGGCTGTACCGCCTCTTGCTTCCGTCAGCTGGATGCAGTTGCTCTCAAACACGCGTCTCTGTCGGGTCTCTGGCAGGTGGCAAAGAAGTCGCTTAATTACTGGGCCAACCCGCTCATAAACAGCAATTAACGCGCCCCACACAAATGCGAGTGCCCCCTGGAGTGCAGCTCTGCAGCTCTGGAGCTCTGCGGAGCAGTGGAGCAGCAGTAGGAGCCCCAGTTGGGTATATATAGAACTACATACAAGTATTTACCAGGTATGTGCACATATATATAGAGCGTACCTTTTGTCGCAAAACGTTAATTAGTGCGAAATAATGAACGAGCTGGCGGGGCAGCAAAGCAGAGGGTGTGCGAGAGGGGGCAACAGGGAGCGGGCCTTACAGGCACGGGGCGGTGTCAAAGCTTAAGATGCACGTGCCGTACAAGTTGCTTGGGGAGTTTTTTTTTTTTTTTTTTTTTTGGAACCCATGGAGTGCCTGGAGTTTCTAGAAGCACTAGTAACATTAGTAACAATTTACTACTCCTTTTATTGCGTTTTATTCTTGTATATCTTTTTATTACTACTACTTTCGAATAATTTTTTTATGCTGTATGTTCTAAAAAATTGTTGAAAATGTTGTACAATTTGTATGACTGGAATTCAAGGATAGTTAAACACCAATAGAAAAGTTATGGGAAAAGGGTGAACGGAAAACTGCATTTTTGTAGATTAAAATAAGCTTAAATCTTAAATCCTAAGCGATTATAAAATTTTCCATTGGAGTAGAGTAGATAAATATATTTATATTTAAAAAAAAGGATTAGTTTAATAAAAAAAGTTGGAAAACAGAAAAATGGAAAATGTACAAAATAAATTAGTATAGTTTATTGTTATAGTTGTTGTTGTAGCTCCTCTGCTTATTCTGATATATGGGAAATTGTATGTGAGCTGCATTGGGTGTCTGTTACTGCCTCCTACGCACCTTCGGCGGCATCCCGCTCGATGAAGTAGGGCACCCCGTCCGCCTGCTTGCACTTGTATCGCAGCAGACAGCATTCCGGGAAAGGTTTCGAGCGATGGATGCGTTCTCCGTGGTTGCACTTGTCGATGCTCAGCTTGCCGCAACTGAGAGAGAGAGAGAGAGGTTGAGAGAAGGTAATGTAGAGAGTGAGAGTAGGTAAATTTACGATGTAATCACTAGCACGTGTAATATTGCATTTTGGCAATCTTGCACTTTTTCACTGCGAGCACTCGACAAAGTTAAACAGATTTATTCAGTTTTAAAAAATAAATTAAAAAGAAAGAGAAAGCAGTTTGAGTTGGAATTCTCATTCTGTTCGAAATCGAGTTCATATTAGCTTTCTGTTGGAATCGTAGCAATATCTCTTTGAGCTAATGTTTCGAGCTCTCTTTCTGCTTGTCACCCAAAAGGATTATTTGTCCGCTTGTCTCTCCGTTTGTCTGTCCGCTTGACTATCCGTTTGTTTGTCCGTTAGCCTGTCCGTTGGTTTGACCGATTAATTGACCGTTGGTCTGTCCGTTTAACTGTTCGCTTTTCTGTCCGTTTGTCTCTCCGTTTGTTTGTCCGTGAGCCTGTCCGTTTGAGTGACCACTTATTTGTCCGTTTGTCTGTCCGTTTAACTGTTCGCTTGTCTGCCCGTTTGACTATTCGTAATTTTGTCGTTTGTCTGTCAGTTTAACCTAATATTCTAGTCCTTTAACAGATCTGGTAATCTGTTAGCTCTGCCATTCCTCGATTGAATCATAGACTTTTACTTTCAGTTGCCCAAGGAGCAGGTTAAGAGTAAGACATTATTCTATTCCCCTCTGTTCCTTTCCATTATCAGGTAAACTGTGTAAAATATTGAGTTCCCTGTGGGAAAAAGGGGAATCTTTAGGAAGTCAGAGCTCTCCAGGTGCTTGGAAGTCTTGGGTCCGACTTGACCCACAAATTGCTGTAATAACTTTTGCGCTATTTCGAGGAACAACGCAGAAAACGTTAAGGCGTTAGTCTACTTCTACGTGTTATCAGTGCAAAACATTTCAAATGTTTGTGTGTGAGTTCGTGTGTGCGAGAGTATGTGTGCCCCTGGCCAGACTCACCCCTCGATAAGTATGGAGCCATCTTCATTGCATGTGAGACGCTGGCAGGGGGGGATTCCATTATTGATGCCTGCCTTCAGCTCGTCGCCGCGATAGAAGCATTTGCCGGGATGCTCTAAGAGGGAGGGAGACAGAGACAGAGTGAGACAGCGGGAGCGAAGAGAGAGAGAGAGAGAGAGAGTTAGCTAAGTAGTTGCCCTGGTGGCCCAGGTAGTTGCGGGTCGTACCTGGATTGGCCGGTATCAGCGCCCTGTAGGCACTCACCTCCGCCGTCTGGAGCAGCTGCAGCAGCAGAATTATTGCGACGCTCCCGAAGATCAATGCACCCGATGTGCAGCCTCCAATAGCTCCCATCCGCTTGGGTCTCGTTTCCGACATTGTAACGCGCGCGTGTTCGAAATGCCACTGACAGCAGCTCTCCGGACTGTCTTCTCGCGTGGCCCACTTGGCCGGAGCGCGTTCTCGTGATCGGAGTGTCGGCCTAGGGTTCGGGAATCGCCATCGTCATCGCCATCGACATCAACATCGACATCGGGCTTGTTGTTGTTGTGGCTTAGATTCATCAATTGGTTTGTTTTTCGCTGCCCTTTGGAGGAGCGAGCGTGCAGTGGGGTGGTTTGGTTCTCATCATCTGAAGATGAAATAATTTTCAAGAAGGAACTTTGTCTGACAGTACGTTCCGAATACTCGGAAATCCAACCAGTAATTGAATGTTACAAAACCATTTATTCTTGATATTCTTAATTTTTTAATAAAATACTGGAAGTACTGTGAAGGATACTTTATTTTAAAATTGGAATGACAAACGTCAAATAAAGCAATCCATATAAATTTTTGTGATTTCTGGAAATACCGTAAAACTCACAACATGTAAATGTTGGCATTCAATATTTTTAAAATAAAAACATTTTTTTGCTTGTAAATAATACTAGATTTTAACAAAATCTTCCAAATACAAATAGTATTGGAATTTAAAAACTACGTAATTCAGCTCTAATTATCTGGATTATCGAGATCGTACCGTAGGTGAAATATATAATTTTTATGAACTACCTCTGGACTATGATAGGTGCTCTTTGCATCCTTTAGCCGAGAAGCCGAGAGTCCAGTTCTCTGTCCACTTGCTTCTCCTACAGGGTATTCGCGAGTCAGCAATTCTGAAGTGATCTCTACTACTGTCTATGAGTTTTCCATGCCGTATTTGGGCTTGCTCCCATATCTTCTCTCTCTGATGCTCTCTCTTTCTCTCTATCGATCTCTTTCGGTCTCCCTTGCTCTCTATCTCTGTTGTCATTCAGCTGATTGTTATGTATTGCCATTTGATTGTCGGCTCGTCTCTTCTTCTTGGGCTCGGGTCAGCGGGTTTATCGTCGGCCTGTGCGTATGTGGGTTGTGCCCAATCTGCCTGGGATGATGCGACGGCTGTGACATCATCTGGTTTCAGAAACATTTCAGTTCCATTGCCGCAAATCGTTCCAGAATGTTTGCACAATTGAAGTTAATAACACAATTTACGAGTATTTGCCGCGACATCGAAGACTCTGGAAGAACGCGCCGAAGCTCGTCTTGAGCTTGAGGCGAGTACTTGCAGGTAGTCGCTCGAGCAACGAACTTAGCTAGTCGGGAGCTTAAAGCGATCGAGTCTCTGTCGAGCCAAAGCTCCAAGCTGTCGATCAGGTTGAAGCTTTGATCTACCGCTCGCAAGCTTTTCCACAGCAAACCTAAGCGTATGCTTAAAGCGAAAGCGCCTCACTTTAATACAACTATAACGCTTTTTCTCTGGGGAAAGCCACGAAATTTCTGAGCCGGCACAAAAGCGCATAAATATGAGTGAAAACGCAGCTCAGTTTTGAAATCTAAATAAGGCAAATAATGGAAAAGAAGCTACAGATACAGCAGATACTCAGATTAAGTAACTCTTACGGGTGTTATTTATTTGAGTTAGTTTTCAAAAGAACTACACATATTCCAATTCTCTGGACTATGGCTTGAATCTCACTCAAATTTAAAAATTTGTATGCAAATTAAACCCTATTTCTTTGAATAACTAAACACTTGCATATTGGAGTGTACATATTTTTATACAATATTTAAAAAAAAACTCTAATGTTATGTTTATCATATTTTGTATTATATACTTGTACACATATATGATAAACAGCCTCACGTGATCTTAAAAAATTTATAGAGCATAGCCTAAAAAAGCATAGCTCTAAAGTTTTTAAATTTCAAACATTCTGACTGGATTATAATTTTTAAAAAAATGTTCAAAATTTGTTGATATTTATTAAAAACCTTTTAATTTATAATTTAATAAAAATAATCGAATAATCAATATAGGATACTACATATATATGTACATATACATATGTACGTATTCATACATATTTTCGAATTTAATTCATAATAAAGTATTTGAAATGAGAAGTACAGCAAAAATAATCTCTATGTCGTATTTCAACTCAGAATGCAAATAATGGGTAGTACACCTTTATGAGGTTCCACTTTCGCTTTCGATTGACTTATCTCAAGATTTTCATATTGTTTTCTTGTGCGTTCTGTTGGGCTCATTGTAAATCTGCAGCAGAAGCCTGAAGCCTGTGAAGTTTGTAATTGTAAATTAATGAAATGCATTCGTTGGGCACACGCACACACTCACAAGCACAGACGTGCACAGACACGCACAAACAGCAAATGTTGTGGCAACTTGCGCAATTGAATAGACAAGTTGCACAAAGGAAGGGTGCACCCGCAGTGACGGTGGCTAGGTGGGGGTAGCAGGATAGTAGGGAAGTTAGGGGACAGCGGGTAGGGACTGCATATAAGAAAGCGTATGTGGCGTATGGAACTGCAGAAATGTTTACCCTGCTGGCTATTAAATTTTTAATCAAGTTAAAGTGTTGCCAAACACTTCATTCAGCCAGTTCTGCTGCACTAGTCTGAGCAGCAGGGAGGCGGGAACGTTGGGGAACGTGACTTTGTGGGTGTGACTGCAAGTCCTCACAATGGGAGGGGCGGGGGAGTGGGCGGCTTGTGGTGTGATGTGAAACATGCGTCGAGTTTTTAGCTTCTTCTTGCTCTTCTTGTTAGTTATGCATTCATTCACATTCGGTCTGGCATTCATTCATATATTCACTTGGCGACATTCATTTCGTTTCATTGCGTTAGGCCCAGTGTTGCCAAGTCAGCTTTTTTTCTCGCCAGCAATAAATAAGTTTTCAAATAAAATTTTCAAATCTAGCTTTTTTTATTTTTCACGACTTACAGTTTTTTTTTTTGGAAAATTGTAACTTTTTGGTCGTTTTGCTCTGTTTTAATTGTATATGGTATATAAATATTCTAATTATTACTATGCATTTTATTTTTATTTATATTTGATTTAGAATTGGTCCGCTTTTATACAAAATAAATTTTTTTTAATATTTAAATTTTTTATGTTGGCAAATTGCATTCTTTTAGCTATTCCAATTTCATATATATTTTTATTAATATTTTGTTATCTACAATATACAAGCTATAGAATTAGTCAGCGTTTTTACAAAATGTTTTTTCGGGTTTCTGCTTTGGCAGTTGGAGTATTTTCCGTTAAAAATATACAACTATGTAGTAAAAATAATAATTTAAAATTTTTATTTTTATTGTTAGAATTTTTCACCTTTTTTTTGGCTTTTTTTGAAAGCATTTCAGCTTTTTTGACATCAAACTGTTGGCAACACTGCACAATACGCACACACTTGCAACCATAACCGCAGCTCCGCATAATCCCTTGCCTAAAGCCTGCTCCCCCCACGCCATGCATGCGTCTAGTCTTTTGGGCTCTTGTTCCTTGTTCCTCCAAGTTTTTTCTTGCTTCTTGCAGCTGCTTCTTGTTCTGCCTCTCGCTTTTGTGGTAAATTAAATGCAAATAAATTGTCAACTGCAGTTAAATAAATTTTTAATTTATTGCACTTTGACTGGCTCGAGACGTCAACGCCGACGTCGGCGTCAAACGGAAGCAGAGGCATTGGCAGCGGCAGAAGCAGCAGCAGCAGTAGCTAAATGTGACTGTGAATGTGACTGTGACTGCGATTCGGTGAATTAAGTTGTGCTGCCTGCACGTACATAGCTTAAAGACATTCTCGATTCACAACTCACACACCTTGATCACACATACATGCATACACACACGCATTCATGCGAGTAAAGCAGTACCTTTACCGTTATACGTGTGTAAAAAACAATTTATAAATATGTTTTTGGTATCAAGATTTTCATAGCATTTCTTGGTAGATTTGGACTGGCTTGATAACGATAAATTATCGATAACTACAATCGAAAACTTGCCGAGCACATGTCGAAACTAATGCAAAATATCGATTCAACTAATTTGGACTGCACAAATAGTTGATTTTTTTGGAAATTACTTATTATCGATAACGGTGACGATAACGATAAAATATATATGCTACATTTAATATTATTTTCAATACTACTTGTATATAAATTGCGGTATTTAAGAGCGTGATTGTGGGCGATAATTAAATCACAAATCTATGTACGCATGTAAATCAATCAAATCAAGCATAACATCAACTTGATATCGATAACAAGTGATTATCGATATTTGTTTATATGTTACTTGTATAACTTTTAAAATTAATTTTAGCTTAGCTTGATATACCTTAATACAATAAATATTTCCTTAGTACAATCGATATCACGGTCTATCGATAACTCAGCGTGGGCCTCTTCTCAATGAAGCAGAGCAGCCCAAGCTGAATTTGAATCTAAATTTAGACTCACAAATTCGGTGGGTGCGTTGACTGCGATGGGGGTGCACATCCCCTTCGCAAGCGAGCGAGAGAGACAGAGCGGGAGGGAGAAGGTAGCCGGCAGACAGAGAGGGAGAGCGAGCAGGTGGGACGTTAAGCTAATTCGCTGTTGATTATCTAGATTAGCAGAGTGAGTGACAGACCTGAACGAAGAACGATGGAACGGTGGAACGCGCAGCCCAAAAATACAGAAATATACGCGCACTCAAATTGAATAGGTTCATGAATGATGAACGAATAAAATTGTGAAAAATGTAAAAAATTGCTAAAAAACTCTGTACGAAAACATACACCGCGAGAGTGAGAGAGAGAGCGAGAGCGAGAGCAGAGAAGAGCAGTGCAAAGAAGAGAAGAACAACAAGAAAGAAGAACGAGCGTGCATAGTGGATGAAGAGCTCGAGAGCTCGAGAGCTTGGAGCAACAAATTCAACAAATTCACTTTTTCAGAAAATGTATTCAGTGCAGGGGCGACATTCACAGCGGCAACGAAAGCGACAGCCATAACATATACACGCCATACACACACTGACACACACACACCCATAGCTACACTAGGTCGGGGTCAGAGGAGAAGAGCGAGGAAAGTGTGTGTAAAGTGCAAAGTGCATTTAACAGGCGAGCGCCCACAAAAACGACGCAGCCAAGTCAAGGAAAAGCCCCGGGAAAACCAAAAGTTGGACTCCAAACCAAACCAGAGACCGTGGGAGAGAGAGGGTGAGAGAGAGAAAGAGAGAGTGATAAAGATAGCGAGACAGAGAGAGAGCAAGTGGGGCCGCTCTAAGGGGCCGCAAAGCGAAAGGAAAAGCGCAGGAAATGGCCAAATTAGTGACTTACATCTTCATCGTTAGCTCGCTGATACTTTGGTATCTGCTGCTCTTCGGCGGCGCTGTGGAGGCAACCAATGGCCATGGCAGCCAGCTGGAAGGACGCGACTTCCATCACCATGGCGGCAGCCATCACATACGCCGTAAGTGTTGAACCACCACGCAATGCTGCCCAGTCGCACACGGACAGCCACCTTTGCCCCTGCCAAATGTAGTGAGTTTCCACTCACACTTCATTATACCATTCACTCTACGTAAGTGTGCTAAAAATGGTGCAAAATTATGTTGTAGACAGGCGCAGGTATGGTCAGTCATACAAAGTATATACTATATTCATGATACGTTTGTCCGTTTGTTTGTCCGTCTGTTGCTGTAAACAGACAGTACTCAGCAATTGTTAAAGCTAGACTAACCAACTTTGGCATGGAGGTTGCTGTATTGCAACTACAGTTCAGGCTTCTTTCAAGAGCTTAGTGCCACGCCCACTGCCTTCAAAAATTAGATTTAAATAAGTTATGGAAATTGTGGAGTTTGTGAGTGTGAAGTAGATGCTTAAGTTATTTATAATTAACGCTCTAAATGTGTGAATGGTATTGGGTCGTCGAGTATGTAGCTGAAAATATATTTAAGATGAATGGTATCTGACAGTCGAGTACGCACTATTTTAGTTTGAAATATTTAATTAAAATTATCGCTCGAAATGGATGAATGGTATCTAACAATCGAGTACCCAACATTGTTGCTATTTTTTACTTGTTTAGAGCTGTGATTTATGAGCAAGTTCGACTGGGCAGCCCCACAGCAGACAGTCTTTCACTAACACCCCCCTATCGCTCTACCGCCTGTCTTTCTGTTTGTCCCTCTCGCTCCCGCAGGCAACATCAATCACTGCTGGCGTCGCTACGATGGCTACAATCTGCAGAACACCATTGTCAATAAGAAGGAGCAGCTGAAGAAACCGTACGGCATTTTGTGCAACTTCAAGTGCACTTGGTTCTTCACAATAAGGTAGCAAGTTCGATAACTGTCAATCGATAACAATGTCTCATCACTCTCTCTGTCTCTCTTTCTCTCTCTCTCTCTGCAGCTTCCCCACTTGCGAATACATCTACGACTACAAGTTATCCTGCGTGCTGTTCACTTCACTGCCCGACTGCACCAGCGTCAAGTGCACGCTGCTCAATTTCTTCAGCTAGATGCGCAATTATATCGATACCTTTTGATTAACTATTGTACTCAATTGCTAGCTGATAGCCTGGCTTAAGTCTCTACCTGTTGTCTGTTTTTTTTTTGCTACGCTCTAAGTTAATTTAAAGTATATTTAATTTTATATCGAATGCAGCTGGAGCAAGGACAAGGCGCGTTCAGCATTAAATGCAAGTTTTTCTGAAGTGCCCCGAGGTACTGCTCTGCTAGGAGAGTTTGTACGCGATTTTCGAATGAGAATCTTGAGGCTTTCAGACTACGCAAATTCTTAAATAAAATCTTGTAAATGTCGAAACTGCAGACTGCCGAAATTGTTCTCGAATTCTGCTTTAATTCTCGTATATTTGCTTATCTTATCTCGATGCTCATTAGTTGCCCGTCGAGTGGTGGGTGAATGCTTTGTGAATGCATTCGTTTGGCAAATGCGCTGATGCGTTGACTGCACTCACTTGCACTCACAAGCTCAGACAGTCCGAGCAGCAGCACGTAGGGCACGCGGTGAGTTCTTGCGACGTGTCTTGCATTGCGTCGGACATTGCGTATTGCGTATTGCGTATACGCCATGTGTGTGCGGGGCATGCCTTCACTTTTCCATTCATTTTGCAGTTGAGTGGCCCATCCGAGTGCCACTTGAAGAAGCTCTCCGACTCTACTGCTCTTTCTCTCTCTCATCTCTCTTCATTCTCATGTCCTCACTCTCCTGCTCTTCCTTTTCCCCACTCTTTCCCCTACTTCTCTCTCGACTGCTCTAGCTCAAGTCGCACTTCATCCGATGCCAAAGGCCACAGAAGCTATCAATGCTGTGGCATGTGCAAGTGGCAAGTGCCACGCCCAATTACCTCAAGCATACGCCCACCTGAGCGCTGTCCAAAGGCAATTCAAAAGTTCTCTCGCTCTCTCTCTCTCTCTCCATCTCGCCCTTTTCTCCCGCTCTCGTTTTACCTTCCATTTTTGCCGTAAACAAATTTGAAACACTTTGTTAGCCGCGTCAGCGAATGGATATGCCCTACATATATATATATATCTATATACTATATATATATAAAGCTATTGGAGTATCTGGCGGGGGAGGGGCCCGCCTACCTGCGCAAACAGCCGCAAATAAATCGTTCGACATTTATAAGCCAAGTCAAAGTTATGCCAAAGCGTTGCTGAAATTTGTATAGAATGGCGGTCGGGAGTGGAGGGGGCGTGGCAGGGTCGCGCTCTGCCTGGCTTAAACGTGGCCCAAAGTCATGGCCCCGAAGTTGGCCCAGACTAAAAATAAGATAAATTATGTGGCCTGTAGTCAATGGAGCTGTTAACTTACGCACCTGCGACTGGGGCCAGGGAAAGGCAGAGAAAGAGGGAGTGAGGACGATGGGGCAAGTCGCGGGGTGTGCGGAGCACGTGATATGGCAAAAGGGTTTTGCGATTGATTCCACTGGCGTGTGCATCGCGGCATCGATTGCCCAGTTGGACCATGGGGCAGCTGCTCTAAGCGATGTTTTTTTTTTTGTTGGTTAAAATATGAGGGTACTTGAGTTGGGATAGCCAAAAGGTTGCTCCAATGTATGCGAGTTTCAGGTGTTAACTAAGTGCACAGTGGTACTTTCTAGTGGCTGATTTAAAAGTATTTAGAGGAAGGTAGAGGTATAGGTATTAGTATAGAGAGATACGTTTCTGCAGAAGTATCTATAGTATTTTTAATATATTTATATACTTTTAGTTCTGATTCCCAGCTTGGAACTAGGATGCAATTGCTGCTAGGTCAACTATATTGGTCGAATGTACTATATAGATATTTCTTTACAGAAAACCGAGACGTACTTCTCATTGGCTGTCGACTTTGTAGTGCTTGCCTTGCAATGAGCTGGGAAGGTACAGTCAAATCTTCACATAGATGAATTCTCTTGCATTGTTCTACAAGCCAAGCTGATTTCTTCTACATTTTCCTGGGTTATTAACTCGCTCTTTTTTGCAGTAAAGTCAACTCTTTAGCTATCAGTCTGTTTCCTACTTTCGCACTCAACTGGGTCATTCCGCGCTCCCATGGCCGGTTCTCAGTTCCACTTTCGCTGCTGTGTGTAATCGCAGTTCGCAGTACGCAGTGCGCTTTTTGGGGTCGCACTTTAATGGAATCAAACGAAATGACATTGATCGCTGAAGGCCACTGGACCCGAGTGCGAGCCCCTCTCCCACTCCTCAAACAGCTCGACGCGGGCAGAGTCCACGCAGAAGATCAATGCGACGCATATTCAGATGTATCTGTAGCTGTAGCTCTTGCTGTATCTCTGGCTGTAGCTCTGGCTGTAGCTCTGGCTGTAGCTCTGGCTGTATCTGGATTTGGGTCGTGGTCGTTGTGCGTTGATTGCCTCGTTAGAATTCAGATGATGCGTTTATTTGCTGGGCGTGCGCGCGCGTTTGTATCTCACTTCGCAATTTGCATTCCCGACCGGCTTCTGTTTCAATGCTGATTGGCAAATTACCGCAATTTCGACGTGAAATTAGATTATTTCAAAATAGTTACAAACAAATTAATTGCGTATTACGCACCAACTGCAAGCCGACACTTATCGTTTGTTTTTTGTTTTGTTTTTTTTTTTTTTTATCTACTGTGCTAAAGTGAGGTGAGAAATGCACCAAGAGTCTAACGTGAATCTGGTTTCCAGATCCAAAGTGAGTGAAATTATTAGAAATTCAAGTCCACATTCAAGTCTGTTTGCGCTTTCCTTAAAAGTAAATTAATTTCATTTTTAAGATCGAACAAAACACAACAGTTTTATGTGCTTGCAATTCCATTTGCACACTGAGGAAAATTCCAAATTATTTATGGACTGAATTGAACACCTCTAAAGCTGTTTTTCCAGTTCTTAAACAGGCTTACCAACAATATTGAGTACAATAGAACGCAAATCACTTACAGCTAAAACTTTGAATATTTTAGGGCTCTACGCGTCAGTGTGTGTGGTCGAGTGTGCTGGTGTTTATGTGTGTGTATGTGTGTGAATTTATTCCGAAATTCACATCGAAACTGGCGAAGCGCAAAATGCTCTTTATAAATAGCCCAACAAAAGTGTCTGCGAGTTATGAGATGTCGTTCGGGCAGCTACTTACGACTTACGCCTGCCTTGCTACGTCCCTGCCCCTGCCTCCACCTCTGGCCCAGTTGCTCTGCTTGAATAGACAGGCAGGCACTCGACTGACTTACTGACTGACTGAGTGCTTGAAGCACACAACAAAAGGTGTCAACAATTTCATCAATCTGAGCTTATTTACAAAGATGTCGTAAGCCGAGAACTGAGAGCACAGATACAGATACAGATACAGATACAGATACAGATACAGATACAGATACAGATACAGATACAGATACAGATACAGATACAGATACAGATACAGATACAGATACAGATACAGATACAGATACAGATACAGATACAGATACAGATACAGATACAGATACAGATACAGATACAGATACAGATACAGATACAGATACAGATACAGATACAGATACAGATACAGATACAGATACAGATACAGATACAGATACAGATACAGATACAGATACAGATACAGATACAGATACAGATACAGATACAGATACAGATACAGATACAGATACAGATACAGATACAGATACAGATACAGATACAGATACAGATACAGATACAGATACAGATACAGATACAGATACAGATACAGATACAGATACAGATACAGATACAGATACAGATACAGATACAGATACAGATACAGATACAGATACAGATACAGATACAGATACAGATACAGATACAGATACAGATACAGATACAGATACAGATACAGATACAGATACAGATACAGATACAGATACAGATACAGATACAGATACAGATACAGATACAGATACAGATACAGATACAGATACAGATACAGATACAGATACAGATACAGATACAGATACAGATACAGATACAGATACAGATACAGATACAGATACAGATACAGATACAGATACAGATACAGATACAGATACAGATACAGATACAGATACAGATACAGATACAGATACAGATACAGATACAGATACAGATACAGATACAGATACAGATACAGATACAGATACAGATACAGATACAGATACAGATACAGATACAGATACAGATACAGATACAGATACAGATACAGATACAGATACAGATACAGATACAGATACAGATACAGATACAGATACAGATACAGATACAGATACAGATACAGATACAGATACAGATACAGATACAGATACAGATACAGATACAGATACAGATACAGATACAGATACAGATACAGATACAGATACAGATACAGATACAGATACAGATACAGATACAGATACAGATACAGATACAGATACAGATACAGATACAGATACAGATACAGATACAGATACAGATACAGATACAGATACAGATACAGATACAGATACAGATACAGATACAGATACAGATACAGATACAGATACAGATACAGATACAGATACAGATACAGATACAGATACAGATACAGATACAGATACAGATACAGATACAGATACAGATACAGATACAGATACAGATACAGATACAGATACAGATACAGATACAGATACAGATACAGATACAGATACAGATACAGATACAGATACAGATACAGATACAGATACAGATACAGATACAGATACAGATACAGATACAGATACAGATACAGATACAGATACAGATACAGATACAGATACAGATACAGATACAGATACAGATACAGATACAGATACAGATACAGATACAGATACAGATACAGATACAGATACAGATACAGATACAGATACAGATACAGATACAGATACAGATACAGATACAGATACAGATACAGATACAGATACAGATACAGATACAGATACAGATACAGATACAGATACAGATACAGATACAGATACAGATACAGATACAGATACAGATACAGATACAGATACAGATACAGATACAGATACAGATACAGATACAGATACAGATACAGATACAGATACAGATACAGATACAGATACAGATACAGATACAGATACAGATACAGATACAGATACAGATACAGATACAGATACAGATACAGATACAGATACAGATACAGATACAGATACAGATACAGATACAGATACAGATACAGATACAGATACAGATACAGATACAGATACAGATACAGATACAGATACAGATACAGATACAGATACAGATACAGATACAGATACAGATACAGATACAGATACAGATACAGATACAGATACAGATACAGATACAGATACAGATACAGATACAGATACAGATACAGATACAGATACAGATACAGATACAGATACAGATACAGATACAGATACAGATACAGATACAGATACAGATACAGATACAGATACAGATACAGATACAGATACAGATACAGATACAGATACAGATACAGATACAGATACAGATACAGATACAGATACAGATACAGATACAGATACAGATACAGATACAGATACAGATACAGATACAGATACAGATACAGATACAGATACAGATACAGATACAGATACAGATACAGATACAGATACAGATACAGATACAGATACAGATACAGATACAGATACAGATACAGATACAGATACAGATACAGATACAGATACAGATACAGATACAGATACAGATACAGATACAGATACAGATACAGATACATCAGCTAAAATGGGATGAGATTTGAGCGAATGAATCGCACAAGTACCTATTACATACTCGCCGCACACACACCACATTCCCACATAGCACACACATACACATACACACACATCTGTACAGAGACACTCACACACACAGAGTGCGATAATTTATCAATTGTCATCAATTTAGAGGCGCATTTCTTTGCCTTTTTTCATTTTCATTCTCGTTTTGATTTTGATTTTGCGGCTGTCTTGGCTCCACTCCGGTCCCTCCCTGTGCATGTGTGTGTGCCTATCTGTGTGGGCATTGTCATAGGCTTCGTTAGGGACTGCGAGCGCCAAGCTGATGGCAAACGGTGAACAAACGCCGCAGCTGATGCCCGGGAAACGCTAAAGACGCTGAGGACAGGCAGCAAAAATTGGAGCATGTTGGACGGCGACGGTTGTGTCGTCTGCGATTGTTGTGCAATGGCCAAATCGATAGCAACGGCAACAGCAGCAACAACAGAAGCAACAGCAACAACACAAGCAACGCGAGCAACAACAACAAAGACTCTGCACACACGCAGAAGAACAACAACAATCGCTTTCGTGGTGCTCTTAATGCTTTGCTGTTTATGTGATTACAATTATGGCAGTACGTATCGCAGCGTATCGTATCGTATACCGTACGATATCAATTTGTGCATATTATTTTTAGTATTTTTGTAGTATTTTTTCAAAGTGTGCACATTTTTTTTTGTTATTTATTGCGTGATGAATATTTCAAAAATATTTCCCTGCGTATGCGTAATGTGTCGCCTGTGATTATGGGTGTGTGTGTGTGTGTGTGAGTGAGTGAGTGTTTGTGTGAAGTAAACTCGATTTGGCATATTTGATGAGTGTGTGCCTGTGCGTGTGTTATTGTGTGCGTTTATGCGCCTGTGTATGTTAATGAGCGCCCGCCGCTTAATTGATGCATATTTGATGCATTGCTCGCATTACGCATACGCCACGTCGGCCCCTCGTTATCGATAATTTGTGCATTAACTGGACTGTGCGCTAGCTCAAAAAATGCCAGCAGGAGATAAGTGAGCAGATGCAGTTTAAACAGCATATCGAATGCGTAGTTTGCGGTTATTATGAAAATATATCGCATGCGTATGCCACAGTGAAGACTCTGCCAAGCGAACAGTGCTGCAATGTCAGCCATTTTGTGGCTGAACCAAGCATGCACAATTTCTGTCTTATTTATTTTTTATTTATTTATTTATTTATTTTTTTTTTTAATTTCTTTAAGTTCTGCTGGCAGAGTTTCCACACAGTTTTAATTGTTTGCATTGATTTTGCTGTATATGGAAAACTGTTTAGCTCTACACTGCCTAAACAAATACTCTGGCTGCGAACTATTCGATTGATTTCTCTACCCTTCCCTCTCTGCTTGCAGGCTGGGCCTCGCAGTGCTGGAAGAAGCACAATTCCGGCTCGATACAGACGCCGGACGGAGAATTCAAGCGCCCGTTTGGCATACTCTGCACATATCGCTGCTTCCTCTGGTTTCCGCCAATGTAAGTTAAGCAATCAACAATCGCACACACACACACACTCGTACACTCGCACACACACAGCTAACATGCCACACAATTTACAATTTATGTTATTTTCTAGTCGTGTGAATTGCATTTTAAAACAAGTAAGAAAAGCAGCAGCCGAGCGAACTCGACTGTTAGCTACCGTTCAGCCACGCCCACTACTGCCTCCCGAGCATATTTGGATAAGTCTAGTATAGCATTTCTGGCTATTCGCAAGGCTGCATGGTATAACGAAGCTACTGCGCTTTATGTGCCCAAGAGTAGCTCAAGAGGGGCGTGGCAGTGGGAGTGGCAGGGGAGTTGGCTAAGAATGCGATGTTGGCATTTGAATTGCATAACAATTAAAATAGCTCGCAGCGCGCCTGCAATATAAATGTTTCAACTGCTGCGCAGCAACATATCCAGTTAATCCAGCGAGTGTGTGTGTGAGTGTGTGTGTGTGTGTTTGTGTGTGTGAGTGGTTTCAGAAATGAGCAACTATTAAATTTGAGTTAAGTTCACTTAAGTGCTCTCTCGCTCCCCGCACACATGCAGCTGAGTGCAGGGATAACTGCGAGATTAACTGCAGTTCGGACCACTGTGCAGACTGTACTTAAGCTCGCTGGACTTAGTGGCTTCCCCATAGTAACTACAGCTCCCCCCTCTTGCTCTCTTTGCAGCTATCCGTACTGCGAGTTCATATTCGATTTGCGGCTCTCGCGACACTTCACATCGTTTCCGGATTGCTACGAGATACGCTGCAACGAGACCTTCACGTTCTTTGGCAGCGAACAAAACTTGAATTGAAGTTGCTTCTTGCTTATACGATACCCAGCAGGCATGTGCAACTATCGCGAAAACTATCGTAGCAGTTGTGGCAGGTGAAAGAGATGCAGTTGTTTGCAGTTGCAGAGCAAACAGCAGCTGTACGATAGTTGCCATGCGATAGTACTGGCGATAGTTGTGCTGCTTCTACTAAAAACTAATTTGTATGTCTATTTTTTTTGTCTAATTTTAAACTGTACAATATGCATAAATAAATAAATACATTTACCATTACTAAGCGATTTGTTTCTCTGAGTTGAAAATAATATCGTGTGGGGTTACGATATATAATGATAGTACGATAGTTTACTCTATTTGTTTAAGTAAC
This sequence comes from Zaprionus bogoriensis, assembly GCA_035046045.1. Taxonomy (NCBI): domain Eukaryota; kingdom Metazoa; phylum Arthropoda; class Insecta; order Diptera; family Drosophilidae; genus Zaprionus; species Zaprionus bogoriensis. The sequence continues at coordinate 1,244,411 of JAWNOI010000021.1, forward strand.
TGCTGCGTGCTATTTTAGGAAAACTAATCGATAATTCTTGATTTAAGAAATTATGCAAATAAGCATAGAGTTGGGGTTTCAGCCGGAGCTGTAGATGGAGTCCTAAATGAGGGGGGAGGGGGTGTTGAGCACACTCTTGCGAACTGACTGCGTAGCCAGCGATGCCTACTGCCTACTCAGGAGTGTCCATTAATTTGCGCCAACCTGCTGGCAATTTCCTTCGGCTCCCCCCTTTCTGTTTATTTCCGCCAACGGCTTGTGTCCATAATAAAGAGCAGCCTGGCGCCCAAAACAAGAAAATAAACAAAGGAGCCAGACACAAACACAGCAATAGACAGACGGACGGGCGGACATACAGTGAAGCAACCTTTCCCCAGGCCGAACCTTTCCGCAAAAATTTGCATAAAAATTAGCATTCTAATTGACATTAGCCTCTGCCCATAGACCGGCTAAGCTCTGCCTCTGTGTGTGTTTGAGTGTGTGTGTCATTCGTCCATTGTCTTGGCCATGTTGCTCGGGCGTCGAGTTAATTGTTTGTTTAGTGTCATAAAAATAGAGTTTACGCCTTTGGAAACAACACGTGCAGACGCGGCCACAATTAAAGATACGGATATGCTCATAGGATGCGCTCGGATACCCACCAGCTACACTCAAGACCCCGCCAGCCCCCGCTTGGATTAGCGATACCTTCCACTACAACGAGAGCAGATAAATTGGTTAAAGTTCAGTTGCTTGATCGACTGCGTGTTGCCCTGGAATTCATTGCACTATTTCTGTTTAAGGCTTGTGAGATACTTTCAACTTATTTTTATCTAATCCTCGCTTGATGTGGGATTGATAGATTGCCTTTATATTTTTCAGGAAAAATACGATTTTAAATTTATTTTTATTTGTAGCTAGTTTTATAAAAAAATAGTAATTTTTTCTTATTTGTACGTTTTCAGAAAACACAAAATTTGTATTGCTTTTATCACAAGCTTTCAGAAAATGTTAAATTTAAATTTTTATTTTTTAGCTTGTCCCTTAATATAATAATATAATATAAAATAATATTTTATAGAAATTTTTCTCTTTTTAGCATTTTGTCTTCAAGTTCTTTGAGTTAGCTTTCTCGAGATTTCTTTAAGATTTCATCTTATCTGTAGATAAAATCATATCAAGTGCCATTTTGTCAGCTTTAAATGCCACTTTATTTAATATCCGCAGTTTATTTAATGTGAAATAATTAAAATATATATTATAAAATAATATATATGTATATATAAAATAATATAAATTAGAACATTCTTCAAAGATTTCTGTGAGTATTCTTCAATCATATTATCACCCTCCAGAGCTCACTAATTTATTTCATATTGTGCAGTCCAAAGGTACGTTGAGTTCTTAGCTGACAAAACGCCGAACTGTTGGCCGACCACAGGCTGAGGACTACAGGGTATAAGCGACAATGACTACGTATTGGGCCACGTGCAAACAAAGGGTCGCAGCAGACAATGTTGTCGCTGGGAAAACTTTTAACTTTCACAAACTTAATTGCTGGTAGCGCGTTGGGGCGCTGCGTGTTCCAAATATAAGCATACTTTATAACGCGCAACGGAGCAGCGCAGGGCAGAGCAGCTTCGCGGCGGGATCTGGTGTCTGGCTGACCAGAAATGGGCAGGGGGCGGGGCTCTCGAGTGGGGGCTTTGAGGATTGCGTTTTAAGTAGTCGCTTTGCCGCGCTTTGTTCTTTGGCGTTTCACTTAACGCGCTGCCGCAATAAATTTAATACAGCAAAATGCTGCCCGAAAATATCTATTTGACTATGTCCGGGAGTGGTTGGCTGTGGGGTGGTTGGTTAGTATCTACCAACGTAGTGGGTTAATTAAAGGCAAATTTATATGAAATTTAACATTCATCAAGTGAGGTATTTTCCGGGCACTCGACTCTGTTTGGCTCTAATCATTTTCCAATTAGTTTTTATCGCTTTTCGCTTTGTCCGGTTATCTATATATTTAGCGCGGCCAGACAGTCTGGAGTGTGAAATATGTTTGAAACTAATTTAAATTCCCTGCATTAAATTCAATCGTATTCTATTACGTTTTACGTGCAGATTTATTTGCAGAAGTCAGCGAAGCTAAGAACTCAACTTGGGAAAAATTATCGACATTACACTTTAACTTTTTTTTTCTACTATTAAAATAATTTAAGGTAATATTTTTCTTAGAAAATAATTAATTGATTAATTTTTTGAATAAAATTGCATTTTTTAATTGTCAATGTAAATATAGAAATAAACAAACTATATAATAAATATAAGGACAAGAATATACAAAAATATGTAAATTAAAATATATATATATATATTTGATTTTTATGTATATATAACAAATTAAAAAATTGAATAAGCTCAACATTTCAAATCTTTTTATTTCTTTTAAAAAATATATATTGAACTCATCTCCATATTATTACACTTAATTTTTAAGCCCGATTAAAACGTATGTCCGTCGGATATGGCCACTTCCTGAATTCCAGTTAAAACTTGGTCTATTTAGTTCTGCATCATTCTCCAAGCGGTAAAGCCTTCGCGCAACATTGCGTATACGTAACTTTCAAATTATGATTGAGGGGGAAAAACCCTGCACACACACACATGCATGGCTGAATTTATGTGTCAGGTTTTGAAGCTAGTTGAGCTAAGATATAGTTGAAGTCGAGCTCTGGGAAGTATTCGGCGCTGCAACTCGAACTGAACTGCAAATAAATATTCAGAATGCAATTACGCATGGAATTCGCTGGCACTTATCGTGGCGTTTTACTCACTTATTGTTGTTGCTGCCATTGTCGTTGTTGTTGTTGGTGCTGCAAACTTATTTAACTTTTTACGATGTCATTTGCAAAAGTTTGTAATCATTTTCGTTAGCTGCAGAGTACTTCAAAATTGCGATGAGAGTCGAAGAAAATGAAAGAAAGGAATTGCTCGAAATTATTTATACGATTTTCAGACAGTTGCAAGTGCTACCCAAAGCACCCGCTCCGCCCCGCCCCGCCCCGCTTCCGCCGCACTAACCATATCCTACTATATAAATAAAACGCCAATGCACTGGGGTGTCCCACAAGCCCTGCCACCAGCGCACAGTCGAGAGCCTCAGCCTCTGCCTCTACCAAGTCGAAGTTTTTGGGGATTTCTTGCGAGTGCCAGCTGAAAGTTTTTTGGAGTATTAGCAGCGCGATTCGAGCGAGCAGCAAACGGAATGAAACTTTTACTTTTCATCCACGAACTGTTGCTGGCCGTGGCCCTGGCGGTGGCGTTGGCGATGGCGTCTCCTCAGCAAGCCCTAAGTTAGCCCAGAGCCAAGAGCATAGCATCAGCATCCGAAAACGCCTTGGCTGCAACTCTCCTCTGTTTGTTTTGTCTACTTGCAGCCTCGACCCAAGCGACTGGCGGTACCTCAGCTATATCTGCGTCTCGACCACAGTCCAAATATTGCCGAAACTTTCGTGAAGCGAGTGAGTACTAACACACACACACACACATACAGACACTCCCAAGTTATAATTTCTGGAGTCAAGTCTCTTATCTCTGCGCTGATTTGATCTTAAGTGTCAGATCTATGAAAATAAAGATATTCTATGTACTACTGTGGGCAAAAAGTAAGGTGAATATTTTTGTAAAGTCAAAATTCTTTATTTACTACAGTGGGCAAAAAGTAAGGTGAATATTTTTGTAAAGTCAAAATTCTTTATTTATTCTCCTAAATGAATTTCATCCCCTTCAAAGTAATCCCCTCCCGATAAAATACACTTATGCCAACGTTTTTTCAAATCCTCGAATATATATATATATACAAAAATATATATCAAAATATTTATTGCATGATCGATATTGTGCGAATATAATTTCTTTTTTCGCTACGGCAGACAAAAAAGATTGCACCTGATTTTGAACTAAAACTCATGATTAATTAAATAATTAATTTTTCTTTATTTCTACAGCTAAGCACAATTTTTGCGAAACAAATATTTCAATTTTCTACAAGAAATGTCGTTTTGTCTGTAGCGAAAAGGATGTATTGAAGTAAGTGCGGAACTGGCTTGGGCCCAGCAAATGTTCTGACTAAGAGTATCGATTGCAGAGTAACCGATTGCGCTTTGAAGATACAACTCGACGATAAATATCCACAGTGCGATGACATCGTATGCGTTACGACTGCTCCAGGTACAACATCTCGACCGACACTTAGACCCACACTGACGACTTGGACTACACAATCGACGACCGTGACATCCACATCGGCTTCAACAGAATCGAGTTCGCAATCCACTGGAAGTTCAAGTTCGTCAGGTTCGACATCAATCGGATCCAGCTCATCTGAACCAATAAGTGATTCAACTGAGAGTTCCATATCTACTGAGAGCTCTTCTTCTTCTGAAACCAGTTCCTCTGAATCATCAAGTTCATCGTCGCTCGGATCTAGCTCATCTGATCCATCCAGTGAATCGACGCAGGGTTCAACTACAGCTGGAACTAGTTCTTCTGAGCCATCTAGTGACTCCACTGAAAGTTCAACATCCATCGGAACCAGCTCTTCTGATCAATCCAGTGACTCGACTGAGGGCTCAACTTCAGCTGGAACAAGTTCTTCCGATTCATCCAGTGAGGGTTCAACTGAGGGTTCGACATCGGTCGGATCCAGCTCATCTGAACCATCCAGTGACTCAACTGAGGGCTCAACTTCAGCTGGAACAAGTTCTTCCGATTCATCCAGTGAGGGTTCAACTGAGGGTTCGACATCGGTCGGATCCAGCTCATCTGAACCATCCAGTGACTCGACTGAGGGCTCAACTTCAGCTGGAACGAGTTCTTCTGATGCATCCAGTGACTCGACTGAGGCATCAACTTCATCTGGAACAAGTTCCTCTAATCCATCTAGTGACGTGACTGAGGGTTCGACATCCCTTGGATCCAGCTCATCTGAACCATCCAGTGACTCGACTGAGGGCTCAACTTCAGCTGGAACCAGTTCTTCCGATTCATCCAGTGAGGGTTCAACTGACGGTTCGACATCGGTCGGATCCAGCTCATCTGAACCATCCAGTGACTCAACTGAGGGCTCAACTTCAGCTGGAACGAGTTCTTCTGAGCCATCTAGTGAATCCACTGAAAGTTCAACATCCATCGGAACCAGTTCTTCAGATTCATCCAGTGACTCGACTGAGGGTTCGACATCGCTTGGATCCAGCTCATCTGAACCATCCAGTGACTCGACTGAGGGCTCAACTTCAGCTGGAACAAGTTCATCCGATTCATCCAGTGAGGGTTCAACTGAGGGTTCGACATCGGTCGGATCCAGCTCATCTGAACCATCCAGTGACTCGACTGAGGCTTCAACTTCATCCGAAACCAGTTCCTCTGATCCATCGAAAGACACTAAGGATAGCACAACAGCGATCGGATCCAGCTCAACTGAGCCGTCCAGTGATTCCACTGAGATTTCAACTGCATCTGAAAGCAGTTCTTCGGAACCAGCGAGTTCTTCGGAAAACACAGAATCGTCATCGGTTCGCCCGGACAGCACGTCAACTTGGACATGGACAACAACAACGGACTCCAGCTCGACGCAACACTGTCGATGGGTGTGCACCTGAGCAGGCAACGCATTTAATAGTATTTTACTCTTGCAGGTGACGACTACGACTACGATTTCATATAAGTACAGGCAGCATATACGTTATTACTCCGATATTCTGGTGGCGGGAATCAATCCAATTACTTAATCGAAATAGAGACAGCAAGAGCAAAGACATGTTGCATAGAAGATACAATATAATAAGCTTAGCATATGACATTATATAGGACTTATACAGCTGCTAATGCACTGCACTTTATATTTATTCGATATTTTGGTGTTGGGAATGAATAAAAGTAATCATAATGAAGCAAATATATATTTTTAATCTCTGGAAATATCATATTATATTTTTTATATGCAGCCATATTAATCTCAAAGCATCATTTATCGCTAAATAGTTTAAGGCGTTTCCACCGTTATTTTCTAATGCAGTGTTTCCACTGGTTTATGTCTTAGCCATATATATAACTGTAGACACATTTCAAACACCAAATTTTTTTTTGTACTGTGTTTCCACTGGCATGACCGGAATGCAGAGTGTTTCCACTGTTGTCTTCGTATGGTAAATTTTTTATCACGTGCAAAACTCAAATAAGAATTTCGCCAAACTGGAAATACTCAATTTAGTTGGGGTGCCAGATATACAAATGTGTATACAAATGCACTTATACAGATATATTCATATTGAGCTGAATATATATATATACATATATATATAGTTACATCTGCCACACTGATGAATTTGTTTTGCACTTGACATTATGAGGGATCGCAATTATGACAAACTGTTTGTGTACAATTTGGCGACCTGGCAGTGAGTAGTGTGAGTGCCAGTGCGAATCAGCAAACACTCACTCGCGTCTGTATTCGAAATGCGAGTGGGTACTCGAACTGGAGGGGGGATTAAAACGCAACAAATTTGCATTCGCAAGATTTTTTTGTTGTTGATTTAATCAAGTGGCGCGGCCAATTGAACTACACAAATACACACACACACACAGATACACACACTCACGCGCGTACACATATGCTGAGCTAGCGAAGGCCCGGCATACGCTGCGTATACGTAACGTTGCAGCGCCTGGTGTGAGTTAAGCGCGTAGTCGCCACACATCAGTCGCCCCCAACGGAACAGAATCCCGAGAAGACACCGAAATTAAGCAGATATATTGGTACATATCTACGATGCATCAGTTATCGCTCTGGCTATGGCTGAGCCTGTGCCTGGCCGGCTGCGCAGCCTTTGGCCAGTTCCACATGAAGCACTATCACCTGCAGCGCGGCTACAACTCGCCCGACTCCTCCGACTCCGGCGAGAACGACAACAGTGTGCTGCGTGAGTACTCACAACATGGACCTGGACTGGTTCTCGATGCTGATGGTATGCTCCTTCCATTGCAGGCACCTATCGCCGCTGCATGTGGGAGCAGTCGAAGTTCCTGCCCCGCCGCCTCGTGCTGCTCAGCCTCTGCTCGAATTTGTTCTGCGAGAACAATCAGATCATGCCGCGCTCCAGGTCTATTTTCGTAGTGGAAAAAATGTCTAGGCCCAACGAGTAGTGCTCCTCAAATGCTTATTAGTTGCAACCAGCATGCTGCATGCCACACACGCACACACATACACACACACACACACAGGCAATCATAGATGCTTGACTAATGCCCAACTCCCACTTCCCGTCCGCCAGCTGCCTGGACATACTGCCCGAGCAGTGCGAACAGGGCGACGAGGAGGACCTCATGTACAAGCCCTTCCCGGACTGCTGCCCCGTGTACTGCAACCTGAAGCGACGCATGCAGCGCCTGCGAACGATGCACTTCCGCCATCGCATACTGCGCAACATGCAGGACGCCGCAGCCTCCTCCTCCGGGTCCTCCTCCGGCTCCGGGGCCAGCTCGGCCGATGGCAAGAAGCTGCTCAGCGAAATGGAATCTCTGTTATTGTTGCCTGACTTCGCATAATACACGGCCAGTTGCAGCCAACTGCCAATTGCCAATTGCCCATCGACAATTGCCAATTGCTAACTGACAATTGCGATTCCTTTTCTTGCTTTCTGGTGGGGTCTACGGGTCGGGGCTACGGGGCTACGGGGCTATGGGGCTACACGCTCTGCCGTCTAGACAAAACACTTGACAGGTGCAGAAAGAGAAGAGTTCTTTGATTGCTTCGACGAAGCTCTAATACGCTTACTGGGAGCAAGAAGGGAAGAACTCACAGGTATTGCTGGGAAGGCAAGCCGAGAGCTCAGCGCTTGCCAAAGGAGACAGCACTGTGCTCCTTGGTGGCATCTTATGTGCAACTCATAGCTGTACCCTACAGGCAAGGTACATAAGCAGACTCATACAGAAGACTAAGAAGCATCTGCTGTAATTCTCTGGACTAACCCAACATGTATATATCCGACAGCAGATACACAAATACAATACATATTTTTGAAATGGGGATTCCCCCTTGAAAATGGAGAAACATTTTATATTTACATTGTGCAAAGGCAGGCAGAAGAAGGTGTGGCAGATCATACAAAATATGTATATTCATGATTAGCATTAGTCATGCTCGTGTGTCTGCTTATCTTTCCGTCTGCCTGTCCGTTTGTCCGTATGTTTGTTTGAACACACAGAACTTCACTATTACAATAGCTAGAAACACCAAACTTGGTATGAAGATTCTTATATAGCATACAAAAATGTAATTTATTTCAAACTTTGAATACCACGCCCTGAGTCTGCGAGAATCGATATATACGATATATATTTTTCATGAATGTATACATATATGTTATTGAAAGCAGAGCAGAGTACCTTTATTTCTAGCAGTTTTAACATATTCACATACGCACTAAGCAGAGTAAGATGGAGTTGGGATGAACGAGCTTGGAAGACAGCGTTCTTTCTCAGAAGAGAGGTCAGTCTTGGTCTACAACCTATATTTAGCTATCGATGTACCCTACGAGCAGGGTATACTCGAACGGGAATGAAGCAAATAAGCCGGCTGGCCACTCGAGACTTCCGGCGACAGTTTGCTGATTTGCCGGGCTGTCGGGCCGTCGAGCTGCCCGGGAGTCGGCAAGTCTAGGTGGGGGCGCTGGAGCTGGTAGCTGGATGCGCTCTTGGCATTGTCGAGTGGCCGGTTGCAGTGCGGCGAGGCATGCTCAAGTAGCACTAAAGCAGAGGCAGCAGCAGATGCGGAGATGCGAAGCCTTCCAACTCCTGCCACGCTCAGGCCTGAAGGCCTCCAATTTCGGCACGGAACTCCTCATTAAGCAGGACGCGATTATTTGCCTGCTATGTATTTGCCTTTCTTTCTACACCTTTAATTGCGTTTTGGTTTTTGTCTAGTTGCTGTCTTCCTTTCCGCTAGCCCTTTCTCTCTCTCGCTTTCTTTCTGTTCACTTATCCCTGCCTCCTTCTCTTTGCCTGTACTTTGTATGCTGTGTCCTTCTGGGCTTTGCCTAGTGCTTAGCTTTTCCTTCTCTCTCTCTCTTTTTGCTCTCTCTCAATGTTTCTGTCTCGCTTTCTCTCTCTCTCTCTCTCTATCTCTCTCTTTGCTTTGTTTACTGTCGCCTTATGGCTTTATGGCGCTGCATTTCCTGTTGCAGCAATATTCTTTATGTCCCGCTTATCGTTTTAACACTTTTACGTGCCACACACCAACACACACAGCTCTGCAGCGCCCCCTAGCGGCGGCAACTTCTTGTTGTGGTGCTTCTTCCGCTGCTTCATTTTTATCAGCAAACAAGCAATAAATTTTATTTTAATAAGCAACACTTTTGATAGCCAGCGCCGTGTACAGCGCTTCTTTCTCTCTCTCCCTCCCTCTCTCTCTCTCTATCTTCCTCTCTCTCTCTCCAATCTAGCTGTCTGCTACACTCTTCACCCGTCCACTGCTTCTGCTCGTAGTGCTTGCCATCCTGGCATTATCCTTGTCGCCGCATGTTGCATGTGGCGCAGAAGTAAATACAAAAGATACTGCGCGCCATCATCAGCCTTCGTCTCTGTCTGCATCTCTGTCTCTCCAGCTACCTTACTCCCTCCCTTCAGCAGTGTCTCTTCTCCCTCCTTCCATCTCCTGTGGTCGAATGCAGTGGCGGCCTCCCGGGGGGATCGCACTGCAGGAGTCTGTGTTTTCGATATGCAGTTCGAGACTGAGATTTATCCTACTCGCTGCAGTAGGTTCCCATCTTGGATATACTTGATTGTGATGGATCGTTCTGGCATATGCATATACGAAATGGAAAACATGCTCACCTTATACTATGCAGCCATTGAAATTGGTGAAAATTAATTCCTGACTTTGTGAACATTTATGCAACGTGAATAAGAGTATTTGCCACGCAGAGTCTGTTTGTCCGTCTGTCCGTTTGCCTGTATAAACAAACAGAACGTAGCTGTTACAAATGCAAGAGACACAAAATTTGGTATGAAGCTTTCAGTAAAGCAAATACAGATTAAGTTTATTTTAAATTTTGAATGCCACGCCCACCGCCTGCAAAAACAACAATTTCAATATTCAACTTCAATAAAATGCAAAGTTTATTGGCAATAACATAGAATATTGACATGGCAGTCCAATCTGGCAGATATTATAAATTTAATAAAATATGATATAAAATATTTACTCAATGGACAATATCAATGAAGTGAGGTTATGCTTTACTCAAAAAGAATTATTAAAGTTGCAGGCAGTTTGAGATTAATCGAGAAATCTTGCAAATCTGCAAAATCTAGTTAAAGCGTTTGTTTAAAGCTGAGCCCAGATTGTCCTAAGGCCAATACTGTCTAACCTCAATTGTGCTAGTTCCTAACCTCACTTAAATTATCTCCGCTCGCATTTCGCGCATTCAATGGGAAAATTTGTTGCCCCCCGGAGACGCTGCATGGACGTCCATGACCTGAGCTCAGCTGCACCTTGCCGCTGCAACAACAAGAAGCTGGCAGAGATGTCGTGCCTGCAACCTGTGCACGCCTCAGTCTGCAGGCCCACAACAGAGCCGGAGCTGGAGCTGCAGCCTGCCTCCAGGCTGCTGCCTGCCTTCTGCCCGCCTCCTGCCTGCCTCCTGCCTCGTTTGCTCTGTGCGGTTACATTCTGATGACGTCGCTGCCTTTGCTGCCGCTTCTTCTTGCTGTTGTTGTCGTTATTATTACTATTGTTGTTGTTGCTGTTATTGTTCTTGTCTGTTGGTGTTGTTGTTGTTGTTGCACTTCCTCTGGTTGCCTGGCGTCGTCTTATTTTTTATGTGCCTTCATGCGGAGCTTCTCATTGTGCTGCGTTTGCTCTTGTTGTTGCTGTTGTTGTTGTCATGTTGTTGCTCTTGTTGCTGTTGTCGTTGTCGTTGTCGTTGTCGTGGCGTTGTTGTTTTTACTTTGTTGCACTTTGAAGATTATTGCACAATGCAATTTATATTTATCGTACGCTTTTAGTTGTTGCCGTTTCTTGTTTTTCTTTCATTTATGCCTTTGAAGATTCACCTCTACACACACAGGCACACACATACACAGACACACAAGTGCATGTACGTATGGGCACATGCACATGGAAGAGTTGTTTGCGGACAACCCAGCGGGAACTGCATGGGAACCAAGTCAAGGGGCAGCGAGTGGGAGAGAGAGAGCGCAGTGGAGACAGAGAGACACACGGCAAAAGGGAAAAAGAGTGCTGTAGGTGGAGTGAGAGAGAGAGATTCCCTTGTTCTCTCTCTCACTGGAGTGACAAACAGATTAACAGGCGGAATATAGAAGAATTGAGACAGAGAGAAAGGTAGAGAAAAGGAGTGGGATAGAGAAGCAGAAGAAGAGAATCAAAAATTTAAGATTACATCAAAGATTGATAAAGAGATAAAGAAAGACAGAGTGAACGGGATGCATTGAGAAAGAGCGAGGGAGAGAGAGTGTGGTAGAGAGAAAGAGAGAGAGAGGGAGATTTCCATGAAAACTGAGAAATTAAGAGAGGTCGAAAGACAGCAGAAGATGTAGTAGTAGATGTAATGCAATACAGAGAGATGAGAAAGGGGGAGAGAACGAGAGTGAGAGACGGACAGACAGTGATAGACGGTAACGGAGATATAAAGATGCAGAGCGAGAAAGAGAGGAATTCGTAATATATTGAATTATAAGCATATATAAAAGACGGATATCGAAATAAGGGTAAAGTGAAAGAAACAGACAAAATGGGGGAAGCCGATAAATAAGCAGGCATTAAGACAGTGAGAGAGTGAGTAGAGATATATACAGATAGAATAAAATAGGTGTAATGATGAACTAAAGAAAATATGAGCAAAAAAATAATAAACCGAGTAAGAAATTGACAGAAAAAGAATGTACTAAAATCAATTAAAAAAATTTAATCATTTATTAATTATAAATAAAAGACAGAAAAAGATGTTCAAGCTAAATTTTAAATATGTATCATAGCAAAATCGAGGTAATGTTCCTGGAACTCAAATGAATACAATGAAAATAAATATATAGATGAACTTAAAGAAGGGCAAAATGTGAACTATACGATTTGTGTTTTTACTTTTTCACCTTCCGACTGGAGAGATAAACTTATCCACTTCTCCCGTCAGTCAATTGAGATTCTTGAACTTTGCAGGACGAGTTCTCACCAAACTACTGCACTGCAAATTGAAGTCCCACTGGGCAATCTCGACACATGTATCACTGCACTGGCAGCCTCCACAACGGCAGCGATACTTCCTGTCTCGCTCCCTGCTTCGTCTTGACTGCCCGTGGCGCTCAAATCGCCGCCTGACACTTGTGACTGTGAAATGCCCATCTGCATCTGCAGCAGCAGCTCGACACGGTATCTGTAGCTGTAAATGTGTCCATATCTGGAGCTGTATTTGTATCTGCAGCTGTAACTACGGTAAGTAAATCTGTGTGAGATTTCATGCACATACTACGTACGACTGCCTGTCCATACTGCGACGCGTTATACCTTGCAGCCATGAAAAATGGCTGAGAATGGTATATTGGCTTCGTGGAAATCTAAAAAATACCTCATCAACTCCAATTGATCATCTCCGCCTATTAATATTTATCCTTCTATTCACATATATAAATATATATATAAATATTATCGATCTATATATTTACCTATTAAAATATGTATCTATTTATATATTTATCAATGCATTCTTCTGTCTATCTATCTTTATATTTACCTTTTTATCTATATATATATATATATATTATATATATTATTTGAGTTGATATGGTGAACGGTATCTAGCAGTCAAGCACTTCGACCATAATTTTCTTTACGTGTTCTGATTTTTATTGTTATTCTCGCTGTTGTTGTTGTCGTTGTTATTCCTTTTGTTGCAGCCTTTTGCCACACAATGATTATGAAATAAAGAAAACCAATGCATTCTTAATAATGTTTTCCTCTCCTTGCATAAGCATATGCTCTCAATGCGATTTCCGAGTGCCCAGAGAGAAGGCAGAGCGAGAGGTAGACAGTGTGATGATAGCCTTCCTGTAGAGCTCGCCCATTCCCTGCTACATTACATAAGCGAGTCCACTGCATGCAATTGTATTTCACAATACGAGAAATAGTACGCCGTAAAGGAAGACCAGAGTTGGGCATACTTAAAAAAGTAGTCGGCTTGAATATTGGGTAAAAAATAGATTAAACTGACGTTTTTCATGACAATCTGTCCGATATTATTGAAATTTAGAAATATTAAGATATTTGCATTGATGCTAAACGAAAAAATTAAAAGTCGAATAAAAATTATTTGTGTTGTCATACGAAAACTCATTCTTCGACCGATTGTTGCTATGGCAGCTATATGTTATAGTTAACATATTTTGTTGAAATTTAGAGAGAGCTTTGAAGACCCCATTAAAATAACATCTGGTAAATTTGGTTAATTTATCTTACAAAATAACAAAAATAGGCCGATAGGTTATGCGGCAGCTATACGATATATCGGTCCGAACTGGTTCGTTCTGACTTATATGCAACATGCAGAAAAAAAGATGTCGATATAATCGGATTCATAAAAATAGCTTTAAAAATGATGGACTACTTCTGCAAAAGATAGACAGACGGACACAGCGATGGATAACAGGCGGACAGACAGAATGACATCTTTAGATAGCCTCAACTGTTTATGCTAATGAATAATAAGAAGATTATACTCTGCGCGTTGCAAACATCTGGCCAAAGGTAATATACCTTTTGGAAGTAGTGATTATCTACAAATATTGACGGTATGCAAGTGTTAAGCTTACTTTGCATAATGGAACGTATTCAAGTCCACAACACGGCATCATCTCGAGGCCCGTCTCTGTTTGGAATGGTTTTATTTACGGCATTCGCAATTAGGGAATTTCACAGGAAATATCTTGCAGGTTAATTAATGTGCTACACTTAACAAGCCAATGACAACCCGTTAACAATGACCCCATAAACCAGTCATTGCCAGGCGCCGAGCTCTCGACCTCTCAACCTCGCATCTCTGATTACGTCGAGCTGTCTGAGCTGATAGCGGGGCTGGGCAGGGCGAGCAGGGTTGCCAGGCCAACTGAAAAGTTGTGTTGCCATCAAAATGTGCATTAATTAACAATGTGATAAAAGTTTAACTTGCTGTCAACTATCAATGCAAAGTTTGGCCAGGCAAGGGGACGGCGGGTTGGGGGAACTGGAGGAAATTGTCAGCCTGACCATTTTCGTTTCCGTTTCGAGTCGCAATTAGTTGATAAGTCTGCAGCGCGGATTTCCCGAACTCAGCTATAAGTGAGAAAGGAGAGCGGAGAGTTTTGTGCTTTGCGTTTTGTCTTCACGGGTTTTATTACATTCTTCATGAAAAGTATGCAATACGAGCGAAAAGAAACAAGCGGAGAAAACTAAATTCGAGCGCACTCGACCGTTCGATACCGTTCACTCTGTTTGCCTGTTTCAAATTCATTCACAATTTTATTATATTTATTTTATTATATCTGTGAAAATGTATGTAACAGGCATAAAAGACCATCATCTAGCCATCTCCGTCTGTCTGTCCGTCTGCGTGTCTGCCTGTATGTTCGTATGTCTGTCTCTCCGTCTGTCTGTCCGTCTATCTCTCCATCTGTTTGTCCGTCTATTTGTCTCTTCGTCTCTCTGTCTGTCCGTCTGTCTGTTTCTTCGTCTCTCTGTCTGTCCGTCTGTCTATCACTTCGTCTCTCTGTCTATCACTTCGCCTGTCTGTCTGTCCATCTACCCGTCTGTCCATCTGTCTGTCCGTCTGTTCGTCTGTCTGCCTGTTTGTCTGTCTATCCATCTGCCTGTCCATCTGCCTGTCCATCTGCCTGTCCATCTGTCTGTTTGTCTGTCTACCCATCTGTCTGTCCGTCTATGACCGCCCAGGCCTTCCCCTATCTGTTACAAACATGTGTACAAGCCGAATCTACCATTTTCACCCATTTCCGTTGCGTGAATGGTATACAAAGTTGAGCTAGTGCTAGAGTGAGAGCAAGGCCGAGGGATAGAGAGAAAAAGGGGGCGAATAGACGACAAAGATTTCAGTTTTATCATTTCGATTCGCCGGGGTTCATTGCTGCACGAAGTGTTGGCTAATTAAAATCTGTTGCTGGCTGCGAGTTTTCCGCTTTTCTTTGCTTTTCCTTAACCTCCCCCCTCGCTCCAACGAAGTAGAAGACAATTTTTATTGTTTTTCAGTGCACGATTTGAAGTTGTTAATGCAGTTTTACAGCTTTCGATTACAGAGTATACAAAATAACGCATATACTTGTATGTATATGGATAAGTAAAAAATAATATATATTTATAGGTATATAGTATAACAATAACAAGATTTTCCGAGCTGACCCTTGCAGAGGCATAAACAATTTGCGAAGTTTTTATGGTCTATTTGAAGTGATTATTACCGAAAGTTACTGAGATCCAAATAAAAACTGAGTCCCTCGCCAGAGATCAGCTAAGATATGAACAGATAAGCCATAGGTAGATTTACTATACTCCTTCGGATATGCACAACTTTCACTGAGATAGAACTCCCTGCAAGGGCCTCCCTACCAAACCCGACTGGCCCTACTGGCAGCCCATTTTGCTGAGTGCATCTGCAGCGGCCACGCCCATCTCATGCTCACTCGAACCGGGCGGCTCCAGCTGCAGGATGTGCGCGCTGTCACGCAGCAGCTTGACGACCTCCTTGATGCGACGCTGGAACTCCTGGCGCGTCAGCTGCCCGTTCTGCATGCCCAGCTGGGCGAGCACCATGATCGGAGCGTGCAGCTCGTACATGATGAGACCTGCAGAGAGAGAGAGAGAGAGAAAGAGAGAGAGAGAGAGACAGAGAGATAGAAAGAGATAGAGTGGGAGTAAGCTGAACTCTGATCACCTCTTAGACGCGTCAGACCCGGCTCTAGCAGATCGATAATGGCCAGAAACTCGCGGCAGTAGCGCTCCTTGCGTGCCACATCCTCGGGCGACATCTGTGGCAGCAGGTAGCCCTCGATGCGGCCATAGATCTGGCAGAGTGAGTACTTGGCCGACAGCAGCAGATAGTGATTGGGTCGCAGCACCTCGCGGTATCTGTAAGTAGTACGATTAGTCCAGAGATCTGAGTGGGCGTGAGCAGGGCGCAAGATGTGGGATGATAATGTTGATACCCTAACGAAGCTGCATATGTATGGCTTTAGGTAGAGCGAGACCCTCACGTTCAGCTGCGATGAGTGGCAGTGCCGGAGCGAACCCCATGCTCACCTCGTGAGGAAGTTTTCCAGCGCGGGAATGTCGTGCACGTCGATGGCCTCCAGCTCGTTGTCGATGCGGTCGAGCAGGCGCTCCAGCTGCTGCGCCGTCAGGCGCGCGTCGCAGCGATCACAGCTGCAGGGAAGAAGAAGAGACTCAGATTAGCTGGCAGCAGGCGAAGGTAGCGTTGAGGCTCTACTCACGCCCAGTCGGCGGCCTGGTCGAGCGGCGCCGTGGCCCGCACAGTGCCCGTGCGGCAGGCGGAGCAGACGAGCGCGCTGCAGTCGGTGCCGAGCTCGCGGGGATCGGCACAGCGCTGGCACTGGCACCAGAACAGCTTGCCGCCCTGGATGAAAGTGCGCCGCCGCCAGGTGCCCTGCAGCGTGTACGCATAGCTGAGCGTCAGTGGCTCCTGCTCGCGCACGACGCGCGAAGTGCGCAACAGGATCGCGTACGAGTGCGGATCGTCCGTGTGCGCCGTGTTGGGGCTGCAGTCGTGCGCGAGCAGAAACGCGCTCGGGTATAGCGTACGCGCCCGGGCGCCTCGCTGTCCGATCTCGAAGCAGTTGACGTCCAGTATGCCGCAGATCTCGTGCAGCTCGGCCGCCTCCACCTGCAGCTGCCAGTCCTCGCGCAGCCGCCGCACCACCTTCTGCTCGTAGTGCGCCCACAGCGTCGCGTTCTCGCGCCGCTGCTGCGTGTGCGACTCCATGCGCCGTATGAGCGCGTACTGCTCCGGCTCGCTGCGCTGCAGCAGCACAATGCGCACGATCAGCACCAGCTCGTAGAGATCGCGCAGCTGCTCCGCTGGCGTCGCAGCCACCAGCAGGTCTGCCGCCAGCGGGCGACGCGCCGCGTACAGCTCGCACTCCGCCGCACTGTGTCCGTTGCGCTGCCCGATGCCGCCGCAGCTGGCGCTGCACAGCGGCCAGCCGCAGCCCGCGCAGCGGTGCTGACGCGTGTCCAGCTGCACCGGCTTGTAGCAGCCCAGGCAGACGGGCTCGCAGCTCACGCAGGGCCCGATGGCCAGCGGCTGCTCGCTGATGAGCAGCTCGCCCGCCGCCAGCTGCCGGTTGGCCACCAGGTAGCGCCCATAGAGCTCTGACTGGGCCACGCGATAAGGCGGCTCTGGCTCGGGCGGCGATGCTGACGGCGACTCAGGCTGCGAGGGGCAGTGACCCGCCTGCTGCTGCTGCGGCTGGCGATGCTCCTTCTTGTGGTGGTGGCGCCGCTGCGAGAGAAAAAAAAACGCTCATTAGTGGACAGAGGCGATAGGGACGCGAGCCTTCTCCCTCTCTTCTCTCTCTCTCTCTCTCTCTTCCTCTCACTCTCTTCCTCTCTCTCTCTCTCTCTTGTTGTCTGCTTGTATCTCAGTCTAGCTGCCTCTCTCTCTCCTCTCTCTCCTTCTCTCTGCTAAAAATGGTATATTGATTTTGGGTAAATTTATATAACATGCGGAAGGAGGCGTGGCAAATCCTTAAAAGTAATTAACCCTATATATTTAGCTTTGTCCGTCCGTCCGACTGTCGGTCTGGTTGTCTGTCCGTCTGTCTGTCTGCCCGTTTTTCTGTCGCCCGTCTGTTTGCCTGCCTCTTCGTCCGTCTGTCTGCTCGTCTGTTCGCCTGTCTGTCCGTCTAACATTGCACATGCTTGTCCGTTTATTTGTCCATTTATATGTCTGTCTTCCTGTTTGTCTGTCAGTTTGCCTGTCTGTCTTTCCGTCTGTTCGCCTGTCCGTACGTCTGTCTTTTCATATGCTTGTTCGTTTATTTGACCATTTATCTGTTCGTCTGTCAGTTCGTCTGTCTGTCTATCCAATCATCAGTCTGTCTATCTGTCTGTCCGCCTGTCTGTTGGTCTCTACGCCTTTATTTCCATCTGTCTGTCACTCCGTCTGTTCTTCCATATGTTTGTCTGTCTGACCATTGGTCTGTGCGTCTGTCTGTCTGGCTGTCCGTCTGTCTTTCCGTCTATTTTTCCATCCATCTGTCTGTCTGCGCGTTTATCTCCTTATCTGCTTGTCCGACTATAGGTTTGCGCGTCTTTTTTTCAGTCAGTCTGACCGTCTGACTGCCTGTCCCTGTGCCTGTCCGTTTGCCTGTATGCACGCACCGTACACAGCTATTGGAAAAGCTAGAGACACCAAATTCAACACAAAGGTTCCTATATAGCAAACGCAGCTCAAGGCTATTTCAAAGTTAGGGTGCCGCGCCCAGCGCCTCTGTTCATCAACATTTTAGATTTTTAGTTTCAATAATAATAAAATTTGATATCTAAAATTTTTATATTTGGTGCGTTACTTAGAGTATTTAATTGCATATATTTTTAGCGACCAAAATGGGTAAGTGGTATCTAAGTGTCGAGTTATCTCTCTCTCTCTGTCTCTACTTTTATCTCTCTGTCTGTTTGCGCTTATATCCCCTTCTTTCTCACACCTTCTGCATAAATAAGTGCACAGACTAGAATGATGACTCCCTACACTTTCTCTCTTTGTCTTTCGGTCTCTCTCTCTCTCTCTCTCTCTCGTGCATGCTCTTTCATGCTCTCTTTCTTTTGCTCCCTCTCCCTCTTTGTCTTGCTATCTCCCTCATTGCTGCCACATTCCCTGCTAATTGTATTCTAATTGCTCTGCCATGCTCGTGTCCGGCTCATTAATCACATGGCCCAATCTTGTCCACCTTCCCCCTCCCCCGCTGGGTCCTCTGCTGCCTGTAGGGAAGTTAGGGGCATCTGCTCCCTTGTCAACAGCCGGCAATTAAAAGTCACTCAGCGCCAAATGCCTTCGCGCGCGGCAACAGGTGAGCGCCGCCGCGTCGAACGCCTGTCAATCTTCAATCGCATGCGACAAGTATCTATAATTATGTCAGCGTCTAGCGACAGACTATGTAGCTATAACTTCAAGCTGCCAACTGATATTTCAAGGCCCTTGTCAATAATATAACAATTTTGATTTATCTTTAAATACGCGAAATAAAATAAATATATTTTTGGACATGGATAAATATATTTGTATCTAAAGACTGAACATGAAGTTATAGCTTAATGCTGCCAACTGGTTGCAGTGTTGCACAGCGATAGAACATTTCATGACTCTGAGAAATTTATCGATTATGAGAATAATTTGTATCGATCTATAAATACTCAAAATAATGTTAAGCTGCGTATAGTAGAAGTGTGCGAAATTGTTTGGCTGTAGCTGTAGAGTTCTACAAATAATTTAATATAATATATAAAATGTATATAAAAAAAAATATATGTCCAGAAATTTGACACTATGAATGTTGATCTGATGATCTGATCGTATTGAAGTGTAAGGCTCTTAATTTTTGCAATGCCCTCTAAAGACTTTATGCCTGTATCATTCCCATATATCAATAAAACTACATATATAATATATTTTGCTTTGGCTAGTCAAGGCAAAGAATACGCTGGTATGAATAGTATAAATGCTTGAGCGACAGCTTGATATGCTGTGCGATCGAATTACTATATCTTGTCAGTGTTTCATCGATCGATCGATACGGAAACGTATAAATCGATGCTGTAAGTGATAAATTGCCGGTGGGTCTGCGGATTTCCCTAGTGCTAAACGAACGTTTCTGTTGACACTTGCAGTGCTTAATGGCGTGGAGGGTAGAGGGGATTATTTCTAGGGAAGCAGTGAAGCGGTGGTGGGGGCGTGGCTATATCTATTTAAAGATCGCGCGTCTATTGAGAATCGGCGCTGGCAGATTGCGCGCGTCTCGAAATAGAAGCGGAACGCGCACCACAATTGTGGGTTTTGGACGATAGAAGCAGGCCAAGGGGCAGAAGGGGAGAAGGAGAGGATGCTGCACAGTGGTGTGCGTTCTATGGGCCCGCAGAGTGCAGGCCGAGCGCCGACGGGTCAACTGTGGAATCCCAGAACATGTGGTGCTGCTTGTTTGTTTACTCGCTGTCACTGTGCGCGCATGTCTGTCACTCTAGGTGTGTGTGTGTGTGTGCGTGAGTCTTCTCTCGGTGGTTGTGCCGATTTGCATTAGGAATTTTGATGCGTTTGAGGCAATTGTCTAGCAACCGCAATAAAATGATTTTGTGAAGGAATTGGGAACAAAAAAGTCAAGATTGCAAAAAAATCATTAGATAAAAATTAAAAAAAAGCAAAATAAAATAAATTAAAAAATGAATAATATCTAAAAGAAAATATAAATATTTAAGTTGAATTGATAAAAAATATCTACATGTGGGAAACAAAATGTAAAAAATTGACGAAACGCAAAAATAAGGATTTTAATAGCAAAATCTGCTTGGCTATTGATGCTGAACAAGAAAATATACTTTTTGTGGTATGCCATGCCTACATTTGCATAAAACTGATAATGTATTATGCATTTATAATGTGTGAATGGTATAAAAAATATATATTAAATATTTGAGGACGATCGAAAAAATGATCTCAAAAACACTCAAAAATTTAAAATACTTGAAGTACGAGAATGTTATATATGTTATATATACTATATATTTGAATACGCATTTTTGAAATACAGCTTCTACAGCAGAAGAAATGGCTTGATTCGGTTATAAAAAAGGCAATCAATTAACATAAATAAATATTTGAAAAACAAGCAAAATAATTGACCAGGAAAACGATTAAAATCTTTTTTATGCTGCTCGCAATTGGATTATATTGATTGATTATTGATTGACTGATGGTTGAAGTGGAACAAAAGCATAGTCGAATGCAATTGCAATTGCGATAAGTGAGATATTTAAGTTAATTAGATTGTTGCCAATTTCCGTGCGAAATCAATTTCAAATATTAAAATTAAACACAAAAAAAAAAGATAAATGCATTGAAGAGGCGAACCTGCGCGACCTTTCGATACCGTGCACCAAGCTTAGGCGTTACGGAAAGCATTTCCGTATAGTTTTTTTTTTTTTTTTTTTGCAGGAACCTTTATTTTTAATTTTAGTATCTCCATTGCCGAACAAGAATATATATGGTATGCGTATAGCTTAAATGTTTTCCCATGCCTATACTCAACTAATATACCATATAAACGCGTTCGCAGTGCAAAAATGCTATAAAAACACAATCAAGTCTCATGAATGTTATTCGATTAAATGCGATTCATGAATAGATCGTGAATAAAAGGGGGTGGGGAGGGCGGTGCGCTGCTGTGTAATGCAATTAAAACTCGATTGAAAAACATATCGGATTTTGGTTTCCATTTCCACACACACACAGAGAGAGAGAGAGAGAGAGAGAGAGTGAGAGTGACTAGCAAACACACATACACATACACATTCGCACACACACTGGCACACTCGCACAGTGGGCTTTTAATAGGCATACTCATTGTGTGGCAAATTAATTTTTAATTATGCTACCAACTGGCCACGCCCCCTGCCCGCCCCCCATAGTCCATAGTAGTGTGTTTACATTTTTTCGTGCGGGCATTCCGCTGGGCGCAAGCGATTAAATTGATTTTAATTGATAACTTTTCGCACGGTCCAAAGCAGCGGGCAGGCGCGTGGGCGGCGCGGAAAGGTGCGGGCGCGGCGTTTAACAAGTTGTCATTTGGTTGCGCTGCGAGCTGATTACGCAGATGAAGCCGGCCAACAACCGACAGCAACACGAATTTTCCACGGCAACAGCAACAGCAACAAAAACAAGAAGAAGAAGCAGAAGAGAAAGCAGCAGAAGACGAGAAGAAATTCTCGACACTTTCCACGCGGCGCACGAATTGCAACTGTCGAGTTGTCGTCTCCGTCGCCGTCGCGCTGGCATTTGGCATAGTTTCAACTGTGCCCCGCACACACACACACGCACACACACACACGAACATTCACACACACTCACACGCTGACAGACGTGCCCCGAGATGGAATCAAAGTGCCTGCCTGCCGCTGCCAAATGTTGATGATATTTATAAATTTATGATATTGAAAACAACTAGCTATGTGTGTGTGAGTGTGTGTGTGTGAGTGTACGTGTGTGTGAGAATATAGCCTGCCCCCCGACACACCCACTCCTCTACAGCGATCGCCAATGCCACTGCCAAGCGACGTGCAACAGGGGCAAGCTGCAGGCTCTCATAGCTCGTGTGTATGTGTATACCCTGTAAAGTGCAGCTGGGGTATGTTGGGCCAGTCTTACCATGTACAATTTGATAAGGATAATTTGATAATAGGAGCGCTTGCATGCACTGCGCAGTTTAGCGAGTAACATTTTTTGACAAAGATACCCTGTAAAGCTTACGCCAGCGGGGTATGCTGTGCTACAAGTAAGTTATGCGCACTGCTGCAGCTATTGCGGGCTGTCAGCAATTTAGTTGGTGCACATTTGTGTGAGTATACCCTGTAAAGTGAGTCACTGCTGGGGTAGGTGCGAACTGTGCTTATTTATTGACCAGCGGAAAAAAGCTTCCGATACACACTGAGGTATGCAGACTAACAGTTATTATTTTCGCTGTCAGTATACCCAGTATTGTGTTAGTATAGGGTATTTTATAGTCCTTTTTCGTGTGCGTTAAGCCATTGCCTGATAAGTATTTCTCATATGTAAAATGCTCTAGAAACTGACGTCTAAATCCCTCGCTCTGCTGGCTATACCCTGTAAAGAGCACACAATCCGGCCAATCAGAGCGCACTTTTTGGCCCTGTGCTCAAAGCTAAGCGCGTTAATCCTCGCCAGACAACAAACAGGCCAAATGAAGCGAACGCTTTTCACCTTGTCGAACTGGCGATACGCTGGCAGGATACAGATATATAGCAGATTTAATAGGCATAGTAGCAGAATGTAATAAGTAGCATATATATGTATGTATAAATTTAAAATAATTCTCAAGCCTTTTGCAGTTTTCCCGGTTAATGGAATTTTAATACGCCTCCTGAAAGTAGGCAATACAAAACTTAAATTCTTAAATGAGCCCAACACCTGAAGGGGTTGCCTTTAACTGTTCCCAGTAGCTTAAAAAATGCAGAATAAAACTGTGTATAAATTTATATAATATACTTAAGAATATAAATATGAATAATAATTTATATAACATAATAATTATGCCGTTTCAAATATCTTATAAGCCCTTCTAATCCCACGCCAGTTGCACTCTCATTTTCACTTCGCCTCCTAAAAGTAGGCAATGAAAGCTGTCGGTACAGCGTAGTAGCATCGCCAATTGTTTTCAGTAGCGCATAAGAGATTGAATTTTAGTCAGCAAAGCAATATTTGGCCAGCAAGCCAAGACTTCATAATCCCCGAATGTATCTAGCATTATAAGCTGATCAAACTTCATTGGCATCTACCCCTCGCAGCAGTTCCAATGCAACTCTCAATGGCTTGCGATTTTCCGTCGCCCCCTAAAAGTATGCAATGGAAGTTGACAATTCTAAATTGCGTTGCATGCCCATTGGAAAATCCGCCAGCGGCAGAGAAAGGGTATCAAAGCGAGTGCAAGCAGTGCATGGCTCTAAAGAAAATTGCTTTTCGCCAGCAGATTTGCTGTCATTGCCACACCTAAGCTGGCTTAGCAGACGAATTTCCCAAACATTCGCTCTCACACCCATGCAAGCCCTTGCCTCTGTGTGCGTATGCGTGTGCGCGTGTGTGTGTGTGTGTGTGCGCTGTGTACATTTATTGTTTTTGTTTGGACATAACGAGGGTATTTCAATTAGTTGGCAAATGCCGCCGCCGGCTAATTTCCGTTGTAGTTGCAACTTGAAAGCTTTTTTAATTGTTGCTGTTGCTGTTGCCATTGCTGTGGCTGTGGCTGTTGCAAGGCGCCGGCAGCAACAGCAACAACTTGCAGCATGAACATAAATAACGAGCGCAGCCTAAAAGTATGCAATGCGAAATGACCGCCGGCGCCCTTGCCTGTTGCCTGTTACCGCTGCCTGCTGCCTGCTGCCTGCTGCCTGCTCCCTGTGTGGAAGCCAAGTGAAACGTGTGCAACGTACGCTTTGCTTATGATCTAGAGCGGAAAATTCAACCCCTCTACCCCTTCGCATCCGCACCACAGCCACGGGCAAATATTTGTTAGTTGAGTTGAGTTGACAGGGGCGTGGCAGGAGGGCAGGCAGGGAAGCGAGGCGGATCCATTGTCGCGTCTGTTGCCGCTGATGATTTTCGGTGTCAGCATAAATGTCACTCGCTTCCTTTTCATTGCCCCGCACTCCTCGCACTCCCCACCCAACCACCACCACGCGCCGCCTCCTGCGCCCGCCTGACAGGCAAATCTATGCAACTGTGTCAACTTAACTCTTTGTGTGGCCTCTGCCACGCCTCGGACACTCGGAGGCGCTGCCAAGAGCACGCGCAGAGCGAAGGCTCATCATGGAGCAAGGCTCGCTAAATTAGGTGGAACTAGTCGAAGCTCAGCTTTTGTCTCCGGTCAAACTGCATTAATTCCACACTCATGCAGCTCTATTACCCACTAAGAAACTCTCCCACTAAGAAACTCTTCCACTAAGAAACTCTCCCACTAAGAAACTCTCCCACTAAGAAACTCTTCCACTAAGAAACTCTTCCACTAAGAAACTCTTCCACTAAGAAACTCTTCCACTAAGAAACTCTCCCACTAAGAAACTCTCCCACTAAGAAACTCTCCCACTAAGAAACTCTCCCACTAAGAAACTCTCCCACTAAGAAACTCTCCTACTAAGAAACTCTCCCACTAAGAAACTCTCCCACTAAGAAACTCTCCCACTAAGAAACTCTTCCACTAAGAAACTCTACCACTAAGAAACTCTACCACTAAGAAACTCTACCACTAAGAAACTCTTCCACTAAGAAACTCTACCACTAAGAAACTCTACCACTAAGAAACTCTTCCACTAAGAAACTCTTCCACTAAGAAACTCTTCCACTAAGAAACTCTTCCACTAAGAAACTCTTCCACTAAGAAACTCTTCCACTAAGAAACTCTTCCACTAAGAAACTCTTCCACTAAGAAACTCTCCCACTAAGAAACTCTCCCACTAAGAAACTCTCCCACTAAGAAACTCTCCCACTAAGAAACTCTCCCACTAAGAAACTCTCCTACTAAGAAACTCTCCTACTAAGAAACTCTCCTACTAAGAAACTCTCCTACTAAGAAACTCTCCTACTAAGAAACTCTCCTACTAAGAAACTCTCCTACTAAACATAGAACATTTTTTATTTTATGTTTCGCATATACTTCAAACGAAAGACAAGTGCAGCAAACCGGATGGGACGAACAACGCTTTCAAGTACGCCAATCCAACACGCCCACCTTCACGCCGCTACTGAAGGGTCGACAGTGGGGGAAATCGAAGAGGGTTCAGGCGCGGTACCGTAGGCTTGAAATCGATGTGTCCGAATTAACTGTAGGAGTGGGAGGGAGAGGGAAGGATCACAAGTGGTGGGTTGGGATAAAACTCACCTCGAAGAGCGAACTCCTCGGAGTAAGATGTGATGTGAACTGAGTGTGAATGTAGCTGTGATGATTCCTTTGTATTGAGATTTGACCGTAGCTGCGCAACTGTTGGTTGTGGTAAATCCATATCGTGGTTATAGGATCGATCAATCGACCGATCTTGGGATCGGATCATTCATTCGTTCGTTTCAAGTAAGCACTTGTTTCTGGGTGCGTATTTATGTGTGTTCAACGTGTATCTTTCTTCAGCATGCCCTGTGGAGAGTAGCAGGAGCAGGAGCAGTAGCAGTACCAGGAGCAGGATCGGAATGGTATACTGCTTTGTGTCCTGTACTCACCTCTACATAGCTTCAGTGAATGTGGGTGGTAAACACCCAATCCATTTAAAAAAAAATTATGAAATTTAACTCTCTAGGATCTGTTTCTTTTTCCATTTGCCAATTTTGAGTAAATTTGGATTTTAAAATTTTCACTGGGAATTTTGTAGCTGTTGCTAGTCCAAATTCTTAAATCAAGTGAACTCTCTGCTGCTTGGGACCCGTTCAGGTCGTGCGTTTCGGGCTCAAGGATCACTAGATGGGGTAAAATTCGAGGCGAACTCAACTGAGTGCCCCGAACGAGCAAAGTCTTCAGCTGAGCGGAGTGCAAGTGGGGGAGTGAAAGAGAAGCAACCTTCGCGATGGTTGAGTTTTTATATCACTCAAGCTCAATTTGAAATGCATGCAAGAGAGAGCGGGAGAGAGAGAGCGCGAGTTAGAAACGTAATTTCACCACACCCCTGCAGCTGCATGCGCTCTCACTCAAGTGCGCTGCAATTTCCCACGATCAGTCAAGGTTCACTCAATCACTGAGCGCTCTCTGCGACTCTCACTGTACATGTACAGACGCGTATGTGTGTGTAAGACTAGAAAATACCCTATAGCTAGTCACTCGATTCCATTGTTGCTTTGAGTGAGCCTATAATAACATTGTAGCTGCCCTTGCCGCTCAGCTGCAGGGCATTACAAACTCCCCACAGTGTGACTCAACTCAAACGGCTGCACTGTGCTTGGACTGCAGTCCGGACTCGTACTCCGATCAGGCTCAGACTCAAGACCAGACTTAGGCACAGACACACAGACACAGGCACAGACGAACACTTCGACAGCGGGCAATTGCGGTGTCACCCACGCACACTCATACACGCACACAGCAAGCGCGACACCGACAGCCGCGTTGAGCCGACCGCCAGCCTAAACAGACACGAGCGCTGCAGCCGACGACAGCCGACGCCGTGGCCGAAGCGCAAGGCTCGCTGAGTCGCTGGCTTGCTTTGAGCTTTATAACTCACCACGCGGGCAGCAGTCGGCACAGTCGTCGACCGGCTTCCGCAGTGTACGCACCTCTCGCGCAATTCAATCGTGCCTCGCAACGTAACGGGACTCGCTCAGCGAAATAGCGTAAGCAAAGACGTAAGCAGCGCTGTCAACACACACGTGTGGAGTCAAGCAGCAGCAGCAGCAGGAACGTTCCTGTTGTACTTCTTGCTGCTGTTGTTGTTGTTGTTGTTGTTGTTGCCAGCTTTCGCGCTTGTTGGATTCTCACTCTCGCCGCTGCTGTTGTTGTTGTTCTTTTTGTTGTTTTTGTTTGTTTTTTTTTTGAAAGTGAAACTGGCTTTGGCGCCAGTCGCGTATGTGCGAGAGAGAAAGGGAAAGAGTGCAAAAAGTTATTAATCATTAAAGAACATTTATGTCGCGTGCTGTCGCTCACACACACACACTCACACACACACACACACACAGAGAGAGCGAGAGTGGGGGCTGTGTGTGTGCCTAAAGCGGAAATTTAGTTTGCTTTGTTTATGTTGCGTTGTGCTCGTTCTCCTCCTCCTCCTCCTCCTTCTCCTTCCCCACTCATCCTACTTTTATTTTCGATGTGCTCTTTAAAGTTAATTGTTTACGTTTATCCTTTATGCTCGCTCTATTCCTCACACGGCAGAGAAATCAGAGCAGTTTGAATTCGGCGTCAAAAGTTTCAAGTTTTCTTCCATTTCCTTTTCTTTGAGTGCTTTCAGTATTTTCGGAGTGAGTGTGAATGCACTGCTTTGAGTGGGAAAGTTCGCGATCAGAGCGTGATTTATGTTTTCGAGTGTTGTGAATAGTGTTTGACAATCAGAAATATTAAAGTTTTTAATCATTGTGAAAAAGGTTTGACTTTTTTTATTCGTAGCATTCACTTGAATCAATTCACGAATAATTTATGTGAACTAATTGCGTGTGCTTTACTTTCAAACTAAATAACTATTCATTTTGAGTGTGAATCATATGCAGTGCACTCAATTTAAATTTATTGACGCCATTGATTCGTTTTTTTCGAACTTGTATTCAAATTCGAACTTTTCATATTTTAATTGCTATAAACTCTATTCGAATGTACTCATAATCATAAAGCACAGTTGTAAAAATTAAATATTTTGTAAAAAAAAAATCCCATTCAAGATATATTTATGAATATTTTGTGAATATAGCTGCTCATTTTCTACAAGCATTCAATCATTCGAATCTACTCAGTTACTTAAACACTCATGAATCAAATTAAGTTAAATTAAGTTTATCAAAGGAAGTTTAAAAATTAAGCTTTCTCAATATAATTCATTTGCACTGAGATATATATTCATGAATTGCTTGAATACTTTCTGAATATTAATTCTAATTTTTTACAAGTATGAATATACTCAGTGGTACTCACTTCTACTCTTATGAGTCAAATTAATGTTGTTAATTGCAGCTTAAAGCTGAGGTTAAAAAAAATTTAATTGCATTATGATATTTTATATTCATGAATTACATGAATACCTTTTGAATATTGCTCCTAATTTTCTACAAGTATTATGCATTCACTTAAGTACTCATGAATAAAAATTACTTAGTCAATGTTAAGTATTTTCAAAAAAAGTGATTAAATTCGCATTATGATGTGTATTCATGAATATCTTCTGAATATTCCCGCTCATCTCTTACACGAATTTTACACTCAATCACAATCACAAATGGTTCATTATTCACTACTCGCTTTTAAATGCTCGCAAAGGCCAATGAATTCCAATCGAATAGACAGGCTTCACGTCACGCCTGTACCCATTCACATTCACATTCACATTCACATTGATTCTGAGTAGTTAGTTGGCAGCCTTTGCCACGTTATTCATTCTCATTTCGAACTCAAAGTTCGATGCGAAATGACACGAATGGGCCGACGGCTGGACGTGGAGGCGGGGAGGCGGTGCCGACGGATGGACACAATGAGTGCACTCGTAGTGGCACTCACTTCCAGCTCATTGATTCTGTCAGCCCTTTCTTGCCACAGCTGTTGATATAAATTCCGAGTGTCTTACGGATTCGTTCGCAACGATTTATGAAAATTGAAGTCTTTGTTTTACTATCCTCCATCGATTTGCCCTGCTCCTGCTCCTGCTGCAGCTTCTGCTTCTTCTTCTCCACCTCCTACTGCTCCTCCAACGCTCAATATTTTATGCAAAACAGGCCAGAGCAGCCCAGCCCCGCCCTCGTCACGCCTCTGCCCAATCTCCGCTGCAAGTAGTTGGCCACGTCACTTGATTTAGCGCCAGGTAGCAGCTCCCCTCCCTTCCCCTCTGCTTGGTATTTGTGCGTTCTGCCGCTGCCCTCGTCCCTGCCCCTTCCTCATCACCCCCAAGCAGCTGCTGCCAGTGCTAATGTGGCTAATATCGACTGCCTCTGCGCTTTGGCCTCTCACTTTTTTGGGTTTGCGTGTCGTTTTTATGCACAGTTCCATGCCCCCTCGGGCCATACACTGTGCGAAACAAGTAGCAGATCTCTGGCAATGCTACTGCACTTTATAAATATCCGATTTTATTCCATTTAAAGTGGCTACAAATTGTATTGTGGTTGAGCATACAAAGTATATGTTTTCTTGATCAGTATCATAACTAACTCGATTTGCTTTTATTCTTCTGTTTGTCCGTTAATTTGTCCGTTTGTTTGTCCATCTGCTTATCTCTCTGTTTGTCCGTCTGTCCTCTTATTTGTTTTTCTTTTTGTTCGCTCATATTACATAAGCAGAAATATTTTTTATTATACGAATGGGTGAATGGTATTTAACCGTCGAGCCTGCTTTACTTGTTCCTAATCTGCGTTTTATTCAACTTCAGATTTGAGATAAGCCCAATTTGCACTCTCGTAAACGGTAGACTTCAATTGCAGGAAGACGACTTCCTACTTTCGCCCAGTGTAGTTCCATATTCCTTCCACCCTCCGCATATATATCCCATTAAAGCCCTGCCCTAGTCGATAGTTTGGGCTCTGGCGCCCGGCACACAATTGCCATAATTCAATTTTAGTTTTAATTTCCGCTTTTGGGTGTAAATTGCATTTGCATGCACAGCCCGACTGGCTGCTAGTGTATGTGTGTGGGAGTATGTGTGTGTGTGTGTGTGACACAACTTTAATCGCACTCGTCGCCTCTATATATATATGCATATAGCGCCATTGAAATCGGTAATCCAAAGCGCGCGCACACGCCTCCGAATCGAAAATGTCAAACTCGAATCGAATGGAAATTTCATCGTTGATTTTAGTCGCCCTCATGTGGCTCCCCCTGGCGGCGGGCGGGTCGTGCCGCGAGGCTCAGCTCTGCTGCAATGGGCGCGACTCCTCGTGCGTCGTCCAGAAAGCCCCAATCAATGCCATAATCGAGGATCTGAGCGATAAGCCCTGCTACTGCGATCACGCCTGCCTCAAGCTAGGCGATTGCTGCGACGATTTCAAGGATCATTGTGGAGGTAAGTGACGAATTCTATATATATATATATACTTATATCTAGAGAAACATTAAGATTTATATCAGATTTTATTATGTCAACATATAGTACTTTGAAGTGGTTAAGCTAATTGATAATATATACAATATACCATACATATTATATTTTCTAATTGAACATCTGGAGAAGAAGCCAAACTTGACTATTGAATATCTCGCAATCAACATGAAAATCAAAAAAAAAAACTATCTTATAGTTTATGAATATATTACGAAATTTTGAGGTTTGAATATATAATAAATTTGTATGTTATTCTGCACAAACGCATTTTGCACATTTTTTTCAATAGAAGAAAGGGTATACAATGGCTTTATCTGATTTAATGAAGTGCGTGCTTAGCTGTAACTGTAATCGGGTCGAATTCGAACTGTAGGAGACAATTATTGCATTAGATGGTGCTATGCATTAACAATGAGTTGCATTTCCCCCAGGGAAAAACTAAGCGGGAAAACTCACTAACAACGTTTATCGGCACAGTAAACGTTAAAACTGGAAATTTGAATTCCCCAAATGCAAATAAATCGCTTCATTTCGGGGGCAATTTGTGCGAATTTGTTGGAATTCATAAATATTTGAGTAAATCCCAGGAAAAATAGAAACTGTTGGAAAAGAGGGAAAGGGTTTCTGCGCGATGATAGTTAAACTTGTCTCGCCTGGTAGCTTGATAAAGTAGGTGAAAAGGAGCAAGAGAGAAAGAAGTTCATTACCAGTAACTGAAAATATGCTTATAAACTAGTTTAAGAACAATGCAAACTGCTCAATATGGTACAAGCCCCAAGTTCATAACCCTACCAGACCCATGCCTTACCACAGCCCTCCTTAATAAAGCGTGTTATACCTTTCACTATAGGAAAATGACTAAAAATTGTATATTAGTTTTGTGCAAATGCTTGTTTCTATATTTATATATATTCGTTATCTGATTAAATAGCCGAATCAATCTGTCCGCTTATCTGTCCGTATGTCTGTATGAATTCAGCTATGAAAGGAGCTTGAGACAACAACTTTGCTAAGCACAACTTAATTCTGAAAATCGATATTTTGGATTTTAAGCTTATTTATTAAACAAAATGTAATAGTTAAAATATTGCAACTATTGCAAATAAAAATGTTTAAGCTCAGTGAATGGTATCTAAGAGCCGGGCGTGCCGGATGCTTGCTTTCTTCACTTGTTCCATACACTGTGATTGCGGCTCAGGAGCATGTAACTAGGACTATAAAAAGGCCAACTTAATGGCCACATCCACGACTAAGAGCAGCATTCATGGCTCGTTGGCCTGCTCCAACTGAGCTACTCACTCTTATTTTCTTTTCTCTGCTCTTTCCTCTTTTCCTGCTCGCTTTCTCCTTCCTTATCCTCGTATCCGGCTACAATTTGTTCTTTCGCTCTGGTTTTTTTTTTTTTTTTGGAAGTACAATAGCTAAAGGGCTTTAATTTTATTACACACAGCAAATAAAGTCAACGAACATGCGGCGGCATCTTGCCACTCGTCTCAGCCTGCCAAATTAAATAAGATACAGACAGAGACTGAGACGGAGCCGAAGACAGTTGAGCGAACGAGACAGGCATACATACAAAAGGATGGAGGAGGAGCTCGAGCTCGAAGACTTGGCCAGAAGTTGGCATTTTTCGTGCCAGCTGCGGCTACAACTTGCCACATACCGAAATGAGAGAAAATGCAAAAATAAGTAAAAACTACAAAACAGTGTGAACAGGCTCCAAAATACCCTGTAATTAGTTGAGGCAACAGAGATAGCTTATTAAGGCAATACGATAGGGACTTGGAAGTATGAAGATCAACTCCAGACAGTATGCTCCCTCGAGAGTATTAAAATAGAGAAGAAGTAACAGACTGAGAGATACCCCTTAAAATTTTTCTCAGATAATAATATACCCTGTAATTAGCTGATATTGCTACTAAAGAGGATATGATAAGCTGTTCACAGTTATGCAAATTTGAATTTTAATTAGAAACAATTTAATTTAATTAATTTTGATAAAAATCAATTTAAATAAAAACCTCAGCTAATTGTACAAACGAATATACCCTGTAAGTTGCTAAATCTGTTAATTTAGCTGGATGGGATTTAGATTGGGAGAGACAAGGAGACTGACAACAGATACCCAGGAATAGTAAAGTGCGCTTGTCTTACGCTGTCTTTCCCAGCCTGAACATGTCCTTTCAGCTTTGTATAGTTACAGGATATTTGCGAAAAAACTACAAACAACGACAGCAGCAGCTGAGGGAAGCCCAAGTTTATTTAATTTTGTATCAAATTTGATTTGATTTTTATTGTTGTTGCTGCTGTCGTTCGCGTCTCTCTGCTTCTGCTGTTATTGGTGTAGCTGTTGTAGTTGTTGTCTGGGAACAAGTGAGATTTATGATTTCGACAACGGAGCGCATCAATTAAACAGCCGCCGCCAGAAGAATGCCATAAATACGCAGATACTAATACGCAGACACAAACACAAACACACACACCCACACACTCACACTTACACCCCAACACACAGACAGACAATGAAACATAAAACGAACATTGACAATCATTTGCCTGCCTGTTGACTGGCCAAAAGGTACGAGAAGGGACAACAGCAGCGACAGCCACTGACAACCAGGAGCGGTTCAGCAGCCGAAAAGACGTTGGTCCGCAAATTGGTACTTAATTACGGGCGGTGTAAAAGGGGAACGGAAGTGGGGAAGCTAAGTTTTTGGAAGTGTAAATCAGTTCTTATTACTTTCTTGATCCGGTTGGAATGCAGCTGTCCTCATGCTCAATCACTAAACTCTCTATGCGATTAATAAATTATATATACAGTAATTTATCAAAAATTTGGACAATAAGGGGCCCCGCCATGTTCGTTTTATTGGAGTGCCCGGATAATAAAGTCCGAAATTGCATATCCAACATAGCTATTTTTTTTATTTTTAAACAATTTTTAATATTTTAATTTCAAAGATATAGAATCATTCCAAGACTAAATTCTTTTGGGTAGCTAATTTGAATTGCATGTTGATTCTTGTGTTGGCAAAACATTTGCTTTTTCGTCACTACCTTCGTCCATAACAATTTGGGAATGTTAAAGTCAATATTTCGGCAAAATGGCAAAATGAATGTTGGCAAAAAAAGTGGTCAAAAGAAAATAATTTAAAATTTTCAAGTGCCCGTTAAATCGAAAACGTATTGTAAATGTAATTTTATTTTCTTTTCGGGATCTCTCTTAACTCCTCCAATCGAGCTGAACCGCTCCTGTTGCACGGTCTGAGATTTTTGGGGGATTGTTTCCTTGTTCAAGTTGTAGTTTATGTGGGCGTCTATAACTACCAATTAAGTTGGTAAATATATCGTCCTATAAACATAACAAACATGTCAAAGTAGAGCGCAGACAAGCGGACAGTTGGACAGACCGACAGGAACTGGCAGTGTGCGCAGGGGGAGAGACGCGCTGAGTGACAGGCGTGTACCACAGAGCGATAAATGTCAAGTTAAAAAGAAATCGAGAATGGCAGAGATAAGCAGAAGATTGGAACTCTTGAAGTTCTATATAAATTTATTTATATATATCTATATAGATGTAGAGTATGAGGTGGACACATGATACGCCATCGCCTCATCCATAGTCTTAACTGGGATAAGTGCTGCGTTTATGTGCGTGTTTGTGTGTCGGCTCAATCAATCAAAGTCGTTTGTGTGTGTGTGTGTGTGAGCGAAGCATATCGATAACAGAGCAATGAAATGCCGATTGATTCCGCGCTGACAACTCTGGCAACTCTGGCAGCTGCCCATTAAAGCTCTTTCGCCCATTTCCGAATGCACAGAGATAATTTACGTTAATTAGACGAAGGTCATTGCGAGTGGGGGGTGGGGTCGGTCCGGAATACTGTGGACAGTTTTCCATGTTTTGTTTTCACGCATAATTAATGATGAATCGTTTTAATGCGTATTGCCGGAAAGGGAAAAAGTAAAGAAGCTGTGTGGAAGGAGGAAGCAAATGCGTTGAGCCATCATCGATGACCTTTTCGCTGCGAGGAAAAGCTTATACGAAGCTGCTATGCTCTACAAGAAAGTGGTATACAAAGGGATATCGCTAATTGGCCTCTACAAAGTAGATTGAATCATATATGATTCATTCGTTCGTTCATTTATTCATTGCACCTTCAATTATTCACATCAATTGAGCTCCTATAAAGGGTATTCAGATGATAAGCAAGTGCTAAGCGCATGGCGAATGAGCAAAAGCCGACTTGACCCCGTCTCTGTCGACCCTTCCTCTTCCGTTTGACCCTTTCACTTTGATTCAAATTGTGTGTGAAAGAAGTGAATGCATAGAAAAAGAAGGCTGTAGACCTTACCCAGACTCAAAGTCAAAACCGTCCAGCTGTCCGGCCTGTCGAGCGGACTGAAAGTCTGTTGGATGAGTCCTTAAAAAAAAGAGAGAGAGAGAGAGAGAGAGAGAGAGAGCGGGTAAGTTGGTTAATGAAACACATTTGCGTCAAGACTTATCAAATCAAATAAATCAGTTGGCAAATAAAAACAAGGAAGTGAAGTGGAAATAACGCGACAGGCAGTCACCCTGTAGTGCTTAGAAAAACCTTTCTTTTCTTTTTATGTGGAGAATTTATGCAGCTGCCTTTAAAAAATTGCCATTTAATATTTCAATTTTATAAAAATAAGAAAGGACCTTCCTTAAAAAATTATTTCACAATTTCCTTAAATATTATAACGATTTTCCAGTGCATATACCCCTCTTGCTGTTTCACAGCGTATGCGGATAGGGATAAGTCTGGCGTTGGGGCTAGTACCAGGTCGCTTTTTGTTCTTGCTGTCGCTGATTTGGACCCATTTGACTACGCTGTACAAGGCAGAGAGAGGGAAATACAAAGACAGAGAAAGAGCTAACTCAGCTGGTTGGCAGATGTCTCAACTAGGCGCTAAGTGGAATGCCCTATGCAGGCAGGACTGGATACCATTAAATAGCTCCGCTAATGTGGCCTACTAAGTATACTAATCAGCAGCTGTATATACACTTAAATGCACATATATACATATATATGCACATACATACTTAATACTTGATGGCTTTTTGCTCACTGCGCGCTTTAAAACTGCGCCAACTTTGCATAAGTTTTTCCCTGGAAATTGTCCTAAAACCTGGGCTTAGGACGAGGCTTAGGGGGGTTTTATCTGCGCTGGAATGGCTTTTAAAAGCGGATTTAATTATTAAATATTATCAAAATATTCAACACTCAATAAAACTTGATGTGGACCAAAGCGACGTGGGGGGAGAGGGTGCCAAAGTGGATGGACGCAACGAACTGAACGGAATCGGAAGCCGATTGTCCGTCTGTGTATGTGTGTGTCTGGCTGTCAGCGCCCATTGCTGATAATGCTGTGATTATAATGAAAATGTTTATAAATGCTTGACACGCCACGCCCAGCAGCACGCCCACACGCAAATAAAGTCCGTGCAGCCAACCGAATGGGCATCATAATTGACATGCAGGTTGTTCCACTGTGTGTGTGTGTGTGTGCGTGTGTGTCTGAGCGCCTGTGTGATTGCGTGTCTCTTTCCGACACTGATGAACAATGATGGACGATAGAGGCGTGGCAGGAGTGGGTCTAGTCGAATACTTGTCTAAGACTTTGGAGCACAAAACTTTGCGCACTTTATTAATTTCATTTGACGTAGTTAACATAACGCATTTACTCAAGTGGGCGTAGCACCTAGTGTCAGCTTTGTAGAATCAAAATGCCATTAACCCCAAAAGCGAGCAGCAGGTCAGACTTGGTTGGAGTTTTTCCTAAAAAGTTTTTTTCCGAGACTCAGTTTGTTAGAAGAATTCCAAATTGATCGACAAAAAAAATCCTAAAAAGTTTTTTCCGAGACTTTCAGTTTGCTAGAAGAATTTTAAAGTGCTTAAACAAACAAAATTAGCAAAAAAAATTTTCGAGTCTTTCAGTTTGCTAGAAGAATTCCAAATTGATTGAGCGAAAAAAATTCTGAAAAGACTATTCGAGACTTTCAGTTTGCTAGAAGCCCAAATTGATTGGTAAAAAAAAAAAAATACCTCAATTTTATTTCTGAGCCTTTCAGTTTGCTAGAAGAATTCTAAATTGATTGAAAAAAAAAAAAACAATACCATCATGAACGGAAAGCCGGAGGGCGTGGAGATTCGCGGAATGAACTGGGAGGATCAGCTAGACTGGCACTTTCACTACCAGGTCGCCATGGTCAAGGAGCTCAACCAGCAGCGTGGCCATAGCAGGGATGTCGAGCTGAGTGCCAAGTGGGTGGGAATATTCATGCGTACCAGCAAGGAAGAGAAACTTGCTAGGAATTATCTGTCCGGACTGATGCTCGATCAGCTGAAGGAGAACGGCCAGTTGGGATTCCCTTTCAATGTGCCAGAGAATTTCAATCGAGAGTTGCGACAGGTGCTGCTCAGCTACCAGACGCTGATGTTCGGCCCGCCGTCGGACAGAGATGCCTCGAAGAGCTCTGGCCCCATTTCGAGTTGCGATCGGGAAGGGTATATCAAGAATTTGCCCATTACGCACGAGCTGATCGATAAACTGGACAATCAGCAGCTGCAGTATCCCTCAAGCTCGTGGCATTGCAAGTTCGAAAAGCAGTCGCAGCGATCAGCCCCGAAGAACCCGCCAGCCGGTACCTTCAACAGGAATCCCAAAAGTAGTAATTCACCTGCTCGCAAGAAGGAGGAGTCCGAGCTTGAGTCGAAGACCACGTATGTCTCGTCGCTACGAGCCGAGCGCGACTTCAAGGAGCGACAGCGCAAGATTCAACAGATCGATAAGCGTCGCGATTTGGAGCTACTGAAGCGGCAGCAGCGGGAGCGGCAGAGGCAACGTCAGCGCCTGCTGGAGGCCAAGAAGAAGCAGCTCGAGGAGCGTCGCTTGCAGGAGGAGCGCGATCAGCTACGGAGGGATCGCTGCGACCTCATGCTGCGCGTTCACGAGCGGCGCGAGCGGGAGCGCTTGCAGCGTGAGAGAAGAAGACGGGAACTGCAGATAACTACGAGGGACCAAATGCTGCGGGCGCGTCAGGAGAAAGAACGTCCAGCTAAAGGGCGGGGCACTGTGGGCGTTTCGGCAAAGGGTGAAGTGAGAAAACGAGAGGGAGAAGATCATAAAGCGAAGCTAAAGTCCAAAAAAATGGATATCGAGGAACGTCGCAAGAAACTTGCCAAGCAGAAGAAGAAGCTGGAGCGTTGTGATGGGAATGAGAGGGAAGCAATCGGGCGCAGGGAGCGAGAGCTGAAGGTGTTGCTCGACGAGGACGAGCGAGAATTCTATAAATTGATGAAACAAGAGCAGATCGCAAAGCAGGAAGAAAACAGAAGACTAGAGCGACGCGAGCAACAGAAAGAGGATAGAATGCAATTGATAGATGAGATTCGATACAACAAGTTCTTGGAGTGGATGGCAAAGCAGGAGCAAAAAGAGAGAGAGAAGATAGACAACATATTAGGAGAGAAGAACGAGCAAAGAAACGAGAACGAAGAAAGGCTGGATAATCGTGTGTTAATACAGCAGAGAGAGTTCGATCAATTGCAGGAGGACAAACGAAACATACATGAAATCAACAGAATTGAACTCTGGGAAGGTGCAAAGGTTCAGGGATCAGGTCAGAGGGAATCACGGCCGGAAATACGCAGAGATATTAAAGGCAACAACAGAGAATATGATTGGAAAGAGCCAGAGGCCAAAGATGTTAAGCCTTCTCTAAAATATCTTATGGAGGCCAACGAGCAAGCTGAGCTGGACGAGCTGAGACTGACTGAGAAAGCCAAGGACCAAGAATTAAAGCGCTGGAAATTGGAGCAGAGAAAAGCACGAAGACGAGGCACACATGCAGATGAATGGATGAGACAAAAGCTGGAGGAGAAGAAGAGATGGGAAGAAATGGAGCGAGAACTCGGTCCGGCAGATGAGCAGCAGGACCCAGAGTTAACTGCCAGGCGGAGGGAAGAGGCGAAGCTAAAGATTGAGCAAATCAAGAAGGTGGAGGAAGAGCGGCAGAGGCAGCGACAATTGGAGCATGAGGAAAGAGAAAAAAGAGACTACGAAATAAGTGTGCAAAGGCAAAAGCTTGCGCAAGCATTGCAGAACTGCAAAGAAAATGAAATACAAAAGCAGGAGGAAGATAATCGCGAAAAGATGATTTTGAAAATGAAGAGTAGCACAGAAGAGCAAATGGAGGTGAGGCAGAGACAAATGAGTGAGCACATGCTAAAGCTGCATGAGGGAGCAATGACAAAGACAGAGAGCAGTAAAGAGAGAATCGCCAGGGAGATGCAAAGAACGAGCATGTGGGACGGAGAAGAGATCAAAGAAAACAAACCACCAATTAAGAGATCAGAGAGGAATAGCAAGGCGAGAGTTGCCAGGGAGATGCAAATGATGAACATCTGGGATGCAGAAGAGATGACTGAAAGAGCAAAGAGACGATCAGAGAGTAGTAAAGAGAAGGTCGCCAGGGAAGGGACGAGCATCTGGGGTGAAGAAGAGATGGCCGAGAGAGTAATGAGAAGATCGGAGAGCAGCAAAGAGAAAGTTGGCAGGGTAATGCTTAACGCCAGAATACCTGGGGGAGCAGAAATGGATGGAGTCGCCAGGAAGATGCAAAGGGAAAGAGCAGAGATGAATGGAAATGAATATATTAAGTCGGAGGAAGAATACGTCAAGCAGGCGATAGATCAGTTTCCAGAGGTGGAAGATACGTCTTCGTCGTATTCGACGTCTCCCCCCATGTCCCAGCTCTGCCCATCATGTATATCAGCTCAGATGATTTCTACTGATTCTACAAAAACGATTCGCTCGCCGGAGCGGATGATGAATGTGGACGCTGCTGAGTCAATGCTGGCATCGACCACTTTGCCGGACACTCCGGCGACACCTTCACCCACAGTCTCTCCCCAGAAAGGTGATGGTGCGGCGAAGACCCAATGGCGACACATGTGGTCGCCGCTGCTGCGGTGCTACATTAAGATCGACGAGGCTGACTTCGACCGGAAGCCCTCGTCGGACACGGACTTGCGCACCCAGCTGATGCGGCATTTGCGTCGGCAGCTGGAGCAGGCGGCGTTGCCACGAAGCAACAGCACCGAGTACTTCCAGGTGGAGCCGCGACCCTCGAAACGCGTGCGCTGGAGTCGCTATTCGGAGCGGGAAGCAGGAGCGGGCGTGAGCGCGGATGAGGGCGATGAGTTCAGCTCGAGCAGTCCAAAGCAGGCGAAGCTACTGCCAGCGTTGCAGCGGGAACAGGACTCGAGCAGTGCGCAGAAGCAAAACCAACGCAGGAGCAGGAGGAAACAGCACAAGGTGCAATCTACTCACTCCATTGCACTGCAGGTGGGATGCGAGCTCTCGCAGCAGGCGCGCAGCACACAGACAACGCCAGTGCGAGCACCCTCAGTTCCGGTGGTGGAGGCACCTGGCGGTCCAACCACGTCGGATGCCTTTGAGCTCGAGTCGCAGATCTTTCGGGATCTGCTGCGAGGCAGTTGCTACTGGCCGCTGCACGACTCATCCGAGTTGTTGTCAATGAACGCGATTCTCAGGCGCAAACTGCAGGAGGCGCAGCGTGGCGAGTCAGAGGCACAGCGCATGCTCAAGCTGTTGATGCAGCACGCGCAGGGAGTGGTTAGTCGCCTGCAGCAGTGCGCTGCCGCGCGTGAAGAAGAGTGTCGCGCTGATGAGCATGAAGCACCCCAAGCCGAGAACAGTGCGCATCCTTGTCGCATTTTCGGCATGCTCTTCGAGCCGCTCCTGCAGCAGTGGCAGCAAAAGGAGGAGGTGCCGCAGCTGTACCAACAGATCGAGACGCTGGACAAGGAGCTGGAGGCGCAGCTAAAGCGGGGATTCCACGCCGAGCTTGACGGCCAGCAGCTGGTGGAGATGACGCAGCGCGATCAAATGGTGGCACGCTGCTTCCATCTGCTGCGGCGACTCTTCCAAGAGTATTGCGGGGAGTCTGAAGGTGTCTGGCTCAAGGCGCTGCAGACGATCGAGCAACTCTATTTCGATCAGCTAAAGCAGGTCAGAAGCTGGCAGAGCAGACCGCGATCTTAAGAGAGACTGAGGAAGAGGGGAAGAGGAAGACAGAGGGTGATAGACAGAGGGAGAGAGAGAGCGAAACAGAAAGTCGGACAGACAAAAACAGAAAGTCAGACATGCAGAGATGATATGTACAGGGAGATATATACAGGGAGATATATGCAGGGGGATATATGCAGGGGGATATATATAGGGGGATATATATAGGGGGATATATACAGGAAGATATATAAAGGAAGATATATAAAGGAAGATATATATAGGAAGATATATATAGGAAGATATATATAGGAAGATATATATAGGAAGATATATATAGGAAGATATATATAGGAAGATATATGAGAGATATACAGATTTGCATAGTGATAAGCAGAGATAAGCTGAGAGATATACAGATTAAAATAGGTAAGCATAGAAATAGGCAGAGCGACAAACAGAGAGATAAACAGAGAGATAAACAGAGAGATAAACAGAGAGATAAACAGAGAGATAAACAGAGAGATAAACAGAGAGATAAACAGAGAGATAAACAGAAAGATAAACAGAGAGATAAACAGAGAGATAAACAGAGAGATAAACAGAGAGATAAACAGAGAGATAAACAGAGAGATAAACAGAGAGATAAACAGAGAGATAAACAGAGAGATAAACAGAGAGATAAACAGAGAGATAAACAGAGAGATAAACAGAGAGATAAACAGAGAGATAAACAGAGAGATAAACAGAGAGATAAACAGAGAGATAAACAGAAAGATAAACAGAAAGATAAACAGAAAGATAAACAGAAAGATAAACAGAGAGATAAACAGAGAGATAAACAGAGAGATAAACAGAGAGATAAACAGAGAGATAAACAGAGAGATAAACAGAGAGATAAACAGAGAGATAAACAGAGAGATAAACAGAGAGATAAACAGAGAGATAAACAGAGAGATAAACAGAGAGATAAACAGAGAGATAAACAGAGAGATAAACAGAGAGATAAACAGAGAGATAAACAGAGAGATAAACAGAGAGATAAACAGAGAGATAAACAGAGAGATAAACAGAGAGATAAACAGAGAGATAAACAGAGAGATAAACAGAGAGATAAACAGAGAGATAAACAGAGAGATAAACAGAGAGATAAACAGAGAGATAAACAGAGAGATAAACAGAGAGATAAACAGAGAGATAAACAGAGAGATAAACAGAGAGATAAACAGAGAGATAAACAGAGATAAACAGAGAGATAAACAGAGATAAACAGAGGAAGATATTTACAGAGAGATAAACAGAGGAAGATATTTACAGAGATATTTACAGAGGAAGATATTTACAGAGATATTTACAGAGGAAGATATTTACAGAGGAAGAATTAGATAGAGGGGCGACAGAGATACCGAGGGGTAGAGATTAATAGGGAGAGAGGGACAGATACAACAGGTACAGCGAATGATAGTGCACAAGATGCGAATACAGCTAGACAGGCTGGGTGAGAGTAAAGGAGATCGATTGAGTGATATCGCGGAGCAAGTTGGCTGAGGCAGAGTGAGAGAACGAGTGACAAAAATTGTTAGAGAGAGAATATGACTATAGGAGTTTCAGATTGGGTCTTGTGCCCGTCTATATTTCGTTAGTTTTCCTTATTAGTTCGTTTTTTAAATTGCATGTTCCTGTATAATATGAAATTTTTATTTGTTATATTTTATTATTTGTAACTTGCTCAAGTTGGTTAAATTAGCATGTGCCCCAAAAAGCGTTTTTTTTATAGCTCAGACCAGAGATGTAGGGCAGCACATTATACCATAGATGAGTTGACAGTCTGTGTGATGCAGAACTGGCATATGCCTTATACGACCAATAATGTACACTTCCTCCAATGTAGCCTCTATATACCCTTCCCATGGATATAATAGGCTAGTTCAGACTGCTAGAAGTTCCTTTTAAAGCTTTGCATTTTGATTTAGTCTCATCTTGATTTCATCGAGCATATGTTTTGCTGGATAGATCTGGCCTTATTTGTTTTTCCCTCTCTATCTCTCTCTTTCACTGTGGCTTCAGTTCTGTTTCTGTCCATTTACTTATCCGTGCATCCTATTTGCTTTCTGGTTACGCGTCGCTGATGACACTCTGCGCTTCTCTTACTCTTAGTCTCCTCCTTTCCCCGAGCGCTTTCCTTACTCTCATCCCACCTGCACTCCTTCGCCTTGTTTCAGCTTTTTATTCATCATTTGAGTCTCTGTCAATGTTGATTTTTGCTACTTGACGTTGCTGCTGCCGTTGTTGTTGCTGCTGCTGTAACGACAACCAAAGTCAAACTCAATTTAACAAAAAATCAACGTAAATGTAAATTGAAACCCGTGTGCGAGCCGTGAGTCAACGTTTGCCAAGACTGTGCGACCCTTTCAGGACCCTCGCAGAGACCCCTCATCGCTTACGCTCGCCTCCCCCTGCCCCGCTGCTGTCTGGTCGTCTGGCTGTCTGGTCGTCTGCTCCACATGTGCATGTGCCTGCTGCTGCGCACACTTAAGAACAGCGCAAAGTGGGGCAAAGTGTGCCAAACTCAAGTTGAAAAGAATTCTGTTTGCGTCTAAGTCTATAATTCCGTGCAAATAAAATATTTATGCTATAACAGAGGATATACATATGATCAGCTTGAACAGCCGAGTCGATGTGGTGCCTATACGAGCATACCATATATGTAGCTCAGCAGACTTCGCACCACTGTGCAGCATCAGCAGCAGCAGGTGGAAACTTTGACCCGCACTTTGCGCTCAGTTGCTCCTATTGCCCCGTGCAGCGTGCACTTATAGCTTAACTTGCCACTGCGTGCGGGTGTGTGCACGTGTGTGTATGTCTGCAGGTGTGTGAGTGAGTTAAAAAGCAATTTCTTTACTTCCTGTTGTTGTTGTTGTTGTTTGGATGCATTACTGCTGTGCACCTGCAGCAGCAACTGCTGACATTTGCGCCGCCATCCGCCATCCGCAGTCAGCAGTTTTTCGCTTTTATCATTACCAGCATCCCCGCCTCCTCCATCCACGCCCCCCTTTGCCACGCCCACCCAGCAGGCTGCTTTATTTTGGCATAATAAATGATGACAAATTAATTAAATCGACAACGGAGTCGCAGTGGCAGCAGCGCGCAGTGGCTGCGACTGCGTCTGCGTCTGCTCTGACGGGCGCGTTACGTATACGCAACGTTGTCTGACTTCATGCAAATTTGCGCATACAGACAGAGACGTTGCCTTGCGGTTGTTCAATTATTAATAGGCGTGGCACGCCCCCACCTTTCTTTTGCTCTCGGTTTCTCTCTTCCTTCCCTTTGCTTGCTACTCAGTGCAATCTCAGCGCTTATTGATTGTTTTGATAGGGAAAATCAAGTTTTCTTCACGTGCT
Source organism: Zaprionus bogoriensis (assembly GCA_035046045.1). Lineage (NCBI taxonomy): Eukaryota > Metazoa > Arthropoda > Insecta > Diptera > Drosophilidae > Zaprionus > Zaprionus bogoriensis. Next base: position 1,288,400 of record JAWNOI010000021.1, read on the forward strand.
TTGCTTGTCAGATGCTAAGACGAGTTATTCGTATGTGTGTGTGTGTGTGTGTGTGTGTATGCGTGTGTGTATGTGTGCGCGTGTATGTGTTGCCGTGTGTGTGAGTGCATGTGCCAGTTAAGCAGAGGCAAAGGCAAACTGCAAGCGAAAGTTGCTTGTAAAATGACCTTGACAAACACGCACACTCTGACAAAACTGCCACACACATGCACACGCAGTTTCGTCACATGTTTTAATGCCAACTTGTTGTTGTTGTTGCCGTAATTTGTGCATGTAACATTTGAAGGCATATTAATTACTTCGATGCATGTACGCGCTCTGTGTGTGTGTGTGTGCATGTATGTGTGTACACTAATGTGTGTGTGCGAGTGTTTACCTAGCATGTTTGACAAGCTGCCAACATGTGGCGCCACCGCCAGAGCCGCCTAAGCTGACCCACTTCCTGGCCTGGTGGCCTTTGCCCCTCTTCGCTCTCTCCGCCAGTTCTGCAGTTCGTCGTCTATCATGTGCGCCTCTAAGCGCCGCCACGCCCCGCGCCCCGCACCCGTGCAGCGTCGTGCGCCAAACACGCCCTCGCTTAACCTCTCTTATGCTGGTTTACAAATTTCTTCTCTTCTTTTTTGTTTTTTTTTTTTTTGCCAATTTTGTTTTGGGCCCACAGTTTTGTTTTAGTTTTTTAGTATACCCTGTAGATAGGCAGAGAGGGTGGACTGTACGAAGTGGTGAGTTTGAGATTGGCATGCTTGGATTTTCATGAAAAGTCTAGCTCTCTTTTCAGGGTATCTTCAATTCGGAGCTACTTTTCCATGTAGTATACGAGCTTAATACATATACAACTGTGTAGCGTGTTGTCCGTAAGTCTTCCATCTGATCAAACGAATTGTTATATTTTCCCAGGGTGTCATCAAGTTGACCATGCCAATTTTTTTCGAGGTGGCCTAACTGCGTTTCCATTAGTTACTTTTCCAGCCTGTCATTTGTTATTTTCACTTGTGACCCTTTTCCTTTTCACAAATTTTTCACTTGTGATTCTTTTTCTCGAGCGACAAGTTGTTGGCTTCGGGCCAGAGCAGAGTCCGGCGCAGCTGCAGGTTGACATGAGCTGTACGGCAAAACCCTAATTAGTTATACGCCGAGTACGGACTGTCGAAGACTCGATGCGAAATTGCTTCTAAATGAAAATTCCGAAACTTTCGGCGTACTCGCATTTATTTGCCGCTGTCAAAGGTCATTTAGCATTGAGAGTTCGAACTAGCACGGGAACGGGCATTGTTAATGGGCAAATTAAGAGAATTGTCTTAACGCGAACTCATTACATTTCATTTTCGGCGAGAATTTAAAACTAACGAAATACACAAAGTTATATACCAATTTTACCCATTTTCAAAAGAACACTCGAATATTGTTGCTCTATGGCAAGCGGGGCAAGCAATATGGCGAATGGAAGCGGAAGTGCTACGTTTTATTTACACTCGTTGAACAATCAGGCAAACAAAATGGCCAAAGACCAAACCAAATAATTGTTGCACCACAGGAAATGCAAATGGAGATGCCAAGCAAACTATTGAAAATGCGCAGCGAGCGGAAAGTGTAAATGATACTCAGTATTTGCTTGATGATGGGTATCTCAATTACACGGCATGCTTTGCAACTAGTTGGAAGCTTTTATACTCTACTTAACTTTACTCCTTTGGTTACTCTAATTGCCATCTATCATTCGCTAGTCGTACTCGCTCCTGTTGCGCTCAGTTTTAACTACTCGACATTATTACTCGTACTCGGCACTTATACTCACCACTCGTACTCGTTACTCGTCACTCGTACTCGTCACTCGTCACTTGTACCCATCATTCGAACTTGTGACAAGTACAAGTGACAGACTCATCATATGTACTCGTCACTTGTACTCATCACTCGTCACTTTTACTCGTCATTCGTGACTTATACACTTCACTCTTACTCGTTACTCATAAATTCTTACTCGTCACTTGTATTCGCCCTTTGTAATCGTCATTCGCATTCGTCACTATTACCCCACTAGTACTCGCTCTCGCTACTTGCTTCTCAAACGTTTGCTCTTAACTCAGCCGCTACTGCTACTCTTACTCGTTATTCTTAATCTCGCTTCTTACTCGCTATGTTTACTAGCTACCAAAACTTGTTGCTCTGATCATCATCTTAACTAACTTATTTTACTCGTTTCGGTGACAACCACTCGCAGTCCTAGCCCTAGTCTTTTCTACTACTCACAACTCTCTGTTATTCATTCCACTTGCAGTTGCTACTCGCCATGCTTTAAAATATGTTTGAATCCAGATTCATCTTTATTCATATTTATGCTGCTGGGCACTTGCCTGTGCCAGTGCAAATCATTGTCAGGCCACATTGTGCCGTCCGCCCGGCGTAGCACGTCTGAGTGCACAGGGACAGCTACAGTGGCAGTAACTGTAACAGTAACAGTAACTGTAAAAGCGAGTGCAAATATCAAATGAGTGCATTCGCTTTGCATTCGCCTTTTGTTTGAGCCCAACGATGCGTGTCTGCTGTGATAAAAGTATTCGTATCTGAAGTTTCTGCGCCGGGCGCCAGCCAGCCGCAGGCATTGATGAACTGCAACAGCTCCCCCTCCACATCCCCTCTCTGTCACTACGCCTCTTCTTCCTTGACAGCTGCTGATTGCGAAATGAATCATAACAGAGATGCCTGCACTTGCCTGCAGTTTGTTAGCTCGCTGAACTGATTGGCAGATTGGCAACTGGGCAGGCGGGCAGACAGTGCGTATGGGTGATGCCAGCTCGAGTTGCAGAGCATGTCGATTTTTGGGGGAGTCTCTCCTTCTTTGGCTTGGCTAAGCAAATAATCGCATACAGCGACATGTGCAGGGGGCCACGTGCGCACTCCTTGGCATTGATAACAATCTTGGGCCTGAAAGCAACAATAAAATTGCGTATACGCCCACGTGCACGACAGGCGAAACTTCAAGCGAAAAAGCCACTGGAAGAAACCACATTAATCATTTGCTTGTGGTGTGCAGCAGCTGCGAGAGAGCAAGTTGCGGGGTTGAGGAAGAGTGTAGAATATGAGTTTTTGATACCCTGTAGCGCCGCGTGACAGGTAGGAGGGTATGCTGAATGCGAGGCAGAATGCAAGCGAGAACCGAAGAGCTTAGCATATTGCACGGTAGCTGTAAAAAGGAAAATGCAAATTATTTTTGAGACTTGACAAGTGATAGGTCGCAATTTACAGGGTAACTGCATGTCGAGCGTGCAAGCCGTCGGTTTTAATTTAATTGAAATCGTTGAAAACGAACATATGTTTGCTGAACTTGTTCTGAGAAAGAGCTGAGCGGAGCTACAAGTGCCGAAACTTGATCTTCTGCTGCTTTTTCTCTTTATGCTCCTGCTTCCTCATCACATGCCCCTGCGGCTCAGCTGCTGGTTAAACATCTCCACTTGGCTGGCAGGGATGAATGACTAATACGCGAATGAGATGCAAAAAAGCTTGTTCCAGGCCATGGACACATTTTGCCAGATGACAGGCAGTAAATTTCTCATCCCGGGGATATCGGGAATTAAGCAGCTGGCTGAGCAGTGCCTAATGAGCCCCGCACGGGTTAAGCTAACCCAACTGACCCTTGCAGTCAAGCGAGAGAGTGAGAGAAGAAAGTAAGTATCAGCGAATTGGGAGCCCCCTAGTCCCCCTCGGATTTTCTTCGGGTTTCTAATGGGCCGCCCAATGAGTTGTCAGATTCTTAAAGCTGTCCGACTGAGCATAATTACCGTTGCGTTGCCTCCAAATATTAAAATGAGCAAACAAAAATGGAAGAAGAAAACAAAAAAAAAATGTAGATATAAACAAGAAAAATACTCGCAAACTGCGAAGTCAGCAGAGATTGTTGGCTGCCAGAGAGAGAGAAAGAGAGAGAGACAGAAGGAGAGACTGTTTGCTATCCTATGCTCACACTCAGCGCGCCTCAATCCTTTCAGCTTATCAAACATTTTGGTTTGCCATTTAAAATGAAGTCAAAATGCCAAATAATCTTAAATACAGACGAAGAAGCTTGCCAAGTTGTCGTTGGCCTTTGGAAGCCTGTTGACTTGTGGTTGACTTCAAGTTTGTCGGGGTCAAAGTTTGAAGACAGGCAAACATTTGCATTTGGAGTGCTCGGATTTGACTAGGGAGGCCTACATTCTCTTTGTGAACTTGGTTTATGTAAGGGTAGTTTTGGCTACTCTACTCTAGACCTTTTACTTGATTTTGGATTATTCACTTAGCTTCCGTGGGCGGTGGGAATCATGCTTGCAATTACTCGTTACTCGTCTCTATCGATTGGATCTTCAGAGTTTGCAAACGACATTAGCTCTTGAGTCGATTTTCAGGTTGAGCTTACCATTTATATACTTTCCATTCACACTTCTAAATTCCTCACTCATTACTCGCGCGAGCAACAAACGCAATTTTCTTCATTTATATGGGGAAAAAAGATCACTCGTTACTTTGTATTGAAGTTTTTAAATTTCCGTATTTCCTTCAATCTACTGATATAACTTTCTACGCGAGTGCGTTCTGATTGAGCTTACCAAATATAAAATTATAATTTAACACTCGCCAGTCATACTTCAAAACTCGCCACTCGTTACTCGCCCGAGTTATCAAAGCGACTTTCTGTAAGCTTCAGTAGATGTAAGAGGATTCACGTAGGATATGGGATGATCACTCGCCACTAGTTACTCGCCAGTCATTACTCGCCACTCGTTATTCGTATATATACTGGTTACTCGCCACTCGTTAGGTTTCCATTACAACTTTGCTCGAGCTACTGAGATGACTTTCTGCACGAGTGCGTTCGGATTGAGTTTACCAAATATTTTAACAAATTTTGGATTGCTTTAGCAGCTAATGCGAACTCGTTACTCGCTGACCAAGCGCCCACCCTAGCCCGCGCCTCGCCTACTTTGGTGCTCGCCCTTATTTACTCGCTTTGTGGGTGGATTCAAGTAAAGCATACAAAATACTTTTATGTTCAGCTACAAGCTTCCAGTTTCCAGCTGGTCAAGCACACTCCGAAATACGCAGTGAGATACACACACACATACACAGAGCCATGTATAGACTAACACACACTTGCGTACATATTTATTGCGTGTTTACAGGGAAATTTAAAAAATGCAACACACCAAAACTTGGCTTTTCTCTTGTTCCCTTTCACTGTTCCTCTATCTCTGCCTCTTTCAGTCTCTCTATCGCTCTCTCTCTCTCTTTCTCTCTCTTACACTCGTCCGTTGTCAACGCTCGACTGCAGCTGCAATGGTATTTTTATGCAAAACAACTGTTTGCTGTCAACAGCACAACGGGACACGGTCAGCCGGAGGGCTAACAATTGAGGAGGAGAGAGAGTAAAACGGGGAGGAGGGGGTATGGAGGACAAGGATAGGAGTCAGCAGCAGGGGGCACCGGGGTACAATGGTCAGCTTGGTGCACGTTATTTTCCACTCATCTCGACGCACTCGAATGGCCCTTTAAAATGGCTTTAAATTTATGACCAGCACATGACTCAATGAACTGATTGAAATGCCTCGGCAGGCGTTGCACACAGCACTTAAAGAAAACGTGGAAGAAAGAGAGAGAGGGAAAGACGAAGAAAGAGCGATGAAGAGAGAAAGATAGATAGAGAAAAGAAGAGCAGCAGGAACAGCAAAAAGACAATAATGGCGGCAGTTCAGCAGTTAAGATGTTAAGCTGCAACATGTGATAAAATGTTGCGGTTGCTGTTGAGTAGACGACTAACAGATACCCTGCAGACTGGAATAGAGCCCAAAAGATGGAGAAGGAAGGGTAAATGTGACCTGAAAAATAGTAGTTGTAGTATATGTGGAGCACAAAATAGGTAGAAGATATTCCATAGAAAGAGATAGAGAGAAAGACTGTGACCTAGGGCGCTCGTTCTTCTACCTCTGACTAAGTTGATACTAATCAAATCTAGTCAAGTTATCTGCTAATGAGCACCCTACCCAAACCAGCTTAGATAACTCATTAGCACAGGGTTTTCTCCTCTCTTACACGATACTCTTCCCACTCCGCTACCCCCTTTCTCTTGCCCTGCCATTGAGTACGCCAGGTAGGCTCCACCTTCATTCATATGCGATTCAACTCGCATTTCTCTGCAACATTTCGTGTTTTCTACCCAGAACATGTTCCAGTTGTTGTCTCGGGAGTGTGAGTGTGTGTGTGTGTACACCTGTTAAGCCAGTGCGAAATACTCAAACTGTGGCATTTGACTCCTATGCTGTGACTGACATTGAGTTCCACCTCGAGCCTCAGTTTTGCAAGTGAAATGAGCAGTAATTATCGAGAAGAGTCCGACTTATGAGTGTAGTTTTATTTACAGCTGTAAGCATGTATGTGTGAATGTGATATGGGAATCGTGTGCTATATGTGGCATATGCCCAGTTCGGCCCGAGATTAATAAATAATTTCTCACAATTGCAGCTTTCGAATTTAATTTGGTGTATGCATTTGTTTGCTCACGTTTATCTTTCAATCTCTTTGTGTGTGTATGTGTGCTTATGTGTGTATGCAAATATTATCAGACACACACACAGACAGTCAATTTGCATAATGCTCATTGCTGATTTCAGTTTCGGACTCGAACTAGAATTCGCATTTGATTATCGCTCTGTAATTATACCGTGCACCCATTGCAACTGGCTGCAAATGGCATATTAGCTTTGACAAAATGTATGAAACAGGCAGAAAGAGGCATGTTATGGCTATATAAGATGTTTGATTTATACTTTAAAATATATTATCATAAATATTCTTTATTAGCATGCGTATTGGCCTACCTGAATACCCTACAAAATTTAATATATTCAACTCTCAAATTAATTATATTGAGCTCAGTTCACTGGGGACTAATTTTTTTTACATGCTGCAATATTTCTCTAAAAATCTTAAGCACTATATTCATATTCAAAGTAATTTTCTGCAGGTGGAACGGTAGCTTACAGTCGTGTATACACGACTGTGGTTTTCTTAACTTGTTTTTATCATTCTAGTGCCCAATTATTGTGATTATAATTGCGAATGTTCGGACGAGCGAATTTCTGAATAACTGAATATGCGAATACATTCAAACATTCGTACATACATTTGCAGTTCTCTGCTGAAATCGTTATTCAAATCCGAAACACGGGCATTTAGCTCATTAGACCTAAAGGTGGTGGGGGTGTTCCTCTGAGAGAAGCTAAGGCTGCCATAATTAGCTTATGCATAAGTCAAATACACCAGCTTACATGCATGTGTGTGTGTGTATGTGCGAGTGTTCGTGCCAGTGCCATTAAAAGAGAAGGAAATACATTAAAGAGCTTATGCTAGCAATTAAATTATTTTTGAGCCAAGCACAAAGCTAGCTTACACACGCACACACACTAGGCAAACACACACACACTCTCGCGCACACACACAGATACGCAGCGAACTGTAGAAAAATTTTCCACTGCGCTAATTTTAAATAATGCTCATACGCAACGTGGTGCAGCATTTGGAAATGCCAACCTCAAAGGCAAATGGCTCAAGTGGCTACCATATACCCTGTCTTTGGGGGGTATATTAGAGTAGATGGGTAGCATGTTACGAGGTAGAGATTGCAAATGAATATCTGGCAGACAGATGGATATATGGATAGAAAGATTGGTAGATATAGTGAAAGTAATAATAATAATTGCATAAATTAATGTCTCTGTGTAGCTCTCCACCTATAAAGTCTTTATATATATATATATAGATATAGACTAATGTTTGTACGATTTCTATGTTTCTATAATTTTCTTTGGGATGAACATCAGTTAGGCCATACGCTGTGCGCCCATGGCGCAGTCTGAAGTTCTTATTTGGGGCGTGGTCGCGGCAGCTGGCGTCGAGCAAATGTTTAACTCGCAAATTAAAGTAAAACACACGCACGCACAAAGGGAACGCAGAGAAGCGCGCACACACACAGGCGCATGTGGGCCTAATCAATTTGCTTGGCGGACATTTGCGTCTGGAGGCGCTGCAAAGTATGCTACACTTTTTTCATTCGCTCTGCGTTTGCTGCTCTGCTTTGCGCTTGCTGCGCAGAGTCGACAAGCGGGAGCAGGGGGACTGGGAGATGGCAAACAAGGCTAACAGCCAACACCTTTTGACATTTATCGTCGCCTTGTCCATGACACCCTCCGCCCGCCCCTATCCTGCGGCTGCTGTTGCCACCGCCCCGTTAAATGTCTTGCTCCTTTTTAAGCTGATTTTTAGCGTTAATGATAAAAGTTTCAGCGTCGAGTTGTTGCTGGGAGTTTCAGCTGGCGCTGCTGTTGCTGCCGCTGCTGGTTCCCGCAAGTCCCGGACCAGCTCGCACACACAGCGAGAAACGCACACATACACACTCGCACACGCGCAGGCAGCGCATTTTGTTTTCAATTAATTGTCTACCCTTGTCAGTCACATGTCCCCATCACGCAATCCTGCACCGGCTCCAGCTCCAGCTCCGGTCCTGGCCATGGCGCCAGCTCCGGCTTCAGCGAAGCCATCAACGGGACTGCCACAACATGAATTATGTGTCACGCCAACATGTCCAAGAGTGCAAAAGTCCGCCGCAACAAAAGACATACATTTATATATAACGTATGCGTGTATCTGGCAGAATGTGGCCAGCGTATATATCTATATAGCGCACAAATTTATCAGGCGACGCTCTGCTTTGTTGCCTGCGGCCTTTGTGAGCTACTCCTGCCGTGGCAGTCCACGGTTTAAGATCCGTGTTGAAGTCTCGAGATTTATGTTGTAATTTAAGTTAAATTTTAAATGTAATTACAACATGATCTAAGCAGAGAATGTATGGAAAGTATTTTCAGATACATTTCAGAGCTGCATGTAAACGAAAGTCTGACAATATCACGATTTTTATTTTTTATTAAAGCTCAGAACTGTAAGATATAAAACCTGCTCACTTATTTCGAAAATGAGTTGGCCTAATTTCTAAATATTATAGACTGCGATCAGCTCTATATAGAGCTATAAAATTTGGCAGAACTTAAGTATATAATTCAATAAACAAAATAGCATGACTGGGACTGAGAAAATGTCGAAGAGGTTGAAATATATTACATATATAATAATAATAATAAATAGTATTTTTAGGCTCAGCTAAGAGTCACTCAAAAGTCAGTGTATATTTAGCTTAGACTATATATTTTTTTATGAAAAAATATGTTTTTAATTTAAATACAATCTAGGGCCAATCAAAATGTACTGAAGTGATGAGCATTGACATATATCACATTTAACCTTTTCCGCACATTTGTAAGTATATTTAGCTGTCGACTCTAGATTTAATTCAGTCTCAGGCGTACAAGTCTAATCTGAATTAAGCTTACTTTACACTGCACACACAGCCAATACATGCAAGGCCAAATTGAATTCCCACGGCTTATCATTTATTTTTGGACTTTGCTTTTAATAATTCTCCGAAATTTGCGCTGAGTCGACGAAGTCCCGAAGCGATGCGATTTGCTGCAATTTCAATTAGTGGCTCTGCCCATTTGGCTAATAGTCGAAGCAAAGCGCCATACACACACGTAGACAGAGGCAGACAGAGATACAGACACATCCACTCGTCGCCTTGGCCATTTCCTTCGTGAGTTGCCTGCAAATGAAATTACCACAATTGCTGCTGCTGCTGCTACTGCTCCTGCTGCTACTGCTCCTGCTACTGTCTCTGCTCCAGCTGCTCCTGTTGCCAAATCTGCCTCTGCTGCCTCTGCTACTGTCCCTCTCGTCCTACTCCTACTGCTGTTGGGATATTTATCTGAGGAGCCGCACATATGCCTGCACGCGGGTCAGAAGAAGGCTGCTGCTTTCGTTCTCTCTCTCGCTCTCTCTCACTCTCTCTCTCTCTTGCTGTCTCTTTTACACACTGGTTACTCCTCATTTGATTTCATTTCGGTTTCGCTTTTGCGGTCTGTGGCCTGCTCGGCTTTGCCTTCTATCTGGACTTTCTCTCTATTTTGGCCAGCTTTTTCGCACAGCATTTGTGGTTGCAGGGGGCGGGGCAGGGGCAACATGTGTAAATTTGACAGTTAAATAAACGCCAGCACTTTTTGTGTCTGCCTCGCTGTCTGTCTTGTTCTCCCTCTGCCTTCCCCTGTCTCTCTCACACTATTCCTCTCTCCCTCCCATGTGTGTTATAAATTTGCGGTCAGAAGATTAAGCTGTTTGATCGCAAAATCAACAGCCACATAAAATGGATTAAAATGAAATGTACGTTTGTTTATTTTTACAACAAAAATATCGACCTATTGGGGCTCACGCCTCTCCTCTCCACCCGTCTCCTCCTCTGTTCTTTCCCTTTTGGCGTCAGGCCAAAATCACTCGACTCTTTGCTCCACTCTGCGCTCGCATTGCACTCTGATTGCTTTCTGTGGTGCGCAATTAATGGTCGGTTGCCGGAGCAGCTCCATGTGCACGTCGGCGTGTGGGCGGCGGCCCAGTGGGCGTGACACTGCGAGCCAGTGTAGCCACTGGCTACACGGGCGTTGAAATATGCGTCGGATTCAGCTCTAGTTGTCAGCAGTTGCGACATTCCCCTACGATAGGTCAATTGATGCATTGATTTAGAGCGAGATTCGCAGTAGAAAATAGAGCTATGTATACCCTGTAAAACATGGAATAGAGCTGCCAGAGCTGAATGTTCCTCAAGTGATGAAGGTTCTATCTGAGGTCTGCATACAAATTTTAGCTTGGAGTCAATATATTACAGTGACTCACAAGATTGTGTACCTGTGCGCGCCTAGAATACCTTTGGCAGAGGCGATGAGGCGATGAGCTTGAAAAGCTTGTGTTTTCATTGAGCTGTCCGGCTTGGCGCGCTCTGAAAATAAATAAATTAATTATAAACAAAATGCATAAATCATACGCCGCGTTGTGCGCATTGAACCAGCGTGGAAAACCCATTTTCGTGAAAGTTTCCCTTGCTTTTCGCGACTGTGGGTTGTGTCGGCTCGTCGGTTATCATTATATTCAAATTTGCATAATTTGTGTTTATATTCCCGAAGTGTGAAGGGCTACAGGGGCATGAAGGGCGGGGCCGTTTTGAGGTGCGAGACGCCGGATAAATATAAAGATAAGCATAATCAAAGCGAAAAGAGAAAATAACAAGCAAAAATGTGGCACAACTTTTGGGTTTTTATTGTTCTTCGCTCTCAACTTTGCATCGAATTAAAAAATAAAAACACAAACGAGCAAAATGAAAACGAAAACTAGAAAACGCTTTCTTTGGCATACCGAAGGCTGTATACCCTTGCAGATATATGCTGCCTTCAATTAATATAAATACAATTATCCACTTAAATCGCAGTTAATGTGTTACAAGTTTTGGACCATTAAAATAAATATTTAAATAAATTTTAAAATATTTTTATTTAAATAAATATTTCAATTCTCTTTTCGATCGTTTTTATATAAGCTTTAGAATTAAGTAATAAAATTGTATGGAAGTTTAAATATAATACTGGATCTCCCAGATAAGGCTATATATTTTTACATGCCAATATATCTGTGTTTATATTATGGCACTGGTAAAATAAGATATCGGAGGTATTTCCTTGAGTGCAAGTGGAAACCTCTGGCCAAAACTACTATACCCTCTGCAAGGGTATAAAAAGCAGGCAGACATGGAAAATTGTAGCCAAAGTTTAGTGACATAAAACAAAGTAACATGGCAAATATGTTTACTATTACGCACGATGAATAACACAAAAGCACAGGAGGTTGACAATGAAATGGAGCAGGCGGGATTATAAAGGGGGAGAAGAAAGAATAAGGGCAAATGCAGAGCAGCGTGGCAAAAAGTGTGGAAACAAAACTTTTACTTTGATTGCATTTCAGCGAGTTTTCAGCGGGCAGGCGAAGATTGAGGTGGGATGATAGGGAAAATAGAGAAGGTGACAAAGAGAAAGTAAGAGACTAAAGTAGAGTGGTAGAGGGTACAGGGAATGCCAAATGCTAATGATGTGTGGCTGTCAGCGAGTAAGTTGATTGCCGCAAAGTAAAATTCCAGGCACAAGGTTGAACTACGCATTCTTTTTATTTTGCGAATAAGAACTTAATTTATATTTAATTGTGATTTTGTTTAATTTATATTTGTAAGTGAAATTAATAATGCTGTGCTTACAAAATTTTTTCCTGGGTACAAAAATACTTACAATTAGTTGACACACATCTTTAATAATAAAATGGAAGCATTTTGTAATTTTTTCTTTCTTTCTCCCAGTTGTTCCTTCATTTTCTAATTGAACGTCTTCTCTCATAACTTCCCTCTACTAATATAAAATCTAAGGGCAGGTTAAGTCCTCGAATTGCTGATGACAGGTGAAAGAAGGAATGAATTCCAGTCTGCGACTGCCGCCAAGATTGTCAAGCTCTCTACTGGCTGAAACTAGTTTACAGGAATTACATTTATTATTTTATTTCTCTACTTTTTCTTCTTTTTCTCTTGTGCTTATTCTCTGCCGCCTTTCTGCAGTTTTTCTTTTTCCCCGAGATTGCAAGGACAAAATCTGCTGGGATGTGCGTGTGTGTGTGTGTGTATGTGTCTGCCTTGGAATGCCTGACTGTGTACGTATGTTGATATTTCGCACATTACGTATACGCACAGTGTGCCCGAGCGACTTTGTGGGGATTTGCTGCGAATTTAATAGGGATTTTGAAATTCAAAGCCAGCGACAAGAAAACGACATTTGTGGTAGCAGCAGCAGCAGCAGCAGCAGTAGCAGCTAAAACAACAACAACAACTACAACAATTGGCAACTAAGTATTTAGCTGTAACTTCAGCGGAGACTGCAACTGCAGCACACGCGGCGTATGCGCAACAAACGCGGCGTGGATAATGGAGAAAGTTGACAGCCAATTTGGAGCTCGAGCCGGGCCAAAAAACTTGCAGCTGAAATAGCCAGACAAGTCAAGTGGATGACGGCGATGATGATGGTGCGGCAAGCAGAGGGAAATAAAGTTAAGGACACCGAGGCAGACGACAGCGCAGTGAGAGCTAAGAAAAACTGTCTCTATAAACTGTTATAAACTGTGGCCAAAGAGCTTAATCAAAATTTATGATGTCACATGCGGGTGGCGAGTCAAGTAGATGTGCCATAAAAGAGACAGAGAGAGAGAGAGGGAGAGGGGGAGAGAGAGAGCTGGAGGAAGAAATTGACTTGCAAGGTAAACAAATGATGCACAGACATGGAAGAGCAGACAAACTATGCTCGGCTTTTCTGCTCAATTGATGGAAGGCGTGTGTGCAAGAGAGAGCGAGTAAGAGGAAGAGACTAGACACAAAATATAAAGAGAAGAAAATTCCAGAAAGTTGTCGTCAAACAAAGTCGAATTGAGATTGACGGATAACTGTTGGGAAGTGAAACCGAATTGAAGTTCAACTAAATTTCGATTCGTTTCACTTTAACTAACAACTTTAATTTTTGCTCTCTCTCTCTCTCTCTATCTCTCTCTGTCTGTCTCTCCATCTCTCTCTCTTGTTTATGCATATCTGCTTCTATAAGTTTTCTCGTTTCTTTCTGCTCTCTGCTTCCCTTTATGACGCGCTAGCTGCGTTATTTATGACATGTTTCTGAGCAGATTTCCTTTTTGAAGCTGTTGCTGCTGCTCCTGCAGCTGCCCCTGCTGCATCCGGATGTGACTTGTCTGAAGATATAGTAACTGCTGTACGTATATATATGTATATAGATATTAAAATGGCAGCTGCAGCGCTACAATTGCTGAGAGAGAGAGAGAGAGAGAGAGAAGGATGGAGAGCACACTAAGAAATGCACGCCAGGTAGTTGCGTTCCACTTCCGGTTCCTCTTTAGCTCCATTTCTGCTGCTGCTGCTTCCTCTTCCACATTCGCATCCGTATCCGCATTCACCGTCCTTTAAGATGCCTTCCTTCGGCTGCTTGACTGTATCATGCATACCCTACCCTACCCTGTAATGTGGCATGATAAACTCAAAAGAGAGCAATGGGTTTGCTATAAACTAAGCAGAGTCTGTGAGATTTTCTTACGCGTATTTACATTTTTTACAGGGTATCTTTCTGCTTACTACCACCTGTCGCGGCGTGTTTAGTTTCCCCCACACTTTGCGACTTTTTCAAATATCTTTTTGGCTTATTTTTTGGCTTCTTAGCAACCGCAACATTTGCGCTCATAATGCAGAAGGCAACGTGTTTCATTTTAGTAGCAGCCGTCGCACGAGCAACTCTCTGAGAAGAGGGAAGACAAGCGGATAGACAGAGAGAAAGAGAAAAGAGAGCGAGTGAGGGTGGAGGGAGATAGAGTAGAGGGACAATCTATGTGTCCGCTGTTGTAGTATCATCAGCGCGCAGCTTCGCTTCTCTAACTCAGGCGCTGAAATGTTGCCAAGATTCGTAGAGCTTTAGAGAGGGAAGAGCGGGTAGAGTGGGTAGAGTGGGTGCAGAAAGGGTCGCGCGTACTTTTATTGTGCTTCATTTCACTGGCTTTATGATTATTGCGCCCCAGTCTCATTCTCGTGCGTGTAGTGCAGACTTTGCCCCGGTTAGAGTCCGCCCGGGTAAGGCAGTTCGTGTTTGGACATATCTTGGCAGCAGCATGATTTTTTAATGAGTTGCTTGCCGCCAAAACATATAAAACATTAAAACTACTGAATCGGAAAGCTGTTCAACAAAGTTGCCACATTTATGGCTTTGTCAGTTGTGCCCGGCAAACAAGTCGAGACTTTTGTGGGCGTCAGAATAACTGCAGATGAAGATATAACAGACAGCAGTATTGTCTATACCACTCGAGACATGATTTCAGCTTTTCTGAAGTGAGAAGAAGTTATTAACGCTCGACACTGCGGATAAAATATTTGCATATCCTTGCAGGCTGTATAAACATTTTTGCCAGCTGTTTGCAGTGTTTCTCACTGCGAACTTTGAGTAAAATAATTTGTAAATTCGTACATCGATTTTCTAGTCGATCCCTGATACAACTGACTAATTTTAGTTTTTCGTATACATTAGAGTCTCCGAATAAATCATGCTTCCCATTTCCAAATAGATATTTCACACACAATTTTACAATCAATTGCAAATGAAATGCGTCAGCTGCACATTTGCACAATGTTTTTCATGTGCGCACAATGAAAATAGTTAAAATTTGACAGTTGAAATGAAATTGCGAAGAAAAAGCAACACTATCGAGTGAGTCAGCCGACTTTGTGCAGCATTTGAATTGCATTTTCGTTTAAGCCAAAAAGTGAATGCATTTCGAAATGATAAAAAACAATTCGATAAAAAGAAAACATAGAACACGACAAAAAAAGATTGCCTGGATTCACGAGCAGAGGTAAATGAACCAGAGCAGCGAAAACAAAAGGCCATTTCAATTGTAAAATTGCAACATGGCACAGGTCAAAATGCAGCAAAAAAATAGAAGATAAGCCGAAAAATAATAGCAAATAAAATAAAATAGTCGGCAAAACAAAAGAAAATAAAACAAATCCAAACGAAACGAAACGAAAATAATAATTGCACGTCAAACAATGCGGCGAGAGTTTAATTTAATCAAGTTTTTGCAAGTGCTTAAATCAAAAATGTCCAGCGGAATAACAAAAACAAAGGTCGAGCAAGTATTCAAAAATATCGATATGAACTCGCAGGCTTTATAGAGATTTCCTCGCTGAAAGCGACAGACTGACTGCGACTACCATTCGGATTGAACTATTACGCGCTCTCCCACTCTCTCCCTTTTGACAGTGCAAAAAACAGTTATATCTCTTATTTTGCATAATAAATACGGTTACAGTTCATTACAATTATACTAAACTAGAAAATACCCTGCACAACTCAATTAATCTGCAGAATCGATGAATGTGGAGTCGAGAGCGGTCTTTACATATGCTAATAATCTAGATAATGACAACAAGTTACGGATTGTGTAAGTTAGTATTAGCTACTGCGAGTCAGGCAGGGTATTCAGGTGAACAGCGCAAAAAAAGGTCTAGTTTAGTCCAGTTAAAGCCAATAATGCACAAATTGACTAGAAAATACTATGCATAAGTTCGATCATGGGTTGTTAGCCTAAACAGAAAATAATGATAGACTATTCGTAGTTCGCACAAACTGTTGTTACCTACTGTAACCTACTCAGGCGAGGTATTCGAGTTTCTCATTGCAAAAAGAGTCTCATCTCGTTTTTCGAATATAAAATCATGTGAGTCTCTAAATTACTTAAAACTCCGTTTTAGTAGTTCATACAAATCAGGAGAACTCACAATATGTCATTGAAGTCGGCAGGGTATACTGACTGCAGAATGATATGCGAAATTACTGAAATTACCATTTGAGTTCGATTCAATTCGGTAGTATTTTAAATTTACAGCGCGTCAACGTGTAGTTCTTACATAAGACACACGCACACACACACACACACACATACGCAAAGAGATGAATACAAATGTCCATTAGTGCAATCGTCCTTCAGCTTTTTGGGGCGCCAGGATTTGTAGCTGCTGCGGTTCCTGTTGCCTCCAGCTCGATTCGACTGGGCTTTTTTTTATCGATTACACAATGCATGCAGTTTACCATTTATCAGGTGTACAGGTGTGTGTGTGTGTGTGTGTGTGTGTATGAGTGTGAGTGTGGCCAACACGTTAGCTACCGCAATTTATGCTGTAATCGAAAAAAGGACATAAATGGCGGCGATAAATTGAGGTTAACGCGCCAAAGTCACGAAAAGGCTGAGGCGAGTTGTAAGTGGGAGAGAGTGAGAGAGAGCGTGAGAGAGCGAGAAAACACCTGCTCAGCTTTCCTCTCCCATCTCTGCTACTTCTTCGCCTTCCCGTACTATTTCTAGAGTTCTCTGTTTAAGTGAAATTATATTAAGTGTGCGGACGCTCGAATTTGCATGCGATATTCGTGTTGCCTCCTGCCTCCTGCCATTTGCCACAATCTCTTTGCTCCTGTCAGCTTTTTTCTCGAATTTTCTCCATTTCCATTGCTGTGTTTTTATGTGTGTGTGTGTGTGTATGTGTGTGTGCGAAGGCTTTCAGTGGAAATTCTATAAAAATTCTGCCATGCATTTAACCAATTGCTTTGGTTTCAGTTTCGAATCGGTTTCGGTTCTGCCTCTGCTTCCTCTTCTGCTTCTGCTTCTGCCTCTGCTGCTGGCTTCGGTTTCAGCTTTTGCTTTCCCCTCACCAATGCGGCTGCCGGGGGAGAGAGTGGGGCTTGGGTTTGTTTTTTGGTCTGGTTTTTCATTTAATTTTATCCAGCATTTTATGCATGTTGAGCAGGTATTTTCTCTCGCACAGGCTTGTCGACATTTTCATCTTTAAAGCTAGAAATGTGTACGACTGCAGTGCATGCGATGATACAATGGGAATGGATAGTTTTTCTTTGTCTGAGGTAAAGAAGATGTGTGGTAAGATAGATATAGATATTTATGTGGATTATGCATGCACACAGATAGATATAGACGGATATTCGTATATGCTTTTAATAAGATACAGATTGACAGATAGAAATATATGGGTATAAATTGATTTTCATTATTTTAGATGGAACGCAATATATACAGATATAAATTGGTATATGTATAAGCATTTGGTCAAGATTTTGTTCAGCATTGCTGAAATCCGTAATTAAAGATCATTTGTTGCCTGCCATTATTTTTTTAATTAAATTTATTTTAATTCAATTAATTATTTGGCTATTCATTAAATATTTACTCATTTGGTTAATTAATTGTTATTATAATGCATTCATTTCATTGACTGTCCCAAAATTCTTTGCTCTTCTAGAGCGTTTGACTAGACTTTTATGTCTCGATGTTTCTGCACCTCTACTTACATTCGGTATTCTTGTATTTACACGGCGCTTGTGCCCGCTTACCGGGCCTTTCAGCCATTCTCATACGCACTCACACTCACAGCACTTGGTCAGACTCGTTGACGCATTCACATGCATTCATTTATGCGCCCTTAACCACTCAAATCGTTCAATAAATAATCCTGGCGAGCGCGACAAACAGATGCGAAAACGTTGCCTACTTTTCGGCGCAGCCGACAAATACGCTATACGCACACACACACACACACACGCAGTTGCGCACAGGCAAACAAACGCAGTGTGTGTGTTGGCGCATTATTGAGTGGATTTTGCGGTTTTTGGCCAAAAGACGCAGCGCGCACATAAAAACACAAATAAAAAGCAAAAAAAAAAAAAACTGAAAAATTAAATGAAAATAGCAGAAAACAGCAAGAATGAAAAGCCAGCGCAGAGAACGAATCAACAAAGCCAGCCTCGAATTGTTCGTATATGTATATCACGCCAAACGCATTCATTTGCGCGCGTTATCAGTTTTAATTCGTACGCTTATTTCCGGCCGTAGAACTATCGATTGGAATGTCGCAGAACTCGCAATTGAATCGATGCTGAGCATAATTGAAATCATCACGAATGCCGGCTGAAGTTGGGGAGAAAATTGTGTGTGTAGCATATGTGGGTAGGATTTGTGTATCAATAAATTATCGATAATGCTAGGGATGGGCAAGAAGCATATGTGCGAAGGAAAGTTCTTGCGAAGCCCCAGGCTTGATTGTAGTATATTGAAGTCATAAGCATGTGAGGGGAAGCATATGCACGCATGCCTTACATACTCATAAGTTATCGATATTAATAGCGATGGGAATGGTTAATATAATGAAAGCATATTCTTTGAAAGTACTTATTGTAGATTACGACCCATCCATAAGTTCTCAATATGAAGCAAATGCATGCTTATTCTTAAAGTACCTAAAGTATCGATAACACTAGAGATGGGCAAGAGAACTTAATAATAATCGATAACTTGATAACAAAAAAATTTAAACAACCTCAGAGTTTTCACTGGGGATCCAAAATAAAATAATAAAAATTGAAAAAGAAAAGTAAAAAATAATAAAAAAAACTTGATGAAAAGTAAATTTATCGATAAGCTTTGCTGCTTCCCATTAATACTGGAACATTGTAATCCACTTTATTGAATTCATAAGCACAGATAGCAAGCAAGCTCACATATGCACATATACGTGCACCTACACACACACACACATCTACATACACGAGCACTGATAATGACACCTGCAGACTGTGCACACAGGCTGACAGACAGCTTGGCCATCAGGTGTATGCATCTTGGGGCAGTCTTTGTTTGCCCAACTGCAAAATTCATTAAATCGTCGAATGATTGAATGGCCAAGCGAGTGAATGACGCAGTGAATAAATGAGTGAGCGAATGACTGAAGCGAATGAAACGAATGAAAGGAAAGAATTGATTTTGGTTGAAGGAAGTTGCCAGACAAACTGGCGGTTAACCAGCTCAACAGACAGCGCCATTTGCAATTACTATAAGCAATCAGAGGCGCACACACACACGCACACATATACATATACTCACACACCCACACTCACACACATGTGCCCGAAATGAGCCTCTGGTCGCTGGCGCTGTGAATGTCATTCGTGTAATTGGGTTTCAGATTCGTAACGAATGGATGAGAGGATGGATTGTGTTTTAGGCAACTGCCGGGCTGGTGGGCGTGACACTGGGCGGAGGCGGGAGTCAACAGTGATAGAGACAGAAGCCGGAGTTAATATGTAATATTACGCATACGCCTAACTGCCCACGCATTTGCATACACACACACACACACACACACGCAGTTAGTGCTGGCAAATTGGAAACTGCTGCCGAAATGACGAGAGAACAAACTATCAAACTTTAGTTATAGAAAAATAAAATAATCCCATAGAACTTTGCCGAAAATTTGAGTTTGCTTTGCTGCAGATATTTTAGATTTTAGTTTTTGAAAAAAAAGTTTTTCTAGGTGGAACTTGACCTTTCTGTAGTTGCCTTGAAGTCACTGAGAATTTAGGGATTCAGCAGAGCTCGCAAGCAACACGTAGCTGACAACGAGTGCCCACTGTGCCTCGAAATGAGATTGTAATTACTGTTATTGTTGTGGTTGCCCTTGTGGTTGCTGTTGTTGTTGTTGCTGCTGCTGCTGCTGCTGCTCGGGCACTCAGGATGTTACTCGTAACTTAAATGTCACTTAATTGCATTTGTATGTGCGTCGATTACTCATACGCACCTTGGGCCGGCGGGAGCAGTGGCACTGCTGCCGTGCGGCAAGGGCATGGGGGCTTGGCTAATTGTGTTTTGGAAATTAATTGATTTATGGCTGTGCATTAAATTTGCTGTGTGCCGGGCCCTGATCTGACACTTGACGGGTGCCCAACTTAATTGTTTGCCCGCTCTGCCGCTGTGCTCTGTCACAGAATGCTGCTCTCTTAACCCCTATGCTTGCATGCGCTCCCCTCGCTGCGCTGTCATAATTAAAATATGTTGCCAATGAATACGAAATCAAAGCCAAAGCGCAAAAATGTCGGCTCTGGCGCGGGCCCAGGCGACGCAGTGAATTAAAGGTGACCTATTCATGAAACTGGAGCAGCGCGTAGGCTGCGGGCGTGACAGGCCCCAAAGACGCAAGGCGCAAGACGCACATACACAAGCAGAGAGCATAAGCAAAGCAAGCGAGCGACTCAGCACACTCGACTGCCGTATACCCTGCACCCAGTTTGCCAGTCGAAAAATAACTCATTGCTGTTTTAAAATTTACTTGCTGTGCGCCTTTTTGCTACTGATCTAAAATGTATATACCTGATACTATCAGCCACGCCTACTTCTGCCTGTCACATACATTTGCACAGAGCTGATATACCATTTGCAGCTGCAGATAGCGAGAGCGAGTGAGACGCAGCGCACAAGTGTTGGATTATGAATTACTAATAGGCAAAACTGCTGGAATTTTCGCACGCTCCAAGACATTCTCCGCCTCTGCCTCTGCCTCTGCCTGTGCCTCTGCTTCTTCCTCCCCCGCCTGCTGTGCCCCTTTCTCGCTTTGTCGCCGCCTTCAGCTGTTCTTGCGTAGTTTTTGGGTCGTCATCGTTGGCGCTTTTGTAATTATGCCTCCTCGCATGTGTCGGTCTCCCCAGTCTCCCCGTGGCCTCCCTGCACGGCCCTCAGTGGCAACCGCATCAACATTCATCCGCATCAGCACGCCTCATGCCACGCCCCCGCACACCCAGCAGCCACCCAGCTGGCACGCTTGTGGGAGCCTCTTTAAGCTAATTGAAGCCAGCTGATAAAGTGCGCCAACTCGGCCAACAGCCCGGGCCACGATTTCCGCGTGACCCGGCAACTTTTATTCAATTTGTACTTGGCATCATGGCACATTAGAAAGTTCAGACTTGGCTCTATGGCATTGGATATTGCGTTGAGGCTCATTAAAATTAGTTCGCTAAATCTTGCATCACTTTTTTTACCAGCATAGGGATTATCTCTTACTCAAATTACGCCAAGCCGGCCTGAGAGCTATTTAATGCCAAATTCTATCTCTTCAAATTATTTATTTCACACTGAAAACAATTCCCAATTAATGATGGCAAATATTTAGCTATACTTACGCAAAATATTGAATTTAAATTTAAAGTGCTGAATAAAATCTGCCATAAGTTTTGTCTAGAGAAGCGTATAAGTTGGAAATGAGCTTTTGCACCTCGCGCCATATTTATTAAATCAAATTAACTTGGCTTTTAATGCCGATTAAGATTATATATATACACCATGGTTACGCAAATTTAATTAATAATTTCTAAATATTATAATTAGTAGTTGTGGTTATTCGTTTTATCTCCAGCAAGTGATTTGCTCATATATGTATGTAATGCGAGCTTGTTTCAGGCAACAAACAACGCTTTCAATGAAAATTATTTGCAAAATAATTTCGCACATTTTCTATTTATTGAGTCGAAAATATATTTATTTATGTGCAGTTCAAGTGATAATTAATACCAGTTATTATCTATACAGAATGTGTTTCTGCTGCTTTGGCTTTAATTCGAGCAGATCTCATAGCCAAGCCGTGTTTTAACTCGTCAATTATTTAGCCATTTATGAAATGAACCTTTGTAATCAGCTTTCCAGGCAGACACACACGCACACGCACGCACACACACACACACTGACTAACATTGTCCTTTGTTAAGCCAATTGGCATCTGAGTACGCTCCGCCCAGCTGCAGCCCACTCCTTCCTGCCGCCAGAGTCACGCCCACACAATATCGAAAAGCATATTGAATGCTCCAGCCGAGCGCCGTTCGACATCCTCAACTGTTTCGACCTCTATATGCAGCTATCTCTCTCTCTCTGTCTCTCTCTCTCTTTCTCTCTGCTTCTATCTTGCTCTGTCCCTCTGCTGTCTGCTGCTGTCTTTACTTTTCAAATAGGCTTTCATTTATAAGCCAATTGTATTTCAATTGAATTTGTCTCAATGTCTGTTCAGTTATGTTCCGTTATGTTCTGTCAAACTGTAGACGTCACCTTGTACCCTATAAGGTTACTGTGGGGCTTGATAGGCTGAGAGGAAAATTTGGAGTGTGCTTATATATTTTATAATTAAGAGGAAATATTAAGGGAAATATATGAATGAAGACATCAGCTCTGGTATATGTTTATGGCCTGTACAGTTGAAGTCATACCTACTATGTCCGATATGTCTCTACATTTTTTTTTTGTAATTAGTTTCTTACAGTAATGTTTGTTTAGTTAGATGTTAGTATTTACTCATAATAAATTTGCTATATATTTAAAAACAATAGCTAGAGAACTGTCTAAATTTATAGAATTGTTGAAACGAAAGACGCTTCCAAATAAATATGCACATTAAAAAAAAAAATAAAATTATGGAAAAAATTGGTATATACTTTAAAAATATATAACTAGCAATTTGACCTCAATATTTTTCCCTTCTTTGATTTCTTTTAAAATAAAAATAAAGTATCTAAGTATTTTGGTATTATTAATAATAATGATTACAGCTTAAAATCGAGCTCACAAGGTATCTGAAATTTTATAACTTCTGAAGCATTTCCAAATTTTGGCATTAAATGCGAAAGAGCACAACGAAAATCAGACAAAGCAGTCGGTCTGTGGGGCGGAAAGGGGCGCTGCGATGTGTGTTGGGCGAGTGGGCGTGGCTGTATTGTTGTGTGCTGCATAAATCAAATATGCGTTCGCCGGAAGCGAAGCGAGTATACAAATTGTGCATAATACAACTTCCGATCGGCAAATAGACAAATTCATAGGTTCCCACATATACGCACACACACACACACGCACACACACGCACAGTCAAACTGGCATTTAGAGTAGTTCTGCAAGTGGCTTTAATCGCTGCTGCCTGCGAAAACTTCTCAACTTTCAACTTTGCAAAAGTAATTTTCAGTGTCCGACGACCGCCCAATTGCCATTTTGTTTACACTTCCTGCAAGTGTATGTGTCTGTAAGTGTGTGTGTGTGTGCGAGAGTGTGAGCCTGCTGCAGCTCAAATATTTGTGGAAAGGTTCGTCCTTCCCTCGCTGGGCAGATTTGCGGACAGCTGCGGCTGCAAAATCAATCTTTGACAGGTGTGTCAGCTGTGTGTGTGTGTGTGTGTGTGTGTATGTGTGCCTGGGACTTGCCTGTGCTTCGTGTCGAACTGATGACGTTCCAATGCGTCGCACGTTATGCAACACTGGTCGCCCGTCGGACAGACGGCAATTTGTTGGCCAGGAGCGGCAAGCGCTGTCCACTTGCTGCAAAACCGAAGCCCGACAACCGAAAACTTCGTCTTACTTAACATTTTTAAAATGCAATAAATCATTCACAGCTCTTTCACTTACTTAACGAACTTTTGGGCGACGCAGAGCAGGACAAAGCGAGAGAGAGAGAGAGAGAAAGAGAGAGAGGGTACGAGCTTGGTGTGGAATTGGCCAGCTAAAAACTTGGCAAACTTTGCGTTCGACTGTGCGACACGTTGTTTAGCTTATAAGTATTTAGAGGGAGACTCAACCGCCCCCCCCCCCCCGTGCTCAACCCCCTCGCCGGCAATCATACACAACACTCTTCAGACTCACCTTCTGATTCTCCTTCTCCAACACAGTTTCGTCTACTTTGTAGCACGCAAAATGATAAGCGAAAAGGCAGATGAAAAAGTGACAAAAGAAAGTAGAGAAAAAGCTTAGCCTGGGCGGACTGCACATACTCTTTATTCGATTGTTCCTTATGGAATTATATAATTTTTTTGTGTAGCGGTATTAAATTTATTATACATTTATTTTTCGAGCTAAGACATAATATCCATTTTGCAACTATTTAAGCAAACTGTAGCATTTAGTTACTCGATTTAACTGAAATACTGTCATGATATATATTTTAAATCAAGTTATAAGTTGCAAAAGCATAAGTAAATTTTTAAAGAATTTCTTCTTTTTTTTTAATTCACAAAAAAACAAATAATTGTGTGATGTCTTTTACAATAATACAAAATATATATATGTATTTATTTATATGCTTGAGATGCTTCCTTCGCTGCCTTGCAAGCAGCTGAGTATACCCTCTGTGAGGGTATTGGAAACGCTTCGAGAAGTTGCTATTAACCTTTTTCATTTCGCCCCGATTCTATTTTCTGCTCAAGAGTTTTTGGCCATAAAACATGCCAAAAATAGCAATAGCCCCTAGACTGGTGCTACAGTTGGACCAGACTACGATGTATTAGCGTTTGTGCAGAGTAAAGCCGTACTCAATAGTTGTAGAGCATTAGGAGGACAAAGCATGGCGGCAGAACATTTTAGAGTTCTCTGGAGTTCAAAAGACCAACCTGCTGAAGCCCCACTGTAGCCCATAAAACAGGCATTATTTATCTTATATCACATATCGAGTTTGCGGGCAGCGTTTTAAATTTATTTTACGCACGTGAACGCAGCGCGCCAATCACCTCGGCTCCCTGCCTCTGGTCTAACCCACTTTTGGGAAATGTTGTGGTTTTGCCTAGTTGTGGGTCGCGCTCGACTGGATGTTGGGTTTGGTTTAATGCCACAGGATTAGCATGAAGTGTGGATTCACCCAGGGATAAGTTAAAGAGTGCAATTAGCTAATTGATAGACACACTTTAGGTGCTGAGAACTTAATCAATTTGAAAAAGAATAAAATAGAATAGAATAGAATAGAATAAAAATATATATATTTATATATTTATTTATTGATGGTAAAATTGACTAAAGGAATGCCTGAAAAAAAAAATTTTTGAATTAATAAATTATCATTTGAATATATCAATCGATATCTTAACATTGGAGAAAACAATTTAACTATTTTTATATAGAGATAAATATCCGAGGGATAGGGAAAATATAGAAAGAGAGATGCGATTTCAGTTATGTGGAGAAGGAGACAGATACAGGGAGAGCCCGCTTCAATCTCAGACGTTTGGCATAGTTAATTATATTTTACTTAGTTACCTGTCAAATATTAATGATGAGTACATGCGTGCCACGCCCATTCGCATGCCCATCATTAGTCAAAGCCAGGCACGAGTAGGCAGTGGTAGCTTGCCTCAGCACTATTTGAGAGAAAATATGGACAGACAAGTGGGATACACAAATATGCGTATAGCTGATGCACTATATATACATATATATATTTACCTGGCTTTCGCTCAGTGTAGCGCACTGCGCTGCCGGGCAGAATTTGGAGCCTGCCAGCAGCAGCAGCAGCAGCTTAGCAAATAGTCCAAGCAACCTAGAAAAACAGAGCGAAAATTGCAAAGAAAATGTGGATGCAGGAACAGAAGAAAAAACAGCGCAAAAAGAAGCAGAGATGAGGCAAGCGAGAAACTAGATAAAGTATCTCAAGATAGAACGAGCTCGTATGAATTTGAAGCACGTTGTCTGCGCGCTGCTTGGTTATTGCTTGAATAAACACACCAGAAATAAGAGAGAGATAAGGCGAGCCAAACAACGGGAGCAATGAGAGTAGAGGAAGACTGAGAGAGAATGGCAGACAGCGAAGGATAGAGAGAAAGAGAGAGAGAGAGAGAGAGAGAGAGAGAGAGAGAGAGAGACGTGAAGGCGAACCATTCGCACCGCACCGACAGTCACCTGCTGTGCTCGGCGCTGGGAAACATTCGAGTTGCCTCGTTTATATCCACATTATTTATGAGTGTGTGTTTGTGTACGCCTGTGTGTGTGTGTGTGTGTGAGTGTGTTTGTGACTATTGTGCTCAAATGGCAAAGCTTGAAGCGTAACTTTAAAATTAGCAGCTTAATTGATAAGTTCACTATGTTTTACGCCTTGAAAATAAGAGCAAGCTCCGACTTTTAAATACCCGGCATGCAACGTTTGAAAAAACCTTTGACAAAGAATGGCGTAGAATATATAAAAAAATTTTCTTTAAAAAAAAAAATAACATTTTTCAAATATTTGAGTTAGTTTCCCGTTTATTTATTTTAAATTTCCTTAAAACCTTTGAACTACTTCAAAATTCGCAAAGTTTTTCAATCTTTTCCCCAATACATACCCCATTGAGACATACTGAATCCAATACTCTCGCTCTTATCTTCCTACCGCTCTTAAATATATTTCCCCAATTGCAGTCGTTAGATATTGATGCGTCCCGTTCAGTTGATACTGCGCCTAATGCTTTTATATCTGCTTAGGGATTATCTGTCTATATAGCGCACGAGCTACGGCGAGTATTTTTCCCCAAATATCTCACTTTTCACTCCAACTGCCATGCACCACCCTCACAGCCCTCACCAGTCTGCTGCCGTCATTAGTTGAAATCAGCTCAGCTCAGCTCCAGCTCCAGCGCTGTCATCTCTATTTTGGTCATGATTTCTGCTGGCCATTACACGTTTAAGCAGCTTTCGTCCAAATACCCCAAATTCGAGGGAAAATAAAGAATAAACAGAGTTTGGACTGGAATAAGTGTGTCTGCGTGTGTGTAAGAGTGTGTGTGTGTGTGCGGAGTCTGTTGGCCAGCTGAAGCTAACGAGGGCAGGGTAGCGGGGCAAAGCAGTCGTTGCTGCTGATCCTAATGAGTCACACGATAGCTAGAACCAAACAAAATGCTAGTTTAAAATGCCAGCAACGACTTGCGAATACCCTGTAAAAATTGTTTCTTTTGCAAGTCTTGCAAAAAAGGCAAATATGCATTATTAGACATACACGACATGGAGGAACAGCTTGTGAATACCCTGTAAATACAAGTGAAATAAGTCATTAAATAATAATAATTAAATAATTAAAAAATAATAAAAATAAAATAAAATAAAATTAAATTAAATAAAATAAAATAATAATTAAATGTATATAAATGCATAAAAGATGTTTTATGTACCTCCCTATCCTGGGCACTTGGGGGACTATAACAGAGCACAAAATGAGTCAATAAATGATTTAGCATTACGGAAATTATGGTAGAACGAATGAGTAACACCATGGCATAGTCATGCCCCGCCGGGGCTACAGCACTATTGCAGGGTATAAAAAAGAAGTCAGCAAAAAGAATTTCAGACATTTGTCACACATGCGACGCAGTCGCCGGAAACATGGCGAACTTCTGTGTCAACAGGCGCTTACAACAACAAAAATACTACATAAACAACAACAGCAACAACAACAATAGTAACAACAACAACAACAGTGACTACTATAACAATTGGCCAGCTGCAACAGAGACAAAATATCTCTGGCCATTTCCATTGTCATTTGGGCCCGAAACTCGAGTTCAGTTGAGTTCGTCATCGAGTTCAGCTCATTTGGCTTAGTGGAGGCTGCCAGTGGGGGCGGGGCAGGTTCAAGCAAGAATAAGACGTAGAGTGGGCGTGTTGGGGCACATTGTTTAATAGATGACGGCACTTTGGTTAACAAGTGGACGCATTAGTTTATTTACTGCACGCGCTGCCTCACAGTCCCACTGTTCGCGTGTGTGTCTGTGTGTGTGCCTGTGTGTGTGTGTGTGTGTGTTAGGCATTTATTTATAAACATGTTTCATTTGTTTCTTTTGCGTGTAAATCGTGTGATTATTGTAAGTGGACTGAATATGTCCAGTCTAGCTGACTGCCTCCCTCTCTCGCTCTCTCTCTCTCTCTCTCTCTCGCACTCTTGGCTCCCGCGACCATCAAGAATTCATGAAGCGTTTGCCGGGCATGTCCGAAATTTCAATAGATTCTTTTGCCAAATGAGTTCAAAATGGAAGGGCGACCTTCCAACCCCTGCCCCTTTCACTTTTCCCCTCTCTCTCCATGTCGCTCTTTCCCCTCTGAATAATAACGTAAATAAATTTTAGAGCACTCTAACCCATTGTTGTTGTCGTTGTTGTTGCCACAGTAAATCTCTGAGGCGCACTTGCGGCAAACATAAAATGTGCCCACGTCAATGGCGTGGGGGCGGAGGGTGGTAGCCGGGTTGGCGGGTAGGCGAGGCAGTTGGCAAAACAAAGGAGCAAAACGGAAAGAGGCCCGAGACGGTTAACATGCCCGCAAGTATGAAATGGCCCTCTAAATGGCCAGTCCAATCAAAATGTAACTGTTACAATAAAGCAACAGCACGCAGCAACACCAACAACATGAGGAACAACAACAACAACAACAACAACAGCACGCAGACGAGGAGCGACAGCACGCAAAAGTACACTTTAAATTTGTCATGGCGCTTACGTGACAGTCAGATACCACGTAGAGAGAGACAGAAAGGTTGCTACATAATAATATAAAATTTCAATAATATAAAAATATAGTAAAATAATAATATGAAGGATATAGAACAATTGTGCTCAATTTTTGAATTTTTGTAGTCGAAAAACAAAGCTAAATTTCGTTTCTGTATCTGTCCTTCTTTAATCGGCTTTCTCTACCAATTTAATTTTTTATCAACACGTATTATTTTTTTTTAATTTTAACTTTATATCGCAATTTTCTAAATAATTTGATAGCTTATCAGTTTAAATCTAACATAAATCTGATTATCGATTATTAGCTAAATCTACTTAGTTATAAAGTTTCCCATAACTGACATAAAAGAAAAATACAAATTTGAAAAAATTGAAATACATTGAAACATATTGGAATTCTAAGATGAAATGCCAAGGGGGTGGTCGGTCAGTCGCTGTACGTAACAGGCCTGCGATACCCTACCCTCTGGGTAAAAGGACAAAAGATAAAGATACAGGAGTGCGGGCGGTTGACAGGACCCGCGGCTACTTGAACAGGAATTAGTTGGGTTTTTCGAGTGCGTATATGAAATTTTTATGAACAAATTTAATATGTGCCGTAATGGGGGGCTCCAGGGAGAAAAGTGGATGCGGGGAAAGCCTTTTGCTTTTGGGACAAAGTAGCGTGAAAGCGATGTGCGGTGCCTTTGATATGACGTTGGGACAGCGGTCGCATTTGCGATGCTCCACTGAATCCTAATGATTTTTAATGACGCTCAAATTGCAGAAGTTTGAACTTGAGACTCACAACTTGAGACTCTGAAGAGCGGAGACTACGAAACTGGAAAACTTCTTGAGTTTAACAGAAAGCAAATCAAATTAATAAATTTGCGATGAATAAAGAGGCCAGACGAGATGGGAGAAAATCGAAGGCAGGGTGCTAAATTCATTTGCTGACGTCATAGCGAAAGAGCAAGCGAGCAGGAAGATGTAAGAAGAGCATGCTAAAGAAAAGGAAAATGTGAAACAAGTGGCAATTTCCATTGAATTTTTCGCGTGCAGCACACGCAATACCAGCCAGAAGCATGCAATAACTCGCAGGTTCTCCCTGTCTTTCATTCTTCCCTGATTTCTCTCCCACTCTCTCTTTCTTTGTTTTATTTGCTCCTTTTGCGCTATTCCTGCCCTCATAAGTAAGGCATAAATTATGCAATACAATGCCAGCTAAACTGCGAAATTTCAGCCAAAGGCTTTGATATTATAATAAAGCAGTCGCATACCTATTGAGTTAGAGCCTATGTGCGTGCACTGAGAGAAAAGCAGAGCGTCTTTCTAACCAACAATATTGAGCCTTCTTAAAGAGGAGATTCTGTACGCTCATTTGGAAATTAATCCTGCTTTATCTCAGTGTACTTTTGTGTGTGCAAAACATATGCATATATCATCTAGATAATCACATGAAGTGGCGGCGCTTAATAAAGCCACCGTGGCATCTTGTTTGTCTATTTGAACTTTTGATTCCCGCCATCGTCTGCCCCCAAATCGGTTGGGCAAAATATGAAAACTTATTATCTCCAGCTCTCTGTCTGCCTTGCCAGTCTCCCCCGCTCTTTCTTGGTGCGCGTCTGACAAAAATAAAAACATATGCCATGCAGAATGTTATGGTGAACAAGTAAAGAAAGCTGACGTCGAGTGAACTCGATAGCAAGATACTCTTATGCTGCGAAATATTATATATATATTATATATATTATATATATCTTATTCAATACTATTTAATGCAATTGACTTTTTCAAGCATACAGTTAAGCGCGCATGTTAATTCATTATACACCACACACACGCCTATCTCACACATACATACTTTGTGTATGCAAAAGGCGAGCCTACATGCCAAATTTTGTGTCTCTAGCCCTTTTCATAGCTAAGCTCTATGTTGTTATATAGACAAACGGACAGGCAGGCGGACAGGGCTTAATTTACCTTCTTATGCCTGTTATATACGTTTGTACGAACTTAGTATACCATTTTCCCCATTCTTAATGGGTAATCGGTACAAAAAAAAAAATTGAGATTCCGGGCAAACCGAATGTGCTTATACTCTCACTGATGCTACTAGTCAAAGCTTGGGAATACCCTTCAAAATTCAGTTTTCTCTTTTCATTTTTAGACTGTTTCAACCCAAAGTTCTATCGAAACGTCTTTCTTCTCTCACAGCGCATCTAGCAGTCGATCTGCATATTTTTCGCTTTCCTTCACATATTCTGTTCGCCGTGCTCAACAAAACTGAACCAAACAAAACAAAACATGAGAAAACAAAGCAAAACAAGACAATAAACTGCCAAAAGTATAAGTTTTGTACTTGACGGTGGCAGCAGAGAGCAGAGAGCAGGAACAGGAGCAGAAGTGGGGAGACAGCTCAGTTTATGCAGTACCCTCGCGTCTCCCTCCAGCACTTTGGTGTCTGAAATTTGCTTATTCGCTTGCCTGTGGCGCACCAGTAAAAAGGATCAAGCATGTTGCAAGCTTAACGCATGGCAGGAAAGTTAATCTATGCCTGCACCTTGTGGTTCGTAATTTAGCTACAGCCAGGGCTACCCTGTGTGGCACTATCACTATCTAGTTTAGATTTTTAGATTGGTTCAGTCCAATGGGTATACGAAAATTCTAATTTTATATAATATATGTTTTCTATTAATTTTTAAATTGATTTTAATTTTTCAATTTCAAAAAATTTCAAATGATAATTGAATTCCACCAGCAAATAAAACGAAAACAAGTTTCAAGTAATTAAAAAAAAAATTGAATCGAATTACTTTCTGAAATGAAATTACGCAAATTTAAATCGAATTGAGTTGAATTATTGGAGTGTTTTGGCTGAATCTGCGAGTCCCGCGATAAATTACATTAGGAAATATTTTGCTTTCGGATTAAATCAATAAAGCCAAACAGAATTAGGGGAAACAAAGCAGAAGAAGTAGAGCAGACAAATTTTAAACTCGAAGAGAAACTTGAAAATTGAGTTGTAAATTTTGCGATACGGAAAGAAGGGTAGATTTTTTTTGGACACACTTTGAGTGGGTGAGGTACTTGCCCTGTTCCTTCCCCTGTGCACATTTCCGTTTCCGTCCGCATTTTCGTTTGACAGTTTGACTGGCAGTTGATTTGCCATTGGAAATTGCATTTTTATTTATAACTGACATTTTTATTTCAATAGATTTTTGCATTCATCTTTGTCATGCACACTGACATTTGTCACAGCCCCCCCAAACACCTCTCCCTCTGCCCACACTCGGCCCAAGGCCCGCTCTGCAATGCGACTGACAAATGAAGCCGCATTCTGGCGTGGAATTTGAAGCTACCTCCACGACGAGAAAGTAACAAACAAGCCGCAAAACCCATCAAACCAAGAAAACCGCAACTTGCCTGTACTCCGTTGCCGCCTTGCCCTCTGCCCCTTCTCCCACCAACGCACACCACTCTCTCTCTCTCTTAGCACTGGTAGTGTGTAGTAGGAGGCGGAGAAGGTGCTCTCTACTTGGTAAAAGTGTTTGTTGCTGCGCGTGTGGCTGCATTTTACCTGCTCCAACTTTTTGCTACATGTGCTCTGTGTACGCTGGTGTGTGCGTGTGTGTGTGCAAGCCACAACCTGACAGCGATTCATTTGGCAAATTGCCTGAGATGCGCGCGATCTCCTGATTAGAAGCGCCAGCTCCAAATTTCCATTTCACGTTTTTACATGCTGTACCCAGTGAAAATTTTGTAGCTGTAGTTATTTATTAGTTCAGTTGATCGAGCTTTATGTTTGAAGTTTTGACAAAAAAAAGAAGTTCCCAATTTTCACAATCTGCCTCAGCGCATCGGAGTAAGACGCTCTTATATGATTAACATAAATCGTAACAAAAAATTGAAAATTCTCAAAACTTGATAAGAATTTCGACTTAGAAATACGTGTATATCAATATTTACAACCATTCAAATTTACATAAAAGGCTGATAAAATTTTACATATTTTCCACCCACCGCCACTAAAAATTAAATATGTTTGTTTCTCAACTCGAATATAAGGCAAAGTTTATAAGTTACAATAATCATTTTTGGCATAAGCGTAGTTAAGTATAAACTCGAATTTCTCTGCAAATTGCAGCCCGATTGGGCCATAAATGCAGAAGTTTAACTGAATTTGTAACTGGCATTCGAGTGCGCTCGATTGTAGCTTGTAGCTTCCTTTACTCGTTTCTTCATCTCTTTCTAAAGTGCTGCTTCTCTCTTTGCAGGTAAATGTCGCCGGCAAGTGTCAAACGGCCCTTGGCACTCGCTTAATTTAATAATAATCAGGAATTAAGCAAAGTTCAAAAAGTTCCGCCAAGTTTCCTGTGGCGTGGCTCAAAAATGCATAAAAAAGCTTCGCCCGTGTGGCTCGGCAGGTGGGCGGACAGCAGCTAATGCAGCTAATGCCCAGCGGATGTCTGGGATGTCAGGGATGTCGGGAGTGTCATGGATGCCAGCGAGCATTAACTTGATCAACTTCGTTATGATAATCAGCGAACGTGATGATTATCGAGATCGTAATTAACATTGAACCGTGGGGAAAAGCTTGAGCAAAACTGAGACCGAAACTGAGCAAAGTTTCTGCTCTCCCTCGCTCTGTCTCTATGTTCTTAATTTTTCAATCTTGTTAGAGATGAGAGCGAGTTATTTTATTATATCTATGACATTTACTTATTGAAAATAGAAGAAAACGTATAAGTGCGTATACCCTGTAAATTTCTCAAGCTAAGCAGCTTCAGTTGCTCTGAGTTATGGTATCCATTTGCAGCATTCCTTTAGTTTGCTTGGCTCAATTTCAAAGTACATTTCACTTTGATTATTTACCCTGCTAAATGCCAATTTGGCCCACTGTTCCCTGCCTGTAAATGGCGGCTGGCAGAGCATATTTAATTTGCACTCGACAAATGCGCGCAACTTTTGCGCACTTACCACATTTAACTGTTAAGAAAGACCATTGACGGCGGAGGAAGGGGCGCTTGCTCGGTGGGCGTGTCAGACAGCTAAACAAACAAAATTTGAGCTGCTGTAAACTAAGTCGGGGAGTGGAGCTCACCCAAAGCCAAAGCCAAAGCCAGAGCCAGAGCCAAACCATAATATGCCGCAAAGTATGCTTCAGTTTTGCGCACAGTTCGTGGCAAGCTTTCGACAGAATGTCTGGCACGCCCCCAGCCACGCCCACGGCCATTGCTCGTCCATACTCGGCTACCTGGCAAATGGCGTCCATTTCATTGTAATCAAGTGGCCTCTTAATTAATTACACTACAATCTCGGTAATTCGGACAGCTTGCTAATCCCACAGAGCTCCAGACTCTGCCCTGCACTCAGCCAGTCTCCAGCCCGTCTCCACTCTCCCCTGTAGACTCCCCACTAAGGTCTGCAGTCTGCACTTCCCTCCGTTCCATTTGTCTGTTTATTCAAGCAATTTCAACTTAGTTTAACAGAAATAAATGAATGAAATTAAATTAACCCAGGGAAACTAGTAAGAGCAGGGACCCGGCCAGGTCCCTCAGTATGTGAATGCTATGCAAAATTTACCGCATTACTCAAGTTCCTTCTCTGCACACTTCCCCGCTGCTCTCTGGTCTTTGAAATGTCTAAGTTTATTTTTAGATATCAATAAAATTCCGCTGGCCAATCAATCTATTTTCCATTCCGCTGAAGGTCAAAGTGCACACAGCATTTACATGCCGGTATGTATGTGCTGTGCGAGTTTGCCTGTGTGTGTGAGTGTGTGTGTGTGTATTTTAATTCACCTCGGGCGCTGCTCTTCATTAGCACAGCGAGCACTTTGCGAAACTGAATACCTTTTCGTTTGACGCAGAGTAGAAGGAGCCAAGCAGCAGGCTACGGAAGAGGGTATGTCTGTAGGGGAGTGGGGAGGGGGTGGCCTAAACTATGCGGTTAAGTTTGCCATTAGCTGCTCATTTTGCCAGCGCACTTCAAATTCAACTTTCGCCACAAACTTAGCTCGCATTTCTTGCTCGGACCAATAGGGCGGCAGGCCCTTCTGCACAGGTTACACTAAGATACTTTATCGCTTTGAAAAAGAATAATAAATAAGTTTAAAGTGGTAGGTATTCGAATAATTCCAGTAGGTTTCACTTTTCTATTAGACTGCGAATAACTAATTCTTTAATTATTTGTAACTACATTTACGCAGTACGCATATAAAAACTCATACTAAAAGTGCGAATGCAGTAACTGAATATTATATAAAAATTAAACAATAATACTGCACAATATAGAGATGCAATAAGGCATTTTACAGCAATATAATATTTTAAAAATATTAAAAACAATATACAGAGCACCAATTAGGAATTTTGCTCAATGGAAATAAATTGATATAATAGTTTTAAAATAACACAAAACTATATAGAGAACCAATTATTTTCTTCAATGCGAATATAATAATAAAATATTTTTAAAATGCGAATATAATAATAAAATATTTTTGAAATATTAAAAAAAAAAAAAAAAATACTATACAGAGAGCCAATTAGCAATTTTTCCGATGCCTTGCTCTCAAGGTAGTACCTAGTATTATGCTTGTATTTTTCGTAGGCTTTTCCATTTTTCTGCTAAGCTTCAAGAAAACAAATTTAAGTATTTTCCATTAATTTTTTTATGCTTTTTCTGCTTCTTCTCGATTTGCCCACTACGTTTCGCAGCACTCAGCTAATGTCCGTCAAACACGGCTTCGGCCAGTCTTCCCTTCTCTATGTACCATAGTTGTTCTCATTGTGGTTGTTTTTGTGGTGGCTTTTTGTTTTAGCCGCTTGCTTTTATCAGATTATAAAACATTAATTTAATTTACTTACAGTGTTGTTGTATTTGTTGTTGTTGTTGTTTCTGGTTGTTGTTCTCATCGTCGTTGCTGTTGTTGTAGTTGTTGTTTGGTCGGAGAGTCACGCAGCGCCCCAATTGACGCGAAATTCAATTAAGATATAAAGTGAAATAATTTTTTAATGGCATAGCAACTCTGCCTGCAGGGCCAGAGGGAGACACAGAAAGAGAGAGAACATGCTAGAGAGAGAGGGAGCGAAAGAGACAGAACGCGCATTTGAATTGATTTCCCAGCTGAATTGGGCCTTGTGTGTGACTGGGACAAAATGAGCCAGACGAAAGAGAAGAGGACAAGAGGAACAGAGTGAGAATGAGAGTGAGAGAGAAAATGGGAGAACGAGCGGCTCGCAGCACGGACGATTGTTCATTCCGGCCGCACATCATAACTTAATGTCATAAACATAAATGGCCGAAAGCGGAAACGGAAATGCGCAGCGCGCATTGAGCTCTCTAGCAGCAGCAGCGCATACTGTGGGGCACTTTGATTGCGCACTGCCCCAGCGCCAGGCCTCGACTTCGACTTCCACTTCCACTGCGAGTGCGACTTACACGCCTTGCTGCATTCCTATCCCCTTCACCCTCTTCACCGTCCTCCAGCCCAGTCTCTGTACAGTGCAGTTGCCTGGCAATGCAGGAAATAATTACAACGTGTTTCATGTTGTCGGCCACACACATGCACAGAGACAAAGCCCAGCCACAGCTGCTGGAGTGAGCATCGAGGGAGGTTGGGAGGTTGGGAGGTTGGGAGCTGGAGGGCGACGGCCATGCGAACAAAGGCGGCACTGTGGGACTAAGGGAGGGCACTGAGGCGGGGAATTGACCACGAGTGCAGTAAGGTGCAGCGCTTGTTAGTCAAACACAGAGATAAGTTCGTGTGTTATATCTCTATATATTGTATTATATACTATATATTATATAAATATATCTATATACATATACATATCTACGTATAAATCTATTCAAATTAAAATCAAGCAGAGTCCTTCGGGCAACAGTCAAACACGCAAGTCAAACAAATGCAATTGCATGTGCTGACCAGGCTGGCCGATTGCAGGCCAATGGTACACTGAAAAAAAATTAAGGAGTAGTACAAGCCAATTGTATGCTACGAAAAAAAAGCTTCAGACATAAGCGAAATAAACTCGAGAAGAAGTCAAAAATGCTACTCGAAAGTCTCCGAAAACTCATCATTATATTTGAATTTTCATTTTATTATTTATTTTATTATATGCGAATATATATAACTGAATCATTTTAAATGTGACTTTGTCAAATATCAAAAATATTAATTTCGCCTTTTGCTTCTATTTTCATACGACTGAATATTTTTTCATACTTTTAATGTTCACGAATAAAATGTACTAAAATAAAAATAAATAAATATATATATTTAATAAATAAATATATATATTTAATAAATAAATATATATATTTAATAAATAAATATATATATTTAATAAATAAATAAAATAAATAGCATAAACTACATAAACTTAATAACATAACTTAAATAAGTGAACTATATATAAAGCTAAAATTCATTTAAAACATATATTCCTTTGCAATTATTTAGCGCATAAATTCTTAGAAATTTGAAAGTAAAATTCTGTAGTGAACATTTATGTGTTTATTCTGTGCATGCTCAATAGATTTGATACATCAAGTCGTAAATATTTCAGCTTTGTGGAGCTTTGCCTTTGCCCAAATTTCGCATAGTTTTCGCCGCATTTCGGAAGCAACAATAACAAGAACACAACAATTTGCCATAATTTACCTTTATGATGAGCTGAAAAATGCTTTGTGTAGTGTGTGATCAGTGGGAAGGGGGAGGTCTCAGGGTGAGGGGTTCTTTGCCGCACTCGAATAATGAGTTTCAAGTTTCTCGATTCAACCGACCTGCACAATGGAGTGCAAAGTTTATTTTCCGCATTTCTTTTTTCCGCTATTTTTGTTGTGTTTTAATTTTGAATTTTTTGCCGTTTTTAGTTTGTGTGCAACTCTCGATTTTCAGCTCGTTTTATACCCTGGCAGAGGGTACAATAATTTTGGCCAGATGCTTGCAATAAAGTATATGTATATACTTGTATATTATTGATCGGCTACGTCCGACTATCTGTCAAAACATATAATTACTTTTTCTGCACGCAATAAATAAGTCAGATAAAGACAGATTGGAAATGTAGTATTCTATATAGAAGCTACCATTCGATTTTTATTACTTTTCAATATATTTTAGCAAATATAAATGAATAACTGCATGTATATATATTTATGCATATACATACATACATGTTTGTAAGGGTATGCAGTCTTCGGTGCGTGGCAGGCAACACTTTTTTCTAGTTTTTGGCTCTTTTTTGGCTGTTGCTCTCGTTTGCAGCGGACAATGCGGCGTATGCGCAATGTCGTCCTAACGAACTTGTCGCATAGTTTATGCAGCTACAAATATTATTTGATATTTGATACACACACGCGGTGTGCTCTGCATGTGTGTGTATGTGCTTCGTGTAGTATAGTGTAGTTTGGTATAGTGTGTGTTTAGCTCCCAAAGCGCTGGAAAGTTTGCCATGCCAGGCAAAAACTTGAATGCTCAGCCAGCCGAGCTTAGCCTGCGTGTGTATGTGTGTGAGTGTGTGCATATATATGTGCATGTATGTGTGTGCTACAGTGCCATGTCGCATATATCCGTAACTAATTAGCAACATGACTCACCTGGGAAGGTGTGTGGAGTGTGTGCTTGTGTGCGCTTCTGCGTGTATGCGTGTGCAGGAGTGTGTGTGCGTGTGTATGCGTGTTTGCGTCTCTGTTTATTAAAGCGAATATGGAGCTGTGGGCCACTGTGTTGGCTGCGCTGATAAACCCACGAAATGCTTTTGTTTCACCGCCGACTTCTTCTGGTCCGTCGCTCTCTGCTCGTCCCCTCCTGGGGAAAACTGTATGTTAGATAGTGCCCGCGGTAGGGGAGGGTCCGCTGCCATACGTACTATGACAGTAATGATGGCAGCACGAACAGAAGCCGCTAATTAGTTGAAAATAAATAAGCAGACAGGAGAAAGCGTTGCCAAAATGCGAAGCGAGCCATTTGAAACGCAAGTGTAGCATAGCTTGCTGTCTTGCTCTCTCCATCTATCACTCTCTCTTTATTTCTCTCTATTCGGCTTCCTCCCTTTCTCTCTGCTCGATTCGCAGTGCTGTATACGCTTTGCTGCAGTTTATATGTCAAGCTCATAAGCCAAGCTGAAGCTTAGAATTTGCAAAAAATAAAAAGTTTTTGTTGGAAAAATTAAAACTAAAAACTGAAAGCCATAGCAACTGTCGAAATTTTATCGAAATGCCAAAGATCAGTTTCAATCATATGAATTTCCAAGTTAGCAAACAGAACACTGATTGCCGATTTTTGCGACATAATCATTGATATTAAGTCCATGACAAATTCCCAAAATATTTGCTTATTATAAAAATCTGTATGAAAATAATTTTAAATATTTAATATTCATAGTACAAATATTCTACTAAAAATAATATGAAAAAATATTTTATATAAATTTCTATAACAACTTATATCTTTGAAATAGAAATGTAGCTTTATTAAATTATTAATTAAATAATTGCATTTGAAAAATCTTAAGATTAAATAAATTAACATTAATTCAAATCTATTTATTTGAAATTCTTTCAAATCCCAAAAAAGTGAAGCCAAAAAAAACCCTTTTAAATTTATTTCCCAGACAGCAAAGTAAACAATTGTCTATCTTAGTCCACAAGGGAACTCATGCAACATATATATTTATGATTCCAAGAACTGTAGCTATCACTCTTAAGTCGCCTTGCCATTCTTTTCCTACCACGCATGCTTTATTAAATTTGAAAAATACATAAATTTCTGCTGAGATCTGTCTCCGAATTTCGGGGGCAGTACAGAGTACTGCGGAAATGGCAGACAGCAGGAGGAAGCAGAATGCGGCATAGTTCCAGCTGATTTCACTTAGCCAAGTGATTTCTTATTTAACAGATGAATTTGCATACAGCGCAGCTCGCATCTCCAATTGAATTTTTATGAGGCAAGAGACGCAGCGGCGAACCCCACGAGCTGAAGCTGTGGCTGTGGCTGGGGCTGAGGCTGAAAGTGGAGCCGCAGCGCATTGCTGCATGCTCGCAGGATTCTGAGGCCGAGGCTTATCCCCGACCAGGGCGAAAACAGGACAAAGGCAAGTTAAGAAAGCTAGATTCGCAGACACTCGACTTGTATATACCATACACACGACTTAACAGGCCCTTGGAAATTCACATAGTGCAGCAAACTGATGTTAAAAATTCATAATTTTGAAATTATTTTAAAAATGTTATCGCTTAAATTTACACAAACCAGTATACCATCTTAAGCGATTTTCAATGCCGGAAGGGTATTATAACGAAACAGCGGGCAGCGAAGCAGCCGAAGAGCGGCAACTTGAAGATAAAACGTCAGCGACAGCCGCAACTGGGGCTTAACTTGGCCTTTTGTTTCTAATGCAGCTCCGATAACCAACTGTGACATGGACTGGGAGCGGACGCAGAGGGTTAGGGTAGGCGTAGGGGTAGGGTCTTCTGCCTGTTTGTTGCGCTATCTGCGTGCGGGTAGCGAAAACTTTTTTATCAGGCACGCAAAAGGACAAAAAAGTTTGCCGCATGCAAGCAAATTTCCATGCAGATCAAAACGCTTTCAGTCTCTTTAGGCCCGGCTTAACGTAGAAAACTAAAAAAAGAAACACAAAAATAAAGACAGAAAAAATAATAATAAAAAAAGAATATTTAAAAAAAAATAAATGGGAAATTGTGAAAAATTGTTGAAAACGTGCCTTCTGGCTGGGCGAAATAAACACGTAATTAAAACCGCACGTTAATGGACTTACCAACGGCTCGATACGCCTTCTACTCCCCTTGACCCATGCCAGTCCCCATCATCCTTTCGCATTTGTATTCGCAAAACATGCGCATTAAAACTCAAAGCGGCCAGTGCCAATAGTTGGCTCCGTAGAACTATTCCAATATAAAATTCATTTAATTTGATGGAGCTGAAACTAAAGACTGAGATGGAACTAGCCTCTATCCGGACAGACAGACAGCGGCAGGCAGCGACAGGCAGCGGCAGACAGTTGAATTGAGGTCGGAAAAACGCACAAAACAATGACGAATAAATGAAAACGAATGAAGCCGAAAAACCGCGCCAAAGTTTTCTTGTTAAAACCCGAAAGCTACCAACTCGTTCCCTATTTTCTGCACTGCCTTCTGCTGCTGCTGGTACTGCTGCCTTTGCTAACCATTTGCATACTTCCAGCAGACCCTCCCCAGGCTCGCCTTCAAGTTTTGTTTGCCGCGATTTCGTGCCGAAAATTAAAAGAAGCCTCCACAACACTCGACTAAAATCGACACTTGGGGCGCCAGCCCCGCTGCCTCTGCCCCCCTCTACTGCCAGTTCATTCACATCCATGTGCAATTAAAGCTAAACATAAGTTGAATCTCAGATTTTGCTCTCGTCTCGATTCCCAACACTCTTTCTCCATTTACATTTGAACGCTTCTCGTTAGGCAAAGTTGCAGCTTTCGACTTGCAGTGCAGGCGAGAAAAGCAGAGACACAGGGAGAAGGAGAGGGAGAAGGAGAGTGGAAGTCCTGGGGGAGACAACTTTTAGCGTCTGTGGCCAGCGTGGTGTGGCGCCAGCAGTTGCAGCTCGGAGTGCCATGCCGGCTCATGTAACTTAATACGAAGCAGCTGAAGATAAGAAGAAGAAGTTAGTTTCTTATTAATACTACAGCTGTAGTTTCGCAAATCGTGTATAACAGTACCAAAGGATTTTGTAGTTGAATATTCAAGCAAATGCACAAGCTCATTAATACCGCTTTAGTATAAAAAAAAAACTAGAAAAGTTATAACAATTATAAGTGTAATCGTGCATAGCAATTGTATTATTATGAGCTTAAGTTACTCCCATTACGTTGTATAACATTTTGAAGCACCTATTTTTCTTTAACGTATATAAACATTTAAAAATACTTGGCTTCATCTGGTGATTTCTTTCTTCTAGCAACGTCTAGGTTTCAATATACCTCGCACAAGTCTAACAATTTTTATAAAAGCTATATTAGGTTTGTGTAAATGTATGAAAGCTTGTTAGTTAAATTATACATTTATAGTTGACATGATTATTCAAACTGTTTACCATGAACAGCATAAGAAAAACCGAATTTTTATTTCGCTTTAGTTGCAAGGTATTTCAAAGTTTGAAAACTTTTTCTACGCGCTTTCTAAGTTTTCTAACAAATGACTACTACAGCATGCCAAATAATTCTAGAATATTACAATTATGGTTGTTGCAGGGTATTGAAAAGTCGCGTATGCTCGCTAACTCCAACTTTCTTAGCTTGTTCCACTTTTCTTCTTTAGTTTTTGCTCGCAATTTGTTGAGCTGCTGTCACCTAAAAAACCTCGATTCAGATTCGCTTTTGCTCGCATTAGGCGGGTCAAGGCTCCCATCTCAGTGTGTGTGCATGAGTGTGTGTGTGTCTGGGCGGGTGTGCGGGAGCATCTGCACTTTGGGATGACGCTACATTTATTCAAATCCGAGTAACGGCCCATTTGTCGCATTAAATAAAGCTTACGGTGCGGGACGGGGGACTCGGGAAAATCGGACATAATAAAAGGGTAAAATAGGGCTAAGGAAGCAAATTGGAAAGTGATGAGAAGGAGGAGAAGATGGCTGAGGCAAGGGAAAGTGTTGAAAAGCAAAAGGGAAAGCGACAATGTTGAGACTAGCGGAGAAGCATTGGGCAAAGCAAATAAACACATGAAAGTCCAAATTTAATGCTGGAAGCCATTGAGGCATGTTTAACCCCAAAACAAATATAAATACAGATACACATACAAATATAAATACGCACACAGAAACAAATCAGCCAAAAACACAGAAAGACATGTGAGTTGAGGAAATAATGTAACCTCAGTGCGAGCATGACCAGTTCTTAAATACCTGGCAGATAAAGTAATACAGAAGATGTAGAATATCATGGTAGAAGTATACAAAAAATAATGAAACGATAATGAGAATAAGTGGGAATCAGTGGGAACAGAAGGGAACATAAGTAAAAGTTTTTTAGACTGTGAAATACCCGGTAAGTTTTAGAAAAAGGTACAATGGGTGCACTAAATTATAATGAATAAAATAAATAGTTCAATGTTGGAGTCTTAATGCTATAATATTAATAATTATTATTATTATAATAATAATAATAATAATAATAATAATAATAATAATAATAATAATAATAATAATAATAATAATAATAATAATAATAATAATAATAATAATAATAATAATAATAATAATAATAATAATAATAATAATAATAATAATAATAATAATAATAATAAAAAAGATTAGTTATGATTATGGTTACTATTTAAAAGTAGTGAATAATTCATTATTCAATAATGAAGTTAAAGTAAGCTGACATTAAAAGCAAAAGTCTAAGTATTCGCAACGTAATCGGAGTCGAGGCTCTTTTCAAGCTCGCGTCTACTTACTCTTTGAGCAGCCCATCAATATCCTTTCTCTCACGCTTCTCGTAGGTATTGTAGCGTACCACAATAAGAACAACAACAACAACACCAGCAACTACAACAAAAATAAGCAAAAAGAAATGGAATGAAAAAACAACTGGAAGAACAACTGAACCAATTTCAATTCGCTTGTTGACGCTTCTTTCTGCTCGTTTTCATCTGCTGCCGCTGCCTTTATTTTGCTTTCGCTCTTTATTTCCCTGTTTGCTTGTTCTCTGTGTTATTGTTGGTACTGTTGTCGTTTTTGTTGTTATTGTTGTTTTGCCCATTTTTTGCCATATGTGACACTTTTTTATGGTCTACGCTGAGGTCGCGCTTCGCTCTGATAAGCAAAATCAAATGTCAAGCTGACAATGTAAACAATTTGAAATGTCCTGCGTGCGTGAGTGCGAGTGTGTGCGCGAGTGTGTTTGCGTTGGTGTGTGAGTGCGTGCGTGAGTGTATGAGTGTGTGTCCTGTGGCCACCACATTACAAACGAGTGTACTCGTCAAGTCATGGCGC
Organism: Zaprionus bogoriensis; assembly: GCA_035046045.1. Classification (NCBI taxonomy): domain Eukaryota; kingdom Metazoa; phylum Arthropoda; class Insecta; order Diptera; family Drosophilidae; genus Zaprionus; species Zaprionus bogoriensis. Next base: position 1,332,013 of record JAWNOI010000021.1, read on the forward strand.
TGATTTCCGCTTTCCGTTTCCGCCAGACAAACAGACAGCGAGATGGACAGACGGACAGACAGACTGGCTGACGGACAGACAAACAGTGCTGCTAGCTGTTGTGTTGCATAACGGTGCTCAGACTCATAATGCAAATGCCATAAATAACAAGCAAAGCGACGAGCGGAGTGGAGCCGCCATTGTCGACCCACCGATAATAGCATTAATGTATCCCGACACTTTCTTCTGTGTGTGTCTCTGTGTGTGTGTGTTTGTGTGGATGTGTGCGCATATAAGTACATTCATCACACCAGGCAACAGAACAAATGCAATTGAACACGTCTAAAGAACCTGAGCCACGGGTAGGAACGAGGGCGAGGTAAACGTCTACGGCAAGCGCTTTGGCGCCATAGAAAATAAACGTAGCATACTTTTATGCGCAAAACTTCCAAGTAAAAGCTGTGAACATTCAAACAACGTTTTTTCACACACTTATAGAAATGAAAGCTCAATGAGCTACTGAGTGAAAAAAAAACTAAACATAACGTTGAACAATCTAATTAAATACTTATTATTTTAAAATTTACAGAAGACGAAGGTTCTCGTTGAATGAGTTCGAAGTTTATACGATAACTATGAAAATAAATTATAATTTTAAACAATTCTCGAATTGTATTTAGTTGAAAATCAACTTAATATATACCAAGTGAAAATTTCCGATGTAATGCTCATATCTGTTTTTAATTTTCCGTATTCGATATTAGGAATTCGAGGTAAATCTGCTAATAACGAGAACAAACAAAAATTGCAATAGCGCAACGGCATTATTTTTCCATTTTCTTTTACCGCTTCTCCCTATTCCCCGCTTCTCTGTTCCTAGGCACTGGAATTAGACAGCTCTCTGTATTGTTGTTACCTTCGAGCACTTTAAAAGTAATTTCTGCTCCACCTCGCCCCTCCCCGAACATGCACATGCCTTGTAATCCTGTTATTGTTTAGCCATTATTATTCGTGCTGTGGCCGCGGGCCATTCAAATTGAAAAGCAATTTCAAATAATTTTAAAACAAATTGCTTAAATAGTGCCAAGCACTCGCACACAGGCGCAGCTAGGCGCTTACACACACATGTACACACAGCGAAGGCCAGACAGAATTCAGCAGCAACAAAGTATATTATAGGACACATTATGTAACCTTTTATATACCCTGCCAAGTTAGACAAAAAAAATTAAACATAAAAAAATAAAAAAAAAATGTATAAAAATAAATACATAAATATAAAACATTTAAAAAAAATTTAAATACCAAAAATCGTGAAGCACATATTCAATATTTATAATATTCAAATATACCAAATAAATGCCAAACTATAAAATATATATAAACTGCATACAAAATAAATACAAAATACTAATAGAAATCAGGAAATCCCACAAAATAGCAATAAATGCTCTCAACATGAGAAGAATTCGAATACACATACCACAACACAGAGAAACTGCAAAAATACTGCAGGCAATCAGTAGTCGGATAATTTGCTCAATTCTGTAATTGTTGATCAGATTTCGCAATGCCAAAGTTGTAAATACCTCTTCGGGTGCGATGCAACCATATAAAAAGCAGTGGGCGGCGCTTAGTGCACTTGACAGCAACAACAATAACGGCAGGAGCAGCAACAACAACAATAACAACAACGATGAAATGCAATTTTACAAGCAATTAAAACTTGAATTGAAATGTTTTGGGGCATTTCAGAGGGAAAAAATCATCGAAACAAAAAAAAATAAATGAAATAAAGGAAAAAAATATGCCAATGGCTTGTTAAAAATGCGTTAGTTGCAGAAAATGGGCAGAGGGCGTGGTCATCTGGACTCTGAACGAATAACGAGTGCAATTCGCACAGTTATTTTTATTTTCCCTGCCACCACGCACACACACACACATTTAAATCAAGTGTGAAAACTCGAAGGCCAAACGAGGCATTTCCCCCCAAGCCGAAGTTGGGGAATGCCATTCAAAGATTCCACAGTAAATTAATTCAGTTGAGGTTGCAAAACATTCCAACTATCTGAACTCGAAGCGCCGCTTGTAGCTTCTCAACCGCAAAGCAATCGATTGAAAACAAGTTGAAATGCAATTTCAATTTCATTTTATTCGAGCTTCCTTATCGAATCGAATCAAATTGTTACAGATGAGCTAATTAGCCGATCTATAGAAAGCAGCAATAAGCGATAAGAAGACCGTATAGTTTCAATATTGAAAGAGCAATACGTTCAATTTTGTCGAGCTTTTAATAATATGATTCAATCAATATTTAAAATAAAGTATCACTAAGAAGTTAAATATCAAAAAATATCAAAGGTCTTCGTTTTGATATTTCATATATAGTAGTTTCAATGTTGAAAGAGCTTAATATGATCAATCTTTTCATTTATGGTAACTTAATTGAAACATTGCAAAGAAACAAATATAATATTCTTCAATCAACACTGAAAATAATTTACCAATGCCTTTTTATCTTTTTATTTGAGATAGGCCCAGAGTTGAATGAGGTGAAAATGAACAATTTTCAACTTTCAACTTGATTGAACTATTTTAAAAAAATATTTCAATATAATTTACCATATTTAATATTGAAAATAAGCTTAGTTAGTTTCAGTATTGAAACTTGATCATTTTTTTCACTATCAACTTGATTGAAATATCACAAAACATCTTGATTCAGTTTCAATCGAAATGCCAATTGGCTAAGACCTCACCTGGTTGAACTTAACGTCAATCTTTGCACAAACTTCTTTCAGTGCACGTAAATCGCCGCCAATTTGCGTTCTCGATTGGTTCATTTCGATAGCACAAATGTTGACAATTGCACACACACACAGAGATACAGCCACACATACACAGTTACAGACTCGCTGGCACACACACGGTTCAGTATTGGATTAATTGCTTTATGAGCTGCAATAAAAGGCGTGGTCCGCCCCCCACCGAAAGCACTGCTCCGGCTGGCGTTTTGTGAACTGCAATTAGCAGCAAATAAAATAATTTACGATTGTAACGAGCGGCGGGGCAGGGGGATAGAATGTTGTCCAAATGGTCAACAGAACGCAAACTGACCAGAGCGAGGGTCAGCGACTGTGGTAGAAGTGGGGCGGGGTCGGTGGCGCAGCAGCAGCAGCAGCAGCACAACAGCCGTTGCCCGTTGCGTGGTAATAACAACAAATTGCCAAAAATGTTTGCCCACTTACGGGAAGGGGGAGGACTCTGATTTCCCACATTCCACACACAAGTACACACACACACACACACAGGCACACTCGCGAGAGTGGAATCTTATTAAGCCACTTTAGATTTATAGCCGGCATTTTGGCAAGTGCAGGGTATCGCGGGGAGGGTTTCGCTCTTTATTAAATTGGCCCCCGTCGCCTGCACGAAATGTCTGCAAATTTGTCCATCAATTTTCGTTGCAAATATTCGTTGAATGCCAATGCAAATGAATATGAATACTCGCGGCAAGTGAGTGTGTAAGAGTGTGCGAGTGTGTGTGAGTGTGAACAGGCGAATGAATATGTATGCGAGCATGAATATAAATATGAACACGAATTTCTTTCGTCGGTCAAAGCGCACTCTAGTTAGTACCTCCCCCCTTACCCCCCTCACACCTATGCTGTGTAAGCCATGACCCAACCCGACCGCTCCCTCCATCTCTCTAATACTTTCCGGGCCCATACCAATCAAGCGAAATTCGGTTGCGGCACAAAAGGCGTTGAAAAGTAAAATAAATCAGAGCAAACAGAAAAAGAGAGAAATAAAGTTGACAGCAGAGGAAACGACTGAAAAATACCCGGTACAGCTATTTTAAATTCTAACAAAAATATATATTTATATGACAGCCAAAAAATGTGGGATAATACTTTAAAAATAAATACCAAAAGGCAGTATAACATTGAGAGAGTATTTGCTGCAATAGTAAACTTTTAACATTTTATGCCTATGCATGCCAATTAAATTGCAAACCCTCATTAATTTCCTGCCATGCCTTTTTTTTTTTTACTTCTTTTTTTTAATAAATGTTTGGAAAATGTATGGTATTTCCGAAATTATTAAAACATGAGGGTCAATTCTCGGCAGGGTATTGAAGCTAGTCAGGGACAGGAGTCAATTGGGCGGGGCAGTGGCAGTGGGGGAAGCGAAGAGAGCAGCGGAAGCGACACTGTCGATTGGCTTAGGGGCCGGAGCTGGGACCGGCACATGGTGCGGCGGGTTGCGGGGGCGGCTGAAGCATGCATAAATAAAAATGTGGCATGTTGGGTCAGAAATAGCATGACATTTTCGAGCGGCCAACAAAATGGCGGCAGATAACGGCAAACGGCTTACGGTAACGGCAACAGCAACGGCAACGGCAACGGCAACATAAAATGAAAATGTTTAGCAAAGGGTTGCAGGGCTGCTGCTACGGACCCTATGAGGTGGTAGTGGCAAGGGGAGTGAGGGGGGCGGCGAGTCCGTGCCCGAGTTCGAACCATGGTTCGAGTCCGAGTCAAAGTCGGACGAAGCAGGGGGTGTGGACGTGGTTGCTGCATTGAGCCACTGAGCCATAAAAATCAATAAAGTCAACGCTAATGTGTGAGTGTATTGTGTGCATGTATGTGTGTTTGTGTTGCATTCGTTTGTGTGTGTGTGTGTTTGTGTTTGTGTTTGTGTGCTTGCGCCACCTACGCCAAGAGCCTTTGTGACTCACCTGGCCGACTGAGGCCATCAATTGAGCCGAGTTGGTCCACTTCTGGGCCTGCTGCTGCTTCTGCTTTTTTGGGTACTCCACCCTTAACCCTGGCCGGGCTGCAGCTGCTCCTCTATGGCAATGAGTCCTGCGAGAGATCCATGCTACGCATGAGCACACAAATTTAAGTTTAACAACAATTTGGCAACTGGCAGCAGGTACAAGCTCATAATCAAACATTCCGGCATGCAGATGCATGGCCATGGCAAGTGCCCGGCTTGCCGATACCCGGCAGTCAACGGGAAATACACGGCTTATAGTTGTCCAAGTCAAGTGGGCCACCAATCTAATAGTAACTAAAAGTGAAACGTGTAGATAGCTGATTTTGCTCGGCTAACGAATACCCGGCAGTTTGCAGATGCTCTTTTAATAAGTAATACAGTATGCAAATTCTTAGTAATTCTAACAATTTGTGGGCAAATCATCCTTCTCTCTCTCGGTATCGTTCTTGTGCAGGGTATAGAAAGCCTGAAAGCATCAGGCATCAAACTGGCAACATTGAACAAACAAGGCGCTCTTTTGGCCTTCTTCTCTCCCCTCCCCCCCCTTTGTCTTTCACCCCCTCTCATCAATTTCCGACTACTGCTCTGGCAATGGGCAATTGTATAACATTTCATTTATTCTTTTATTTCTCGAGCTTTGTCTGTTGATATTACAAAATATGTGTAGCATTGTCGGACAGTCTGTCAATTTGATGGCTCAGTAGTCCGTAGTGCTGTTGTTGTTGTTGCTGTTGTTGTTGTTGTTGTTGCGCTGCTGCTGTTGTTGGGCTCTTCATTAGCAGCAGAGTGCGCCGACATAGTCGTAAGTGTGTGTAGTACATGTTTATCAGATTGGCAAAAGGGTCGGGGATAGGGTAGCGAATGCTGATAGGGTGGGGCATAGGGTATCTGCAGCTTGTTAGCGGCCCGCACCAGAGGCAAATTTCGCCAACGTCCGGCGCTGTCCAGTGTCCCATCCTGTCAACTGCCGACAATTTGTTGTGCTTTTTATTAGGACAATGAAGTAGCATGTGGAACGAGACCCTCCGCTGCCCAAGCCCAACGAGGCCTGGCATAAATGTTTCATAAATGTGCGGACAAGAATGTAACCCAGCAAGCGGACAACCCAACAGCTGACAGACCAGACAACAGACAGCAGACAACGGACGGGCAGACGGCAGACGGCAGACGGCAGGCAGGGGCAGAGCAGACAGCAACCCGAGCAGCGAGCACTCCAGCAACTCGACGGGCAACTGAAAATAACGAGAGCCTCTTAGCCGGCAACTGTGTCCTGTGGTCGCTCTCCACAGAGAACTCTGTTACTTATCCCTCGCAGGGCTGCTGGCTCCGAATCACTTTTGCCCAGCAAAATATATCACTTGAAATCAAAGAGAAGAGAGAGAAAGGCAGAGAACCTCTTCAGCAAATACATGAAAATATATTTTAAGAATTGAAACAGTACTGAAAAACAGGTTGGAAGCCATTGCTTTCTATCTTTTTTGCACTCTTTGTTTTTCTTTCTCCGAAAATACTTAGGTCAATAATAGTTTCTCTAGTTCATTCTCTTCTTCTTAGAGTTGCTTTAGTATTTTAAATATTTTATTAAGAGCTACATTGATTTTTTGCATACCAAAAATGACTTTGATTTTCTTATAGAATGCCGTTTTAGCTAACTATGTGTAGGTGCAATTTTAACTTCAAGTATATAATATTACTATAAATTGCTACACATTTTTTAATGGTAATAAAAGTTATTTTTGTAACTAACATATATTCCGTATAGTATTCCGTATTTTAAATCAAGATCTATAAAGCAGTGAGTAAATTTTTAAAAAATCTAATTAAATAATATCAAAGCATCATAATAATAATATATCTATTTTTTAAATATCGTGACGTTTTTAGTATTATTTTAGTTTTGAGAACACTTATGTAAACACAGATACAAATCAGTTCAGAACATCCAGGTATCAAGTTTAATACAGAGATGACTTTTACTTTGAATTTTCTGTATTTAGCCATATTTTGTAGTACCATCGGTCAGTGTCAGTACTACATAAAAGCTGAAGCATTCTTCTTTATTCAAGTGGATCCCTGTCGGAGGTGTTCGCTTTACAGTCATCAGAAATGGATAATCAGTATCGCTTGGCCTCTTTATCTACTTTATGGTAAAGCTCTATCTCACACCCTCTTTTATGGCATCTCCCTCTCTCTCCCATATTTTATATGACCATCTCGGTCGCTCTCTCAGTAATGCACGGCATTTTACATTCAATTGATTTGCAATGTCTGCTTTTTGGAGCGTAATGCGCTGGCAAGAGTTATGTATGGGGAATTGTATGCAGCACAATTTTAATATCCTGATACGGGGGCGTGTACACTCCCACAGCAAGTATATCTGTGTGTGTGTGTGTGTAAAAGAAATACATAAATTGAGCGCATAAAAATCAATTTGCCGTAATCGCACAAGCCAAATAAAGTGGCCCAGACGCTGGCGACAAGACGCTCGACCAGCGTGAGCAGGGGGACCAGGGCGACCAGGGGGACTAGAGGACCTAAAGGACCTAAATACCAACAGACACGCAACTAGCTGAAGAGAGGGGGTTGCGGGGAGGGGGCTGACAGAGACAGAAAGCCGAAGCAAGAATGAGCTAAGGAAGGGTGAATCTGCTTTCTAGGCGCCTTGGCAAATTGTCTGTTGTTTTGTTAGGCGGGTGTGTGGGCGTTTAATGTGGGCATGGCGCATGTTGCTGCATAAAAGCCAAGTCCGGGCAATCACAGCGTTTATTTGCATACTTTTCGGCTGCTTTACATATTTATTATGATTTCTTTTGCTCCCGCAAACATTTTTCCAGCATTTTCTCAGGCAAGTTTTCCTTTTCATCCCACAGAAAATACACAAAAACTTATTTTTATTAATCATAAATGTATGCCTGCAAGTGCATGCGCACAGACAGTGGAAAATTTCAAAATATATACATATACCACATATATGTATATTTTAAAATATATTTTCCAAATGCGTACTTGTTCTCAAGTACGCAATTTTAGACTGCGTAAAAAATAGCGTTTCAAAAACAGTGGAGATTCATATTACTATATTAGCAATATTTCCAATATATTTTTCCTCTATACAATATTTTTAATTTTTAAAAAACATTCTGACAATAAAAAAGAACACATTTTGATTAAATTCAAATATTTTAAACTTCATATCAACTTTTCCCTCTAAGTTTCGTCAGAGTGGACTGTTCGGTCCACAGTACATGCAGGTCAGTTAATAGATAAACTTCAGAATAAGGCAACTGCAGAGAACAGCTCGAACAGACACCTAAACGTGCGGTATAATTTATTCCCAGACAAGGGATATGTGCATGGAGAATGGGTGGGGAGAGGTTGTTGGATGCTTGTTCGGGTAATCTTGTACAAAATGATTTAGAGGTTATGCTCGCATGTGCCGACGGAGTCCGGAGCCCCCAACTTGTAATAGTCGTAATAATAGCAATAATAATTTGCACAACCCTTTCGGCTTTTGTCAATTTTACCGCTCAATTTGATGAGCAGAGGGCGTTGGGGCAGTGCCAGCCAAGCGAATGCGCCTAACAATGCCCGATGGAGCAACAGAGACGCATAAAAGTCCATCGTCTGTAATGATTCGAGATCAAGAGGAGTGCGGGAATAAATGGTACTTTAGTTTCGCAAAAAAAAAGGAAGAGAAAGCAGAATGCTGAAGTACATACATACTTTATATTCCATTAACTTGGCATAATTATACCATTTACCCATTGAAAATGGGTAAAAAATGGTATATTAAATTTGTGCAAATGTATGTAACAGGCAGAAGGAGGCGTGGCAGACCATACAAAGTATATATATTCTTGATCAGCATCAATAGCCGAGTCGATTTGGTCATGTCCGTCTGTCTGTCCGTCTGTCCGTCTGTCCGTCTGTCCGTCTGTCCGTCTGTCCGTCTGTCCGTCTGTCCGTCTGTATGAACACACAGATCTCAGCTATTAAAAGAGCTAGAGGCACCAGACTTGGTGGGAGTGTGCGTGTATTCAATACACACAAGAAGTTTATTTCAAACTTGATGTGCCACGCCCACCTCCTCCGCAAATCGATAAATGCGTATTTCGATTTTTTCTAAATAATTCAATAACGAAAAGAGATAAACGCACCAAATTTGGTAGGAGAGTGTCTTGCAACATTATGCAGAAGTTGGATTTTAGAATTTTGGATGCCACGCCCACCGCCTCTAAAAAACACATTTTTATAGTTTAAAAGAAAACTAGAAAAGCTAGAAGCGCCAAATTTGAAAGTAAGGTGCCTGGTAACATTACGAAGAATGTTTGATTTTCAACTTTTGGATGCCACGCCCACCGCCCCCAAACTATTGAATTTTAAGAAAAGTAGGGAAATAACAAAACATTTTTTTTAACACTCTTGTAGCTTACCATAGTACAGATCTACCCTATAAATTTCAATCCGATCGGACAATAAACAAAGAAGTTATAGGAGTTTGAATCTCCCATATAAAGTTGTGGGCGCTTAGAATTCCAACTAGAATGTTGAACTGACGCAGCAGAAGGCCGGCATCAATAAAAGTCTCATTTGCCGATCGCTCCGCGTAACTGTGTGTGGTCTAGATGGTTGCATGCAAGATTCTGGTGCGTGAGGTCGCGGGTTCAAATCCAGCAACGGGCAATTTTTTTTTTTTTTTTGCCGATCGCACTGCGTAACTGTGTGTGGTCTTGATGGTTGGCTCGCAAGTTTCTGATGCGTGAGGTCGCGGGTTCAAATCCTGCACTGGGCAATTTTTTTTTTTTTTTAATAATTTTGCGCTATATGAAAAATATATTATGCAAAAAAAATAAAAAAAACCAAAAACTTTTTCTAAGCAATACAAAAACAAGTAAGGAAAGCTACAGTCGAGCGCGCGCGACTGTAAGATACCATTTACCCTATTCGAAGAAATAATACAAAATAAAATAAATGGTATAAAAATTAAAAAAAAAAGCAATTCACATTAAGAAAAAAAAATCGCACCGCGCCAGATTCGACCCAAGAACTCTCACGATTTTTGTAACTTACGAGTCGGACCTCTAACCACTAGACCACACAAGTTTACGCCATGCGATCGGCAAATTAGGCTTTTATTGACGCGGGCCCTCTACTGCGTCGATTTAACTTCTTTGTTATTAAAAAATAAAAATTGAAGAAAGCTACAGTCGAGTGCACTCGACAGTAAGTTATAATTTACCTTTGGCTGTTAAAAATAATTCTTAATATTAATTACTTTTATTCGAATTAATAACAACGCATCGCATATTTCCGAAATTAAATACACATGCATTGACGCTAATGGCACATGCCGACTGCACGCCGATTGTGCGTGCGCAGTCGGCGCAAGCATTGAAGCCGAGCCTCTGCTCCGTCTCTGCTGCTGTATGCAAAACTTCTCGCGCTTAGGAACAGACCATGTGCTTCAGTGATTTGTTGTGAGAGTTGTCAGCTCTATAACTAAATGTCCCCGGTTCGAATCCCAGCGCAGTCTTCTTTTTTTTGTATTGCTTAGAAAAAGTTTTTGTTTTTATTTTTTTTTTTTTGCATAATATACTTTTCATATAGCGCAAAATTATTAAAAAAAAAAAAAATTGCCCAGCGCAGGATTCGAACCCGCGACCTCACGCATCAGAAACTTGCGAGCCAACCATCAAGACCACACACAGTTACGCAGTGCGATCGGCAAAAAAAAAAAAAAATTGCCCGTGGCTGGATTCGAACCCGCGACCACACGCACCAGAATCTTGCATGCAACCATCTAGACCACACACAGTTACGCGGAGCGATCGGCAAATGAGACTTTTATTGATGCCGGCCTTCTGCTGCGTCAGTTCAACATTCTAGTTGGAATTCTAAGCGCCCACAACTTTATATGGGAGATTCAAACTCCTATAACTTCTTTGTTTATTGTCCGATCGGATTGAAATTTATAGGGTAGATCTGTACTATGGTAAGCTACAAGAGTGTTAAAAAAAAATGTTTTGTTATTTCCCTACTTTTCTTAAAATTCAATAGTTTGGGGGCGGTGGGCGTGGCATCCAAAATTTGAAAATCAAACATTCTTCGTAATGTTACCAGGCACCTTACTTTCAAATTTGGCGCTTCTAGCTTTTCTAGTTTTCTTTTAAACTATAAAAATGTGTTTTTTAGAGGCGGTGGGCGTGGCATCCAAAATTCTAAAATCCAACTTCTGCATAATGTTGCAAGACACCCTCCTACCAAATTTGGTGCGTTTATCTCTTTTCGTTATTGAATTATTTGGAAAAAATCGAAATACGCATTTATCGATTTGCGGAGGCGGTGGGCGTGGCACATCAAGTTTGAAATAAACTTCTTGTGTGTATTGAATACACGCACACTCCCACCAAGTCTGGTGCCTCTAGCTCTTTTAATAGCTGAGATCTGTGTGTTCATACAGACGGACAGACGGACAGACGGACAGACGGACAGACGGACAGACGGACAGACGGACAGACGGACAGACAGACGGACATGACCAAATCGACTCGGCTATTGATGCTGATCAAGAATATATATACTTTGTATGGTCTGCCACGCCTCCTTCTGCCTGTTACATACATTTGCACAAAGTTAATATACCATTTTTTACCCATTTTCAATGGGTAAATGGTATAAAAAGAAGACTGCGTTTGGATTCGAACCGGGAACATTTAGTTAAAGAGCTGACAACTCTCACAACAAACCACTGAAGCACATGGTCTGTTCCTAGGCGCGAGAAGTTTTGCATACAGCAGCAGAGACGGAGCAGAGGCTCGGCGTCAATGCTTGTGCCGACTGCGCACGCACAATCGGCGTGCAGTCGGCATGTGCCATTAGCGTCAATGCATGTGTATTTAATTTCGGAAATATGCGATGCGTTGTTATTAATTCGAATAAAAGTAATTAATATTAAGAATTATTTTTAGCAGCCAAAGGTAAATTATAACTTACTGTCGAGTGCACTCGACTGTAGCTTTCTTCAATTTTTATTTTTTAATAACAAAGAAGTTATAGGAGTTCGAATTCCCCATACAAAGTTATGGGCGCTAGCGATTCCTAATCAAAACGTTAAATCGACGCAGTAGAGAGCCCGCGTCAATAAAAGCCTAATTTGCCGATCGCATGGCGTAAACTTGTGTGGTCTAGTGGTTAGAGGTCCGATTCGTAAGTTACAAAGTTCGTGAGAGTTCTTGGGTTCGAATCTGGCGCGGGACGATTTTTTTTTCTTAATGTAAATTGCTTTTTTTTTATATTTATACCATTTACCCATTGAAAATGGGTAAAAAATGGTATATTAACTTTGTGCAAATGTATGTAACAGGCAGAAGGAGGCGTGGCAGACCATACAAAGTATATATATTCTTGATCAGCATCAATAGCCGAGTCGATTTGGTCATGTCCGTCTGTCTGTCCGTCTGTCCGTCTGTCCGTCTGTCCGTCTGTCCGTCTGTATGAACACACAGATCTCAGCTATTAAAAGAGCTAGAGGCACCAGACTTGGTGGGAGTGTGCGTGTATTCAATACACACAAGAAGTTTATTTCAAACTTGATGTGCCACGCCCACCTCCTCCGCAAATCGATAAATGCGTATTTCGATTTTTTCTAAATAATTCAATAACGAAAAGAGATAAACGCACCAAATTTGGTAGGAGAGTGTCTTGCAACATTATGCAGAAGTTGGATTTTAGAATTTTGGATGCCACGCCCACCGCCTCTAAAAAACACATTTTTATAGTTTAAAAGAAAACTAGAAAAGCTAGAAGCGCCAAATTTGAAAGTAAGGTGCCTGGTAACATTACGAAGAATGTTTGATTTTCAACTTTTGGATGCCACGCCCACCGCCCCCAAACTATTGAATTTTAAGAAAAGTAGGGAAATAACAAAACATTTTTTTTAACACTCTTGTAGCTTACCATAGTACAGATCTACCCTATAAATTTCAATCCGATCGGACAATAAACAAAGAAGTTATAGGAGTTTGAATCTCCCATATAAAGTTGTGGGCGCTTAGAATTCCAACTAGAATGTTGAACTGACGCAGCAGAAGGCCGGCATCAATAAAAGTCTCATTTGCCGATCGCTCCGCGTAACTGTGTGTGGTCTAGATGGTTGCATGCAAGATTCTGGTGCGTGTGGTCGCGGGTTCAAATCCAGCAACGGGCAATTTTTTTTTTTTTTTTGCCGATCGCACTGCGTAACTGTGTGTGGTCTTGATGGTTGGCTCGCAAGTTTCTGATGCGTGAGGTCGCGGGTTCAAATCCTGCACTGGGCAATTTTTTTTTTTTTTAATAATTTTGCGCTATATGAAAAATATATTATGCAAAAAAAATAAAAAAAACCAAAAACTTTTTCTAAGCAATACAAAAAAAAGAAGACTGCGTTTGGATTCGAACCGGGAACATTTAGTTAAAGAGCTGACAACTCTAACAACAAACCACTGAAGCACATGGTCTGTTCCTAGGCGCGAGAAGTTTTGCATACAGCAGCAGAGACGGAGCAGAGGCTCGGCGTCAATGCTTGTGCCGACTGCGCACGCACAATCGGCGTGCAGTCGGCATGTGCCATTAGCGTCAATGCATGTGTATTTAATTTCGGAAATATGCGATGCGTTGTTATTAATTCGAATAAAAGTAATTAATATTAAGAATTATTTTTAGCAGCCAAAGGTAAATTATAACTTACTGTCGAGTGCACTCGACTGTAGCTTTCTTCAATTTTTATTTTTTAATAACAAAGAAGTTATAGGAGTTCGAATTCCCCATACAAAGTTATGGGCGCTAGCGATTCCTAATCAAAACGTTAAATCGACGCAGTAGAGAGCCCGCGTCAATAAAAGCCTAATTTGCCGATCGCATGGCGTAAACTTGTGTGGTCTAGTGGTTAGAGGTCCGATTCGTAAGTTACAAAGTTCGTGAGAGTTCTTGGGTTCGAATCTGGCGCGGGACGATTTTTTTTTCTTAATGTAAATTGCTTTTTTTTTATATTTATACCATTTACCCATTGAAAATGGGTAAAAAATGGTATATTAACTTTGTGCAAATGTATGTAACAGGCAGAAGGAGGCGTGGCAGACCATACAAAGTATATATATTCTTGATCAGCATCAATAGCCGAGTCGATTTGGTCATGTCCGTCTGTCTGTCCGTCTGTCCGTCTGTCCGTCTGTCCGTCTGTCCGTCTGTATGAACACACAGATCTCAGCTATTAAAAGAGCTAGAGGCACCAGACTTGGTGGGAGTGTGCGTGTATTCAATACACACAAGAAGTTTATTTCAAACTTGATGTGCCACGCCCACCTCCTCCGCAAATCGATAAATGCGTATTTCGATTTTTTCTAAATAATTCAATAACGAAAAGAGATAAACGCACCAAATTTGGTAGGAGAGTGTCTTGCAACATTATGCAGAAGTTGGATTTTAGAATTTTGGATGCCACGCCCACCGCCTCTAAAAAACACATTTTTATAGTTTAAAAGAAAACTAGAAAAGCTAGAAGCGCCAAATTTGAAAGTAAGGTGCCTGGTAACATTACGAAGAATGTTTGATTTTCAACTTTTGGATGCCACGCCCACCGCCCCCAAACTATTGAATTTTAAGAAAAGTAGGGAAATAACAAAACATTTTTTTTAACACTCTTGTAGCTTACCATAGTACAGATCTACCCTATAAATTTCAATCCGATCGGACAATAAACAAAGAAGTTATAGGAGTTTGAATCTCCCATATAAAGTTGTGGGCGCTTAGAATTCCAACTAGAATGTTGAACTGACGCAGCAGAAGGCCGGCATCAATAAAAGTCTCATTTGCCGATCGCTCCGCGTAACTGTGTGTGGTCTAGATGGTTGCATGCAAGATTCTGGTGCGTGTGGTCGCGGGTTCAAATCCAGCAACGGGCAATTTTTTTTTTTTTTTTGCCGATCGCACTGCGTAACTGTGTGTGGTCTTGATGGTTGGCTCGCAAGTTTCTGATGCGTGAGGTCGCGGGTTCAAATCCTGCGCTGGGCAATTTTTTTTTATACCATTTACCCATTGAAAATGGGTAAAAAATGGTATATTAACTTTGTGCAAATGTATGTAACAGGCAGAAGGAGGCGTGGCAGACCATACAAAGTATATATATTCTTGATCAGCATCAATAGCCGAGTCGATTTGGTCATGTCCGTCTGTCTGTCCGTCTGTCCGTCTGTCCGTCTGTCCGTCTGTCCGTCTGTCCGTCTGTCCGTCTGTCCGTCTGTATGAACACACAGATCTCAGCTATTAAAAGAGCTAGAGGCACCAGACTTGGTGGGAGTGTGCGTGTATTCAATACACACAAGAAGTTTATTTCAAACTTGATGTGCCACGCCCACCGCCTCCGCAAATCGATAAATGCGTATTTCGATTTTTTCCAAATAATTCAATAACGAAAAGAGATAAACGCACCAAATTTGGTAGGAGGGTGTCTTGCAACATTATGCAGAAGTTGGATTTTAGAATTTTGGATGCCACGCCCACCGCCTCTAAAAAACACATTTTTATAGTTTAAAAGAAAACTAGAAAAGCTAGAAGCGCCAAATTTGAAAGTAAGGTGCCTGGTAGCATTACGGAGAATTTTGGATTTTCAACTTTTGGATGCCACGCCCACCGCCCCCACACTATTGCATTTTAAGAAAAGTAGGGAAATAACAAAACATTTTTTTTAACACTCTTGTAGCTTACCATAGTACAGATCTACCCTATAAATTTCAATCCGATTGGACAATAAACACAGAAGTTATAGGCACGAGAAGTTTCGCTCACAGCAGTAGAGGCCCGACGCCGACGCCGACTGCGCACGCCGACTGCGCACGCACAGTCGTCGTGTAGTCAGTGTGCAGTCGGCATGTGCCATTAGCGTCAATGCATGTGAATTTGTCCTCGAAAATATGCGATGCGTTGTTATTCGCCGAATAAAAGTAATTAATATAAAGAATTAGTTTTTAACAGCGAAAGGTAAATGGTATCTTACTGTCGAGTGCACTCGACTGTAGCTTTCTTCACTTGTTTTTTTTAATAATTTTGCGCTATATGAAAAATATATTATGCAAAAAAAATAAAAAAAACCAAAAACTTTTTCTAAGCAATACAAAAAAAAGAAGACTGCGTTTGGATTCGAACCGGGAACATTTAGTTAAAGAGCTGACAACTCTAACAACAAACCACTGAAGCACATGGTCTGTTCCTAGGCGCGAGAAGTTTTGCATACAGCAGCAGAGACGGAGCAGAGGCTCGGCGTCAATGCTTGTGCCGACTGCGCACGCACAATCGGCGTGCAGTCGGCATGTGCCATTAGCGTCAATGCATGTGTATTTAATTTCGGAAATATGCGATGCGTTGTTATTAATTCGAATAAAAGTAATTAATATTAAGAATTATTTTTAGCAGCCAAAGGTAAATTATAACTTACTGTCGAGTGCACTCGACTGTAGCTTTCTTCAATTTTTATTTTTTAATAACAAAGAAGTTATAGGAGTTCGAATTCCCCATACAAAGTTATGGGCGCTAGCGATTCCTAATCAAAACGTTAAATCGACGCAGTAGAGGGCCCGCGTCAATAAAAGCCTAATTTGCCGATCGCATGGCGTAAACTTGTGTGGTCTAGTGGTTAGAGGTCCGATTCGTAAGTTACAAAGTTCGTGAGAGTTCTTGGGTTCGAATCTGGCGCGGGACGATTTTTTTTTCTTAATGTAAATTGCTTTTTTTTTATATTTTTTTTATATATTTTTATACAATTTATTTTATTTTGTATTATTTCTTCGAATAGGGTAAATGGTATCTTACAGTCGCGCGCGCTCGACTGTAGCTTTCCTTACTTGTTTTTTTATTAATTCTTAAAAAAAATATATATTTATTAAATCTGTGTAAAATTTTGTTAAAAGTTTTGTATATATAATAATAGTATAATTAAATACTTAAAAAAAAAGAATTGAAAGAAGTAAACTAAGCAACAGTCGAATGAACTCGACAGTGAGATACTCTATAAAAATTAGCTGCTAATATTCAATACTACTACATATAAAATTATTTAAAAACACACATTTTCTCTAAGTTGTCGATCTGACCAAATCGACTTGCATAATAATGCTAATACCATACATAATATACTCATACCCTTTGTATGGTCCACCACGTCCCTTCTACCATTTTTCCCGTTTTCAAGGCGCCAATGGTATAAAAAGTGCGATATGCGTTGGCCAACTGGCATTGCCAGCTCTAACAGGGCTACCTTCGCGAACGTGGCTGCCTGTTCTAACTGAATTGCATACCTTCGTTTACCCAACTGCTGTATTCAGAGGCCACAGCCTGTGTCAGTGTGAAGTCCTGCTCGGCCGTCCAGTCCCATCCGGTCCGTTCCGTCTGTCCAGCTGCTGTCCGTGCTGTGCAGGCCCTCGTGCTGGTCCTGGTCCAGGTCTGGTCTGGCCCTGTGTCCTCTGGATTTGATAGAGTGCAAAGTTTGTGTGAACGTTGGCATAAATTGCATTCATTAGGGCGCGCGCTGGCAGCACGGGAGCGCGTGTCCTTGTTGGCTTTACTGCCAGGACTCGTCGTCGAAATCGCTTCAGCGCTTTTTTCTGTGCAGTTGCTCTGGTTTTATACTCATGCAGATGGTATAATAGACGCAATACACAAAAAGATATATATATATATATTCATGATCTACATTGGCCTATCACTCGATTTTTTTTCATTTTACCAGTTTACTATACTGCCTGCATTATGTCTTAAATTATTCAAAATTTGTGTTTTATTTCTCATACTTTTGATGTCAAAAATTAGTGGAAAATTTCTGTAATATGGTAACGTAGTAAGAGAAATGAAGGGTATTTAACGCTCGAACCCAAAGTCAACATTTTGCCATAGTTTTTTATCCTCTTTGTCAGATTATTGTAATGCCGCTGGCAGCTGGACCTCGTCGTCCGTTGACGGATTGACGCTTTAACTGACACACACACACACCAACACGCACACACACCATTCACACACCATACACACACACAGAGACAACTTGCATTGTTGGTGCGAATGACACGAGGTTCAATCTAATTGGAAACGTGGCCCTTACTTTTGAGCGAGCGCGCGAACTGAGCCTGAGTCTGCTCGGTTGGCCACAGTCGTTTATTATGCATCTCAATTTTATGCAGCTCCCTCCCTCCCACACGACACACCCCACATTCTCTAACTGAATTTCAATTTTTTTTTTTTTTGGGCCATGAAGTTACAAAAGCCCGCGGCCAGGTGACTTTTTTTGGAGACCAAAAATTTGATTTGCCATGCAGAGCGTATCCATTTCAGACTGTCAGCAATACCAGTGCAGCACGCACATGCACACGCACACACATACAGACTCATGGCAAGCACTTTACACACACATAGAACAGCTCATTGCGGTCAACCTGAAACCAAGTAAAATCTCAACAATTTATTGCAGTTCACTTGCTAAGACCATTATCTCTCTATCTGTGTGTGTGTTCCCATGTGTGCATACTTGGGCATTTGTGTGCAACCAAAGTCAGGGCATAACTTGTGGCCAAATTATTTGCAAGTGTTTCTCTAGTTCGTTCTGCAGGTGAACCCTTCATTTCTTGCCTGCTGACCTCCGACCCCTGACCGCCTGGTCACGTCACTCGCAATTCTTGAACTCTGCATAGGCCCGCCACTCAGACCAGTCTATTAGAGTAATTAATACTGCTGCTGAGAAGGGGCAAAGCGACAGGCGAGAATATGCCTAAAATTGAGTTTATGTTTGAAGTGCATGCATCAGAGTTATATTCTCCCTACTCTCACTCTGCTTGCTACCAACTAATGCATAAGTCTGATATACCCTTTCTGCATACCAGGTAAAAAGAGAGTTGTTGTCAGTATTATTACCAATGTATCGAAATATGTGTATGAAAATGTAATATTTATATCGAAATATTACTTGTTTTTTCTAAATGAAAAAATAATGTTTATACCCTTCACCTAATGAAAAGTAGTAAATATGGTATATTAAATTTGAGCAAATGTATGTGATGGGCAGAAAAAAGCTTGCGTACTATAATAAATATATATATATTTGTGATCAGAATCTATAGCTAAGTTGATTTGGCTTTGTCCGTTTAGCTTTATTTACTTATTGCAAACTTTGGTCCTCTATACCGTTTCCAGCTTAAACAATTGCCTTCCCCATATGTATACGTGAAAGCTCAACGCGTTGATCAGTTTTACGTGAAAAAAAATTATGATGTATTTCGACTATATGCAAACATGCAGAACTCAATTGTTTTGGCAGTACGCTACTTTCCGTTAATTGCCCCAAATAATACCCTTCACTAGTTTGTTTTAGTCACGCTGCCTCCTTGGCGGCGCTTAAAGCCATCGCGAGTCACTTTAATTGCTATTACGAAGCCCACGAAACAGCGTCCTTGACAAGCTGAAGCGGAGGGAGGTATGGTGTAGACGGGGCAGAGGGTGCTGAGAAGGTCGCATTAAATACTTATGAGCATAAAGCAACGCGGACGCACTGCGAAATAGTTTCGGGAAAGGCTTTGCGACGAGGTCGTCTAGGTAATTGGAGTGCCAAACAAGCTTGTGCGGCTGTATGGGTGTGGGCGTGAGTACGTTGGTGTGCGAGTGTGTGCGAAGTGAGTGTGCATGTGTAGATGTGAGTGTATGTGTGGTTGGCAAACTGTAATTTACATTAAGTGTTGACACGTTGACATACGCAAGCCCCACATTGCAATTGTCGTTTGGCTTTCATTTGTCCTTCCATTCCACTTCTCTCTGTGTGTGGGAGTATGTGTGGGTGTGTGTGTATGTGTGTGTGTGGGGCACTCACTTTTTATACCATTTATACCCAATAAAAGTGGCGAAACATGGTATATTAACTGTATACAAATGTGGGTAAAATATAGAACTTATGTCTGTCCGTCTGTTTGTCCGAATATATGTCAGAATGTCTGTTCATTTGTCTGTCCGTATGTCTAGGTATGTCTATGGTAGGACTGCATGTGTCCGAGCGAGGTGATATTTACTATTAAGAATGAATTCGTAATGGCTTGCCGAATCAGGTACGTGGTATCTTACCGTCGTGCACACTCGACTGCAGCTTTCTTCACTTGCTATGCCGTGTGTTTGTTAGAGGCAGCCGCAAAGGGCTATTATAACTTTGTCGTGAAAGCAAACCTTGCTGGACTCTCCACTCGGAGGGGTAAAGGCCTGGTGGAGAGTTGTGCCGGGAGGGGGGTATGGCAAGTACTTTCAACTGAAGCCATAACAACATGGAATACTCAGTGGGCAAAGAGTTTTCGCTGCAGCAGCAGGCACAACAACTAGAAATATAATTTTCAATTTATTTAATTAAATGAGGTTATGTGTGCCTTTTCCAAACCATGCACAGGCAAAGTCAAGTTGATTGGTTTGAGGTTATGTTCCAGAGATAGAGTAAAAGAGCTTGTTAAGTGCTTTGGAAACTGCAGCTCAATTACCACGACATGCGGTGATACCAGCTAAAAGTTGTTCTAATTGTCAGGCTGCTGAGCTTTTGATATTAAAGCGAGCCTTGAGCTTTTAGGCCCCAGAGAATAACAAAGCTTTTGGATTAATGCGAAAAGACTAGCTTCTACTAACATATGATCGCCATATCATAATGTGCTAATTTTTAATGAGCAGCTTTTGGTTTACTGTGAGCTTTGAGCTTTAATTTAAAGGAAAGCTTCTTATAACAACTACTTTATAACTGAATCATATTATATTACTCTTGACTGTAATACCCTTTGTGCTCTCAGCAACTTAGCAAGCTCAATAACTTGTGTTTGACAACAGCTTTTGGACCACTGTGCACTTCACTCCCCACTGTTTGTATGTCTGTCTCTGGGTAAATATTTGAGCTGCGGGATCCATTTCCATTGCCATTTCCGCCCTTCCGCTGCCCCACTCTCTCTCTCTCTCTCCTTATCTCACCCTCTCTTTTTCTCTCTCTCTCTGCTGTCCCTTTTCCATTTCCATTTCGGGCAAATAAAACGTAATGTGGCGCTTAAAGGGTCGACTAAGTGGCCATCGGGTTGCCATATGCAAATGTTGTTATTGTTGTTGTTGGCGCTGTTGTTACAGTTGTTGCCAAGTGTTTAGCCGCCAAGTGCCACTTGCAATAGACCTGTGCAGTTGTGCGAGGGAGCGAGAGAGAGAGAGAGAAAGGGTGAGGCTGACACATTGTTAAAAATACATGCATAAATAAATGAGGACAGCAAATGGCGACAAATTTGCGTAATTCACGTGCCAGCAGCAACAGCAACAACAACAACAAAAACAACAAAGGGAATACCCTTACTTCCTTTCCCACAGCATATCCCTGCCTACGGCTTCAGTAAAGCATTTTACCGAATATTGGCAAACAACACGAAACAACGCCCAACTGCCACTCCCCCAACCTCAGCTCATATATTAATTACAATATTTTTTGGCACGTGCACGTGTGTGTGTGTGCGTGTATGAATGAGTGTGTGTGGAGTGCTGTTTGATGCTCCAACAGTTCAGCCACAATTTTGGAGGCAAGCATTATAATATTTAAGAAAAAGTTTAAAACATTTTTGGAAATTATAAAAAAATACATTTTTTGTATATAATATCGTATTATAGGTTTTTTTTATTTAATAATGATTTCATGAAATATTATTATTATTAATAATTTTTGATGATTATTTGTTAATAAATTCATGAATTTGCTAAAATCAACGAAATAATTTGGAATATTAAAACATTTTTATTCAAACAATGAATAAATATATTAATTAATATAATAAAAATAAATGGCATAGAATTAAAAAGCTGGCAACCAAATTAGCAGATCTAGCTAGCAAATGGCTAATGTGGCAGCACTTGTGTGCAGCATCGCGTGTAATTTTAAACGTAAATGCCAAATTGTCTGGTCGACAGCCGTTGCGCATACGCCATGTGAGCTGCAGCTGAAATTGGGATTGTGATTGTAATTGTTGTAATTGCAATTGCAATTGTGATTGTGATTGTGTGTTGTAATCACCGTTGTTGTTGTCGTCGCTGTTGCTGTGGTTCTTGATTTTGCCATTGGCATTTTTAAGCACATAAGTTTTATTGAATTCGGCTATTTGCCGCCAAATAATTAAAACGCATTTAAATATTCAAAATACCATCAAAAAGGAATGTAAACTGAAAAACGAACTAGTAATTAGTATTGCTGAACTGAGTAATTTTTGCCATATATATATGGTATGTACTAAGAACTTGCAACTATTTAGTGTTACTCTAAGTCAAACTCTAACTCTATATAATGTGCGAGAAATAAAGGAAATCCTCAAAATGTCACATTGAGAGAAGCAAAAGTAGAGGGACCCGAGGCTAAAGCAGGGCACCAACAACTAAGCATATTCAACATCAACTTTTGTCCGATAAAGTTAACAAAGCTGTGCCAAAGTATTTGGCAAAGTTTAAGTTATTGTTATGACAACACTGAATGTTGCTAGCGTTGTTGTTGCTGCTGTTGTTGCCGCTGACAGTGTTGACAACGAGGCAAAGCGAGGCAATATCAGTTATTGAAAGTTTTTTCGGCCAACTGCTCAGTTGTTGGTCCCAACAGCAGCTTTGGCGAGCAAACTTCTCGCACAGGACAAACAACAAAAACAGCAGCAGCAACAACGACAACGACAACGACAACAACCACAGAGACAGCAACAACAATGACTGTGCAAAGGGGTGAAGCAGACGAGAGCCCTTATACTGCCAGAAAGTTTACAGCAATTTCAAAGTTTGAGTGGGGCGAACAAAGAACAAAGCTGAGACCAAAATACACGAATTAGCAGTGCTCCAAGTGACCCGAAAATTACCGAGCAACTGAAGTTTTGCAACACTGCAGCGAGGTGACAAAATTTGCATTGACTTCCGTTGAACCTTAAAGTACGACTATGCATATTAATGCGCAGTTGCCGCACTTCATATCGTTTGAAGAGAAATGTAGATTGTTCTGGCAGCAATGCATTTTGGCCCACCGCATATTGTTTTTCTATTTAATCTCAATGCGTGGTTGCCGCACTTTCTGCATACTTCTTTCATACCGCAAATTGGCAACAATGCATACAAGTTTTTTGTTTAAAGTTTTGATTTCATTTTTAATCTCACTTGCTATTCTAACATAGATCCAAAATTGTAGACTTTTAGCAGACTTCCATCAAAAGCTGCATCGCAGCACTGTTGCCGCACTTCACTGTACCAGCACGTCGCCATTTTGAAAGACGTCACGCAGCGGTTGAGCAACGCCAAGTGCATGACAAAGGGGATGCGACTTTTTATCTGTTTATCTGCCGCACTTGAGTTTGTCAGAAGCAATTGTTTGACTTGGCACACACACTACACACAAGACACACACATACACATACACGCACACATGCATGTCAGAAGCAATCGCAAGGAAAACTAGAACAAAGAGCGGAGCGTGTAACGTGCAACTGACCAAAGCGAGCAACTCGAATTAGAAGAGTCCAGTGTTGTTGCAAGGGCAACAGCGACAGCAACAACAATGGAAACACACTGGATAGCAGCAACAACAACAACAACAACGTCAGCATTTTGAGGCCATTTGTTTCACTTCGCTGACCACAAATAACCAAGCTGTGTTTATTTCCGTACCCCACTCGATGCTGCCTGCTGTCTGCTGTCTGCTGCTGCCAGGCACCCTGCTATGCTGCCTCCCAGTGCTAGCACTGTTCCTGCTCCTCCTCCTCCTCCTCCTCTTCCTCTTGCCACTCCTCGGCGAACTTTTCCCAGTGCTTGCTCAATCTCTGGCATCTCGTGTATTTGTTGTTTGCCCTTTGGTCTGGCTCGATTCGTGTGGAGACAACGCGTCAGCAGCTGTAGCTGGAGCTGCAGCGCGCGACATTGAGTTATGTGCCACAGACTCGTGTGTGGCGCCCCAAAGAGCTGCAGCAACAGCAGTCGCAACAGGAGTAGCAGCCGCCCCTGTCTAATGGCATGTCGCAACACCCGATTTCTATGCTCACAATGGACGTTTAATTCGCACTTGCAGACATCTGACATTTGCATGTGCCACATTGTGGCATAAGGAGCTTCCACTGCGGCCTCTTTAAGTTGTCTCCACACGCAGCGTGTTGCGAGAGACCTTGTAGGGTACTTTGTCAGTCTGTTACCTGGAATTATTTGAGGGTTTCCAAGCAAGCGAAATTTGGCAACACTGTAATTTACAGGGGGAGAGACTGGAAATCAATATGCAATCAATCAATTAACTGGGAAGTAAGCAGGCGATGAAGTGTGGCAACATGCGTGCAATAATGCAAATAATTATAAATACCTGGCAATGTGCTTTGCCAATTCTTTTTTAAGATTTCTCTCTCTCTCTCTCCCTCTCTTTCTCGCCCCCTGTACAATCAATCAAGCCATTAAAGTAGCAGCACAAATTTGCTGAAGTGTGGCAACAGCACACTGCATACATTGCACTGTCGGTGAAGTGCGGCAACAGTGTGCGTGAGGAATGCAGCAAGCACGCCCAAATCTCTCAATAGTCGCCAGAAGGCAAAACGGCAGGAAGCGCAGCTGATTTTCATTAGCATTATCTTGATTATCGTCATTATCGCGGTGATTATCGTTATCAGCAGGCATCGCTGGCAGGCAGGCAGGCAGACAGGCAGACGAGCAGCACTTGCCGTCAGCTTGGCTGTCGCTAAATGCCAGGCAAATGGCCCAAATGGCTGAAAGCAGCTAAAAGAAGCCAGAGCAAACACATGGCAGAGAGTGAGAAAGAGACAGAGAAGGAGTAATAGAGTGAGAGAGAGAGAGAGAGGGTGAGGAACGCAGAGCTGGAGCCGCAACTGCAGCAATGGCATTTTGCTGCGAGTTGCACTGCCCCATTGCTGTCCAACACTTTACGCGCACTTTCCACTCTCCCTCTCTCTCTCTCTCTCACTCGTCGCCTCTCTCGCTCGCTCTCTCAACAATCAAGCCGCTGCATGATTGCTAAGCAGCATAATGTCATTTATTGCCACAACAAGCTGCCGTCTGGCTCCAAGCAGGACTACTGCGAGGACTCCTGCTTTAAGTCCACAACTATTCGGTGCTCCTGTTTCTCTCCCTCTCTCTTTCTCTTTATACTCCTCTACTGTTCACCGCTAACTCCTTGGCAAAGTTTGCTCCATTCGCTCCGTTCGCCTGCCTCATTCGCATTCATGGTCTGCACACAATATGCTAAACACTCACCCCCGGGCTCAACTTACCCCCCGTCCGCTTCACAGCAGCCAATGCAATCATAATTTTAACTACTTTAGTTTCATGCTCATCCACACACCCACTCGCCCCCACCCCCCCCCTTCGCTTGCACTTAGTTCTATTATGCCCGCGTTTTTTATACCAATCAATGGAATTGGGCAAAAATGGTATATTAGCTTTGTATACAATTAAAAGAAGGAGACTCGAATGATCATACAAGTTATGCAGTCAAGTCGATTAAATATGATATTATTTATTTATTTAAATAACATTTATTTTTATATTTTTTCAGTATTTCCTATATAGAATATATTTCCAGAAAGCAAACCGGGTGAAAGGTATGCAGCAGTCGAGCGTGCACGTCTGCAGCCTTCTTTAGTTGTTCGGTTTCCATATTTTGTTTTTTCCCCTAGTCTCCCCCTTTGCTTGCATTTTGCTAATTTCGCGCCGGCCACAATAAAAGGGAAAATGGGGGAAATTGTTAGAGGAAGGGCGTGGACGCCGGGGGGCAGAGGTGGTAAAAACTTGTGGAAAAAGGCGAAATGAAAATGAAAATATAAATTGGCTTTGTGTGGTGTGCCGTGCCCGCAGCGGGCAGCACATTGAGCTAAATCTGCGCTAGATAATGTACAGGGAGTACATAAGTGGGGCGTGTGCGACTACAGGGTACCGCGTAAGTTAAAAGTCAATACGCTAAGCTCATTTGTCGTATCAGTTTATTCGACTCATACTTACAGGGTATATGGTAAGTTATTACTCGCTTATGGAATGTTAATATTTTCAAAATTCAAAATTCTACATTCCTGTCACATAAAGTCATAAGTCGAGCATACCCCACATAGTATACCTTATGTTTTTAGGGTATTCAGAATCAAAATTTGACATGGCAGCGTTAAAAGCAGCAGCCTTAATCGATTTTAAAGGCAATTTTCAAAAGAGCCAAACTAGCGAAAGTTACACAAAAAATGTTTGAAAACTGCTCAAACACATGCAAATGCCATGCACACATGTAACTGTGTGTGTGTGTGTGTGTGTGTGTGTGTGCTAGTGCAAAGATTGAGGCTAGAGCCGAACGAGAGAATTTCAATTCGTTTGCTCAAAGCTTTTTGTGGCTTCATTAGCGCCTTTTCGGATATACGAGAGACGCGACCGCAGTTTGATTAACTCACAAGCGCCCCTCACTTTACCACGCCCACGCCTCCCACCATGCCACCTACACCTCGCTGCCTAGAACGACCATTAGGACGGCTAAATGCAAAGTCAAAGGCGGCACTGGAGCAGTGCTGCCACATGCAACCATTTAGTGGCTGGATTTGGCCGTTTTGAAAAGGTGTAAAAGCTAAATTCTGCATGCTCTTTCACATCCGGTCAAAAATACAGCTAAATATGTGAATTTCCGGTGGGAAAATAAAATAGCAAATAGATTTCTTGTTTTAATTGTTGCAAATTTTCATTATTTTGTAATGCCTGGAAGTTTATAGTATATTGAAATTAAAAATAGTGACTTCGGAATATCGTCCCACAACTTCATGTCTACAGACTTTTGTTGTGAATGAAAATGAGAAAATCTTTTTAGTCTTCAAAATGATTGAGAAAAAATTAACTAGAAAATTATTTGTTGACTCTTTTTAATTTGACTTCTTTTTTAAATATATAATCTTACCATTTTTTATAAATTTAGGTTTCAGTCATAGGAACAAATCATTTTCTTGCACTTCATTTTTTTATAAAATGATAAATTTGCATTTACCTACAAAAATTTAGAGAACAGGGAAGTTTTCAAATAATTTAGCTCTGCTCGCAAATACTTCCAATCATCAAACTAATATTTTTTGTATTTTAAAATAAATGCAATTGCGTACTAAGATTGCCTTGCCTTTTTATACCATTTACCCATTGGAAATGGGTAAAAAATGGTATATTAACTTTGTGCAAATGTATGTAACAGGCAGAAGGAGGCGTGGCAGACCATACAAAGTATATATATTCTTGATCAGCATCAATAGCCGAGTCGATTTGGTCATGTCCGTCTGTCTGTCCGTCTGTCCGTCTGTCCGTCTGTATGAACACACAGATCTCAGCTATTAAAAGAGATAGAGGCACCAGACTTGGTGGGAGTGTGCGTGTATTCAATACACACAAGAAGTTTATTTCAAACTTGATGTGCCACGCCCACCGCCTCCGCAAATCGATAAATGCGTATTTCGATTTTTTCCAAATAATTCAATAACGAAAAGAGATAAACGCACCAAATTTGGTAGGAGGGTGTCTTGCAACATTATGCAGAAGTTGGATTTTAGAATTTTGGATGCCACGCCCACCGCCTCTAAAAAACACATTTTTATAGTTTAAAAGAAAACTAGAAAAGCTAGAAGCGCCAAATTTGAAAGTAAGGTGCCTGGTAACATTACGGAGAATGTTTGATTTTCAACTTTTGGATGCCACGCCCACCGCCTCCACACTATTGCATTTTAAGAAAAGTAGGGAAATAACAAAACATTTTTTTTAACACTCTTGTAGCTTACCATAGTACAGATCTACCCTATAAATTTCAATCCGATCGGACAATAAACACAGAAGTTATAGGCACGAGAAGTTTCGCTCACAGCAGTAGAGGCCCGACGCCGACGCCGACTGCGCACGCCGACTGCGCACGCACAGTCGTCGTGTAGTCAGTGTGCAGTCGGCATGTGCCATTAGCGTCAATGCATGTGAATTTGTCCTCGAAAATATGCGATGCGTTGTTATTCGCCGAATAAAAGTAATTAATATTAAGAATTAGTTTTTAACAGCGAAAGGTAAATGGTATCTTACTGTCGAGTGCACTCGACTGTAGCTTTCTTCACTTGTTGCTCTTTGTGGAGTTTTGTTTACTTCTGCAATATTTACTATTTTCATGGATTTGAAAGACTTCGATTCTAAGTTTATTTTTTTATAAAAATGTATGTATATCGTCAACAAGTTTTTAGCAATTTGTGCAGTGCCTTAAATGTATTGCCTCCAAAATTCAGACAGCACTGGGCTGAAGCCCGAGCCGAGGCCAGTGCCAAAGCCAAAGCAGCGCGTTGTGTAATCAAGGCAAATGGATTTTAATTAATTTTGCCGGGCTGCACATTTTTTAATTAAGCAACTTGAGCGTCACTCACTGCAGCTGTGCAAATGCAGTTGCAACATAAGCAACATCAACAACAGCAGCAACAACAACAACAACAAGGAACTGTGCAATGCAACTGCAAGCAGCTGCAAGGCGTTTTCCTAATGCCACTGTGGCAAACGCATTGTTCAAGCGCTTGAGCTGCCTCATTTTGTTGCAACTGGCTGCAATAAATAAATGAAATGCAGTCTGGCCTGACTCTGACTCTTGGCAACTTATTCGATTGGCTTTAAAACGACAGGCTCAGTGTAAGCTGAGCGAGAATATGATATGCAAGCAAAATCAAAGCTGAAATTAATTGAATTTTAATTTAAAAGTAATTAACATGAAGGCAAATAACAGCACAAAATCTCAAAATGTACAAAAAAACAATCTTAGCTGTCAGAGTAATTTTCAAAGAATTTTCAATTAATTTGCGTTGAATTCGACTTGCATTTCCATGGAGCGCTGCTCGGCACAGCGATGCGTGATTGTGCACGCATCACAATGTGAATATCATTGAATATGTTTGAATATCTTTGCATTGTCTCAGCCTCATTGTCTGCTCCAGCTTTATCGCGATGCTTATCCCGTGCTTTTGCCTTTTGTTCTCTCTCGTAGTGCTGGACTGCCAGGTGGGCGATTGGGGCGCCTGGAGCGAGTGCGACAAGAGCTGCGGCCCCGGCATGATGACGCGCACGCGCCAGATCCTTCAGGCGGCCCAGAACGGCGGCAAACATTGCCCCACGATGCAGCAGAAGCGCGCCTGCCAGGGCTATCGCTGCCACGGTCATCGCGATAAGACCATTCTGCGAGGTAAGTCACACCTGCACACAGACAGTCTCATACACAGAAATACATGCACACCAACACCTACGCCTACGCACACAAAGCCAGGCACAGCTCTTAATGAAATGCACTTTTAATTAAAAAATACCTGCACTTGCGTGTCGCATGTGGCACGAACTGCGCCCTGCAGTTGGCAGCTCGAAGTTGCAGGCTGCCAGGTCAGCATCTTCAACAGGCTGCGAGTGACCCGCCAGAGCCGCTCAAACTCTTAATTAAACGCGGATAATGCAGAAGAGCATTGATTAAGAGGCGACAAAGTGAGAAATCGCAGGCATAACTTGGAGCTAAGCCGAATTGCAGACACCCTTGCATTATGCAGAGTCCGTTTGTAGTCTGTTCTATTTAAGACACCCTGCAGCTTACCTAAGTTCTTCTCTGCTCAAAGGAGGTGCTCTAACATACCAGCGAAAAAGTGAGTTTTTACAGGGTATTCTTGAGTATTTTGAAGCCTATGTTCCCTACAGCCTGCAGATTCGTAGGTAACTTTCTGCAGAGAGTTACAAACTATAGAAAATATTTCCCATTCGAAAAAATATTTATATTATTGATCAGTATTAACAATATTGAGTCGATCTAGCCATGTCCGCTTGTTTGTCCGTTTGGTCATTTTTGTAATTTTATAAGATATTGTAACCAAGCACACCAATTTTTATTTTACTAGTGCACACAATAATCTCTTCTAAGTTTCAGAATATACTTTTGCTATAACATAAAGTTGTCATATTAACAATCGGTCGAAAAATAAGCTTTCAATTGAAACATAATACAAAATAAATCGAAAAGTTAACAACTAAATTGGCCTGTAACTATAGACAAACTGCCAAACCAATGTTTTCAATAGCGTATTGAAATGTCCATAAAATCGCATTATTATAGTCTATAGCTTGTATAAGTGCAAAAAGATGAAAGTTTACAATTTTTAAAGAATTTTAATATTACATTCTATTATATATAAGGGTATGCAACTTTCGGTACGTTGAATTTAACAAATTCTGTAGAGCCACCGAATTGAGAAATAGCGTAGCGTTTTCTGTTACGCTGTGAATTATGCAATCCGATAGCACACACTTAGAAGTTATAGCTGCAACATCAATGTTTGCCCAGCCCTGGTCGGCTTCTGCTCCCCACAACATTCTCAATAGACAATGCAAACATGCTCAGTGCACTACTCGAGCATAAATATTTACCCGAAGAAGTGAAATCGTAGCGCCCAGCAAGGAGAAATCGCACAGACCCCTGAGATCACAGACCAAATAGTGGAAGGATACTTTGCCTTCCTCTCGTATTCCATTGAAGCAATCAGCTCGCCTCGACGACGACGAGCTGCTGTTATAAGATGTTTTCAGTATGCTCTCTCTCTCTCTCTCTCCATCTCTCTCTCTTTCTGTTGCCTCTCTTTGCTTCTTGTCGCTTTGCCGCTGCATATTTGATGCGAATGTTGATATGTTGATGCACTTAGCGTGCACTTGGCTCTCATTGTTGGCGACGCCGTAGAATATGCTACATTATTATGCAGTATGTTTGCCCCGCGCGAATACCCTGCACTGCCTACAGATGGAGGAAAGTAAGCAAAGCAATAATAAGCATATAAATTATATATATGTATATGTATCAAATACCAATCTCAAAGACACACTTTTTCGAGGCTTTGCTAATCTGCTCACCTTCTACAGGGTATGCCATAGTCGAACCCTCGCCCTTTTAGCCCGCTGCTTGGACTGTTGCACTGACAGTTGTGCCAAAGCTTCTTTCACCTAAACGCCCAGCAAACTAAGTCTGTTGAGAGTATTGAGAGATGAAAGGGGCGTGCCCGTCCGCCTTGCCCCTGAGGATAAATGAGAGTCTATGCAGAAGTGTCGGCTCACGTTTTGTGGTGACAGGTGCAACATTTGCATACCCTGGGCTTAAAGATGTGCAAGCTAGAGTGAGCTATAGAGAGTCGAAGATGTAGCTGTCGGTTAGAAATAAACTGGGCAAGTGCTAGGTATCTGCCAGCTCATCAACTCTAATAAAGCCTTCCGCTTGAACTAAAAAAGGAATTAAGCAAAAAAAACTTTATCTACTCAGCTCACTGAGTAAACAGTTCACGCACCTACAGGGTATCGTCTAGTCCAGCAGTCCTGGCTTGGCCATTTTAACACGTTTTAGATACTGTTTACTAAAAGATATGAGGAAGGATTAGTAAGTTGATCCATTCGAATAGTTTGCTCAATTACAGGGTATTCGTCAGTTAGTCAACGCCAGTCTCCTCTTCTTTGCACGCTTTAAAAATTCACAAAAAAACACCGAAAAGCTTCTCAGCTAAACTCACTGCGCAAACAGTATATATAACTACTGGGTATCTACCCGTTCATCAACTCTAATTTCACACTTTGTCCTCATCGTAGATAGAGTTGAGTCAATACTCTACACGACTCGCAAACCAACAGTTCAATCCCATTACAGGGTATCGGTCAGTCGCTCAACTCAAGGCAAGCGCTTCAGGCTTGTTTTAAATTTTCTTTGGATGCACACAGAAAAAGCGACAAACGACTGAAGCACAACGAAAGCTGCACAAGAACTCGTCGTACGTGGCAGCAAGAAAGTTTCACTGATCCACATTGGTCCCCTTCCCTTTCCAACCCCGCCTTCCTCAAGGGGTTGAGCTTAGCCCGCAGTGCTCAGTACTCGCCTCTCCTCCGTGTGCTCGTGCGCTGTACCCTTTGCGGAGCTAAAGCAATTTTCTGCAAGTGGCTGACATAAAAGCCATATTATATTTGGCTAAGTGTCGCCACCGGCACACACGCCCCCATTCCCGCCCTAGTCACGCCCACAAAGTGCAGCGAACAAAAAAAATAGCAAACAAAATGGAAAAAGTGGAAGCAGTAGCTGAAGCAAAAGCTGAAGAAAACTAGAAAAAAGCGCTGCCTTTGCGTCTCGAATGCCGCATACCCTTGCAGATTCGATGTATGTACATACTATCATAATTCTAATTGCTCAGATATATATGTATATATATATATTATAATAGTCCGATTTTGAGTAAATTTTGACAGAGTATGGGAATTATAAATATGCTGGTATTTGGCTACTGAATATACATAGATATATGTTATATGTACATAACCAATATCTTGAAAAATAATAAAGATTATTGGATCGGTTATTTGGCATCTATACAGAGTATACCTATGATTTTATTTCGATTAGAAGGTACTACATGGTTTAATCAACTCTACCGTTCATGCGGATCAAGAATATATATGTTTATACCACACTGCCTTGCACGTTGATTTCTTCTGTGCGTTGCAAACTTTCGAGCGAATTTATTGCGCCCTCTGCAAGGGTATAAAACCGAAAGGAAAAACTATTAAAAATCGCAGCAGAAGTTTTTGTTTATGTTTTGGGTTGGTCGCCTGCGCTCCATTAGCCTCGGACGTGCCTGTCGCAGTTTCAGGACGCTCCTCGCTGTCCTCCCCACTGTCCCTCCATACTGTCCTGTCCTGCGCGCTGTCCTGGCTGCATTGGATTTAGTTATCCTTGTGGTTTTTGCGCTCTTAAAGCGTTTAATTAAAACTTTGATTGCTGCCATTAAAAAATTGTTTAGCCTCATGCAGAACATGGCCAAAAGCACAACACACACACATGTCAAAGGGGGATTGAGAGAACGAGAGAGAAGAGAGAGATGTGAGTGAGAGAGAGTACAGTGTCTGTCGCAAGCATAATGGATTTAATTAATGATAGTTTAATGCAAGATTGAAGCAAATGACCGTCATTAAAGGCGACATAATAAAGATATATAGGAGCAATGTTAAAGCCCCATGGAAAGCGCATTAAAGTCCCGATGGAACTACATTAGTGAGCAATTAAAGATGCATAAACAATTCAAGATGCATACACAATTAAAGTTGCATACAACTTAGAAGTTTAAAGAGACTTTCGGGAATAGTTAAAGTCCCATTAGGTGATGAATATATCAACGGTATATTAACCTTCCTATTAGGAAGAGTAACTTTGGATAATTTCCAAATAATTTCAACTACAGATGTGGATAGTATATATGCAAAAGCATTTGTTGTTATATTTTTTCCTTAATTTTTTTCATAGAAAATATTATTGATTTAGATATAAAAAACAGAATTATTTCTTTATTTTTACTTTTCTTTACTACGAGCAGAGGTTAGCAAAGGCAGCCATTTTGAAGCCGCCATTTTGAATGTCAATATAATATAACTTGTTGTTCATTATAGAATAATGAATAAATCCTATAATCAAAGCTGTGAGTCCATTTATCATTTCGGTATCCCAGAAAAAATTCTCAAACATTGCTGTATTTTTGACTGAATTTGAAAGAAGCTCCACGTAAAGCCGTGATTTTGACACCGTCTAGGACAGCAAAGCTTGCACACTCTTCAAGCCAACTTCTTTCTTCTTCATTAAGTCTTCAAAGTGTTGGCAAAGCTTGAAAATTAAATTCACAATTTGTGAATCTCAAACTCGCATCTTCATCGCGCTTTTATTGTTTTTCTGGGAAATTTGTGTTTTTTTTTGTACGGTATTTGAATGAGTTCGCAGTAAAATTATTTTCAACTTGAGCCCAAAATCGAGGGGCAGACAGTTAAAGCCTCTACTTCACGGGAAATCGGAGAGGTATATATATATTTTGAAAAACTAATTAGAAGGGGTTGAAGTTCAACTTCATGTTGGCAGTATCGGGTTTCAAAGAGCTCTGAGCTGAAAAGTAGACAACACTTTTTACCAGGGGCTAATTAACACGCACACCAGCACACACACACACACACACACACACACACATGAAATACACATACGCTAGGGAGATGCGGATTTAATTCCTGTAATGCTGTTTTAAGCTGTTTATAGTGTTAAGCACACACGTGTGTGTATGTGTGTGTAGAAGTATTTGTAGCACAGTGATGTATCTGTATCTGTGTATCTGTGTGTGCGTGTGTCTGTTTGTTTGTCTTGCAAATTGCTGGCAGCTATTGCCGGGCAGCGGCTTTGGCTTTAGCGTTTGTCGCAGCCAATTACAGGGCATTAAAACGTCGATTACAATGGCCGGACTCACGCCAAGAGGGAGGGGTGCGGGCAATGCTGTGAGAGAGAGAGAGGGACAGAGAGATATAGAGAAAGAGCGAGGGCGGTCAAATGTCGCTGGAAATGCGCAATTTAATCGCCTGCCAAGCGAAAGCTGCAACAAAACGAAACGAAACAAAGTGGGAAAAGCAAAGAAAAGCCGAGAAAAGCTCCGGAAAAACAAAGCAAACGAAAGCAGAACGAGGCAAAACACAGTAAAGGAGGATCAAAGCAGACGACAAAGTTAATAAAGGAAACTGCACAAAGCCAACGGGAAATTGCGAAGCAGAGCGTGTCACGAGCTTTAAAACTGTTGCATTTTCCAGGGCAGGCAGGCGGACTGGCACGACTCGCAGATATCCTGTAGTTGCACTATAATTGTGCTTCACACGCTGCTTGCGTGCTCTTGACCGTTGATCATATCTAATTCCAACTAATTCAACTCAGATGATGCTGAAGTTATTCACAAATTCAGAGCAGAGCAAGTGCTTTATTTCCGACTCACTTTTACAGGGTATACGCATTACAATGGCCAGCAAATACGTGTAATTTGCATCAAGTAATTGCCCCGGTCGCTTATTCAATTTGCAGTGCTGAAGACAAATACCAAGAAGTTGAGAAAAAAAGACAGAATTCGAGAGGCTGCGGGCAGGAGGGCGCTGGCAGCGGGGGGCGTGGTGTCGTTAAGTATGCTATTAAAAACTGTGTAATGCCAAGTTAATTGCTAACAAACAAGCTCCACTCAATGCCCGAGTGGGTGTGGGTGTGTGTGTCGCAGTGTGTGCCTTTTTTCGGCATGTGTGTAATAATTAAGGTAAACAAACGGGCACACTCACCTAAGACACACACACACACACACACACACACACACACACACACACACACACACACACACACACACACACACACACACACACACGCACACACTCATGCGCTCTTAATGTGCACACACTTGGCGAGTGTCGAATTCTTGGGTTGGGGGCGTGGCACTACAATGCCCAGTGCCACTTACAGGTGAGAATGTTGTGAAACGTTGTGTGCTACACGCAGCAAAATAGTTGAGTGACAAGTACAATTTGCAATTGTTTATTTTAAGTAAGTATTTGTTTCTTACACTGAAAAATTTTAATCAAATATATTGTTGTTGCTTAGAAATTTACTTAAGATTTTCAATATCGTTAACTCCAAAGTTTTCTCATAAATTTAAAATATACTCTGCATTTTCTCGCAGTGTAGCCGAAACGTGTGCATATCATCGCTATGGGTTTTTGGCTGTCGTTTTGGTTGCCGTCGCCGCCATCGGCAGCCACAATAATGCGCAGTGCTCATTAACGTTATAAAAATAATTGCTGCACACTCACACTCATACCCACACACACACACACACTTGCTCACTCATTCGCTGGCACTCGCTCACTTAGACTCACTCACACACACACTTAGCCACACACACTCTGAACGGGATGTGAATTACGGGCCATGTGCTAAATTCCAATTAACTTGCATATGTGTGTGTGCGTGCGTGTGTATTTGTATGTCTGTGTGTCTGTGTGTACATGTGCCCAAGTTGATAATCGGCCAAGATGAAAAATGTTGCTGGGGCCCAGAAAGACGGGGAGAGTCGACGTGCCACAACAATATGGCATTTGATTATGCAAATGTATGTGCACGTGTATGTGTGTGTGTGCTATGCGTGTGTGTGTGTGTGTGTGTGTGTGTGCCTCTTGACTTGTAAAATTTGCATAAGTTCTGAGGCTGCTGGAGAGTCCAAAAATTATGCAATATGTTTATGAGTTTCAATGCGTATCTCGTTCTCTCTCTCGCTCCCTATTTCCTACTCTCTCTCACTCTCTTTCTTTCGTTGTCTATCTCTTGCTCTCTCCCACACTCTACACTCGCTCTCCCTCTTTCTCTCTCTCATACTTCTCCTTCTCACTATCTCTGTCTTTCTTTTAGTCTCTATCTCTGACGGTAAGGGAGAGATACTCTCTCTCTATATTTGATTTTCTCACTCTGTACCTTATTCTCATTTTTTATCTCTCTCTCTCTCTCGCTTCCTCTACCTTCCTTTATAATTCTCTCTCTCTCTCTCTCTCTCTCTCTCTCTCTCTCTCTCTCTCTCTCTCTCTCTCGCTCTCTTTGACCCTCCTACCTACTCCTTCCGATATCATTTATCTTACATATTATGCATAATGCACCACATTTAAATCGTTGTACAAACTAGAAAATACCCTGGACTGATTTTGGATATTTTTTGGATGTTCATACTATAGCAAACCAAGTGTTACACCTTACTATTCGCTAAGAGCTGCTCAACCACAAAATACCTGTACTTTTGCTAGCATAACAAGGCGAAAGATTCTCCTTTTCTCGCTCTTTCCTTCCACGAGTCATGTACTGGCAACTTCCGTACGACATCTTATTTCCCAAATAGTATGCATGGTGCATCGCACATATCATATCCGGTATCTGTAAGCCACACTTGACAATCACAACAGCTTGGCTAATGCTTCCGATCGACTGCAGGCGTGGGCAGCTCTCAACACTTTTCAGTCGACGTCTGCCACTTGGCACATGTCACCTGACGCATGCAGCAGCAGCAGCAGCTCACGCCACGTCTGGGTTACCTGTAAGCGTGGCAGTATGGAGTCGGAATTTACGAGTCGAAAATCAGTTGTCGGCTGCCAGTACCTGCCGCTCGACGCTGTTCATCCGGGAAATTAGCTCAGTCGCAGCTCCAGCATACGTTATTTGTTGTTTAGTGAGATACTTTAAAAATTCTCATAAATTCCTACTTTTGTATCTTCAAGATTCTTTTGTATCTTCAAGATAGTTTTGTGTCTTCAGGAAACTTTTGTATCTGCAAGATACTTTTGTATCTTCAAGATAGTCATGTGTATCATGTGTATGTGTGTCAGGACACTTTTGTGTCTTCAAGATACTTTTGTATCTGCAAGATACTTTTGAACTTTCAAGATAGTTATGTGTCTTCAGGACACTTTTGTATCTTCAAGATACTTTTGTATCTGCAAGATACTTTTTAACTTTCAAGATAGTTATGTATCTTCAGGACACTTTTGTATCTGCAAGATACTTTTGTATCTGCAAGATTCTTTTGTATCTGCAAGATACTTTTGTATCTGCAAGATACTTTTGTATCTGCAAGATACTTTTGTATCTGCAAGATACTTTTGTATCTGCAAGATACTTTTGTATCTGTAAGATACTTTTGTACTTTCAAGATAGTTATGTGTCTTCAGGACACTTGTATCTACAAGATACTTTTGTATCTACAAGATACTTTTGTATCTACAAGATACTTTTGTATCTACAAGATACTTTTGTATCTACAAGATACTTTTGTATCTGCAAGATACTTTTGTACCTTCAAGATAGTTATGTGTCTTCAGGACACTTTTGTATCTACAATATACTTTTGTATCTACAAGATACCTTTGTATCTGCAAGATACTTTTGTATCTGCAAGACAGTTCTGTATCGTTGAGATTCTTTTGTATCTTTTGTCTTCTATGAGATTTGTATATGTGAAATAGTTTTGTACCCATAGGACAATCTTTAATTTATAAGATACTTTGGCATTTATTTCAACAAAATTAAAACAAAGTCATACCTGCTGGACTATTTTTTTTTAACTCGCTATTCCTGATGGTATTTCTGATCGCCTGGTATTACTTACTGCCTGTTAAGTGTTTGTGTGCGGGGTATTTTATTGTCAAATGAGAAATAAGCGTAAATTTTCAAATTTGTCATAGCATTAACCTTTTCACAAAATAGAAAACGCTGCGAGAACATTAAAACATAACAAACTGATTGCGGGCAGAGTGGGTGAAGGGTATTCCTCAGTAGAGTACACGCGACTTTCGCAGCGAGTTTTCGTTTGTTTCTGCTTGTTGTTGTCTTTGTCAGCTGACGTTGGCGCCCTCGTTTTGTTATTCCGCTGCTGTCTAATGTCATGTTTTGATTTCGCTCTCAGCAATGCAAACATCGGGCGTGCCCAGCAGGGGGGCGTGGCGGGGGCGCAGCGAAGTCAAGCAAAGCGAAGCGATGCGATGCGGAACGTGTGGCATAACCTCAGGCGCGTTGGCACGCAGACACGCGCGCACTTCCGCTCAGCACACACACACACACACACACACACACACACACACACACACACACACACAAACACATAGAGACACAAAGTTACACACAGACACACACACACACTCACACTGATGAAATTACAGGCATCTCTTCCGCTTGAGCTTAGCTGCACCGGCAGCAGCGGCTGCAGGGCATCCTTCGCTGGCATCTCCGGCATCCTCCGGTCGAACACGTGACAAGGCAAACGTGTTTACAAATTGATTTTCAATGCTTTGCTCTGCACGCTTGCTCCCCCTGCCATGCCACCACCCCGCTGCCCTACCCATACTTTTCGAGTTATCTCTAATATTTTGCTTTCTTGTTTTTCATCTTTTCGCAGAAATGGCGCTGCTCCTGCCCGCGAGTCTCTCGCACAATCATCGCGCTAACGCAACCGGCGAGAATAGACACAACTTGCGCACGCGCTACCGCGACTCCTACAAGCATCAACGTGAGCACGAGTAAGTCCTGACAAAGGGGAAACTATCTTACGAAGGGGTTACGATGGGGTTCTGCTGAGGTTTCAGTGGAATTTCGGTATTACAGTGTCAGTATTAGCCTACAATGAGAGAAAAAGGCATTTGCCTTGAGCATATATCTGTTTAGATATACTACTGTGAGCAAAAAGTAAGGTGAATTTTCAATTCAAAATTCGCGGGCTTAAGATGGCGAACTAGTTCTTTTCTTTCCCATGGCTATACCGGAAAGAGACTATTTGGCCTACTTCGAGGATTTGAAAAAACGTTGGCATAAGTGTATTTCATCGGGAGGGGATTACTATGAAGGGGATGAAATTGATTTAGGAGAATAAATAAAGAATTTTGACTTTACAAAAATATTTACCTTACTTTTTGCTCACAGTAGTATATATATATTTTCTTGATCAGCATCAGCATTCGAGTTGATTAAGCTTTAAGGAAAGATTAAGTAAGCATATGCATTTGGAGTAAAGCTGTATATAGTATATATATTCTTGATCAACATCAACAGACGCGTTGTTTTAGCTTTAAGACTATTTTTAAGCAATTGTGTATAAATCCTTTTTTCTTCAGTAAGTAAGATTTGGTTAAGCATAGCGCAGATACTTCTTTCGTTATTGAGTCGATAGCACCCATACCTTAACGAAGTATCATTAGTTTTCGTAGAAACTCTCGACGTACTTTTGTGTATTTTCAAGGTATCGCTTAATTTGCCTTATTATATTTTTTCTCTATAGTATAATCAATCGCTAAAAGAAACTGGTAAATTCAGCAATTTCTCAAGCTATGAGAACCAAATTTATTTTGGCAATTCAATAGGCCTATGAATGAATGCTTCCGTTGAATTAAATAGCTAAAATTTCAAAATAGCATTGAAAACTTTTTCAATAGTATGCGGGCTCTGGGAATTTGGAATGGGACCTTGGGTCGCCTGCCTTATCGATTCGCTTATCACATGCGTCCATCCCTCATCCGCTCGTCCTCTGCGCTGACAAATCGATACTCAACTTCATGCTGACATTTCACGCACGATTTTGTTTGATTTTGATTTACGATTCTTTTTCGCCGGCTTCCTCTTGGGCCGACTCTATGGGAAAGGTGTGTAAAATCGCTTTGCAAAGCCGCTTTTACGGTATTAGAAAAAACAAATGGAAAACAAGAAGAAACAAAAGCAGAAGCAAAAGCGACAGCGAAAAAAGTTTCGTATTAATCCCAAATTTGCTAGATTTTGCTGCTGCTGCTGCTACTGCTGCTGTTTGTGCTGTGTTTTATGGCACGCGGCATGCAAACAATTTCATGTTGTAATGGAAAACAAGAGAAGCAGCAGCAACAACAACAACAACAACCAGAAGAAGAGAAGCCCGCAGGAACAACATCAGCATAAGCGTCAGCAATAAAAATCCATCATAAAAGGAGCATAAAAATTGTATAAAATCCCGCCCTGATTTGACGCGCTGTTAATTTTCGTGTCCCTGCGAGTATTTCCTTGGAAATCTTTATGATTCCCTCAGACAGGTTGCAGGCTCCTTAGCCTATGACTCCTGCCTGTTACCTTCTCGCTCTCCCCCGCTCTCACTCCCCCCGTCCCTATCTTTTTGCTTGATGTCTTGCTTTGGCTCTGAGTCCAATTGTCCAGCCTGTAGCAGTCCAGAAAGTAGAAAAAACATCGAGCTGAACGAAACTGAAGAATAACAAGAAAGCAAGTCGCTGTTGAGTAGTATGCATGACTAAGTAATACCCTGCAATAGGAGAAATGTCAAAGCTGCCTGATCAGCAGATACATATACACATAGATACATTTTTCCATCTTACTCTCACAGCTCTCTGCCAGCTGTGCACACCCCTTGTCGCTTTGCTGCTTACTGCAGGGTATACTCCATACTCTGTATTCTCTACAGAGACAAAGCAAGTTCATTGAATCTCGCCGTGTCTTGTACTCGTAAGTACGACTATTTGCCGTACACTGGACGCCGTCTTGGCCTCCGTCTGCAACTGCTGCTTCGATTCTAATTCCCTTCGTTTTTTATCGCACTTATTCACTCACCCACACACACACAGAAAGAGAGACAATGGAATTGTGTAGTAGCCCTGCCCCTGCCCCGGCCTCGGTCCCTGCTCTGGCCACAATAAGTAAGCGGACATCAATCACGTGCCTCATACGCCGAGTGGTACGGACTCTGTAGAAGGGGCGGGTCCGTACGCTCCCTCAGCGCATCGTTCTCTGCTTTCTTTGTCCATTCGGGTGTTTTGTTGCGGTTTCTTATTTCGTTTTCTTTTAAGTGTTTTCGTTTCTCATCAAAAGCCGTTTATTATGATGCGCTTTTCTTTTGCTGCTGCCCAAGTTGTTGTTGTTGTTACTGTTGTTGTTGCTGTTGCTGTTCAGCGCCCACGAAAAGCACACGAAATTAAATTAAATCCGCAATTTATTATTTTATGCTTTTTCATTTTGTTTCAATTCGTCGCTCGC
Organism: Zaprionus bogoriensis; assembly: GCA_035046045.1. Lineage (NCBI taxonomy): Eukaryota > Metazoa > Arthropoda > Insecta > Diptera > Drosophilidae > Zaprionus > Zaprionus bogoriensis. The sequence continues at coordinate 1,373,204 of JAWNOI010000021.1, forward strand.
TCCTGCCATCGCTGCTCTGCTGCTTCTCGGAACTTAACTAAAAAGCAGAAATTATAAAAATAGCCAGTCTTGTTGTGCGTGTGTGTGTGTGGGTGTAAACACACCCAATCGATGATGATGATGAAGTTCAAAGTATTTGTCAGATACAAACAGAATATTCGATCGATCGCTTTAAGCTTAAAAGTTGCTTACAAAATTTGAATGTGATATGCTTAAAGGGAAAGTTCGCGATTAATCGTTTATCGATTATTCATAAGCTCATCTCTAGTGTGATTTTCAGTTTAAAGAGAATCAAAGAGCAAGCTCGAAAGACAAGCTAAGGGTCAGGTTAACTATCTCCAAGGTTTCTATAGTACGTTGAATTAGTCATGAAACTTAAAGATAATTTAAATCGATTTTTTCCTCTTAACGAAAAATCATATTTAACAAATATACGTACTTTAATATGTTATATTATTTTATTATTGTTTTGTTTGTAGTGTAGACCTTAATCTTAATTTATGCCAAAAAACAAAAATTTAAACTCTTCAATTTCTTTTCTTCTTTCGAGCAAGAATCCTCTACGCTTTCATCATTTAGCTGTATGACTTTTCATTTTTATTCATACAGTCCACTTTGAAAGCAAAATAGTACATATATCGAATATCTTTACGCTTATCTCTAGCTGCATTTTCTATTCGAGAAGAACAACTTAAAGAAAATTCAATTTAAGTCTCTGTCTCAGTCATAAAATACATAAAAATCATGCTCATGGAAATTCATGGGCATTTACGCACACACTCACAGTATTCACAATATTCACAATATGGCGAAATTCATTTTTCTAATAAAGTGAATCACACAAATCAATTCGAACTCAATCGAACTCGAATACGCGCCACGAGCAGGAGCACCCATCCAGGCGACTGGACTCAGTTGTCCCCAGTGCCTCTATTTCCCTGGTCCCGTTGTGCTCCTGTTCGCTTGTCCAATGATTTGTTAACTAACGACAAACTTTTATTGCCTTCGAGGGGCATGAGCAGGAGAAGGACAGGGACGAGGATGAGGATGAGGATGAGGATGAGGATGAGGATGAGGATGAGGATGACGGCACAAATTATGAATTATGTACTCAGATTCGCAGTAGAATGCGAAGGGGCAGCGGAACAGAGGACAAAGGAGGCCGATAATAAATAAATAAATTACGCAAATAACAAACAAAGAAATGCCGAAAGAAAACGAAAACAAGAAAGAAAGAGATGGAGATGGAGATGGAGAAGGAGAAGGAGAACAACAAAAAATAATAATTCGCCACAATTTCATTTACATAATGACAGTGTGAAGCGGTTGACTGGGCCACGCTGTGGGGCAGAATCACAAGGAGAAAAGACAGAAGCAAGGAAGCCAGAAAGCAGAGAAGGCAAAGGGAGACGAAAAAGGAATAAGATGGAACGAATGAAACGAGGCGCAGCCCCTTCGCCAGTCGAGCGAAATTCACACTTTTTAATGCGATAAATTTACAAGGCAGCTGGGAAATCTGCAGTCGACAGGCCTCGCCTGCAAGTAGGCAAAAAGCAGCACACACCTGCCAGGGCTACAGGCAGGCCTGCCTGCCAGGGGTGGGGAAAGGCGAAAGCGAAGGCAACAATAAAACGTTTTAAGCAAAAATCCCCATGAGGATTAGCCTGGACCGCATAAATTTCGCAGAGGCAGAGGCGAAGGAGCAGCCACTGAGCAGGAGGGGGCTAGAGAGGGGTGGAGCGAGAGGGATGGGAGGCGAAGGCAGCAGATTTAACTTGATTGCTAGCCTTTAAGTCGGGATATATGTTATTGCTGTTGTTGTTGTTCTTTCGCTCTCTCTGTCGCTGTAAATTGAAGACAATCGTTCTGCGAATTGACAGATTTTATGATATGTACGCTACATGCACACCCACACACACACACACACACACGCGGGCTTGAGCTTGGGCTCATTTGCATAACAGGTGAAATCGGCATGGCTTGCCACGCCCACACAAACACACGCACACACACACACTCGCGCACAGTTGACAGTTAAATAAAAGCCATAAAAATGCGTAAAAGCTGCTACTTTATTTTCATTATGCAGAAAGCAAGAGAAAGGCAGAAAGAGAAGCGCAGCTGCCGCTGCGTTTTATGCCCAGTTGATCTATGTAGCTGTGTGTGTGTGTGTGTGTGTGTGTGGAGGGAGGGAGACACCAAAACCCAGCCAACCTCTGCTTTTATACTTCGAGAGGCACTCAAGGTCCGCTATGCAAATTGAATTATGAATACTGAGAGAGAGATAGAGAGAGACAGAGAGAAGAAAAGACAGGGAAAGAACAAGAGAGCAGAGACAAAAAAATTGTATATGTCTATCTATATGTCCTTATGTCTGTCTGTCTGTCTTTCTTCTGTTTATTAGTTTGTTTGTCTGGCTGTCTGTTTGTCTGACTGTCTGTTTGCCTTTCTGTCTGACTGTCTATCTGACTGTCTGACTGTCTGTCTGATTGTCTGTCTGACTGTATGCCCGACTGTCTGTCTGACTGTCTGTCAGACTTTCTGTCTGACTGTCTGTCTAAATGACTGTCTGTCCGACTGACTGTCTGTCTGACTGTCTGTCTGATTGTCTGACTGTCTGTCTGACTGTCTGTCTGACTGTCTGTCTGACTGTCTGTCTGACTGTCTGTCTGACTGTCTGTCTGACTGTCTGTCTGACTGTCTGTCTGACTGTCTGTCTGACTGTCTGTCTGACTGTCTGTCTGACTGTCTGTCTGACTGTCTGTCTGACTGTCTGTCTGACTGTCTGTCTGACTGTCTGTCTGACTGTCTGTCTGACTGTCTGTCTGACTGTCTGTCTGTCTGACTGTCTGTCTAAATGACTGACTATCTGACTGTCTGCCTTTCTGTCTGTCTGGTTGTAACTGCAACAAATTTGCTAATTAATTCAATAAAGAAAACGAGGTCGACGATGCAAGTTGCCTAATCTCAGAGCCTTAGCGCTCTGTCAAAAGTCATCGCAGTCCTCACGCTTTCTACTATTTATCTCTACTTCTTCTCTTACTCTCTTCCAACTTGCAACCGAAATTTGTTGTCTGGTATCATGTGATGTGCTTTACACTTGATCGGCTGCCTAAACGGTTGAGAAATTGCACACATACGCCCCGTTGTACACACATATATCGCATGCTCCATTTGCAGTGCTAATTATAGTTCAATTAACCGCCACTTACACCGCCCACCACCACGCCCACTGCTTATGTCAATAACAATTACATGCATGAAAAGTAGGAGCAGGTAGGAGGTAGGTGGTAGGAGGTAGAAGGTAAAAGGTACATGGTAGGAGGTTGGAGGTGGGAAGACAGCGAGCAGCCAAGCGAGGTGCTCACCCGCCTTGGGTTACCCCGCGCCTTCCTCTCCCCCGAGAATCATCTTTTGCATCGCTCATTCGCCCCGAAGTATGCAACAAGATTTGCGCGCGCTGCTCAATCATCATTAGAGAAGAAGAAGAAGATGATGGAGCAGGCGAAAAAGCAGGGACATAGACAGAAAAGAACTAACCAAAAGTCCAGCAGCGGCACTTGAACACTTCCCCTTTGAGGCGACTCACTCAAGCGCCACAAAGTGCTTCCTTTTGCCACGGACTTGGACGTGTTCCAGCGGCATCTCTCGGCAGCGTCTCTCAGCCTGTTGCTCCGGCGACCAGGAACGAAACCAAATTGAGATGTCGCCGCACTGCGCTCGTTTCCGGTCCAGGCAAAGCGATTCAACTGTAACAGGAGGAGGGGAGGCGGGGGCGGTTGGACAACTGGCATCCAGCACAAGCAACCACAAGCTGTAAGACAACTTTGTCCAGCAATTATTTTAATGCCATGCTGAAATGGAAAATGGGCATATTCAGTTTGTGGAAATTACCAAAAATAAGTAGTTATTATATATTCCCGATCAGCATCGTAGTCTGAGTCAACTTAACCATGGGAACAGTTAATTTGTGCAAAGAGCTTAAATATCTCTATACTACTGTGGGCAAAAAGTAAGGTGAATATTTTTGTAAAGTGAAAATTCTTTATTTATTCTCCTATAGTGTATACTCGTAGATATATTTTATGTATAAAGTACAATATCTATCTATTATATATTCTTGATCAATTTCAAAATCTGAGTCGAGTTGACCATGAGTATGTTTAATTTGTGAAAATTACCATGTGAAGCAGATTATATACATAAAGATGTATATAACATATATTCTTGATCAGTATCAGAAATGTCCGCTTGTTTGTGGGCTTAACTATATGTGAGTATGGAAAGCGAAGTATTTAAGATTCGGATAGAGTTTGCAGTATGCAAAGTGGGTGAATGGTATCTAAGAGTCGAGTACGCAGCACTGTACATGGAGAAGAGAATCGTCGGACAAGGGGACTCCCCACTTGGCTATATTTTTGGGCATTCTTTTCTGGTGCGAAGTTCCCTCTCCCTCCCTCTGTATACATTATTTGTGTTTGCCTTTCATATAAACGAGTGCAAATACTTTTTTAAGTGCCTGTGTTGCTGCCCCGTTGTTGTTCTTGTTGTCGTTGCCGTAGCTGTTGTTGCCACTGCCTGTCATTGACAGTCGTCGGCGTGTCACGTTGCCCTTTGAAGTGGCAAAATATTTGACAAGAAAATGACTTTTGCCGGCGACGCGGACCGGGAGTCGAGGCCAAATGCCAATTGCCAAAATGTCGACTTTCAACTTAACTAAACATGGACAAGGATATATGTGACCCCGACCAGTACCCTCTGCTGCCTCCCACTCTACAGTTTCCCTCACAAAAAGTTCTCAGCGCCAACCCCAGCCTTTGGCTTTCGCGCTTCCCGCAGCTTGTCGATACAACCGCAGCTCACAGCTCTGCTTATAAATCAACTCGATTCAGTCTGTCAGGCTGTCAGAACGCTTCATTGGGCCCGAGTCCGCCATGTTTTCATTTCGCCAAGGACTGAAAGCAGCCAAAGCCGCAGCTTTGCCTGACAAATCAATCTCGAGCGAGCCAAATGGGTTGAGCTCTCAGTTTCAAAGCCTCCTTCATGGAACTTGGCTGAGTGCGTTGCCAATGTCTTTACAACTTGCTTTTACCATTATACAAAATATTTATAATTTCTTCAAAATCGAACTACTATAGTACTTAGCCACTAGGAATGATGTGTCAAGCTGTGAGATAATAAATACCTCGAGCTAATATCGTTGATGGCAATGATAACACGGGACTAAAATGAAGCTGCTGAAAAATATTTCCATAAAAAAAATTTATATACTTATTTTCAAAAGTATTCAGCTGAGTTTTCTGCAAGTCTGCGGAGAGTGCTCCAAATCGGAGTAAGGCTTCTGTGGTTAGGGAAACACAAGAACAAAACGGGAATGCACAAGTGCGAATTAGGCATATCGTTCGATGTGTCACTTGCTGTGAATTCATTTCCTTGGCTCGAGTGTTTGCCAAACTGTTCAAATTCGGTTGCAAGTCTTCTCCAATCCCCTGCCAGAGACCCCTCTCCCCCAGCTACGCCTCTGGCACTCCACTTGAGTTTAATTATATTTCTCCCCTCAAGTTCTTGTTTATTTTTATTACTTTCTGCGGCGGCTGCCAGTTTATTTACATGAATTTTTTCAATTTACCTTTATGGCCAAGCAGGAGGACAGACTGCAGAGTTGATGAGAGGAAGACCGAGATAGAGAGGGAGAGGGAGAGAGAGAAAGGGAGGGCACGAGTAGGCAGCAAACTGCTTGGAGACTGGACGCTGGAGCAAGTTAATTAAGTGCTCAGACTTAGTTTCAGATTGAGATTGGTGGCAGCTGCAGGAAAATAGAGAGAGGAAGAAACTGAAATAGCTAAGAGAGTGGGAGAGCGAAGAGAAAGCAGACTGATAACAGCTCGCTTTATATTTATATATTCGAAATTTGTTGGTTTCCTTTGCCGCCAGACGCCGATTTTGATTTCCTGATTCCCTGATTTCCTGCAATCGAATGCAGTTGAGCTAATTTGTGCCCAGTCTTCGGGTAATTGAAGACCCTGACTAAGTGGCCAAATATCCGCTTCGCAAGCAGAGAAGGCGCAAGAGCAAGAGGAAGAGAACTCTGCGCTTTAAAGTCAACAGCAAATTTGAGGGCGCATTGGAATATCCGACGCAATTTCCGCTGTCAACACCTTGACAGCTGTCAAACACACATCGCACACACACACACTATGTTTAGTAAAATACACACACACACACACACACACCTAAGCACACACAGCCACTTGACAGTCGAGCGTCGAATTGTTCGTGCATTTGTTTTTACGCTGCGTTTTTTGCGTTTGGGCGGAAACGGAAATTGTTAGGCTTAATAGACAGTTCGAATTTCCGGGTGACTAGCGGCACCCCGACTTCAAGTCTTTGATGTGTTCATTTCACTCCTCCTCTTCGGCGGCCCCTGCTCTGCAAGGAGTAACAGACTCCTGCCATTGTATTGTGTGGGGTTTTCCCCTCTTTTCATTCGCGCACAATTGCGCAATCATCGTTGTGTCGCACCGCCCTACACCACTTCCCCTTCTGCTGCTGTCGTACCCTCGGTCTATTCGTGCTCATTTCCTCATTTTCCATTTCTATGCTTTTCATAATTTGAACTTTATGAATTTCAATTGGTGAAACGAAATAATGCGAGAAGCGGAGCTGAAATACCACAAGAAAATATTTGTTTTGTTCAACATTTTGTGAATGTCTTTTATGTACTTTCGGTGATCGATGGGGATCGATAGCTGAGATATAATTACCTATATACTGATCGAGAAGGATCGATAGTTAACTATGTATGGTAGTTACCTGTGTTATTATATTAAATTAAAGGTGTCCTTGCTTCTCGGATATCTGCTAGGAAAAAGATCTTTTGCCGCGATCTATTACATTTTTCTTTGATCTCTCTCTCTCTCTCTCTCTTTAGAGATTACTGTCTGAATGGCTTAGAGTCAAATTTCCGTAACCAAAATTAATATAGAAATATTGCAAATAAAAATTCAATTCACCAATATATTATATAAATAATATTATATATAATATTATTATTAAGTATCTACTATCTATTATATATAAATTAATGAACAGCTAAGAAATTCCACAGATTTTCTTAAGCTTCTGTAAACATTTTTCTGGCTACTTTTAAGTACTCCATGATTAAATGTAAATTTCCCTGAATTATATACATTCCTAATCTTTATATTATTTATTTTATGTTTTTTTTTTCAGCTACTGCGTTGAATTCGAAGTGATCAAATCGTCAAAGGCCTGCCACAAGCTGCCGCCTTACAATCTGATGCTGGAAGGTGAGTTGTAGCGTAGCTGCAGTCATATACTATAATAGAATATAATATTATTAAGATTTTAATTTTTAACATTTTTAATATTGGTATTACTTAATTAGGACTTAAATTAAATTAAACTATATTTCATTTGATTGATTGTTTGTGCGATGCTTTTTAAATTTGAAAATGCGCTTTGATTAGCTATAAAAAAATTAGACAATTTTTGATTTTTTCTAAATTTTGAAATTTTATCTGCGTTTGCTATATAGGAACTTTTATGCCATATTTAGTTTATTTATATTTTATTATAGCTAAGATCTTTGTGTTTACACAGGCAGTCAGGCTTGCATATATCGAGTCAGCTATTGCTTCTCGCCAAAAATATATATACAGGGTATAATAAATAGGAAGTAAACTACCTTAAACTGTATAATCTTTGTAAAAACTGTAGAACTAGAGAGCAATTGAGTCCAATGCGGAATCTCTTTTCTGTCTGCCAACACAGGCGATCGCATCACTGTGCGCTGCGACCTCGAGGCGCTCATCCAGGACAAGGAGAACGCGGCAGCAACAACTGCTGCTGGCGGTCGAGCTGGAACTGCTGCTGGAACAACAACTGCAACGGCAACAACAACAAGCACCCACAGGACACTGATGGCGCAGCAGTATCTGCAGGATGAGCAGGAGGAGACCGAGCGCAGCGAGAGCAGCGAGCAGGGAAACGAGGAGAACGCCGACGAGCAGGACGAGGAGGACGACGAGGAGCCGGAGGAGACCGAGGAGGACGATGCACAGAACATGCTCGAGACGGAACCGGAAACGGAAACGGGCCTGGCAATGGGAGTTGCTGATAGCTACGAGTACAAGCGCCAGCGGCCCTCACATCATCAGCGCACGGCGACGTCCAAGCGCAGCGCCAACACCAACGCCAATTCCAACTCGAACTCCAACTCGAACGCGAACTCAAACATGGCGCCAATTTGGCCGCCGGCGTTGCAGCAGCAACAGCAGCAGCAGCTGCTTAGCTACCACTGCCGCGGCGAGGGACTGTCGGGGCGCACGACGCGCTGGAGCGCGCTGCCGGCGCCGTCATGTCGCGGCAAGTGGCTCCGCTTGACCATTGGCCCGCCCAAGAAGTGCAACCACGCGCAGTTCATATTCGTCTAAGCGTCGCACACAGTGACAGTCACACACACACAGAGAGACACTCACACACAGCAGGACACACATACAGTCAGAGACAGACACACGCGTGGGCAACACCAAGTGCATGTTGTTGTTGCGTGAACATTTTTTTTTTTCGAATTATCGAGACGTCAATATAAAGTATGAATATGTGTAGGGTATACGCGTAGTCTGTATGCAGCGAGTTCACTCATCCATATCCATATCGATATCACAAACTATGACCATATCGTCGCCTAGCAGATGCCCTTCCCTTTCCCGTTCACTGTGTGGGATATACCATAGGCTGGTCTATGCCAAGTACACTGCGATGTAGGGTATAGGCTAGTCTATATAAAGTACTCGAAGTCTCACCTACTCATATCACACTCCTCACCCCTCCCCCCTTCCCCCTGATCTTCTTCAGTGTAGGGTAGGCAAGTCTTCTATACACCGAATTCTCGTCCTCACCTCACACACACAGCAGCCTCGCTTCTCCCACACACACACACCCACACACACACACACTGAGAGCAGAACTCGCGTATAAGTGTTTAAACTTTAAGAAAGTTAATTAAGAATTGAGAAGTACAGTGGTTTTTTTTCCTTCTCCTTCGGCCCACTCTCTCGGCGTAAATCTAACTTTAGTAGAGCGTACAGCAGTAACTCGATCGGAAGTATTGCAGGACTATCGATAACAGCGCCAAACTATCGTACCATTCACTTCTTGAGAAAACTATGTACTACTCAAAACTATGCTGGTCTTAATATCGATCGTTATCGATAGTTTTCTTCCAACTTCAGCAGCCTTACCGATAGTCTTGCAAGGCGTAAGACTCGAGAGACTCGAAAGCGAGTTACTGCTGCACTCAAGTTGTAAATAGATCATTTTCCTAGAAGCCAGCCAGCCAGATCTGGTAATTCGAAGAAAAGTGAAACGAAAGTCGAAAGAACTCGATATGCAGACAACTACGGACCGATGAGTCGATAAGTCTTTCCAAGAACGTATAACTAATTAATGAGATATGCATATAATACTATGCCAATAACCATAACTATAACTATGACTAATACTAGAACTATAATTACATTATAATTATATTAGCCCCCCCCCTCCCTGCCCCGAGACGTCCATAACAAATACCACTAGAGATTTTAGGCTACCCAGAGACATACCAAATACATCAACATATACCAAATGTCCACAGTTTCCGGCTTCCATCCAGCAGTACAGTGAAACGGCTCTATGGCGAATCTGAGTACAGACCGATCGAGTCTCTCTCTGGCGAGGTATGTCTCTATGTACGATCAGTTCATAACCAAGTATGGGCAACTATCTATGTATGTGTGGATGTGGATCAGTCGGCTTAGATATAAGACACAATTATAGTACTCACACACAGACACAGACACACATGTCTAACCATTAGTTCGTAACTTGATTGCATACTAAACACACACACACACACAAGGTTAAGGCCAAAGGTGGAGGGTACAAAGAAGAATGTTCTTTCCCATAATACGAAACGAAAACGAGAATCTAACCTTAAAAAGAATACAGCACAATGAACTTACTTTCTGTGTCTAACTGTAACTGGATATGCTCACACACACTCGCACACACACACACACCCATTCATTGAAGAAAAGAAAACAATTTCCAGCTTGACAAGAAGAAGAAGAAAGCTAAAGATCAAGAAAAACAAAACTAAATTATATGAAAGAAAATTATAATAAATGGAAAAACTGAAAAATCGAGAATTCACAATAAAGAACAGATATAATTTTAAAGCAAATCGAGCTGTCCGTATTATTTGTCTCACTCGATCGCAGAGCCGCGAGACATTTCCCAGCTTGCAGCGACTTGTTGTGACTTGTTTCGTTTCGTTCCGCGTTCACTTTTTTCGCCTCTGCTCAGCTGTTTCGGATTTACCGTTTGCCGCTTACCGCTTACCGTTTGACCCAATTGCGCAGGTGCCAAGACCCGAGAAGAACCACCGCCAGACGTCAGACGTCAGAAGCGCCAAGAGGCGTCGGCCCACTGTAAGCAAATGCCGTCAAAAGCTGCCGGTTTTCAAATTTCTCTGCGCATGCACAACGCCCCGAAGAAGTCAGCGGCAGACCCCCAAGAGAGCAGAAAGAAAGAGAGAGAGAGAGAGAGCAGAGAATGTAGCACAGTGGGCTCGGCTCTGAAATGTTTGGAAAAAACTTAAGTAATATCATAATAATCATAATAAATATAAAATAATAACAATCAAATAAAATCTTTTACAATTCAGGGAACTTGAAAAAATTTAATTTTGATTTGAAAACATACTAAGATTCGTTTTACATTTTAAATTATCTTTGTAATAGTACACAGATCATATAAATTCAAAATCCATTAATTATCAACATACTGGAAGAAATTTGAATTAAATTTTTTTAAATCTTTAAAATAATGCAGAAATTTTATACATTTCAAATCAACCATTTATCAATATTGATTAAAACACGCAGCTTCAAGACTTTCATATTCTATTCTGAAGAAAAACAAAAATTAGATTTTTTAAATCTTTGATTGCAGAATTTAAATTCACTTATAAAATTAAGTATACGCTTCTTCAATATTCTATTCAGAATTGATCCCACAGTCTTTTATTCAATCTTCTCAGATTTTGAAAAGTTTCTGTAGTGTTCCTATAACTTATTGTCATTTACACCTCTCAAAGATTTAGCTATTTGCTGCCACTTGTAACCACTGTGCAGTGTCATATCAGATTCATGCAGAGAAGACTGAGAGCCCGCGCCAGGCCAAAGTCGGCTCTAATTGATTAGTCTCTGGGTAAACGCAAGTCGAGTCGGACGTCGCGTTGGCGTCTTGAATGGAAGTAGAGTTCAATTGAAATACCGTTAGGCACCTGCTATAGGCACTTTGCCAGCGAAGAGAAGTTCCGGATTTGCATTTCGATCGTTTCTTTCACTTGCTCGCGGTGCGTACCTTTACATTGACGTATCAACGATATGCTGATTCATCAAGCCAAGAGTCGGACAATCGGGCGGCCCGTCAGTCCATCAATCAGTTGCCGTTCTTATTGTTGCTGTTGCTGCAGCTACGGCGAAGAAAGTTGTCCGAAACATGTTAATTGTCATTGGTGCGACACTCCGAAGTCGCCGCTTCTGCTTTGCTCACCATCATAATCAATCGATTAGATTGTATTGTATTATTTATACTGCCTCCTAATAGAATATTCAGAGTATTCAATTATTGAGATGAGTTCAGAGGCGTTTCATTGTTAGCAAAAGTAAATTCGGAGTTGATGAATACATGCATATTTAATAAACGCAGTTTAATTCAGTATTTTTCTGACATGTTTAGAGTTTATTCAACGTTTATATGCAGTTGATTCGGAGTTATTGTAGATACGACTATAGAGCTCTTCTACTTACAGAGTCGATTGCATTGCAATACGCACAGATAAAATTCGCAAAAATATTTTCGGAGTAAATTCGGAGTCATGTCGAAGTAAGCTCGGAGCTTTGTTTGGAGTACACTTCGAGTACATTCGCAGTTGATTGGGAAACATTTTCGGAGTCAAATCAGAATAGTTTCGGAGTAAATTTAGTACAATTCATTTATTTGCAGTTGAGTCAGAGGCTTAATACATTTTTCATACCAATGGAGCAAACTCATAGTCTTCTGTACGCATATTTCTACTATTACAGTTTCGGAGTAAATTCGGAATTTGGTTTGTAAAACGCACAGAGTACATTCGCAGTCAATTCAGAGTATTCTTCGGAGTAAATTCGGAATAATTTCGGACTTATTTTTATGCCGAAATTTCTGGATAGCACCTACTTAACAGGCAACCATGTCCACATCCCGCGGAGTCGGCACCGTGACGCTGCTGCTGGTGGTGGCCAGCAGTTTACCCGGCGACAGTGGGGCGCTGCGGAGACACTTCGATGCGCGCCAGACGAGCAGCATTAACATCAACGCGAACATTCCGCTCTGGAAGCAGCGCGTAAGTAGCCAAGCTCAACAGATCCAACTTCAAGCAGCCAGATACAAATACGAATATCCACTCAGGCCTGCGAGAAGCCGCAGAAGTACAAGCTGAACTCGCACTACACGTGCGACGAGCAGGGCGATGTGAAGTGCCTGCCCGGCTGGCAGGGCGATCTGTGCCAGGTGCCCATGTGCCGGCGCGGCTGCGACCCCATGAACGGCTACTGTCAGCGTCCGGGCGAGTGTCGCTGCCGCATCGGCTACACCGGGGAGCAGTGCGACCAGTGCATCCCGCTGCCCGGCTGCCAGCACGGCACCTGCAGCAAGCCCTTCGAGTGCGTCTGCAAGCCCGGCTGGGACGGGCTCTTCTGCACCGAACGTGAGTTCCAATCAATCCCGACATTTCTCCCTCAATCCTTCATCTTGCTCCTCCCACCCACAGCTAGCTGCCGCAGTGGCTGCCACAGCACGCGGGGATACTGCGAAGCGCCAGGCGAGTGCCGCTGCCGCCTTGGCTGGGCGGGGCGCAGCTGCAGCGAGTGCGCTACGATGCCGGGATGCCAGCACGGCACATGCAACAAGCCGCTGGAGTGCAACTGCCTGCCCGGCTACACGGGCCTGCTCTGCCAGACAGGTGAGTGCGATCCACTGAGATCACCGTAACGTATGAAACTGATGCTACTCCACCTCCACCCCCTTCTCTCGCAGCACTCTGCGCCTCCGACTGCAGCAAGCAGCATGGCTACTGCCGCCGGCCCGGCGAGTGTCGGTGAGTCTCGATTACTACTCGACTTAAACTGGCTGGAAGTGGTATATTGGGCAGAAGGAGGCGTGGCAGACCGTAGGTCGATTTAGCGCTTTCATCTGTCATGAGCACAAACAGACGGACCGTCAAATGGGCATACAAATGGACATACAAACGGACATACACACAGACAGATAGACAGACGGACATACAGATAGACGAACAGCCTGTATGTCCGTCTGTCTGTTCATCAGTTTGTCTGCCCTTCGGTCTGTTCGTCTGCCTGTCCGTCTGTCTGTTTACCTGCCTGTCCGTCTGTATTTCCGTTTGTATGGCCATCGGTCTGTTTGTCCGTTTGTCCTCATTTCCGCTGTCCGTATGGCTGTCCGTCTGTTTTTCTGGCCCTCAATCTGACTGTTCGTCGGTCTGCCCGTCTGTCTGTCAACCTGCCTGTCCGTCTGTATGTCCGTTTGTATGGCCATCGGTCTGTTTGTCCGTTTGACCTCATTTTCGCTGTCCGTATGGCTGTCCGTCTGTTTTTCTGGCCCTCAATCTGACTGTTCGTCGGTCTGTCTGTCAACCTGCCTGTCCGTCTGTATGGCCATCGGTCTGTCTGTCCATTTGACCTTATTTTTTGCTGTCCGTATGTCTGTCCGTCTGTCTATGTAAGCACACATAACTTTGCTAATATTAAAGCCAGACGCACCAAATTTGGCATAGAGGTATAGCCAAACGTAGCCTGCCACGCCCACCACTTTCGATATTTAATGCTTCCGTTCATACGATCGACCCACTTGCAACCGAAGCAAAGAACTGGAAGCAGTGAAATCGAGAAGGGAACATCGGGTGTATGGTGTATGGAGTCTCAACTAGTTCAATTTGTCTATTCTTACGGCTGCCTCCAGCTGCAAAGTGGGCTGGACCGGCGCCCAGTGCGACAAGTGCTTCCCGTATCCCGGCTGCGTGAACGGCGACTGCGAGGCGCCCTGGGAGTGCAACTGCCGTCCCGGCTGGGGCGGCATGCTCTGCGACGAGAGTGAGTTGGCGGCGTTCACACTTACGCACACATAATACATTTATAATGACCGTAATGACGTCACACACACACAGGGCTGAGCTACTGCAGCGACAATCCCGGCACCTGCGAGAACGAGGGCAGGTGCGTCTCGCTGAGCCGCGAGGATGGCAGCTACCGCTGCCACTGCCGCCAGGGCTACTTGGGCAAGAACTGCGAGATTCGCGATGACTTTCTGCTGACGTCGGTGGCGCCACCGCGCATCACGCCGCCGCCTGAGCCGGCAGCGAGCAGCACAAATGACACCACAGATGTGACAGCAGCAGCAGCAACAACAGAGGCAACAGCAACAACAACAACAGCAGCAACAGCGGCAGCAGGAACAGCGTGGGCAACCACAACAGGAACAGCAGAGACTGCTTCCACCATGTCCAGGACGGAAGGAGGCCACAATGGAACTAATGAAGCGTTAAGCGACGCGCCAGCTGCAGCTGCTGCTGCTGCTGCTGCTACTGCTGCTGATGAGGCGACAATATTGAGGCGTGCCACAGCAACAGCACCAGCAACAGCAACAACAACAACAACGCCAGCAACAGCAACAATAGCAGCACACAACAATGCAACAAGTGGTAGGCCATCAGAGCAGGCCGCACAGCTCGGGGCACAGCAGCAGAAGCAGCAGCAGGAGCAGCCCATTAAGGAGGGGCAGCAGCAGCAGCAACCTCCACAGCAACATCCTGCTATACAACAACAACAGTCTGCTGCACAGCAACAGCAGAACAACAAAGACGACGACGAGGACGATGACGACGACGACGAGGATGAGGACGAGGACGAGGAGGAGGACTACGAGGATGGCGACTATGAGAACGAGGAGGATGACAATGATCAAATTATACCAAATATTATTTGAGCGACAATTTCGACAAGTTTCGACAAATTGCCGCAAATTCAATGTCCCCCCGCCCCCGCACTATATTTTTTTTATGCGTATTTATTGAAATAAATAATTTATTTATCATTTTGTAGAAATTGTTTTTGTTTTTACGAAGAAAACTGTAAGATTTGGTAGAGTAGTTAGCGGAGCAGCGCTAACTCTATGCAGTATACTACTGTGGGCAAAATATAAGGTGAATATTTTTGTAAAGTCAAAATTCTTTATTTATTCTCCTAAATCAATTTCATCCCCTTCAAAGTAATCCTCTCCCGATAAAATACACTTATGCCAACGTTTTTTCAAATCCTCGAAACAGGCCAAATAGTCCCTTTCCGTCACTTCATTCAATTTCATTCCGCAAAAAAAATAATATAAAAATTATAGTATGATACATTGACATGAAATTCCCGCCAAATGTCATCAACAGTCCTGCCAACTCGAGAAAAAAAGAACTAGCCTGCGAATTTTAAATTGAAAATTCACCTTACTTTTTGCCCACCGTAGTATATGAGATATGGGCAAAACTGGGATGCCGCAAAAGCATAGTATGGATTTTTACTAAACTCATTTGCATCATAATTCTGCATCGTAGTTTTTCAGTATATATAAGAATCTTATCTAAGCTATTGGAAATCCCATAGCGCCCATAGGAATAATCGTTTAAGATATAAGGCTTCTTCAAGGTTCTATGCCCAAGAACAAGTCAATTTCTATAGCCATGATAATATAATAATATAATATTTTATACTGGTATATAATATTAAACAAGCAAATAGATTATATCTCTAGTTGCTCAGATATCCAGCAATAACTACAAGGAATAAGTATATGCACAATATCTGTTGAATACGATATATATATATATATATAGAAATGTATTTATTTCTGGTAATTTCGACATTAAACTAAACACACGACTGCATCGAATTTCGTTTAACAAAAAATTTCTCTCAAAAAAAAAGATATATAAGACTTAAGTGTACATAGAAAGTGCGTTAAGGCGCAAATTGCAGTGGGGGGGAGGGGTTTGGACACGAGGGGGGAATTGCGTATGCGATTGCACATTGAGACTTAAAATTAGCATGCAAATTGTTCGATATTTGTATATATGTGATGCAGTGGCGCGAGGGAAGGGGGGGGAGGGGTACATAGGGAACATTGGAATATGGCCTACGGGGCGCCGACAAGAGAAGGAGAATGAGTGAGGAAGACAGAGAGCGGTTTCTCTTTCTTTCTGCTCTCTTTCAGTCCCTTCGCTCGCACGTCCGCCACTCGGTATAGGTATTTACTGGGCGTACTATATAAATATGTATATATAGATATAGATATCTGGTATAAGCTTAGCCTACGCATTGACAAAAAAAAGCGGGACAATACAATAATCGTAATCGTAAGCATAAGCATAATCATAATAATAATAAACATATTCGGAATCGTAATCGGAAGCGGAATCGGTATCGGAATCGTCATCGATCTCTAGTTGAGCTCCCGCTTGTCGCGCTGACTGATCTGCGCCATGGTGATGTACTGTCGCACCAGGCGGGAGATCTCGTGCGCCTGCTCTGTCTGGACGCGTATGACGCGCTGCTGCATTAGGTTGCCCACCTTCATGTCCAGGAAGAGGGCGCCATCCTCCGAGCGCACCTGCAGCAGAGAGAGAGAGAGAGAGAGGGAGAGAGGTATGAGTAACTGAAGAATTGACAGTTAATTTAGTACTCCTCATACCTTGCGCGTGGAGATGACCTCCATGAAGCTCCAGTGCTGCAGCGTCTCGTGGGTATTTGGATCCAAGAATAGCACTCCGCGTCTATTCAAGGCCAGAATCAGATCCCGCCACATGGGGCTGTGGTTGTCCTCGACATGGGGTCCCTCCTCGGCCCAAATGCGCTTCACCGCAAAGAAGCTGGAGCCGAAGAGCGGCCAAGCGGCCAGCACATTGAGGAACTGCGCCTTCACCTGGCCCGGACTCAGGCCGGCCACCTGCGGCCAGGCGGACTGCACCAGGCCCACCCACTGGGCGGGCCGTATCTCGCGTATGCCCAGCGCCGGCTTGGGCAGCAGAAACTTGATCTCCTTCATGGCCGGCACATGGCTCAGATCGGCGGCGCGATGCAGCAGCGCCGCAATGCGCGCCATGTCGCGCACCATCTCCGGCATGGGCACCCCATTGCCGGGCAGCTCCAGCAGCAGGCCCTCCAGATAGTCGGGCGCCACCTGGTTGAAGAGCACCTCCACGTAGAGCGGCATCGGCGCCGGCTCACGCTTGAGCGCGAAGTGCCACACGGAGCGGCAGAAGATCAAGTAGAATGGCTGGCCGGACTTGAGCAGCTCCGTGGTCACGTCCAGTATGTACTCGTCGGCGGCCAGGGGCATGGTGAAGGCGTCTCCCTGCACGATGCAGTACAGCGAGAACTCCTGCTGCTCCGCCTCCGACTCGACGCCGAGCAGTGCGCACAGCTCCGCGATGACGTCGGCCACCACGGTGGAGCAGCGAGTGTTGACCACGCGCTCCGCTCCGCCAGGCAGCCTATAGATCTGTCGCCGGGCGGAGCGACCCGCCGAGACGGCGGTCACCTCCTCCACGCTGGGCACGTTCTTCCGGCCGCCGCAGCGCGCGGTCTTGCGCAGATTCGTGAGGCAGACGGCCGCGGTGCCATGGCACGAGCGCCGGCGGTCCGAGGCGGCCGATGTCAGATGCTCCATCAGATACGGACGCAGTGCGTCCGAGCAGCCGAAGTAGGCTGCCAGGATGCTGAGCAGGCGCCACGCCCGCTGCGAGCTATCCGGGCAGGGGGAGCGGTTGGCCGTCGTCTGCTTCATCAGCTGGCAGTAGACCTCGTCACGCAGCGCCAGATACTTGTGACAGTGCTGCAAAGGAGGCGGAGAAGAGATGAGTAAGAATCGATTAGAACATAACTATACACTAGATATAGTAGAGTACTATGACAACTCACCATGAGCACCGTGTAAACGCATTTGACCTCGGTGAGCTCCGGGTCGAGCGGTATGTCGCCGCAGTAGCGCAGGATGCAGTCGAAGCACTCGAGCGCCAGCGGCGCCAGGTCATTGGGCAGGCGCAGCAGGGGCAGCCGGATGGCGTGTCCCTGCCACTTGACCAGCTCCGCGTAGGAGCGGTTCGCGGCCGAGGACTGATGCCGCTCGTGATGGCGATCAGCGTCGCGCAGTTGACTGCAGAGAGAGAGAGAGAGAGAGAGGCAGAGAGAGAAAGGATGATTAGGAGGAGGCTCGCCGGACAGCAGGGACAGCGGACTGTACTCACTCGTTGCGGAAGTGCTGCATGGCGAACTGCAGCAGCGAATACTTGGTCACGGAGGGGGGTGTGCCGCCATTGGCCATGTCATCCTGCAGGTAGCTGCTGGCGTCAAGCTCGTGCTGCTGCTGCTGCTGCAGCTGCAACTGTTGCTGCTGCTGTTGCTGTTGCTGTTGCTGCTGGCCGTTGGTCAGTGAACTTGGCTGCTGGCCGGCGTTGGACTTGCGCGCCGAGTGCAGGTAGCTCTGCTGCTTGATGTAGCGCTGCTGCTCCAGCAGCTGCTCCTCGGCGGCGTCCTCCAGCTGATGCTGCTGCTGCTGCTGGTGGTGCTGTTGCTGCTGCTGCTGTTGGTGGTGGTGCAGCTCCACCAGCTGCTGCTCGGCTGCATCGCCGCCATTCGAGAGCGCATGGTCACCACGCTGCCCTTGCCCCTGCCCCTGCTGCTGGGCGTGGCTGGCCTGACGCGACTCCAAGCGCTCCAGCGGCACGTTGAGCGTCTGCGCGGCGGCACGTGCGCCCGATGACAGTGTCGATGCCTTTGACTGTGACTGCAATGAGAGAGAGCGAAAGAGAGGGAGAGAGAGAGAGAGAGGTGAGTTGCAGTTGCAGTTGCAGTCGGTCAATTGCCAGCGCCCATGTCAATGGCATGTGAAAGTTGCCAGTTGGGCGGCTGCTTGAACCGGTTAACCGCTCGGCCAACCGGTTCGCCGCACAATGCACACTTTATATTGGGGCTCGACAGCGTCTCAACGCGTTTCTGGCAACGAAAGTGTTTTTTCGACACTCTCAAATCGTTGCTTCACCTGCCAAAGGGTATACCCGGTTTGTG
Source organism: Zaprionus bogoriensis (assembly GCA_035046045.1). Lineage (NCBI taxonomy): Eukaryota > Metazoa > Arthropoda > Insecta > Diptera > Drosophilidae > Zaprionus > Zaprionus bogoriensis. The sequence continues at coordinate 1,392,442 of JAWNOI010000021.1, forward strand.
GCAATGTACGTAACAGCCTGAAGACGACTTAACGGACCATACAAATATACCTATACGGAGTGTAAATATGCTTTGATCTACTTCGAAATTTGGCTAGCGATTACTACGTGAAGCTTACAAGTTGCAATACTCAAATTCGGCACAGATACCCTGCACTTATGTTTATATTTGTTGCTAGTGGCAATGCGATCGGACGCTGAACACAGAAGTTATAGCAGAATGAAGTTAACATACGGAAAAGTAAAACCTTTGCAGTTGCTGCAGTTTGCTTTCCATTTTTCCTGCATGCCGCCCACTCAATCAGCTGGCCCCCAGCGGGCGCTGCCCCCGCCCACACACGCCTTGCACAGACAACAACAGCAAAAGCAACAACAACAGCAAGTGGAGCTGAGTAAAAGTTGTTGTTGTTTATGAAAGCGGAAATCGTTGCTTCTTTCCCCAATCAATCAAACTGCCAAATGCGAAAAATTGCACCTCAAGCCAAGCATTAAGCCAGGCCAATAAAACTGCGTGCGCTTGCGATTTCGATGGCGAAAAGTGCAAGCACAACTGCAGCGCAATAAATGCAAATAATAAATAAATTATTTTATTTACTTTTGGAATTGCAGTTAGGTATTTGCTAGATGTTTTTGGAAATACTTTTCGCATGAATATTCATTCGCAGCAAGCGATCAAAAGTCTCGGTGCGAGTGTTGCGATAAGCCAACACGCCACCTGGCGACGCAACAAGGCATAACGCCGACAGCATGAGAAAGTGATCCGCCAATTGATTATGGAATAGATTTACGACTGATTATGGAGTCTCAAGAGCGCAAAAACAGACAGAGAAGCAGAGAATATATGTATATACCAATTATTGCGATCACATTAAATGCAATTCCTATAATATTTCCCATATGGCTTTAACAATATTTCAAATATTAACTAGACGCCAAAATATATAAATTGAGTTCAATAATAATTAAAGTAACTAGCAACCCAATTCCTATAATATTATATTGTCACATTGAAGCAACTTATATATTAATATAAAAATAAAATATAAATATAAATTATTAATTAGTAAATATAAATTATTCTATTGATTTTAAATCAAAGGAAATTTCTCTATAATATTTTCTATGACTTTTTGCAGTTAGAAATTCTTGCGTGAATTCCTGCAATATATCAATAACAGCAATAACTGTTTGCCAATCGCAAAGACATTCGCCTCGGTACGTGTTCCGACACCGTCAGTGCCATAAATATTCGGCCAGTCAAGGCAGGTGATCGCCAGTGCGAGCACTCTGGAAGCGGATCAGCCCACAGCTGCTCCCGGTTCCCGTGGGCTTTTATCGCCGCTCCCAATTCGAGCTGACAGCCATGACAAATGCAGCCAATACCAAATACGCTGCATGCACCATAGAAGACCACGAAGATCGAAGATCGAACTGCAGCTGCAGCAGCTTCTCGTCTGGTTCCATTCGTTGATATTTAGAACGAGAACGAGACGTGAGACTGGAGACTGGAGGTAGAATCGAGCGACCGGGCACGCAACTGGGTCACATGACTCGTTTTGTTCTGGGGTCGGGAGAGCTCAAGATACAGATAGATAGACAGCAACAGCGAGACAGAGAGAGAGAGAGAGAGGGGGGGGAGGGGTCCACTGGCGACTGGCTGTGCTCCAGTTGGCGAGCAATGCGAATTCAATTCGCTGGAAAAACTCAAGAGCCACACGAGGAAAACTTTAAACTTTAATTTCGTCCGTTTATTATGTGTGTGCGGGCAACTTTCTTTTTGGGTTTGTTTACACCGGAGCAGAGATAGATATATATCTATTTGTCTCGCTCGAGTTAATTAAAATTCGAAATTAATGCGCAACTTGTGAAGTCCGAAATAGAAGCACGAGCAGAGAGGAAGACACACAAACGGCGAGATACATACGCATTCAGCTACAGATACAGATACGATTTACAGCTGAAGAAAGAAATTAAACCCATTTACCAGATGAAAACAATAACAAGACAACACAAAACAAAAGCCGAAGCAGAACACCAGATGGAGAGAGGGAAATGTGAGGGGAGAGGAGGCAAAAGGCAAACCGACAAACAATAAAAACGCACGAAATGTAATTAAATTATTGAAATCAAATTACAGTTAAATTACGATTCTCCATAAGTTCACGCCTCTCTATTCTTCTCTCTTCCCCTCTGCGTCAACGGTCTTGGCTTTTAACGAGTTCTGCTACTTCTGGGTACGAAGAACAACCCCGCTGATCTGAAGCGTGGCATCCGATCCGCTTGAAGAAGCTCGCAGATGATCCCAATAGATCGCAAATCTGAGAAGAGTCTTCCAGACCTGCTCGACGACAACTGATACATACTTCAAAATGCGAGCAGTTTAAAAAAAAATAAAAAAAAAAAACACGTGCTGTTCTTTTGAAGAAAGACACGATCTGCTCATACTGCTTTGAACTGATCTAGTTTAGGCCAGCAGTCATGTCATATTTATTTGGTATTTTGCAGCGTGTAGATCAGGAAAAGTTTCTTCAAGATCAGAAATATATATATTCGATCGAGTAAACTAACATATTTATATGTATGTTCATTTGTTTAGCTTTGCGCAGCTGTGTTACGCATGATCTGTCCCGGGTAACCTTCAACTTAACCTGCCCTAACCCGAGCCAAGTTCAAATTGAGTCATAGCACCACGTCACAATTAGATAATCCTTCACCCAACTGCCGGCTGAGGGCAGTTTTAATTATTGCAAATTGGCCAATTCAAGTAATTAGCTGTGCTCGGCGACTGCATGTAACACGATTTTCACTTGGAAACCTTTTCAAAACCTTTTTTTAGCCCGCTTGATTCGGCTGTGCTGTTCAGAGAGTTGTTGTATAATCGACACCTCTATGATCGCCAGCTTAGACGACAGACAGACGTTCAGACGCTGGAAGGGACAGGGGGACAGACAGTGCTCTCTAAACAGCAAGCGATGAGGAGCAAACGTGATGTAAGCGAATTTGCAGTTGCCTCTTGACTTGGGCCTGTACGTCGTCTGTCTGACCGTTCGTCTGTCTGTCTGTCTGTCCACCCATCCGGTCCCTCTGCCTGCCTTTTGTCTGGGCCCGATGCTAATAATGCGATTATGTGTTGATTAACTTTACCGTTAAACGCAACTCTAACACTCACAGTCGCCGGCAACTGTAAACTGTAAAGTCTTCATCTCGTTGTCTTCATCTGCATCTCTTTATCCGCACATCTTTGTCTCTATCTTCGCCCGACATTTTGCATATATGTATATTATGGCCGAACGTAACTCGTAATGCACAATTTGTAATTGTTACTTATGGCGAAGAGCCTCGCAAGGCGCTATAAATTTCATTAGCTCCATTGCGAAACTCGACCAGGGCAACATAATGCTCGTTGACTCGTAGGATGCCCCGCCCCTGATTCACTTGGGCGTAATTTGTAGCCGTGGCGAGTGGCTAATTATTTGATCTCGTCTCTAAAGACACCTCATTAGAGTAAACAATACGATTGCCAACGATAACCCAATAATTAAGTCGAAGATTCTAACTGATCTCTCACTTAACTTGCCTCCTGCCATTATAGTTAACTCCTGCGAGCATGTAATTAATAATTCTTGGGAAGAATTCGCTATGATAGAACTGATATGACAGTAAACAAGTGCATGCTCTGACCCCAGCACTATCTTCTGCTGGGATCTTCATTACGCAGATCAATCAATAGCATATAATCGCAGATCTATTGAAGGAGTGTTCGACTTTAAAAGCTTCTTCTAAGAACTCTAATCAACAATAAGATACGAGGTCTGCCCGAATAGTTATAGTCTTAAAATTTCCCAAACTGTAGATTTTGGTATACCAAGATTTAAAATCAGGTCGGATACTTTTGGGAAAAACCTCAGGGATCTCCAGGGATCTCGATTAAGTTTTCTTCTTTACAAGCATTGGGTCAAAGCATTATCAAGATCAAAGATGTTTCTAGCTGCATCTCAAAATCCTGTACAACCGAACTACAGAAATATTCAAAACTTTCAAATTTCGATCGCATTTTCATTTCTGCTGCTCTACGCCACTATCCTTAGCCCAAATCTCTGGGTTTGGCCTACCTCATTGGAGTTCATTGTCTCGAAGCGAGCGAGAATTTCCTTGACTGAGATTTTCGATTCCGACGGCTCCTCGAGTATCGTCTCCATGCGACTGACAGAGCCGCTGCTGGCGTTGCTCACGCGTCGCGTCTTGTTGCCCAGCAGCAGAGTGGGGCCCGGTATGGAGATGGGATTGGACATAGACAGCGGAAGGGAGAGGGACGGCAGGTTGATCGTCGGAGCAGTGCCATCATCCATTTGCTCTGCCTCGTGACTCTGATTGTTGTTGTTGTTGTCTCTTTGGTTGAGCCGCAGCTTGTAGCTGAGCTGCTCCTCGAAGCAGCACTCCTCGCAGAGGCTGCCGCTGGCCATGGTCACGCTGGAGGCGGTGCCGCTGCAGCACTTGTACACCATGTCCTCCTCCACGCTCCAAGCATTGTCGAAGTCCTGATCCTGCACGCTGCTGTTGCCCCCTCCGCCACCAGCAGTTCCAGCTCCAGTTGCGGCTCCTGGAGCATTCAGTTCGGCGCCCAGCGAGATGCAGCATTGCTCGTTCAGCTCGCGGATGCTCTCGTTCGTCAGCTGATCGAGATCGCTGCGCCGATGCAGCTGGAGCTGCACCTGGTGGTGCACCTGGGCGGCTGTGGTGCCCGTGATGTGGGCAATTTCCGCATCATCCGAGTCCGTGTAGAGCAACTCATGCTCCTCCTCGTCGGTCAGATTGTTCAGCGAGTCGAGCGAGGCGCACTTCTGGCACGCCTCCTCCTGCTGCTGCTGCTGCTGCCCCCCTGCCGGCTGGCCCGCCTCCTGCTCTGGCTGGCCCTGCGCCTGCCCCTCGCCCTGCAGCTTGAAGCTGTTGGCCTTGTCGTGGTGCATCTTGCTGATGAGTGACTCCACCTTGTTCACGATGCTACTGAACTTGTGCGTGTCCTGGCTGGACTTGCTGCTGCTGCTGCGCCCGCTCTGCGACATGTTGCAGTTGCAGTTGCAGTGGCGGCTGGAGATGCAGTTGCAGTTGCAGTTGCAGTTGGAGACGACTGTGCCGCAGCGCGTGCCAGTGAAAGTTGTTATTGCATTTTTGTTGATCGTCCGACAGCAGCAGCAACAACAACAACAACAACAACGACGACAACAACTGGCCAAACTAGACGACCATAATAAATGTTAAATATTGTTTGCACACACTGACACAGACACAGGCACACACACACACAGCGATTCGAGGAAAAACGCTGCGTATACTTGATTTTTGTTGCTTTTTTTATTGCTTTTTTGAGTTTGGAGTTTTTACCGTATTTCTGCGAGCGCTTGTGGAAATTTCAGTCTCTCTGCAGCTTTGAGTTTATTCAGTTTTCTGCAGTTTTCCATTTGTTGATTTGTTCATTTGCTCAGTATTCGTGCGCTGCAATTAGCCACAAGCCAGGCCTCAATTTGTTTTAATTTGCCAGGCCAAACAAAGAGACGCCGAAAAAGCGAACAGTGCAATTGCCAGAGGTGGCAAATAACGCCAGGAGTTCAATGCAGCTAACGGGACATTGCATGGGTCAGTGGCAGCTGCAGGCGAAGATCAAGCTGAAAGTCGCAACTCGCGATCGCTCACTTCGCGAGACAATCTTCAGAACAAACTGAAAGTCGAGTCCGCTGGAGAATTGAAGTAGTTGGTAGGAAGCAATTGAAGGAAACAGCTAAAAGATCTTTTTTCATACTAAGCTCCGTCTGAGAAAATAAACTCTGATACGCTAGGAAAATGTAAGATGTAATCATGTAGATCGCCTCGACGATACTCAGCGCGTTCCAAGAGATGAATTAGCTCTTGCTCAAGTACACTACATTTCTATTATATTTTACATTTCTTGTAATTTGAAGCGTCTGCAATAGGTTTTAAAGCTAGAAGAAGACTCACAGATCGAACAAGATCCTAGACTATATAACTAATGAGTCTAAAAATTCATTTATATTAAAAAGATCTTCTGTAATTTAAAGCTGAATTGCTAAAAAAACAAATTCTAAATTAAGAACATCAGCTTGAAGTCTTTACTAATAGCAATAGGATAATTTGAATTATCCTAAAGATCTTTTAATCATTTCATAACTTAACTTCAAAGATAAGTGGAGTTTATATTCTCAAAGGGAAATCGAATAACTTAAAATGCATGACTTAATGTCTGAAATATTATTATTGTAAAGTTCAGTCATTTGATCATCTATAATCATTGAAAATTGCAGTATTGATGATCTAAATTTTAGAAATCTTTAGTTATCTTTGTGATTGTTTGTTTATCTATGATACACCATAGAGCTATGTTTGCAGAATTTACAATTTGATCGACAGCTGCAACAGTATTTCTTGCTTTAGGACTTTGCAGATCTTTTAGAGTTTAAGTTGCTTAGTTTTGGCCACCAAATATTCACAATATTGTCATATAAAATCTATAGATATCGAGCATTTCAGCTATTGATCGTCGACTTTAACCCTTCGATTCGATTGCACTGTTTCACTAGTTCGCAGCGATTGGAGCGATTTTCGTGACGGCATTGATTAATGGGTCAGGCGTAGTACAGCTATCTTTAAGTGTGGCACAACAAAAACATTTCATTCATAGAGCACAACTCACAGCACCGAGCACAGTAAAAAAAAGTTGGTCAACAAACAGAAAGACATACAAATACGGGCGAAGACTGTCGACGAGTCGAAGAAGAATTGGAATTTGATGGGTATGCGCTGCGAAGACGATGACTGAAAGACGCGCGCGCTGCGTGGTGCCGTTACCGAAACATTTGTAACAACTGAAAACTGGGCAGACTGGTCAGAAGAGGCGACTCTGCCGCTGCCACTGCCGCTGCCAACTGACCATTTCACTCGCAGCCGAGCAGAACACACATGGAAAGAGAGAGAGAGAGAGAGAGAGAGAGAGAGAGCGGACAATGCGCAACAAGAGAGAGAGAGAGCCCGGACAGAGGCTAAGCCGAGCGTAAAATGAAGCTTAAGAGAAAAATACGAGTAGCGCACCAACAAGTGGCTTAAGCGGCTTTTTATACCCTGCAGAAATGCGTAGGAAACGAGGTATGCATGAGAAGAAAGATACTCTGTTTGAGCCTTAAGCGGAGGTCAAAAGAAAATGTTCAGCACTTCTTGAGTGTTAATGAAATGAAAAAAATACTTTCCATTTAGATTTTAGGATTTGCTCAGTATTTTATAATTTAATTTTCATTTTTCTAGACAAACCCAAACCCAAGTCACGCTAGGTGCAGGGTATTATGCAGTCGAACCCGCTCGCACTGCCGCTTTTTTCTTTTATTTTTGCCAGCTAACTGTTGCTGCTCTCTCGACCGGGTTTGGGCTCGCTGTCGGCCCGACGGGGCAGACATCTTCGGGTTTTTTTTTGGCATTCGACAAGTTTTCACGCATAAAACTGAATCAAATTAAAATAACTTAAGAGATGCAGGAGGTCCGCTAGACGAATGCATCACTTGAATGTGAATGCGGTGTGAGTGGAGTGAATGTGAATACGAATACGAGCGGGTATCAGTCACTGGGTGCCGCCTCTTTATGGTCACGCTGAGGCCCACTGAGCTTCTTCGGCAAGACGTGCAAATATGCGAAAAGACTCCAAAACGAAGTGGAAATGAAGAAGAGCAGAGCGAAGACAAGTCGCATCCGCTGCGGCTGCTTATGGCTGAGCTTTTGCCAAAGGCCCCAGAGCTTTACGCCAATACCTCTCTCTTTCTTTCTATACTCTATATCCTTAAAACAAATGAGAAAAAGTTTTACCAATTTTCAACACTTCCTAGAAAATTCACTTTTACAATTTTTTACATGCAAATTCTATTACTTTTTTTTGGTGTATAACAACTAAACAAATAAAAGTTTACATATTCAGCGATTTATCAACAATTCGAAGTGGAATTCCCAAAAATCAGATACTTGACATAGCGGGAGCCTTCATACTTTGCTTATAATTGAATTGGAAAATCAAAAATATCAATTTTCGAGAGCTGCTCGTCCAGGTACCCAAAATTGAAGAACGCTTGATCTGTGCAAGCTATACACGAAGCATCATGCCAAATTTGGTGTCTCTAGCTACCGTAATAGCTGAGTTCTGTGCATTTATACAGACAAACGGACAAGCGGACAGACGGACATTGCCAACTAGGCACAGCTATTGACTTCGATTAAAAGTACAATTACTTTGTATAGTCTGCCACGCCTCCTTCTGCCTGTTACGTACATTTTCACACAGTTAATATATAATTTTGCAATTTTTAGTGGTAAACATAGGAATTTCTTAAAATTTTTAATCAAACAAAATTCTTTGGGAAAACTCAAAGCCCAGTATAAACTCTTCTCTGAAGCTTTCACCTTAACCCTACCTGCAGTAGAGATAACCATTAGTAGACTTACCTTGCGGAACTCCATGACGAATGCGCTGATCATCGATTGAATGGCAGCGGCACGTTGCGCATGCAGCGCCAGATGCTTGCCGTTGCGCAGATTAAGCTGCAGGGCGGCTGGGCGTGGCAGCGTGACAGCGTTCTGGATCTCGGCAAAGGAAATGGCCTGCACGACGATCAGATAGTCGGCGTCGCGACGCGCCAGATACAGGCCGCTGTGCGAGACGCCCATGATGGAGACGTCCGGATAGAGTGGAGCACCCTGCACCGCGAACAAACGCGCGAAATACAATGGCCAGTCGCGCGCCATGTCCACCAGATGGCGCTTCACCAGCGCGCGCACCTGCTGGCCGCGCGCGGCGAGCGTATCCACGCTGACGCCATGCCCGTGCAGCATGTTCAGTGCGGCGTTCTTCTCCTGCGGCGTGATGCGCAGACATGGCGTCACGCCGAACACATCGCTGAGCACCTGCGCGAAGAGCAGATCCAGCGCCAGCGGCGGCCCAATCGACTCGTGCGGCTGGAAGACTTCCTTGCGCACGCGCAGTTTCCACGGCACGCGGTTGTAGGTCAAGCACGCGCTCGAGCTCGAACCGGTGCCGGCGCCTGCTCCCACAACGGCTCCGCTGCTCGAAGTGGGCGTCACCGGCGGCGGCACGGGAGCGGGCACAACGACGGCCGGCGACATGCCCGCCTCGTGCAGCAGCAGCTCCGAGCTGGCGGAGCTCTTGCGCTTGCGCTCGTGCTCATATTTCTGCGCCATGTGCGTGCGGAACGTTGGGGGCGTGGCAGTTTCGCGCTCTCTCTCTCGCTCCCGCTCTCGTTCCCGTTCGCGTTCCCTTTCCCGCTCTCGCTCTCGTTCACGCTCCCGCTTCACTCCAGTTGTGTCCAGGTTCGCCTGGATGACGCGCGGCGGCGCCGGCTGATAGACCTTGTGGCTTTCGCGCTCGCGCTCTACCTGCCGCAGCTCGTAGAGGCGCTCGCGCTCGCGTTCGCGCTTCTCGCGCTCCTTCTCGCTGCCGCTGCCGGAGGCAGGGCCCTCCACCTCGGCGCGATCCCACACGGACTCGGAGTAGTCCTCGCGATCGCGCGAGCGACTGCGACTGCGCGAACGCTCGCGTTCCGTCTGCAGCTCCTGCTCCCAGACGGCGGCCGCGGGGGAGGAGGACGCGCTGGACACCAGCTGGTGCTGCGTGTGGTGCTGCTGCAGCTGCTGCTGCTGGTGCTGGTGGTGGAACTGTTGCTGCTGCTGCTGGTGCTGTTGCTGCTGCAGTGGACGCACTGCGCCGAAGGTGTCGCGCTCCTGGCGCTGTATGAACGCCGGCACATGCTCCTTGCGATAGTCCGGTTCCGGTTCCGGTTCGTCCAGCGCCTGCGGCGAGTGCGATAGTTGCTGCTGCTGCAGCTGCTGGGGCGGACTCTGCGGTGCCGGCGGTGGTGCTGGCGGTGCCATGTTCGGCGGCCTTATGGGCGGTGGCGGCGCCGGTACACTCGGCGCCGGCGGCAGCAGAACGCCTGGCCAGGCGCTGGGCGGCGCCGGCGGCGGCGACAGTTTGCCCTCCATGCGCTCGATCTGCGTGCGCACCGTGGCCAGAGACTCCACTGGAGCACCGCCGGCGGCTGCAGCGGCGGCGCTGCTGCTGGCGAAGAGTCCTCCGAGCTGCTGCTGCAGCATGAGCTTGCGCGTGTCCTCGAGCTTGGCCGGAGCACGCTGCTCCGACTTGTTGGAGACGGTGGAGCGCACCGAGTGCCCCGCTGTAACCTGCTCCAGACGCTGGCGCATTTCCGAGCTGAGCTTGAGCTTGCCCACACTGCCAGGCGGCGGGCGATCCGCGCCGATCTCGAAGCTCTTCTTCGCCAGCTTCGTGGTTGTCGTCGTCGTCGTCATCGTCATGGAGCTCTGCTGCAGCGTCTGCTGCATCTGCTGCGAGTCGCCGTTGCTGCGCGTCAGCTGCAGCACGTTAGGGGGCGTGGTGCTCTTGCAGGACTCGATCTCGAACTCCTCCCACTCGATGGCCGCCGTGGGATGCAGCTGCGCCTGCGGCGTCGTCTTGCGCTGCTGCTGGCGCAGCTTGAACGCGAAGAAGTCCTCCTCGGTCTGGAACTGCGGCTCGCCCTGCGGCGGCGGCCAGCGCCACTTGCCGATCCTCACCGTCTTGGCGCGTCCGTACGGATCGAGGAAGTGCCGCGTCTCCGACGGATCCTTGCTCTCCAGCGGCGGCGGCATTGGCGGCGGCGGCGGCGGTGCCGGCGGCTGCATGCCACCACCACCACCAGCAGCGGTGGCCTCCAGCAGCAGGCTGCTGCTGCTGCGCGTCGTCGTCGTCAGCAGCGTTGTGCTGCTCTTCATGCGCAGCGGACTGCTGGCGGCGCCGGCCAGCGGCAACGGCGGGGGCGGCGGCGAGACACTGCCCACCATGGGGGGCGAGCTGGTGCCTGCAGCTGCGGATTGGACCTGCGCCTGAGCCTGCGCCTGCTGACTGAGCAGCGTCTGCAGCGCTTGGTTCTGGGCGAGCAGCTGCTGCTGGATCTGCAGATTCTGCGCCATCGCCGACTGCAGGAAGGCGCGCTGCACCTGCTGCTGGTAGAGCGCGGCGGGCGCGGCGTCCGGCTCGCCGCCGGGCAGCTGCATCAGCTGGTGCAGCAGCGGATCGCTGCTGGCGCTGGCGGATGTGCTGTGCTCGGTGCTGCCGCCGCCCTTGATGCAGTGCACCAGCTGCTGGCGGCAGCGCAGTGCGCTCAGTGCCTCCTCCTCATCCTCTTCCAGCTCTGATAGGGTGTGGCCTATGAACTGCTCCAGCGTGTCAGACTGCAGCTCCTCAACCCAATCTTCCTGATCCTGCTTCTGCTCCTCCTCCTCCTCCTCCTCGAAGTGCGTATTCCCTATGAGCTCCTCTAGCACGTCAAGCTGCTGTGCCTCCTGCTCCCGCTTGCCGCCGCCACCACCACCACCGCGTATGCTGGCGGCCAGGGAGCGCGCGTCGGAGAGCTCGTCCAGGGATCCGTCGAGCACAGGGCTGAACAGATCGTCCAGGAACTGATCGACGTCGGAGGCCTGCGAGGGCACGCGCACGCGCCGCACATGCGAGGCCAGCGAGGGCGCCTCGCTGGTGTCCGACATGGCGGAAGAGCGCGTCGCGTACTCGGACTTGTCCAGGTTGTACTTGCTCGAGTGCGCGGAGCCGTGCGAGGCGGAGGCGTGCGATCGCCTGCCCGCGTGCTGCGACTTCTGGTAGCGCGACGGCGCCGACTCCTTGCCCATCGGAGCCAGTCGCTCCGCCGAGTGGTAGCGATCGTTGAGGCGACTCTCGGAGAGGCCCAGCGCCAGAGTGTGCAGCGGCGACTCCTGCGAGTCGCTGTCCAGCTGCAGCAGCGGCAGCGGCAGCTGCTGCGCCATGTCCCCGGCGAGCAGATCGTCCAGCGACTTGGAGCGCGACTTGCCCTGCGACTGTGCCTGGGCGGCAGCACCGGCGGCGGACGTGGGCAGCAGATGCGGCGTAATGGGCTCCTCCTGCTGCTGCTGCTGTTCCTGCGTGCCGCGCTCAAAGTAGCGCTCGTTCAGCGCCGAGCTGCGCGAGAGCAGCTCGCGGCTGCTGCGACGCTGCGCGGGCTCCGCATCCTCCTGCTGCTTGGCAGGCGTTGCAGCTCCCGCTGCCCCTGCTGTAGTGGGCGGCGCTGGTGGCGGCACCGCGGGCCGCTTGACCGCCTCGGGCAGTGTGGTGCGCGCAAACTTGGCGCCGGAGCGCAGCAGATCGCTGCGCGGCGCGGGGAAGGCCGGGCACAACTCCTTCTCGGCAATCAGATCCATGACGTAGTCCAGGCCGCAGCTGTCGGTCAGCTGCTGGCCATCATCCAGCACCAGGGTCCAGCCTCTGCTGGCCACGCCCAGCTGGCCGACGGCCAAGGCAGCGGCCTCCTCGCAGGAGGTCCACGAGTCCACGGCGACCGTTTGGCTGGCGTCGTCGGGCAGCGTCAGCGGCAGCGCCATGTCGCAGCCACGCGCCCAGGCGCGCCACTCCAGCCAGCAGGGCACAAAGCTGCGGCAGGCAGCGGCGCTGCTGCTGCTGCTGGTGCTGTTGGCGCCAGTGCTGGACGCACTGGAGGCGCTCTGCTGGCGTAGAAGCTGGCGCTGCAGCAGCTGCCGCGTGGGCGCCTCCGGGGACTGCGGCGCCTCGTCCAGCACGAACTTCAGCAGATACTTGCTGAAGGCGGGGCTCGGCTGGAAGCAGCAGAGGCACTGGCCGAGCAGCTGCCAGAGGCGCGCGGCCAGCGCGGGCTCCGCGCAGCCGTGCAGCTGGTTGCAGAGCTGCACGAGGATCTCGTCGCGCAGGCCGCGCGAGCTGAGCGCCTTGTGCACGATGTAGTCCGCCAGCAGCTTCTCCTTGGCGCCCTCCGACTCGAGCGCCTTGTCGTTGCTCCAGCGCAGGATCAGCTTGAAGACGGCGAGCGCGTCCTGGAAGTCCTGGTCGCGCGAGGCGGCGCGCGTCAGCAGCGGCGCTGTGAGCGGCTCGCGGCGCGGCTGCAGACGCAGTCCGTTGCAGTAGACGCTGCTGAACTTGCCGAAGCTGAACTGCGCCAGGTCCGGCGGCAGCTGGGCGCAGGCCTGCGGCGGACCCGGCACCGTGCCCAGCACCTTGACCAGATGACGGTCCTGGTGCGGCGGCTGCCAGCCTTGCAGCTTGGAGTAGATGAAGGCCAGCTCCGCGGGTATGTCCAGGTAGCTGAGCGCGCTGCGCTCCAGCAGCGCCTGCTTGGCCTCGCGCGCCTCACGCGCACGCTGCGCAGCCTCGCGCGCCTCCTGGCGCCGGCGATGATCGCTGCGCAGCTGCTGGACGCGGCGACGCGCGCGCTGTCCGCGCCACAGGCGCTGCGCGGTGCGCACGCCGCGGCGCAGCTGCTGGTAGCGCTGCTGCTGGCGCTGGGCGCGCCAACGCGCCTGCAGACGCGTGGCGGCGGCCTGGCGTCGCGCCAGCTGGCGGCGCACCAGCATGCCGCGCACATGGCGCTGTATGTGGACGGCGGCCTGGCGCAGCCGCTCCGTGCGGCCGCTCTCGAGGGCGCGATGCAGTGCCTCGCGCAGGAAGACGCGCGTTGCGCCCAGCTGGTAGTCGGGTCCCTCGACGCCCGTGCGCGGCATGGCCTCCAGCAGCAGGCGGCAGAGTTCGCGGTAGGGCGTGCCGCGCGCCAGGGGCGTGGCCAGCAGATGGCGATAGCGCTCGACGAAGTGCTGGAAGCGCAGGCGCACGGGGTAGCCGCGCTGCCGGATCTGTATGGTGTCCAGCATGCCGAGGTAGCGCAGCTGCTGCAGCACGCAGGGCATGTCCATGCGCAGCGGCTGCTTCTCCTGGTTGGGCTTGATGCAGCGCACGAACCACGGATGGCAGCGGCCCATGGACTGCAGCAGCTGCTGCAGCGAGTCCGCGAACCGCGCCGCCACCGTCGGCGTGCGCGGCTTCATGGTGACGAAGCGGCCGTTGCTGCCCTTGGGCAGCGTCTTGCCGGCGTCCCGCTGGGCGCGCAGCTGCTTGGTCAGCTCGCTGACCAGCGGCAGGCGGCTGCTGGCGAGCAGCTCGAGCACGTCGGAGCGCAGCGCGTCGCGGTTCTTGTCCAGGAAGCCGTCGACGCAGTACCACACCTGGCCGGCGTAGTGCGTCACGCCGAACTCCTGGGCGCCGATGCGCGGGCGCGCGTAGAGCTCGCTCAGCGCATGGTTGTAGTGGCACTTCTCCAGGAAGCTCAGGTCGGTGGCACGCGGGAAGTTGGACTCGTCGTCGAGCAGATGGCAAATGCCCACGGGCTTCTTGGCCAGCAGATGGATGACGGGCAGATTGTCGTCCCACGCCAGCGGCGTCCACTCGAGACGCTCGCGCGCGTACTCGGCCTGCTCGAGCTTGAAGACGTGCTTGTTGAAGTAGAGCTGCAGGTTCTCGTTCGCGTAGTTGATGCACAGCTGCTCGAAGCTGTTTTCGGCGAGATCCTCGAACCCGAAGATGTCCAGTATGCTGATGCGGTGGGCGTCATGCGTGCCGCCCTTCTGCACGATCGAGTTGATGCGCGAGACCAGCCAGTTGAAGAGGCCGGCGTACAGGGCCTTGGCGAAGGCGTCGCGCGCGTCCAGCGCCTGATCGATGCCCAGCGGCGTGTGCAGCCGCTCGGCGCGCGCCTCCGTCGTGCGGCTGGTCAGCGCGCGGTGCATGCCCTCGGCGCTGATGTGCAGCAGGTGGGCGGCCCACTTGATCTCCGCGTCGGAGCCAATCTCGACGCCCTCCTGGCCGTGGCGCAGCTGCCGGCGATGGAAGTAGACGTTGCCCAGATGCAGCACCGCGGCGAGCACTCGCACAATGCCCTCGCGCTCGCCCTCGGTGACGCCGAGCACCTGCATGGCGCTCAGCAGCGAGGCCCAGTCGACGCGTCCGCTGGCGCAGTCCGTGGCGCCCTGGTTCAGATAGAAGTACTTGTCGGCCTCGAGCAGGCCGTACTTGGCGCGCTCTGGTTCGGAGAGGCCGCCGAGCATCTCGTAGAAGACGTGGTAGTTGCGCTCCCCCGGCGCCTGCGTCACGATGCGCGACTTCTCCAGCAGATACTGCGTGATCTTGGCGCCGACAATGGCGCCGCTCTTGAAGTACACCTCCAGGTACTTGCCGAACCGCGAGCTGTTGTCGTTGCGGGCGGTGCGCGCGTTGCCGAACGCCTCCAGCAGCGGCGCCGCCTCCAGGATCTGCTCTGTGATGACGGCCGAGGCGCTGCCGCCGCCGGGCACCACGGCGGCCAGATACTGCATCACCAGCTTGGTGGACTCCGTCTTGCCGGACCCGGACTCGCCGGAGATGACCACCACCTGGGGCGAGGGCAGAGCCGCGTGCGCCGCCGCTCCAATTGCAAACAGATGTGGGGGCAGTGCGCCCAGCGGGCGGCCCGCGTACTGCTTGGCCACCTCCAGGCCGTAGGCGTCGGGAAACATCTTGTAGGGATTCACGGCGATCAGTATGCTGCCCGCGAACGTGTAGATCAGTCCCTTGTCGTAGCGCAGCCGCAGGTTCCACAGCAGCGAGGCCTCATGCAGATCGTCGAGCAGCGTCATGTCCTCTACGCCGCTGCTGCCGAGATCCTGGCGGGCGCGTAGACTGCCCTCGCCTGGCTGAAGTGCGAAGGTTTGTGCCTGTCGTAGCGAAGAAAGGAGCATTGTTAGTAGGCATACAAAATAGAAAGCGGTATGTGCACTTGAAGACTGTGTGGACGACAAACTTGGAGCTACTTCTAACTGATCTCGCAGAGATCTTCTAAGCAACAGGCAGGAGAGCAAAGCTTATGTCACTTTTACTTATCAACACTTTTTGTACTTTCAAAGACGAGCTTGAAGAAAGTAACCAACAGATTTGAGAACTTGGAATATGCTACAAGATATAGTAATTAGATTTTTGATGTGGCTCGATCAAGTATAGCTATTTTCGTTTCTATCAAAAAATGCATACTTCGACTGATTGTTCCTAAGGCAGCTATATGTTATAGTATACTGATTCTGTTAAAAATGAGAGAGAATGTTGAGCGCGCTTTTCAAATAAGTTGTGGCAAGTTTGGTCAAGATAGCTTGAAAAATAACAAAGGTCGGTCGATATGTTCTATGCTAGCAATACGATGTATCGCTGCGAGCTGGCTTATACTCACTTATTTACAGCGTGCTAAAGCAAGAAGCATGTCTACTAAGTTTAAACAAGATAGCTTCAAAACTGAGAGACTTTTTTTTGCAAACAGACGCACAAACGGACAAACGGACAGACAGACAGGCAGAAGCATGGACGAACGAACATGTTTAAATCCACGCGGCTATTGGAACTGATCGATAGTATAAATAATTCTTAGAATCAACAGTGTTTTCTACTTTGCAGATGAGGAAGTCTACAATCTTTGGTTTCCTAATACCAAATACTACTGTATGATGAAAGAGGATAATAAACTGGACGTTCCACAGATCTCAAGCCCAGTTGGAATCAGTTGTAGTCGCGTTACATGTGAATATAGATCATATTTCCCCCGCCTGTTCGCTCCACAAGCTGTCGCATCTTCTACTTATTCTTCTTCTGCTCACATGGCGCGCCATCACGTCGCTGCAGAGCGTGGAGAGGCGCTTCACCACCTGCGGGTAGCGGCACTTGAGGCGTCGCTGACGACGCAGTTGCAGCTGCTGCAGTTGCTGCGGCGTCTGCTGGCCGCAAATCTCCTCCAGATCCTCGAGGCTCGCCGGTCGCTGGCGGCGCAGCACGTGCGGCGAGAGCAGCGCCAGCGACGGCGACTGAGCCGGACTGGGCGTGACCGAGCCACAACCGCTGCCGCGCTGCCAGGGCTCGAGGTGGAAGCGTACGATGCGCATCGTCTTCGCTAACGGGAACGGAAACGGGAATCGAGACGGGAGAACGTTCTCTCCAGACGGAGAACGGAGACTGAAAACAACCACACACTGACACTAACAACAACACGGCACGAGAGCAACAACAACAATGAGCTGAGGCCGCCGTCTCGAAAGCAACTGAAAGGAGCTGGGATTTTCGAGAGTCGCCAGTCGAGACACTAGCACAGTTTTCCCCCATTTCCCCAGCTGCAGATGCCTACCCCCCCCCCCCCACACACTTCTACGATCGATTGAAACACGTTTGTCTTCTGCTTCTATTTCGGTTTCTAACGAGCAGAAGCGGACAAAGATGACACTTCTCCTCCTGCTGGCAGCCAGTTTGGGGCTGGAGGGAAATCTGTCGCAAGTCTAAGCGATCTTCATTCGATTAATGCAGCAGTTCTCACTCTCGCGATCTCTCTCTCTCTTTCTCGCTCTCTATTGATCTCTCTCCCGGTAGCGAGAAGAGCCACTTTCTCCCCGGCTCAATCGCAGTCGCAGCACAAATAGAACCAGTTCCAGATTCTCCATTGTTCACTGCGCTGCAGCTTCGTGTGGGGCATGTGTAGCGCCACCATCGCAGACGAAGCCTCCGCTATCGAGAGTGCAACCGCGGCAATATCGATTAGTTGCACATGTTTAAATGAAAGTTTCAGCCAGAGATCAACCAAATTGAACTCTTGTGTTGATCCGTTTCTTGATATTCTCTTCGGTAAAAGAGGTACTACCTCTTTTGCTTCAGAGATTCATCAATATCATTCTTCAATATAATTATTCTTTTTCTTCAGAGATATATCCAATATAGTTCAATTTTATAATTATTTTTTTTCTAGATTAATTCAATCTAGTTCTTTTCTTTCCCCGGGATTAATCCAATAAATTCTACAATATGATTTTTTTACTCTTCGGAGATAAATCGTATATACATAATTCTTATTTTTCTTCAAAGATTAATCAATACATTTTTCGTGTTTCTTTTTTTGAGTTTTAAGTCATTTAGACTGCAAAAATGTTGCTTTTTCTCAGACGAATCTTATTGCGATTTTAGTATTTTCTACAAATATAAATCCAATATATGTTTCTCTTAGTTCAATAATTCTGAATAAATCGCATTTAAGGAGCTTTTGTATGACTGATAATAATATTCTAAAATGCCAGAGCTTTCACAACACCTTAGTGAGCTTCCGAAGCTCACTGCACTCCCTGAGAGGCAGGGGCTCTATGTCGGTCGCTGTGGCCAAACTGAATTGAAGCGTTTTGTCTGTGGCTAAACGACGAGCAACAAGTTGTCGGACAACGTCGCCCGATCTGAACAGGATACGAAGCTTGCTGGTCGCACATGTGCGTGCATGTGTGTGCATGTCTGTGCGTGTTTGTGTGCTTGCCAGTGTGACAAGTAGAAGTATGCGGAGCGAGTTTGGGGATTTGGATTCTTGATTTCTTTGCCTGGCGCTTGGGGCCACAAGCCACAATTGTTGCAACGGCATCGCTAACTGTTTCCAGTTATTAGCCAAAGCCTCCGGCCGGCTGGCTGGCTGGCAAACAGATGACCGGACGGACAAACGGACAGGCGGACTGGCAGACTGGCAGACTGGCGGCCAAACTGACTGAATGTTGCGTTGACTGGCAGTCGTAATTGCAAAGGAAAAAGGAAACGAAGTCGCCAGTCGCTGCGGGCTCCACAGCAATTATATACCCGGCAGAGGCCCGGGAACAGGCCCGGCACAGTTTCCGTTAGCCACAAGTTAACTACTTGACAAGGAGTCACCCTGTAATTAGGTTAAGCCATTAAGTCTAATCTTCATGTTTTGGCATCCTTACGCCACTGATCGTTGGTCAGACTTGACCTCAAAGCAAGTTAAATAATCTCTCTACAAGCTGCCTTAAGCTGAGTGTATACAGACAGGCACTTATGGTAACTGCAGGGTATAACTTGCTCAACTTTCTAGGATCTTTGACTTTGAGCTACCCCACCTGACACTCTCCCCAGCTACAGGGTATAACAAGCTGTTTAGCAAGTGACAAATGGCCGGCAATGAATTCCAAGTGCCAAAACAATGCAAATTCGTGTCCGACGACAGGTGAAAATAGTGAAAAGCATTCGTAAAAACTGCGACAAAGTGAGAAATAAAAAAAAACGAAAACGAAACCTACGAAACGTCCGTCCACACAATCTTCGCGATCACTCGCTGGGCGATACGATCACTTACCTTGCCCTTGATCATGGCCTGAACGACAATGACTTGGGCGGCGCGATGCACTTCCTGAATCTCGCCGGGTATGGGATGACCCACGCCCGGATCGAACCACACCAGATCGCCTTCGGCCCAGTCCATGGTGCTGTGTTCGCGCTAGCTTCTTTCTTGATCAGGCTGCTTCGATCCCGAGTTTGTTGTGATTGCACTAAGTTCCGATTTGTTTGCTCCGATTTCCACTTTTGCTCGTCGTCGTCGCTCTGCAGACGGGAAGAAGAGAAGAGGGGGAAAGAGTGGGATCTCCGAAACAGCTTCAAGCGGCCGGCTGATGCATTGCTGTGGACACGAAACGGGAATAGAGAGAAATAGCAGCTGATTAGTTCGGCTAAACAGTAACTCGTCACATTTCACAGCCACCGCATAAAAAAGGCGTTAAAAAAAGAATACCTAAAAAAAGTAACAAACATCTCACCATAAAAAATTCACGTCATTATTTCAACTCTGAGCTGAAAATGCCACTGCCTTTGGCATATTTAATGCAAAGTAAGTGAAACTAAAGAGTTTGTGGTAGTCGAACGACAAATACCCTCACACAATACAAAACAAGTAACTTTCTGTGGAAATTATTAAGAGTTTTTCATAGTTTCAGTATTTTTATGTGCTGTACTGGTGTTTTTATATGTCTACATAAAAAAGGTATTTTAAAGCTCAGTTTCATATAAACTCATTATAATAATTATATCAGTATGTATATTAAATTTAAGACAAAATCATCCGTAGTTTTAAAAATATAAAATTATTTTTACGTATTGGTATTTACTCAAATTGTAGCCTTGGTATTTTTAAATATGCAGCATAAAAGTCATTTCATTCAGCTAAATTTTTTGTGGTTTACAGTGCAAAAATAAGCATCTTATTTTTGGATTTCACACTTCCAACTCTCTTCACATCCTGCCACTAATGAGCTTCTCATAGTTATCACGTCTGCGATCGTTACAAAGAACTTTATTTATAGCTTAATTTGCAAGCTTTACTTTTCGAGTAAAATCTACAAATATTTCGCATTCAATATGAACTAGAAGCTCCCTATGGGGTCGGCATGCGCTGTACATTACAGGGTATTAAAGCAACCACTTGCAAAAGCTTATCAGGCGCCTTTGCTTGGCATTTGCCGTTCACCGTTTGCCATTCACAAGTGATTGTCACAGTGTGTCGATCGGCATTGTCACTCCGACGGCGTGTGAGTGTGTGTATGTGTATGTGTAGAGGACTGCTGAGTGGGACGGGCAGGTGGCGGCAGGAGGCAGAGTGCAGAGGGTGCCAGACGAAGGCCGTACGCTGCTCAATGAAATTAAATGAAAGTGAGTTTTTTTTTTTCGTTGTTTTCTTTCACGTTGATTATTATTTTTTTTTTCATTTGTTTCTCATTTTTTTCATTGTTTTTTTTTTATTTATTTGTGGTGTTTACAAGGCGAAAGACATGAAAAACGAAATGCAATGAAATGCAACACTGAATATCATAAATTTCACAGAAATGACAGCGATTGTTTAGCAATTGTCTTCTTGTTGCAGGTCTCCAAAAAGCCAGTTGCATGCAACACACACACACAAACAAAGCTTGACCTTTGCAAGTGCTCATCTCTAGAGATCGCACGGAAGATTGCAAGCAACTCTTCGAGAAGAATTCAAGACATTTCGAATTCCGACAGAAAACAGACTCAGTTATAGAGAACAATATGGATCGAATAGTCTAATAATCTAACCCGATTTCGCCTTTTTTGCGATTCCCTTTCCGCTTTCTGCTTAATTAATTTATGATCTTCAAGAACTTTCGACGACTTTTAGCGCAGAAACTAAAGCAAAAAGCACTTTTCAATCTTAGAATTCGCTTTCACCTTCGCCGCGGCCGCAGATTCTCGAGTTTGGCAAAGCCTTTCTTAGCCATTGTATTTGGCCCACATATCAAGCACCGGCTACAACAACAACAATAACAACAAACCACCAAAAACAATGCTCGATTAGAAATGAAATTAATGAAGAGAGCCCCGAAGCCAGACACAGGGCGAGTTCATTAGAAAATTGCTCAAGAATTTTTTGTTAATGCAAATAAGTAAATAATATCGTAAATATGAAATGCGAACGGACGCCCCGACGTGGCGCGAGAATATTAAATAGCCATGGCCAAAAGCGAGACACAATTTTCGCCCGCTGCTGCTGTTGCTGTTGTTGTTGTTGTTGCTGTCGCTGATTACCATTGGTGAGACAAACTTTCACCTGTTTAGCGGCAAAAGCCTTTAACATAAATATTTATGCCCAAAAGAAAAAAAAAAAAAAAACAAAAATTAAAAAACGCACAACAGACGCGCTTGTTGTTGCTGCAGTTGTTGTTGCTGTTGTTGTTGTTGATGCATGCTCGCACTGAATTCGGATTTGGCATTAGGCTCGGCTTGGCCCGCGTCGACTTTGGCCAACAAATTTGTGCTAAATGGCCTGGCAAGTGCTTACGAATTGACAAAGTCAATAGAGAGCAGCGGGCGGGGATGGAAGAGCGGCGATAGAGCCAGCTAGGCAGATAGCTAACCCGTTTGGCCTGGCTCTGCTAACAAGATGCGAACGCAGTGGCAAGTGTTCCCAGTGGCAGCTGCCAGTCATGCATTCATTCATTCATTCATTCGCTCACTCACGCAGTCAGTCAGTCAGTTAGTCAGTTAGCCGGTCATTCATTTCAGCTGGCTCTCCCACTCTCTCTCTCTCTCTCTCTCCTAAGCTCTCTCTCTTTCTCTCCCACTGCCTGTCTCTCTCTCTCCCTCTCGCTCACGACAGCATAAAACAAATCTTGGCTTGGCTACGAGTCGAGTTCGACCGCATTCCGATGCTAAGACGTCGCTGCCTGCAGTCGCCGTCCGACACCGCTGTCCATGTCTATGTCGATGTTGTGCCAACAACAACAACAACAACGAGTCAATTTAATGGAAGTTCTCATGTGTAATCAATGAGCAACTTCATGGCGTTGCGAAACAAAGCGTGAATCGAGACATAATAATCGCAAGAATTCGAATTTCTGATCATTTCTGAGCAAAGAACTTGTTAAAATAGGCACACGCACACACACAGCTTTTTGAATGCCCCACACACGTGTCTGTGAGTACTCGAGCAGTTCGCTATTGGTTTGTGTGCTTTTTGAGCAATTTTTCTCAAATAATTCGATTTCCGGTTTGAAATTGATCAAGAGGAATTTCAACTGTACCGAATTCGTGTTTCAAGGCGAGATTTTGCTTTGGGTATGTTCCAGACACACATACACATGCCTTGGGAAAGCCGAAATACTCATAACAATATTTAAGCAGTAAATATTCAAATGATCGTCGCCCCAGTCGGAGTGATATTTGCGATCATATCAAGCTTTTGCTGCCTTTTGGGCCTATTTCAGATTCACTTTTTACACAGTCTACACATTCTTATGCAAAATATTCATGTTAGCTTAATAGAGACAACAGATTTATCAAGCGATCAAGCGATCGTCGTGATCGAGAGAGTTGGCTCGCCTTAGGGCTTGTTTCATACTCTTCACAACCTCATCATATTCTCAACCAATACTTTCGTATTAGTTTCTTAAAAGCAATCAATTTATCAGACGATCGTCGCTCCAGTCCAGTATTAATTTAAGTGATCGAGAGTTTAAGCTAGCTTTATAACCGATTTTGGCTTGTTTCATACTCTTTACAGCTTTTTTCATATTTTCATCCAACAAATTTGGTATCAGTATCTTAAAAATTTATTTATTTATTAACAATATATTTATCACACGATCGCCGCTCCAGTCGTATGAAAATATGTGATCGAAAGATTTTGCTAGCTTGTCTCAAGACTCAACAGTGCTACCAAATTTAAATTCTAACTTTTGGCCTCTTTCATACACTTCCATATTTTCACCCAAAACTTTCGTAGCAATATCAAATTTCCAACGATCGTCGCTCTATCAAATTTAAATTCTAGCTTGAAATTTTGCTAGCTTTACGGCAAGTTTTGGCTTCTTTCAGATTCTACAGCAAGAGCATCATATTCTCATCCAAAACGTGCACATTAGTTTGATAAAGTTAACGTTCCAGTCGTTCCAGCAGTTTTTTTTTCGGAATTTCAATCAAAATGCAAATGAGGGCGTGGTCGCGGCCCAAAGCGGCTCGTTTTCTGAGTTGCTTTTGAACTCGACCGTCGTCGCGATGCGACCAGCCAGCCAGGCAGGCAAACAGGCAGGCAGGTCGCATTCTGAGCGCATGAGAACGAGCTGCCAGTTCAAGGTTCCACAGCTGACATCAGTTGCACGAACCCTAACCCCCCCCCCCTCCGCACACCTTGCTTTACTGATGATTTAATATAATGTGATAGCTGTAGTCAGTTGAGATTATGTGTGTTATGTGTGTGTGTGCGTTTAGCCGGGTCAGCGCTCAGTTCGTGGCTTAAGTCTTTTTGAAAAAGTTCGTTGCCTAAGTCATTCGATTGGAGGCTGCGATTCTCTCATTCATATGCATTTTGTCGCTCTTCCCATGACCAAAGGCGCTAAAAGAGCCCAACAAAAGTTCCCCAAACATTTCGATTTCTAAAGGTATTTGTTAGCGTTGCATGTGTGTGTGTGTGAGTCATAAATCTGTGTTTTATGAGACAAAACAAGCGGAGAGCCCGCACCTGTGTAGCTATTGCGGCGACAGGTGTCTGTGTGTGCGCGAGTGCCTGTCTGCCTGTGTGTGTGTGTCAATGTGTGTGTGTGTTTTTGTGCGCTTGTGTATGTGCGCGAGGGGCTAGTTTCTAGCTTGTCGCGACTTGAATTGATTTGTGTGCCAGATTCTTGGCATAGCTCGCAAGCGCAGCCAACTCGCGCTTGTCCCTTGCGCTGCGCCTCGAGGTGGGGCAGGCCCACGCAGCAAAAACAAACAGCAGGGCGTGGCCGACAAGTGAAACTCAAGTGCTCAGCAAAGATTCATCTCCAACTCAGACAACAACAACAACAACAACAATTCACGCAAAGCGTTTTCATTTTCATTTCCATTTTGATGGCACGCACAAAAATGCGCCGTTTAATTATTTCATTTAACACACAACACACACATACGCACACAGCACACAACACACTCACACACGCACACACGCAAATTGTGTGCAATTTTCGATATCAATTCCGATAGACAGCGACGCCTTAATTGACGCGGTTTGTCGAACTGCAATTCATTTCGTTTATTATTGTTCACTTTACTTTCAACTTGTCTGTATGGCTGTGTGTGTGTGAGTGTGTGCGTGTTTGTGTGTGTGTGTGTGTGTGCATGTGTTTAACATTTAACACGCTGCTCCGCTGCATTTCTCCTCGTGCCGGAGCGAAGACTCCAAGCGCAACGGCTGCGATTTCAACTTGTTAAAATTCACTCAAAGTGCGCGCTGAGAAATTCCATTGATGCCAAAAAGTAAACAGAGAAAAGCAGAGAAAAAAACACACACACACAGGGAGAAAAACATAAATAATCCAAATTTATGCCGCAAGAGACCCAACGGATTTGTCCGAGCCCTTCCCAGAGTTCGCAACTTTCTTGGCCCGACAAGTGCCAAGTCGTTTGCCAGGCGGAATAAGTTACACGATGCCAGACACGGCGACTATGGTATAGGTACAACGATACGATGCGATATATGTTCAGCTGTGGATCGTGATCGACATGGAGATCTCGTATTATGGAATCTGAGAGATCGCAAGACTTGCAGTTTCGATTTCAAATGCTCTTCTCTGCATGCCAATTGAGATACGATCACGACAGACGTGAGCAGGACTTGGTTTCTTTTTGAGCTCGGCACGTGCCAAGCTGGAATATGTTATGCGATTCAGGCTATTAAATAAGATATATGGCATTTCGAAACAAAATTCACTTGAATCCGTCAGAAAAGGCAGGTTGCCAGTTTGATAAAATAAATCGTAGATAGTTTTTATCGAATTTTAAGAATATTTTTATTAAGAATTTAACTAAGAGAACGTGTCAAATTTGGCAAAGAAAATCGTAAATAGTTTTTATCAATTTTTATGTATTAATCCTAGCTCAACACTTTGCTGCGGAAAGTTGTTAAGTATTTTTAAACGTTTTTTTGGTTATTTCTAAATATCAAGAAACAGCCTAAGAGACAAATTGTACAACATTTCATATTTGGCAAAGAAAATCCTAGACAGTTTTTATAAAATTAAAAAATGTTTAGATATGTTTTCAATATATCAAGAAATATGTAAAATATAAACATTCAAAATTTCGCAAGTAAAATCGTAGAACTTTCTTTTAATTATTTTTAATCAAATTTTTTTTATCAAATTTTCAGAAATTTTAAACATGTTTTTTAAATTGTCAAAATATCAAGAATTTAGCTAAGAGACAAATTAAAAATCAAGCAAAATGTAGATCGATTTTTTGATCAAACTTTAAGAATTTTCATGCATTTTTTGTACACTTTCAAGATATTAGAAATGTACTCAGAATTTCAAATGTTGAGCATGTTGCCAAGTGAAGGTAAGAAAAATTCTTACACAATCTCGAGCTATATTATATATGTATCTATCTATATTTATATATGTATCTATCATATAATGTATAGCTCAATTCATATAGAGTTTCGAATTGTTTTTTTAAGTAATCAAAATTCTTGAAGCTGTCTTGAAGCGCAACAGCATCAGAATCGCATCGAGAGCATTACGGGCAAGACAATTGCTAGCATTACCGTTAGCCAACTTGACTTGCCGTCTGTGGGCCATGCTCAGCTGCTCAGTTACCAGGCCGAAACTTCAGCAGGAGGCAGAGGCTGACTGACAGTTTGACTTATTGGCCCAACAGGCAGACAAAGCGCTGTGGATCTCGTTGTGGATGCTGTTGTGGATGCTGTGAAGTAAGCCGCTTAATGCGACTTGTTGTTGTTGTTGTTGCTGTTGTTGTTGTTGTTATTTGTGGTACTCGCACAAATAGAAAACTTCGTGTTCGTCGCAGCAGTAGAAGACAAAATATTTAGCAAGAAGTCGCAGAAGCAGAAGAAGAAGCTGAAGCTCAAGCCCAAACTGAAGCTGAAGCTGAAGAAGAAGCTCGAGTCGGAGTCGGAGTCGGAGTCGATGTCGATGTCGGCGCACGATTTCACTAACACTAGGGCCAAGTCGAAGCCCAGCCAAAGCAAGCGAACTTGGCTAAAACGGCGACAGACAGACACGCACACACATACACACGCACACACACACACACACAGAGCGAGTGTGGCAAAGGCCAATAAACCTTTGGAGCGACAGCGCGAGTCGAACGCGCCGCAGATTGTGCCACTGTTTGCTGTTGCTGCTCATCGATCACACACACACTCACACACACACACATACGAACCCACTTGGGCTGAAAACAAAAAGGGAAATTTTCAACAGCAACAACAACAACAAAGAAGTTTGCTGTTGTTTTTAGTCTTTGTTGATCGCATGCAAAAGACAATTGAAAGTGCGAGACAACATCTGCTCACGGTTGTTGTTGTTGTTGTCAGTGTTGTTGTTGCTGTTGTCTGTCATTAAATTATTCTAAAAAGCATTCGTGTTGCCTGTTGTTGCCGAGTGTTGTCTGAGGTGCGCCGCGTGATTTGTTTTTGCCGCGCATTCAGCGCGTTGCTTGTGCGTTTACCGTTGTTGTTGCTGCTGTTGTTGTTGCTGATGTTGCAGTTGTTGCTGTTGTTGCTTGTTGGCGCACCCGCAATAAAGCAAATTTACGAGCATAGAAAAAAGGGAGGCGCACCCGAGACGCCCTCGCGGCCAAAGCTGCAGTCTTGGCTGCACGAGTGGGCGGCCAGCGTTGTGCGAAGTTTGTGTGCGGGTGTGTGTGTGCGGGTGTGTGTGTGCGTGTGTGCGTGCGGGTGCACATGCATGTGTGCATGTGTATGCACAGTCTGTGTGGCCTCATCTTTTACACACATGCCTTTTCAAGTAAAACATTGCACAGCACACAAGACTTAATTAAGCTTATCGATATATTACTATCGATAAATGATAGGCACGCAATAATAGATACTGCCGGAATCTTTGTTCTTTATCTAACTATAGATTTAAAATAAAGGCCTTCGGTCGTCGATATATTACTATCGATAAATGATATAATAGATATTGCCGGAATCTTTGTTCCTTATTTAACTATATGTCTGAAATAAAGTCCTTCAGTTATCGATATATTACTATCGATAAGCGATAGGCAAGTGATATACAATTTTGTCTTGATGCCCTCGTCAATATAGTTAAGCTTGAGCTCTATACAGACCCAGCATACAATTTTTTTTCTATCTGCAGCTCAAAATTTGTGACTCCTGCCTATCGATATATTACTATAGACAATCTATAGGCAAGAAAAAATATCTGCCCAGTGTCTTGGTGCCTTAATCAAGGCTACATATGGTGCCAAAGCCATGATTTCTAATTTATCTAAAACGAGTGACTTATGGCTATCGATATATTACTATCGATAAATTATAAGCAATATAATAAATATATGGCCAGAGTCTTGACTTCTTAATCAGGCGATTTTAGCCTTACCTTTATGTAGACTTTTATCGATAGCCGATAGGCCAAGAAAGTATCAAAAAAATGCTATCAATTATTGCAAAGCATAGCGACAAGTTAGAGAAATATGTAAAATGCGATCAATTTCGTCAGTTATCGGATTGCTACCAAATTTGATAACTGCATATAT
Source organism: Zaprionus bogoriensis (assembly GCA_035046045.1). Lineage (NCBI taxonomy): Eukaryota > Metazoa > Arthropoda > Insecta > Diptera > Drosophilidae > Zaprionus > Zaprionus bogoriensis. The sequence goes on from JAWNOI010000021.1 coordinate 1,420,228, forward strand.
AAGCAATAAGCTATCGATATATGCATAACGATAGCTCGAATCCCTTCGATTTCATTGGCAACTGTTCAAGCTAAGCTTGTCCAAAGAATGCCAGGAGGCTATCAAGACAATCGAACAATCGACCAATCGACCAATCGAAACCAGATGCAGACGACGATCGGCCCGACAACTGAATTAAATTTCACTCTGATGGATTTCTGTGTCTTTCCCCGTCCGTTGATGTTGTTGTTGCTGTTGTTGTTGTTGTTGTTGTTGTTCAGTTGTGCGCTGTGACTAAGTGTTTTGTTTGAATAAAGTAAAAGCCAATTAACATCTTTGTCGCATTAGCATATCGTGTATGCCGCTATGTCCCTCTCCCTCGCTCCCTCCTCCCTCCCTCTCTCTCTCTCTCTCTCTCTCTCTCTCTCTCTCTCTCTCGCTCTCTCTCACTCTCTCGATTTGCCTATTTCCATGTTATTCTTTGTTGTGCAGTTGTTACTTGTTGCCTTCTTCTGTATGAAGAAGAAGAAAAGCAGCAACGAAAACGAGGGAAAAACAAAAGACTGAAGCAACGAACGTGAACTCAGAATGCAGAGGCAGAGTTAGGCAGGGAGAGGGAGAGAGTGAGAGAGAGAGTGAGTGCGAGAGCGTGTTGTATACGGAAGTGGCACGCACACACACACACACACACACTCTCGCACTCGAGCAAAGAGAGCGAGTGCCCGCCGAGTTAGTTGAGAGTTCGAGCTCAGGCAATGCCATAGTCCAGTGGCCAATGCGGAATTCTTTGGCGGCCGGAACCAGTTTTTTGTCTTACTTCGACCAATTTTCTGTTGTTGTTGCCGTTCAGTTTTTTTACCCATTTTTTTAGCCACTTTTTACTCGTTTTTTTTCAGCTACTTTGGCTTCGGCTCTGGCTCTGGCTCTGGCTTGGCTCTGGCTTCTTTCATATTTCTGCACGCCTAACTGTTCGACGTCGTATACCGTTGCAATGGTTCTTGCCATGATTTGCCAAATCGAGACCCGCTCCCCGCGCTGCCACTCCCCCTGCCTCCCTTGTGCCCAATTGCGAGGCGAATCGAATTGAATCGTAGTTGGACTCGCGTCGAGTGCAATTTCAGTTTTGGTCGCTCCCTAAAAAGTCGCCGCATTCCATTGGCGGCTTGCCCCCCCCCCCCCCCTGCCGATGCTTATGCAACTGGGGAAAGCACCGTTAACACAATAAACTGAAATCGATCTGCGCGATCGGGGAACAGGAACAGGTCCCACAGCTGCGCCTGCCTGCCTGCCTGCCTGTCTGTCTGTCTGTCTGTCTGTGTGGATTGCAGACGAATCTCGCGGCGATGAGCTCATTTTACGACTAGAATAATCATCGCAGCAGGAGTAGAGGCAGTGGGCGGGGCGGGCACTATCATTCGATCATTGGCAAACTGAGAATATTTTGATGCAGTCAGCGAACGTGACTGCAGCGAATTTGCGCGGAATGTGGACTCCATGTGGATGCCGTTTGCCGGCGAGCCAAGCTCGATTACCTGTCGCACATTCCGTTCACAAGGTTCCCCTCACTGCGCTGCGCTCTTTTGGCAATGACATTTCGCAGGCGCAGTTATCGTTAATCGATATCGAATCGAGTAGCTGTACAGACTCTACTCACTTGCTTTGTTGTTGCTGCCGTCGCTGTTGTTGTTGTTGTTGTTGTTGCTGCTGCTAACTGTTGCGCTCCCCTCTGCCGCTGCCGCTGCCGCTGCCGACGCTGGCGTTGTTATTGTACACGTTTATAGCTACGCTACGTGTACGTGTGTGCGTGTGTGTTTGTGTGTTTTCAGCTCTTTTTTGTTCTTCTGTTTCTTCCTCTGCTTTCTACGTCACTTCGTCACAGTCATTAGAAGAATTCTGCTACATTTCATGCACTTGTTGCTCTCTCTCACTCGCTCTCTCTCTCTCGCTTACTCTCTTTCTGGCAGTGTGTGTGTGTGTGCTTGAGGTTCAATTAAAGTTAAAGTTGCGCGCACTTGCAAAAAAAGTAAAGTATTCGACAATTTGTATTGGCTTTGTGACTCTCTGCGTGTGCGTGTGTGCGTGCTTGCGCTTGTGTGTGTGTGTGTGCAATGGTAAATCGTGGCACGCGCGCACTAAAAAAAATTTCAAATTAGACCGACCGATTCTGCGCGCACGACCTGCCAGCTATAGAACAGAAACTACAATGACTTGTCGCTCTCCCGGCTACATGCACTATCGATAGCGCGATCAGCCAGTTCGATAGGCGACTCAAATCTGCGTTGCTGTTGCTCCTGTGTGCGTTAACAGCGCGCTGTTAGGCCGCAGCCAGCGTGCAGTTATTTACGCGAACTATAGCAGTGCGCAACAAATAAAAGCAATCTATCATATTATTGCATTAAAAAACAAAGTAATATGTCTTAAGTGCGCATAAAAATACAATTCACTGCATGCTAACTCAAAATGGCACTGTTAAGCCATGTCCAATTGGAATACACAAATGTTAACGCAGCTTTGACCCCCAACACTGTTAGCTAACATTTGTTTTCGCATTAACAGCGCCAGCGAGCAGCAGCATTTGCACAAGAGCAACACAAATTATTATTTAAATTGGCCCACAACTGCGCGACTTTAATTAACGTTTATACGCAACAGCCATGTCTACGGCTGCCGGCAGCACTGCAGCACCCAACAAGTGCCAGAAAGAGACCGACGCGGACGGCGGCGCCGGAGATTGCAGCGATTGCAAAGATTCCATGGAAGCGACGACGCCAGCAGCAGCAGCGGCAACAACAGCGGCGACAACAGTGACGCCGACAGCGACGCCAGCACAGCAGCAGCAGCGGCTCAAGTGCGAGGAGGAACTGCTCAAAATGGAGATTGACACTGACCTAACGACGACAGAGACGCTCGACGATCTGGATGAACTGGACGCCAAGCTGCTGCTGCAGGAGGCCATCAAAGTCAAGCAGGAGCAGGAGCAGCAGGCACAGCCCAAGCGCGAGGCGACGCCCGAGCCGACGCAGCAGCCTCAGTCGCAGTCGCAGCCACAGCCAACGGCACTGAAGGCAGAGCTGGACACAGAGACGCAGTCGGAGCCGGCAGCGACTGCAGCCGAAATCAAGATGGCGGACAGCAGCGCCGCGCAGCGCAGCGCGCCGCCTCCCGCGGGCAAAATCACGCGCAGCAACCTCAACGGCGCGCGCTCGCCCAACGTGCTCAAGCGCCTGCGGAAGAGCACGCGCAGCACGCGCTTCAAGTCCAAGCTGACGGCACGCGGCGCAGCCGGCGGCGGCGGCACTGCCAGCGGCGCCGGCAACGGCAGCGCGAGCAGCAACGGCGCAGCGAATGGCCACAGCGGCGCAGCGCTGGCCAAGACTGCGGGCAAAGCCGGCGGCGGCGGTGGCGTCGCCTCCTCCTCGCTGGCGCGCAGTCGCCGCACGCTGTTCAAGCGGCCTGCGCAGAAGACGCCGCGCGTGCAGGCCTGCACGCGCTTCGTGAAGAGCCTCTTCTACAAGGGCAGCTACCTGCAGATCGGGGACATCGTGAGCATCGTGGACAGCGAGCAGCGCGTGTACTACGCCCAGATACGCGGCCTGCTGGTGGACGCCTACTGCGAGAAGTCGGCCTTCCTCACGTGGCTCATACCCACGCAGGACAGTCCCGATCCGCGCGAGGGCTTCGATCCAGCCACCTACCTGATAGGTGAGTAGGATGGGGAGGGACAGAGGGGTATAGGAGTGGTCACTAATCTCTTGCTGCTGCTCCTGCTGCAGGTCCCGACGAGGAGCTGTCGCGCAAGCTCTGCTACCTGGACTTCATCATGCACGCGCCGAGCAACTACTACTACGACCGCACCACGCCCTTCCCGCTGCCCGACGCGGACGAGTACATGACGCAGCGCGGCTACATCTGGACGCGGCTGCCCACCATCAAGCGGGAGCGCGAGCGCGAGCGAGACAGGGACAGAGAGCGGGAACGGGAACGGGAGCGGGAGCGGGAGCGGGAACGCAAGGCGGCGGCTTGACTAGGCGTGGGCAACAGCTTAATTTATTGAACTAAACCTGATTAAACACACAATTATCGGACTAATCCCTGCCAGCGCTGCGCGTCTCTCTCCATGTGTGCGTGTGTGTGTGCATGTGTGTGTGTGTGTCGGTGTGCTTCTGTCTGTGTAGTTGCTGCCTCCTCCTGCTTCTCCTGCTCCAGGCTAGGACTTGCGCTTGCCGCGCCTGGGCTTGGGCGGCACCGCAGGCGTGCAGAGGCGGCGGCAGCTGCTGCTGCTGATGGGCACGAGGTGCTCCTGGTGGGCCAGCTGCAGGCCCAGCTGCATGCGCCTGCCGCTGCTCGCCTCGGCCAGCAGTATGCGCAGTCGCATGTCGAGCTCGTCCTCGAGCTGCTCCTTGGCCTCAGGCTGCAACTGCTCCGGCTCCGGCTGCAACTGTTCCTGTTCCGGCTGCTCCTGCTCCGGCTGCTGCTCCTCCTGCTGATAATCCTGCTCCTGCTTGGAGGCATCCATGGAACTGGAGCAGCTCGGCAGCAGGTGGTCACGCAAGCTGGCCGCCTGCCGGGCCACACGCAGCTCGGCGATGACCTCGTTGATGGCGGACTGGAGGCGCGGCGTCACCTGCAGATCCTCGGAGTTGCGCGTGAACTGCCAGGAGTGCTCGACGATGTCCACCAGCAGGCGGTAGACGACCTTGACCAGCTCGCAGAGCAGGACGCTGCTCACGTGGGTCATGCCCTCGAAGGCGTTGTGTATGGTCACCTGGTTGCCGCGCATCAGCGGATCGATGAGCTCGTCGTGCACCAGGTGCGCCCCCGCCCCCACCGTGGGCAGCAGCCAGAAGAGCAGGCAGATCTTGAAGCCCCCCAGCAGCGGCACGTACGGCTCCAGCGCCGCCGTCACGAAGTGCAGCGCGCTGAACGCCCCGAACACGATCCAGTACTTCACCCAGGCGGGGCAGGGCTGCTGGGAGCGCTGGGCGCACTGCGTGCACGGGTGGCCCCCGTTGAAGTCGTTGTAGGTGGCGAAGGCGGGGTACAGGCAGCCCACGACCAGGATGATCAGCTCGTTAATCATGGCGCAATTTCGTTTGGTTTTGGTTTCGGTTTTGGGTTTTGGTTTTGGTTTTTTTTCAGTTTTGTTTCGGTTTTTTTTGAAATACACAAAAAATGCTAAATTTCGATTTCGATCACGGAGCTCGCCTGTTTTGTGGGGAAACTCAGTCTCAAGTGAGCGCCGGCTGTGGCAGGGCAAGCACTGCGAGGCGCCGCCTGCTGCGTTTTCATTTTGCATTTCAAATTCGGAAAATTCAATTTTCTTTACGCCTTGGAAACCGATTCAAACGACCGCCACCGTTGGCCAGTGCTGGAAAGTGCGCAACTGGCACTTATCGATAGCAGTTGCGTGGCCACTGAGGGTTGCCAAGTGCGCCAAAATTAACGCAGTGATGAATAGTAGCAATTTAATTAAAAAATATAATTAATTTATACTATTAATTTAATATTATATAATAAAGTGATTGCGCAAATATCGATATATTGATATTTTGTTATTTTGAGGTTTGTCGAGTGCGCTAAAAATAACGTAGTGATGAATAGTTGCTATTTTATTAAAGGTAATATTATATATAATATAATATAATATAAAAAATATAATAAAATATTTGCACAAATATCGATATATTGATATTTTGTTATTTTGCCAAAGTTCCTAGTGTAAATTATGTTTTGCTTACTGCTTAAGCTCTGCCGTACTTACATTACTATACAGCACTATATTAGATTGCAATATATAATCGAATAATAATAATTAACCAACACTGTGAGGCTGCAGCGCAGTTGTCGTTCAGTGTGATCCCATTAATAAACCTTTCGATATCACGTTTATATTGCCTTATAACGCACACATAATTCCAACATTTACAAAAAAAAAAACATAAAATTAATAAGCAACAAAAAAAAAACATCATAATTTATTAATCTGCAGCATTTCCATTTCGATAGTCACAATCGATAAGCGCAGCAGTGCAACCCTCGCGCGCAGGCGATCCAAAATGGGCGCAATGTTTACGCCGACGCCGACGTGTTTGAACTCGCACAACAAATGGAAGCCATGGACGCCGCCGAGACACAATCCCCGACTGCGGGGGAGCACAGCCTGAACCGCGCGGTGGCGCAGCTCAGCGACATGGAGGACATCTCGGACGTGGACATCGACGTGGTCGTGGACCAGTTCCACAAGACGATCTCCTCGCAGCCCTACAACGAGCGCAGGCGGAGCATTTTCAACACGACGCTCGACATGAACGAGTGTGAGTGACACATGCGTGTGTGTACGCATGTGTATGTGTGTGTGTGTGAGAGTCTGAGAATAATCATTGTAATGTGCACCCGTGCCCACCTCTCACGCTTGCCCACAGCTCGCCCCGCCTGCGGAGTGGACGCCGCCGCCGTGGAGGCCTACGCCGAGCAGGTCGCCCAGGAGAAGCGCCAGTGGGAGAACTTCATCGCGCAGTCCTTCCCCAGCCGGCGCGGCGCTGCGGCCGCCACTGGCGCCGGCACTGGCAACAGCTGCGCGTACAAGCCCAGCGCGGAGCAGCAGGCCTACCTGGGGCAGGCGCCCAACCTGCAGAGCTATATTCGCGGCATGGGCAGCTTCATGAACGAGGGCAACCGCTTCCTGCACGAGTTCGAGGAGCTGCGCGAGCTGCACGAGGGCCTCAAGGACATCTGCCAGCTGCTGGTCAACGGCGACCAGCGGCTCAACATAGCCGAGTGCCTGGCCGGCGAATGAGGAACGCGCGACGTGGGCTTCTCCTCCGCGTTGTTTATAAAACAAAAGCTCCATCAACAGGTACAAATAGAATATCAACTGAAGCGAATGCCAAGACTACTCTAACTCTATCCAGGGGGGGTGTGGGGCTGGTGGTGTGGCTACTCCTTGGCCCAGGCGGCGAGGTACTTCATCAGATCCGTGAGGCTGTCGAAGTCCGTGCGGCTCTTGGGCGGCTCATCCTTGCTGATGCGCGGCAGCGTCTGCCCCATCTTCAGTCTGAACTCCTCGAACTGGGGAGAGAGAGAGGGAGGGAGGGGGAGCAGGGTATGAATACTGTTTAGGTGCACAGCTGTGGGCCACAACTCACGTCCTTGGCGCCGCTGAGCTTCCAGACGCCGTAGCAGAAGGCGCCGGTGCCGAGCAGCGCGTAGAGCGTGCCCCAGCCGAGGGCGCGCAGCGCCAGCGCGGAGCCCTCGTCCATCAGTATGAGGCCCTGGCGTGTGCCCTGCTGCTGCAGCACCTTGCTGTCGGCCTTCTTCGCCGTGGCCAGCGTGCGCGAGAAGCCGAAGAGTGCGGAGATGCCGCCGACGAGGCCCATGAACGCGGCGGCTGCAACGGCGTCGTTCTCAATTAGGCATCGGGCATTACTTCGATAGCATTACTATTTACCCTGTATGCGGAACTTGCGCTGCTTCTCGGCTGCCAGCGGATCGACGGCAATGCCGGCTTCACTCATTTTGCTCCCAGCGCTTCGCAAACTTTAATTTTATTGTCGTAATCGTTCGCTGCGCGATAGTTGCGATAGTTTTAGCACGCCAATCGATTGCTGGCGTTCATGTCGGCGATACTGAGCTATCGATACTAGTTGCAGGCGCACTAGGCTCACACATGAAATTTGACGAGTTTTTATGCCAGGCAGTAATTTGCGAGTTTTAGAATGGCAAAAAGTAAGGAAATGCGCAAATCTTGCTGCTAATATCAACATGATTGGCATAGCGACTGCAGCAACTGTTGAACAGCTGTTGTGGAACTGCGAGTGAAACGTACGTAGCGATGCTTGCGCAGGGTTGTATTGCATGCAGCGCCACTGCGATCCAGAGTTATCGATATGAGCTTGTACTAGCGCAAATCCGACCTGAGCATTGTTTATGCGAGTTAGTCGCTTAGTTTGCTTGCTGCTAATCTAAAACATACATGTTATCGAGTCAACGCGACTTGCAGACCTGAAGCAGTCGCTGCGCGACAACTGTTGAACAGCTGTTCCGCAACTGCGACGAAAACATCGATAGCAACGCGTGCGCAGGGTTGCATTGCACGCTAAGTCGGAGTGTCACTAAAGGTTTTAGTGCGCTTTTCGGTCTGCGTTGCTCGCGTCTGAGTGTGAAAAACGCGGATTTAGCAGCGTTCCCAGGTCCCAACTATAAAGTGTACTCCGCGGAAAGGCGAACGCAAGCGACTGTAATACAATGCAGCAAACATAACAAGCGCCCGCCACTGATTTTCCATCATTTTACTTCCGCTCTCGCAGGCCACGCCAGAAGGGGCATTTGCACTGCGCTGTGTGCGTTTTGTCACGCGTGCAAATTTCATTTACGTTCATACTTTTCGTTTGGCTGACCCGCCGACTCCGCCGAGTCCGCTGTCCGCTGCTGTGGGTGCACGATGAGTACCACGACGGACTCGAAGGCGCCGCTGCGCCAGGTGAAGCGCGTACAGTTTGGCATTTTGTCACCTGATGAAATCGTAAGTAAAGAGAAATCGACGCCATATTGAAAATCAATCGCCAGAGCGAAATAAACACAATGCATGCGATGTTTGCCGATGTGTGGCGATGTTTGGGCGATATTTTGGTTAATCCCCGTTTTTTTCCCCCTTTTCGCGATAAAAGCGCCGCATGTCCGTTACGGAGGGCGGCGTCCAGTTCGCCGAGACGCTGGAGGGCGGGCGGCCCAAGTTGGGCGGTCTCATGGACCCGCGCCAGGGCGTCATCGATCGCACCTCGCGCTGCCAGACGTGCGCCGGCAACATGACAGAGTGCCCTGGACACTTTGGACACATTGACCTGGCCAAGCCGGTCTTCCACATCGGCTTCATCACGAAGACCATCAAGATCTTGCGCTGCGTGTGCTTCTACTGCTCCAAGATGCTGGTCTCGCCGCACAACCCCAAGATCAAGGAGATCGTCATGAAGTCCAAGGGGCAGCCTCGCAAGCGTCTCGCCTACGTCTACGACCTGTGCAAGGGCAAGACCATTTGCGAGGGCGGCGAGGACATGGACCTCACTAAGGACAATCAGCAGGTTGATCCCAACAAGAAGCCCGGACACGGCGGTTGCGGTCACTACCAGCCCTCCATACGGCGCACGGGCCTCGATCTGACCGCCGAGTGGAAGCACGTCAACGAGGACTCGCAGGAGAAGAAGGTCATTGTGTCGGCCGAGCGCGTCTGGGAGATCCTCAAGCATATCACAGACGAGGAGTGCTTCATTCTGGGCATGGATCCCAAGTATGCACGTCCCGACTGGATGATTGTCACCGTGTTGCCTGTGCCACCGCTGGCGGTCCGTCCGGCCGTCGTGATGTTCGGTGCGGCTAAGAATCAGGACGATTTGACGCACAAACTGGCGGACATCATCAAGGCGAACAATGAGTTACGCAAGAACGAGGCGAGCGGCGCGGCCGCCCACGTCATTCAGGAGAACATCAAGATGCTGCAGTTCCATGTGGCCACGCTGGTGGACAACGACATGCCCGGCATGCCCAGGGCCATGCAGAAGTCCGGCAAGCCGCTGAAGGCGATCAAAGCCCGCCTCAAGGGCAAGGAGGGGCGTATTCGTGGCAATCTTATGGGCAAACGTGTGGACTTCTCGGCGCGTACAGTCATCACACCGGATCCCAATTTGCGTATCGACCAGGTGGGCGTGCCGCGCTCCATTGCCCAGAACCTGACCTTCCCTGAGCTGGTGACTCCCTTCAACATTGATCGCATGCAGGAGTTGGTGCGGCGCGGCAACTCGCAGTACCCGGGAGCCAAGTACATTGTGCGCGACAACGGGGAGCGTATTGACTTGCGCTTCCATCCGAAATCCTCGGATCTGCATCTGCAGTGCGGCTACAAGGTGGAGCGGCATCTGCGCGACGACGATCTGGTGATCTTCAATCGACAGCCCACGCTCCACAAGATGAGTATGATGGGGCATCGTGTGAAGGTGTTGCCCTGGTCCACGTTCCGCATGAATCTGTCCTGTACGTCGCCGTACAATGCCGATTTCGATGGCGACGAGATGAATCTTCACGTGCCGCAGTCCATGGAGACGCGTGCCGAAGTCGAGAACATCCACATCACACCACGCCAGATCATCACGCCGCAGGCGAACAAACCCGTCATGGGTATCGTGCAGGATACGCTGACGGCCGTGCGAAAGATGACAAAGCGCGATGTGTTCATCACGCGCGAGCAGGTGATGAATCTGCTGATGTTCCTGCCCACGTGGGACGGCAAGGTGCCGCAGCCGTGCATCCTGAAGCCGCGTCCCCTGTGGACGGGCAAGCAGATCTTCTCACTGATCATTCCCGGCAACGTGAACATGATACGCACGCACTCGACGCATCCCGACGAGGAGGACGACGGCCCCTACAAGTGGATATCGCCCGGTGACACCAAGGTCATGGTGGAGCACGGCGAACTGATCATGGGCATCCTGTGCAAGAAGACGCTCGGTACCTCCGCCGGCTCCCTGCTGCATATCTGTTTCCTGGAGCTGGGCCACGACATCGCCGGTCGCTTCTACGGCAACATCCAGACGGTGATTAACAACTGGCTGCTGCTCGAGGGCCACAGCATTGGCATTGGCGACACCATTGCCGATCCGCAGACCTATACTGAGATCCAGATGGCCATCAAGAAGGCCAAGGACGATGTCATAAACGTTATCCAGAAGGCGCACAACATGGAGTTGGAGCCGACGCCCGGTAACACGTTGCGACAGACCTTCGAGAATAAGGTGAATCGCATCCTGAACGATGCTCGTGACAAGACTGGTGGCTCTGCCAAGAAGTCCCTCACGGAGTACAACAATCTGAAGGCTATGGTGGTGTCTGGTTCGAAGGGTTCCAACATCAACATCTCGCAGGTGAGTTGATGCACAGATGAGAGCTGGTCTCATTCCCATGCTAACCCTTGAATCTTTCCCTCGTGCTCCTCTTCGTCCAGGTTATTGCTTGTGTGGGCCAGCAGAACGTGGAGGGTAAGCGTATACCCTACGGCTTCAGAAAGCGCACCCTGCCACATTTCATCAAGGATGATTACGGTCCCGAGTCCAGAGGATTCGTGGAGAACTCCTACCTGGCCGGCCTGACCCCATCCGAGTTCTACTTCCACGCCATGGGTGGTCGTGAGGGTCTCATCGATACCGCCGTGAAGACGGCCGAAACCGGCTACATCCAGCGTCGTCTCATCAAGGCTATGGAGTCCGTGATGGTCAACTACGACGGCACAGTGCGTAACTCTGTCGGGCAGCTCATCCAGCTGCGTTACGGCGAGGACGGTCTCTGCGGCGAGCTGGTCGAGTTTCAGAACATGCCCACGGTGAAGCTATCCAACAAGGTGTTTGAGAAGCGCTTCAAGTTCGACTGGTCCAACGAGCGGTACATGCGCAAGGTCTTCACCGACGATGTCATTAAGGAGATGACCGACAGCAGCGATGCCATCCAGGAGCTGGAGTCCGAGTGGGATCGCCTGGTGCAGGATCGCGACAATCTGCGCACGATCTTTCCCAACGGTGACTCGAAGGTAGTGTTGCCCTGCAATCTGCAGCGCATGATCTGGAATGTCCAGAAGATCTTCCACATCAACAAGCGCCTGCCCACGGATCTGTCGCCCATGCGAGTCATCCGCGGTGTGCGCGAGCTGCTCGAGCGCTGTGTCATTGTCACGGGCAACGATCGCATCTCGAAGCAGGCCAACGAGAACGCCACGCTGCTCTTCCAGTGCCTCATCCGGTCGACGCTGTGCACCAAGTACGTGTCCGAGGACTTCCGCCTCTCCACCGAGGCGTTCGAGTGGTTGATCGGTGAGATCGAGACGCGCTTCCAGCAGGCGCAGGCCAATCCCGGCGAGATGGTGGGCGCTCTAGCCGCCCAGAGTCTTGGTGAGCCGGCCACACAGATGACACTGAACACCTTCCATTTCGCTGGTGTGTCCTCGAAGAACGTAACGCTGGGTGTGCCGCGTCTCAAGGAGATCATCAACATCTCGAAGAAGCCCAAAGCGCCGTCTCTCACGGTCTTCCTTACCGGAGGCGCTGCCAGGGACGCCGAGAAGGCCAAGAATGTGCTGTGCCGCCTGGAGCATACGACGCTGCGCAAGGTGACGGCCAACACGGCGATCTACTACGATCCGGATCCCCAGCGCACAGTCATCTCCGAGGATCAGGAATTCGTGAATGTCTACTACGAGATGCCGGACTTCGATCCGACGCGCATCTCGCCGTGGCTGCTGCGTATCGAGCTCGACCGCAAGCGCATGACGGACAAGAAGCTGACCATGGAGCAGATCGCCGAGAAGATCAACGTGGGCTTCGGCGAGGATCTCAACTGCATCTTCAACGACGACAACGCGGACAAGCTGGTGCTGCGCATCCGCATCATGAACAACGAGGAGAACAAATTCCAGGACGAGGACGAAGCCGTCGACAAGATGGAGGACGACATGTTCCTGCGCTGCATCGAGGCCAACATGCTGTCGGACATGACGCTGCAGGGCATCGAAGCCATCGGCAAGGTGTACATGCATCTGCCGCAGACGGACAGCAAGAAGCGCATCGTCATCACGGAGACGGGCGAGTTCAAGGCCATCGGCGAGTGGCTGCTCGAGACGGACGGCACCTCGATGATGAAGGTGCTCTCCGAGCGCGACGTCGATCCCATACGCACCTCCTCGAACGACATCTGCGAGATCTTCCAGGTGCTCGGCATCGAGGCCGTGCGAAAATCTGTCGAGAAGGAGATGAACGCCGTGCTGCAGTTCTACGGTCTCTACGTCAACTATCGTCATCTCGCCCTGCTCTGCGACGTGATGACAGCCAAGGGCCATCTCATGGCCATCACGCGTCACGGCATCAACAGGCAGGACACGGGCGCTCTCATGCGTTGCTCCTTCGAGGAAACCGTCGACGTGCTCATGGACGCTGCAGCTCACGCCGAAACAGATCCCATGCGTGGCGTGTCCGAGAACATCATTATGGGACAGCTGCCCAAGATGGGCACAGGCTGCTTCGACCTGCTGCTGGACGCCGAGAAGTGCCGCTACGGTATCGAGATTCCCAACTCCCTGGGCAGCAGCATGCTCGGCGGCGCTGCCATGTTCATTGGCGGCGGCTCCACGCCTAGCATGACGCCGCCGATGACGCCGTGGGTGAATTGCCACACACCACGCTACTTCTCTCCACCCGGACATGGTAAGTGCAGTACTAGTCTACCTGTCTCGCTCGCACTTTACTCACCTACATCTCTCTGCCTTGCTCTATTTCGTTTGCAGTGAGCGCCATGACGCCGGGCGGACCAAGTTTCTCGCCTTCAGCCGCATCGGACGCATCGGGCATGTCGCCCAGTTGGTCACCGGCTCATCCGGGCTCCTCGCCCAGCTCGCCGGGTCCCTCGATGTCGCCATACTTCCCGGCCTCGCCGAGTGTGTCGCCCTCGTACTCGCCTACATCGCCTAACTACACAGCATCGTCTCCAGGTGGCGCCTCGCCCAACTATTCGCCTTCGAGCCCGAACTACTCGCCCACTTCGCCGTTGTATCCGGCGGCAAGTCCGCGCTACGCCTCGGCCACGCCCAACTTCAATCCACAGTCGACGGGCTATTTGCCCTCGACGTCGGGCTACTCGCCCACGTCGCCCGTCTATTCGCCGACATCGCACTTGCAGTCGAGTCCCTCGTTCGCCGGCAGCGGCAGCAATCTGTATTCGCCCGGCAATGCATACTCGCCTAGCTCGTCGAACTACTCGCCCAATTCGCCGTCGTATTCACCGATGTCGCCGTCGTACTCGCCGTCGAGTCCGTCGTATTCCCCGACATCGCCCTGCTATTCGCCCACATCGCCGTCGTATTCGCCCACGTCGCCGAATTACACACCTGTCACGCCTTCATATTCGCCGACGTCGCCCAACTACTCGGCCTCGCCGCACTACTCGCCGGCATCGCCAGCCTACTCGCAGACGGGCGTCAAATACTCGCCGACGTCTCCGACATATTCGCCCCCATCGCCGTCGTACGATGGCTCGCCCGGTTCGCCGCAGTACACGCCCGGCTCGCCGCAGTATTCGCCGGCTTCGCCGAAATACTCGCCGACGTCGCCGCTGTACTCGCCCAGTTCTCCGCAGCACTCGCCGTCGAACCAGTACAGTCCCACCGGTTCGACGTACTCGGCGACAAGTCCGCGCTACTCCCCGAACATGTCCATCTACTCGCCGAGCAGCACGAAGTATTCGCCGACATCACCGACGTACACCCCGACGGCCCGTAATTATTCGCCCACATCGCCGATGTACTCCCCGACGGCGCCCTCGCACTACAGCCCGACGAGCCCCGCCTACTCGCCCAGCAGTCCCACGTTCGAGGAGAGCGACGACTAGGCATAGGAACGGGAACTGGAGCTGGAGCTGGAACCGGAACTGGAACTGTAAATGGAGCTTAGATAATCTTCGCTTCTTTGATATCAAGTTATCAATTGACCTCTCCCACGGTCCTACGTACGCTATGGTACTACTATATTATACTATACTATTTTAATACCTGATAGTCCACTGGCGCCCCCTATATATCGTATCTGTACCGATATTTATATATATACTCCCACACACAGTTAGTAAGTTCCACTGCTTTTTTTTTCGTACCGACTTATCATGTTATCGGATTCTATATATATCTAACGGCAAGAACTTAGTTTCAAGCGACCCAAACCCAATCCAATTGTGCACAATGACAGACGATCAGACGATAGTAATATTATACAAAATAATAATAAATACAAAAAAAAAAAACATTTTTAGTATAAACTACAGACCGAAGTTGTAACTTTCTTGGGAACGGGCCGGAACTGGTTCAGGATCAATGTTAGGTAAACTAGACAAAATTTTATTGGTTTCTCTCTACAGTTCGACAATTGATTTCGATTTTGATTAAGATCCCATTTTTATATCGTATAGCTGCGAGAGTACTGCAGACGAGTTCTTAATCTAGGCATTAGCTTAAGATTAGAGATAATCCAAAAAAAAGTACTTTGCCATAAGTAAAACGAAGTATTTGTCAATCAGATATCAGAGGTTGTACGAGTAAGTGCCGATATGCTACAGGAGTAAACAGTAAGGGGATACGAACTATGAGCTATGATTAGTATTAGCTTCTGGGCTATGCGATGCCCTGGAGATACGTAGGACTTTACGAGTAAGTCTCGCTTGGGGGTACTGATAGGTAGAAATGCTGCAGCTGGGAATCGATGCAACTGTTGCCGATAGTATCAAAGGACTGTCGATAGTTCCATAGCATCGACTACCTTTAGTTTCGAGACAATCGAGTGTATGGGCATCGACAGTATTCAGTAACGATCCGACTATCTCCCGTTACTATCGATCACTCGATATAGTTATTGGGCGGTCGATAGCCCTGCAGCATTTTGAATATGTTTAGATCCGATAGTAGGTAGGTGAACTCTGCAAACGTTATAGTCGGATCGCGAATCCGATATTTCTAGGTTATGTTTGATTTTGGACTTAGGCTACTTAGACATATAACTAGGCGATCTAAGTTTAGTTTAGGGGTAAATTTAAAATTAATTCGAAAAAAAAAGTTTGCTTGGTACATTGAAGACTAGACTATACAAGAGGGGGAAGGAAGGGGATGGAGTAGGACGGGTTACATTGAGGTTAGGTTATCGCGGGGGGGGGTCAATGTTGACTGCTCAAGTAGTGATGGGTAAGTGTGACTAGTATTGGTTTAGAATTGGCTTATGAGTACTACGATTGCTCGGCACCGGAACCGGAACTGGCTCCACATTCGCTGCTGGAGCGGAGGGTGGCGGCGCCAGCGGCTGCAGCTGCTGGGCGGGCTGTTTGCGCGGTCAAGCGACGATGTCGCTCCCGGGATTGTAGCCGAAGTAGTTGAGGTTGAAGTCGTCGCTGAAGAGCACCTCCTCCTCGGACGGCTCCACCTGGTGCGCCATCTGTATGCCCAGCTCCATGGGATCAATCTCCGTGATGTAGTACTGCGAGTGCGAGTGCGACAGGCTGCCGCCTCCCAGCGCGTTGTTGTTGTTGCTGTTGCCGCTGCTGGCGCTGTGCTGATGCTGGCGCAGACCGCTCTCCGTCACGACGACGTCCTTGTGGATGGGATTGAGATAGTCTTCTGAAAGTAAGCCAGGGGCATGGGTGATGAGTCGTTCTAGTGTCAAGCATCCTGATTTATCTACATACATTTATGGATGTTTAGGTATTTATATCCATTATATATTCCACTATATCCATTAAAATCTCCTTATACCCAATTCAATCTTTGACCATCTATACTTTTCATATTTCTCTATATACCATACAATGCATTCAATAGTTTTCCATCTTACTCATATCCATCTACATCTATTATCCTCTATAACCAACCACAACTCTCTGTACCCATTAATATCCTATGAGTATCTATATATCCATCTAGTTGATTCCATGATCATCTCATTTCCAATATAAGGATATATTATTTTTAATTTTATTATTGTATTTATTATCAATATTATTTATTTATATTCTATGCATATATCTATATACCTTTCTTTTAAATTATTCTATTTCCATATATATCATTCAATACCAAGGTATATCCATCACTTTCTATCTGTACCTATCTATATTATATTATTATATTTCCATCCATATCTATCTAGAGCCTCCTTAAATATTTTCCTCTATTCCTTTGTATTATTTCCATTCAAAGCTCTCTATACCAATTGGTATAATTTACATATCTATCTTTATCTATCCTTACGCATATATTTTCTAAGATTAATATATATATATCTTACAGATTTCATCTTTATATTTTTATATTCGTGCATATCCATTTACACACTTCTATATTCATCATATTTATATATATCCTATAAATATCTTTATTCATATTTTTCCATGCATATCTATCTTTATCCTTTAAATATCTACTTTATCCAGTCAGATCTATATGAATATATGCATAGTTTTCACAGTTTTATCCATAAATTCCCATCAAAAAAAATCCACTTAAGCCCTCTATATTCATATCTACTCGTGTCTATATCTAGCTATATCCCTGTATACCCACCCATGTCACCATACATATCCTTATATTCTATACATATCCCTATATTCTATATGTATCTCACCATTGTCGAGGAGCACGTCCTGGTATGTGCTGATGATGGAGTTGACCGACTGCACCTCCACCTCGCGATGGATGCCGTTCAGGATTTGGCCCGCAGTCTTGCGCAGCTCCTCGTCGCTCAGCAGATCGCTGAAGGGCAGCAGGCGCTGCTGATGCTGCTGCTGCTGATGGCTGTGATGCGTGTGCGGATGCGAGTGCGGATGCGGATGCGGATGTTGATGCGAGTGTGAGTGTGAATGTGCGCCGGATGTGTTGACCTCGCTGGCAGCATGCTGCTGCATCATCTCCTGCGTCAGCGCCGCCGCAGCGACTGCTGCCTCATCGTAGAGGCAGCTGGACGACGCCTGCTGCTGCTGCTGCTGTTGTTGTTGTTGGCAAGTTTGTTGTTGTGGCGAACTGCAGTGATGCTGTTGCTGTTGTTGATGCTGCTGCTGCTGCTGTTGCTGTTGCTGCAACTGTTGCTGCTGCATTTGCTGCTGGTGCTGCTGTATGCGCTCGCGGTTGATCGATTCCATCTTGAAGAACAAATCGAGGCGCTGCTTTTTCTACATGGAAAAGAGAAGCTTGGGCTTAGCTGTGCTTCCCAGGAGCTCTACCACTTCACTTACATGCTCCCAGGCCAGCACATTCTCCGCCGAATCGCCGCTGGAAATGGCCCAGAGGTGCCCCGCCCCCTGTGGCGCCTTGACGCCCTTGCGGAAGTGCGGGTTGATCGACAAGTTGTGCCGTACGGAGTTCTTCCAGCGATCGTCGTTCGACTTGTAGTAGGGAAAGCGATCGCTGCACCAGTTAGAGAGAGAGGCACATACGGCGGCGTGTGGCAGCGAAAGCAGGATGCAGAGCGGGAGAGAGTAAGAGAGAGAGAAAGGCAGAACGTGATCAGTTTGTGTGCATTCGAGTAGTTGGAGATCGAATAATTCTACTTAAGGAATTTGTGGAACAGCATATATATTTTTTTATTATAGTAAAAATATTTCGTAAAATATTAATTTTAAATAGAGCGGAAAGTCAATATTATTGGCTGCTACAATAATATCTGTTACTATCTGCTGTTACTTTCCTATTTTCCTGTCGTTTTCTTTATCATAGCATTTACTTATTATCTTTATCTTGTAAATAAAAATAAATAAAAAAAAACTTTACTATTTTTCCTATAATTTGAGTTATCGATTCACAAAATCGTTTTCTTGGGACGGTGGGCGTGGCATCCAAAAGTTGAAAATCCGCATTATGTGTAATGTTTCCAGCGATCTTACTACCAAATTTGGTTCTTCTAACTTTTCTAGTGTTCTTAGAATTTAAAAAAATCGTTTTACGTGGGCGGTGGGCGTGGCATCCAAAAGTCAAAAATTCAACTTCTACATAATGTTGCAAGGAGCCCTCCTTCTAAATTTGATGCTTTCATCTCTTATTGTTATTGCGTTATTTGCAATAAATGGAAAAACGACTTTATCGATTTGTGGAGGCGGTGGGCGTGGCACACAACAATTGTATACACTAACACTCCCACCAAGTCTGGTGTCTAAATATGATGCTAAAACATATCCATATATTTCTATATATTCTGATTTGCATTATTTTTCCTATGATTCTTATCGGACTTTTACGCATTGCATGCCTGTTCCAAGTGCTCCACAGTGCGCTCTCTGATTGGTCAAGCGCTGAGAGCAGTTCGTTCTGCAGCCTGATTGGTTGTACCTGGCACCGACTTGCGCTGGCGACTCGGGTTGGTCAGAGGTCGTGGTAGTAGCGAGTACAATAGGACCTCTGGTCGAGGCTCTCTCCACGCTCGACTCGCAACTATTAAAACTTCTCTGACCAGTTGCAATTAAAGTTTCTGCCTGCCTGCGCGAGGCAATTTCGCCCGGAACACGTCATGGCACGCCATTGCTGCAGACCTCCACACACACACACACACACACACACACACACACACACACACACACACACACACACACACACACACAGGGAGGACATAGACATGGACATGGGACAGGGACACGGACAGGGACAGCGGCAGTGGCACAAATTATGCGTCGTTTTGTAGGAAGTCACGAACAGGCGATTTGGACGTAGAGCTACAAAAAAAAATCTAGTAGCAATGGGAGGGGCAGCTGGCAGAAGGCAGAAGGAGGGGAACAGGGGAAGGGGGCATGCATGTAAGAGGAAACTACGTCGACCGGAAAGGACATCGCGTGCCGAGCGCGCTCCCACTCCCGACACCAACGCAAGGGGCGGCGGGAGGCAGGGGAGGGCTGGGCAACAAAATGGAAAGTATTTCAAATTACAGCACACACACACACACAAAGACACTCACTCGCACACCCAGCTCGACTGTGCTGTGTACACGCGCCAGGTCCGAAAACAACCCCCGCCATGTCATTGGTTAACTGGCGACCCTCCCCCGCCGCCAGAGAGTCCTACTGCTCCCCGTTCTCCTCCCATTGCTCCAGCTGAAAAGCAATCCAAATTTCTGTTTTTTTTGTATTTCAACACGCGAGGCTTATGCCCGTCTCTATATATATATATATATGTATATATATTACAGGTATATCTATATAGTTTCCGCTTTTTTTGGCTCATAAATGCAGTGCAACGGAATGGAGTGAATCCGAATCCGAATCCGAAGGAACTGGAATGGAACGGAGTGGAAGTTGAGAGACGCCGTCAGGTCTTTAATGATGCCTTCGTAATGTTCTGATAACTGTCATTCGTGGGCGCCTCCACTCGTCGGGAAGCCTGCTCCCATGATAGGTACATACACACACACACACATAGGCACATGGCATGGCGATATATGTGTGGGGCACGCAGACAACGTGACGCATCGGGTGAGAAGGAGGGAGGAGCACACGAGCTGCCGGAGAGATGGCACTTCAAATTGCTTTTCTGGCCCGGCCGCAGTTGAGCCCATTCCTGGGCGACCTCTTCTAGTGTGTATATATGAAATCAGAGCTGAAACTGGGTCTTCAATATATAAAACCGACTCGGACTTGCCAGAGGCGCTGCTAGAGCTAGAGCTTAGATAGATTACCTACATACTACTGTGGGCAAAAAGTAAGGTGAATATTTTTGTAAAGTCAAAATTCTTGATTTATTCTCCTAAATCAATTTCATCCTAAGTCTTTGTAACGCTTAAAAACATTTTTCTGGGACATGGTAGAACCACTAAAGGCCATCCCCAAACTTCCTCAACGCAGCCGAAATTTCATTCCGCAAACAAAATATGATGGCACTTCTCTGTTCAATTAAATCAGACATTGTAAAAATCGTTAAATGCTCTCTTGATCGTTTGGTAAACAAAAGCGTAAATATAGAACTCATACTGACATTGACATGAAATTCCCGTCAAATGTCATCAACAGTCCTGCCAACTCGAGAAAAAAAGAACTAGTTTGCCATCTTAAGCCCGCGAATTTTAAATTGAAAATTCACCTTACTTTTTGCTCACAGTAGTATGCACTATATGTATAGGAAGTACCCGAAACCGGTAAGACAGTATGAGGCTATGCTCGCGACTCTGGGCAATACCTTAAAGTAAAACTTTTTGACAACTGAAATCAATATTAATTTATTTAAAATACCATAAAAACCAATAAAAATTGATTTTTGACAACAAATAAACTGGAAAAATTTTTCCTGAAGCATGAACAGAAAGAGCTTAGTCCCAAAAAAAATAAATATTATGTGGATTTTGCAACTTTTGGTAGTTCTGATAATTATCTTATATTTCATAAATGCAATATTTACTCATTCCAATCGTACTATGATAAAGTTACTAATTCTTAAAGAATTACAGAAGTTAAATCGGCAGAGAGTAAATTTGAAATCGACTATAGAGCCCAAAGATCATATAGTAATAATTAATATAATAAATAAAAAATATGATAAGTAAGAAATAATATATATGATAACTAATAACTAATATAATAATACTACACTTATCATAAGCCCCTTGAGATATGAACTAGGAACTGTGGCAATTGACTATGTTCTGCACTCGCGTCCGTGTTTGGCATATTTAAGTCATTGTATGACTTTGCAAGCCCCTCGACCCCCGAGCCCCTCCCCCCCCCCCCTCCACTACTACTAATCTAGCCGACAACTTGGAAATGTGGAATCCCGCAGTACTCGATGTACTTTTAAATTTCTGAATATGAAGCGAGTGCCGCAGTTAAAGGTGAGGCTAGGGCAGTGTGGAGGGATTCAATGGATGTTGGGCTTGGGCTTGGGCTCATGGAGCTGCATGTCTAGCATGGTTTAATCATGTACTGCCGCTCGGCCCGGACAACCCGCTGGGGGCCAATCGATAGGCGTGGGTGCTTAGGCCGTGCTACCCAAAAGTATGCAGTACAGCACTACTCGAGTGGGAGCCAGATGCGGTACGGCAGGCAGACGAGGCAGCTCGTGCCTGAAGCCGCTCGCACTTGTCGAATTGTCAACCGAGGGGGGTAGAGTCGAGCGAGGCAAGTCGAGGGTAGTAGTGGGTAGGGTAGGGTACGGCAGGGTAGGGTAGGGTGCTGGTGCCGAATCAACTACCTACTATCAACGTCGTCATCGTTGTCAATGAATCGAATGACTGACTGCGCCCCGTTCGCATTCGCATGAGCTTCGCCTCGAATGAAATTGTCGAAATACACGGCATCGCCGGGAGGCAGACCCCAGCACCCTCTCAGGTCCGCCTACCTGGTAATGGGCATAGTAATAACAGGTCCTGTGCCATACACACAGAGAGAGAAGCGCGATATCATATCTACAATATTTTACTCGGCCTGTCGAATTCGAGTTTCTGTTTCGTTTTCAGTTTCGAAAAGAATGCGAATGGTCGCACAGGCTGAGGGGGTGAGGGGAGGCAAGAGTGGGTAGTGGGTCCCTGGCAGGTGGCCTGTCCAGCCCCAGGCTGCAGTTGGAGTTGGAGTCGAACGGCTCCTCGGACGGGGTCTGATAGGCTGGAGCTGGTCGCTCGGACTGCCTGGCAGGCTGACTGGTTGGCTGTCCGTGCCGTGTCGGGGCGTGCCTGGCACGCAAGCCCATACCCACACACACACACAGACACACACATGCACACAGAGCGCTTCAATTTTGACATGGCGGCGAGGCCGAGCCCTGGGCCCTGGCTCTGCTCTGGCTCCACAGACTGGGCAACTACTTCTGGCGGTTGGTTTCGAGTTGATGCCTCTGCCTCCTCCTCTGCCACCTTCTCTGCCCCTCCTTTGCCACCTCTTCGTCCTGCTCTGCTCGTGCCCCTTGTAGTTTGTATATATTTGCTACTATATATAGTTATATATAGCCATATTTTGTTCTGGCTCCGCCGCAGCGTAGTTCATAAATTTGTTGCGGTCCTCGTACTCCTCGCGACGCCACGCCCCCTGCCGCCCAGTTGCCCAGTCGCCAAAATGTTGTTTTTTTCTGTAGATGCGCAGAATTTATGGATTTCTGGCAGTCGCAGAAGTTGCTTCCATTCGAGCCAAAGGTAAACTTTTCAAATAGAAAGTAGGCGTAGCTGGCCACGCCCAACGGCAGAAATAACTTTCTCCACTGGCCACATAAAATTAGCAATGTCCCAGACAGATAGATATAGATATAGATATAGATATAGATATAGATATAGATATAGATATAGATATAGATATAGATATAGATATAGATATAGATATAGATATAGATATAGATATAGATATAGATATAGATATAGATATAGATATAGATATAGATATAGATATAGATATAGATATAGATATAGATATAGATATAGATATAGATATAGATATAGATATAGATATAGATATAGATATAGATATAGATATAGATATAGATATAGATATAGATATAGATATAGATATAGATATAGATATAGATATAGATATAGATATAGATATAGATATAGATATAGATATAGATATAGATATAGATATAGATATAGATATAGATATAGATATAGATATAGATATAGATATAGATATAGATATAGATATAGATATAGATATAGATATAGATATAGATATAGATATAGATATAGATATAGATATAGATATAGATATAGATATAGATATAGATATAGATATAGATATAGATATAGATATAGATATAGATATAGATATAGATATAGATATAGATATAGATATAGATATAGATATAGATATAGATATAGATATAGATATAGATATAGATATAGATATAGATATAGATATAGATATAGATATAGATATAGATATAGATATAGATATAGATATAGATATAGATATAGATATAGATATAGATATAGATATAGATATAGATATAGATATAGATATAGATATAGATATAGATATAGATATAGATATAGATATAGATATAGATATAGATATAGATATAGATATAGATATAGATATAGATATAGATATAGATATAGATATAGATATAGATATAGATATAGATATAGATATAGATATAGATATAGATATAGATATAGATATAGATATAGATATAGATATAGATATAGATATAGATATAGATATAGATATAGATATAGATATAGATATAGATATAGATATAGATATAGATATAGATATAGATATAGATATAGATATAGATATAGATATAGATATAGATATAGATATAGATATAGATATAGATATAGATATAGATATAGATATAGATATAGATATAGATATAGATATAGATATAGATATAGATATAGATATAGATATAGATATAGATATAGATATAGATATAGATATAGATATAGATATAGATATAGATATAGATATAGATATAGATATAGATATAGATATAGATATAGATATAGATATAGATATAGATATAGATATAGATATAGATATAGATATAGATATAGATATAGATATAGATATAGATATAGATATAGATATAGATATAGATATAGATATAGATATAGATATAGATATAGATATAGATATAGATATAGATATAGATATAGATATAGATATAGATATAGATATAGATATAGATATAGATATAGATATAGATATAGATTAGATTGCGAGACATATGTCCTCTGCCCTTTGACCTGTATCCTGCTCCCGGTGCAATCAAGCATGATCCGCATCCCATAAACACTCAATATGCAATTCAAATTGACCGGAAGAGTCCCGCCCCCGCCTCTGCCCTCTACCGACTCCTGTCGCGGATCAGGCCCGAGCCTTTGGGTAATTGTGCGCCGAGCTGCGCCTGTCAAACACCTGATCCTGATGCATTGAGGCGTGTAAAAGGTGTAGAAAGGCCGGAAAGGCCTCCTCGCGCAGCCCCGGACGGCGTTTAACCCTAGGCTCGAGACCCGAGACCCGAGAGCGAGCTGCCAGTTGCGACTCGGCGAGTCCCCGACTCCCGCCCGGGCAATTAATAATTATCGTGTGCAGCGTATAAATTTCATGGGCAATTGCAGAGAAACTGTTGAGAGACAGAGAGAGAGAGGAAGGGGGAGTGCAGAGGAGGGGAAAAGGTAAGCGCTTGGGCGGGGTGGGCGTGTTCAGTCGCGTGGGCGACTCATGCGCAGGCGCCTTTTTCGCCTTGAACGGGCGAGGACGCAACCCTCAAGCTGGAACTACCCCACTCCGCCAGTCCACCTCTTTCCCAGCAGAGCCAACTCCAGGCCCCTCCTGGTCCCCCTCCTGCTGCCCCGCAAAGTAAATTTGTGAATGGTTAATGAAAAGTTCCCGAACAAAAACAACAAGAAACACAACAGTGTGGGGAGGGGTATAGGCTTAGGGGGGAGGGTATGGCTTCAGGGGGCAGGGGAGAGAGGGCAGGCAGGCAGGTTGGTCTGCTGGCTCATTACATTTAATGAACAGGTTGCCTGCCCCCCTCCCCTCTCCGACCAGGTGATGGGCAACTGTCATAAATTGCTGCCGAGCAGGAGGAGCAGCAGGGGGCGTGGCGGTCTATGCCTCAGCGGGGGGGTGTGAGCGGGAAGTCGGGCAAATTTACATATATAGGATATTTACACGCAACATTTAGCTGTGGCTTCAAATATTTACAGTGATTCCACTGCGCCGCCCCCGCACCACGCCGCGCCGCACACAGGTGCATTTGCGTGGGCCGCACGTAGGCCTACAACTTTGGATGGGCTTTGGGGGTGCAGGGTGCAGTTGGGGGTGGGAGGGCAAATTAATGAACCTTGAAAAATGTGTTAAAAGTTTTTTATGATTGTCATTGAATTGATATACACACAGGGACATATCTCTTTTCCGTCGCGGGGCTTTCCCATTTCGAACGATTCTTTGAAACTAGGTAAGGCCCAGAAAGAGACCGAGATAGAAAGAGGTAGAAAGCGCTGGAAGTATGTGTGCCGCCCATGAATATCCAATTAAAAGTTGTCATACAAGAAAACCTAAAGAATTTCCAGTGTAGTTGAATGCAAATGAGGCGAAAGTCGGGAAAACTTTTCTATATATTGCTCTATAATAGGGCGCTTCACGTAGAACAGAGAAAACTTAGACAATGCAATTCGCAAGTGTTGAAGTACGGAGAGACCCCATGGCTTGAGATAAAATAGATCAACGAACGTTTTCTTTATGTGTTTTTACTCTTTACTTTATGCAGTATAATAAATGCTATAAAATTTCAAATATTATACGAAAATAATACCTGATCCAATCAATACAAAAACTGAAGAGTTAAGAATATTTTTTAATTCAACGACAATTTTCTTTATGTCTTTATTGTATGAGATGAATGATTAAGAGGTATAATACATACTACAAATCCAGAAATATTTGCTGAACAAACTAAACTAAGCCTAAGCTTTAAATTTATACTAAATTTGACTTGTCTAATCAATGTAGGATAACTTTTTTCTTGGAAAATATCAAAATTTCGTATTGCTTTAAAGATAACATTTTTAACGAAAAGCTGATGCTTTGACAAGTATTGGAAGTCCAAGGAACTGACTGTAAAAGATTTTTTTTTTACCAAATTCTATATTTTTTTTATTATCACTTTACAGTCAAGATATGTGAATATTCAAGAAAGAACACACAATTTCTAGAAGCTGACTGTGGATTTGCCAGTTTTTAGGACTATAATGTACATATGTAGATATGCCAGGCAAGATCTAGTCGGCCATTGCAGCTGCTTAAGATTCAATATGTTTTCTACATGCAGAAATTATTGCCATTCATAAACCGAGCATACCCTTTTTAACGATTTGAGAACGTAATTCTTCCCTTCGAGTAGTTGAATTTCCAAAAATGCTCCTATGCTTTGAATTTTTGCTTCTTAAGCTGGAGAATTCCAAGCTGAAAATGGAAAGGTCCTGGCAAACTTTGTCCATCTATCAGATCGCGATATGTTTGCCAACTTGTTGCACACAAACAAGGAAATTCCAGAATTTCTGCTCATGTGTGAAGCAACAAGAGGAGCAGAGCAGGAGCAGGAGAAAGAGCAAATGTTGCAGGCGATAAATTATTGAAGCTCGCGAGTTTGCAGTTCAATTTGTTGCTGTTGTTGTTGCTGGTTGTTAACCAAACAGAGAAACGTTTGTAAACTTGGCAACAACAATAACAACAACAAGAAGAGCAACAACTACTGGAAGAACTCGCAACCGGCAAGAAAAGTGGCCAGCGGCAATGCCGAATGCCGAATGCCGAAAAACTTGCGGAAAATGCTCGAGATTTGTTTAATTGCATCCGGCATTCGCGTTCCACAACAAAATGGCTGCCACCCTCACAGCGGGTGGCAGGTAAGGCATGTGAGAAGGAGTGGGGAAGGGGTGGAGCAGGTTGACGAAGGTACTTACGATATCCACTGGTATATGCCCGACACCGTCAGCTCACCCTTGTCCTCGAGGGCGTATTCGATGAGTTCCGTGTAGGTGAACGGCGGTTTCTTCGGCCTGCTTGTTTTGCGGTGGTTGTTGCACGGGGTGGGGGTGTCGGTGGTGGTGGTGGTGTGGGGAGGTGCGCCGGTTGGTTGGGGGCGTCGAGGGTGGTCCACATCGATTGGCGGCGCATAAAGTAGACGGCGAGAGCAGTGCGAGAGTGGGAAAGAGAGCGAGAAGGAAGGCGAGTGAGCAAACTAAAAATTAAGTTAGATTCGATTGTAATAAGAAAGAGACCTACTGCCCATTGGTCTATAACCCCTAAAGTAGTGCCCAAAAGATTTTATCGTTCTGTCTTCATAAATCTCTGGTGAAATTCTTAAAGAGTGAAGATTAACAAAAAGTAAATTTTAAGATGAAAACTTTACTTTCTATATACTTTTCCTAAAGTCGAAAAATTCAAAACAATTGTCTGGCTTTTCTAAGTCTGAAGCTATGTCTATTAAGTCTATGTTCTGGAAGCACATCAGAACCTGGAAGATTTCAAATATATGCATATGTGTATTTTTCGATTCTTGTTCATAGTTATAAGAGAAAACCCAGGCTCTAATATGCGAACAATATAATTATTGCTAATCGTGATTCAAAAATCCATTTAAGTTTTAAAATATTGGATAAATAGCTATGCGGCTAAGGGAAGGATCTCGTAGAGCTCTCCTCAAGCCACTTTAGATACATATAATAAGAATTAAGCATAAAACTGTCTTTGAATTGACTTCTGCTCATTAAATAAAGTTTAATCTGTTTTATGAAAACTGAAAAATCTATGGAGGAAAACTGAAATTTATTGTTGTTTGCTGCTTGTGAACTTTTTGTTAAGATTTTTACAAAAATTCAATGCAAATTATAAAAAGCTACGGGAGTTGTACATGTATTCCTCTATCCAGAACTATCGTGGGTATGATTCTAATAAAAGTACGCAGTTGAAAGAGCTTTTAAGAACTGCAATGGATATTTATCCATTATGGTTAAGTATAGAGAGCTATGGGAGTAAGGGACAACCATAGAAAACTTTGGATAAATATGAAGAAAGATGAAGAAAAATGGCGACATTTCGAGAACTAGCGTAAGAATGATTATAATCTAGGCAATAACTGTAAAAATCTCTTTAGGAATATTTATGCGATATAGAGAACTATAGAAGAGTAGGAAGAGCTAAAGAGAACTATGGATAGCTATGGAAGACTTTGGAAAACTATGGAGAACTTTTGAGTATAATTCTAGTCAACAAAAGAACTTTGAATAACTATTTAGAACTGGAATGGATAACTAAATAGATTGACTAGACGAGAGCTATAGATACTAAAGCATGTTTTATTCCAAGAAAGAACTTTAAAAAACTAGTAAGAACTTCTGAGTAGATATTTATGCGATATAGAGACCTATAGCCAAGTACGGACTAAAAAGAATAATAGGTAGTTATAGGGAACTTTTAAGTATTATTAAAAGCGATGCTAGGGACTAGAATCAGTCTAAAAAGAAAACTCTGTAGAATTATTAAGAGGGAAAATCTTTTTTATGTGGAACCTTAGAGCATTCGAGAGCTCCGTAGATTTATGTAAGAAATAAAGTGATATAATCCTAAATAAAGCACCGTAATAGTATTGAGTCCAATGGCAAACTATAGTTTTGTAGCTGAGAACCTCAGATGCTCCTATGTACTTGTAGTACTTTGTGGGGAATCTAGAATTCCTGCTCCTTACACCCGGCTCCTATCAGATCTACCCCTACTGGTACTCACGCCTTGGACGTTGTGTCCTCCACGACGACGTGCTCGGCGACAATCATGTCGTTGCCGTCCATCTCGGAGGTGACCTCCATGACGAGCTCCTCGAACTTGCGTCCGGTCTTGGTAGGCGTCGTGGTGGCTGCTCCCGCTGCACCTGCTGCTGCCGCTGCCGACGGAGCTCCGCCCGGGGTTGTCGAGTTGCTGGAGCAGCTCTTGGGCGAGCCGCGCTGCTGCTCGAGAAGCGTCGCGTGGCAGCTGTGGCTGGAGTGGAGCGAGTGATTCGAGCTCGAGGCGGAGGCTGAAGCGGATGCGGAGGCGGGCGAGGCGGAACTGCAGGGCGATGTGCTGGCCATGTTGGCGGCCGCTGTGGGCGTGGCTGCCTCCAGCTGGACGCTGGCCGCGCTGCCCAATCGCTGGACGCCGCCGCCGACGTCCGGCGAGAGATGTGGGAACTCGTCGAACTTGAAGTTGAGCAGCCACGAGAGGTTTTTGTCCTCGAAGTCGGGCTCCGTCTCGGGGTTCTCCGCCGTGGGCGAGCTGCGCCGGCCGCAGGGCACAGGCCTGGGCTGGCAGGGAAGGCCCAGCTTCTGGGGGATCGGCACCAGGAAGCGCTGCTCCTGCTGCTGTTGCTGCGCCTGCTCCTGCTGCTGGCCAGGCTGTGCCAGTGGAGGCGGCGGTGGCGGCGGCAACGTCGCGTTCAGCTGCGAGATCTCCGTCTGCAGGCCCGAGTTGTAGCGATGGTCAAGCTCGAGCAGCTCGCCCGCCTGCCAGCCGCCGGCGTCGGCCTCCAGCGGCGCTGTGGGCGGGGCACAGTACGAGGCTGCCGGCACCAGTAGGCTGCTGTCATACGCGAACAGATCGTTGATGAAGGCGGCGCCCACGCCCACGCCGGAGGCTGGGGTGGAGCTGGAAGCGGCGGCGATGCTGCTGGCTACGTTGCCCGTGTCCAGCTGCAGCTGGAAGCACATGTCGCCGCTGGCGCCTACGTCGAACTCGAGATGGCGCTTCTTCCAGGGATTCGCCGCCAGCTGCTCGTACTCCTGGCCCAGTGGGAGTGGCAGGGGCGGCGGCGGCGCGTCGAATTTGCGCTTCAGAAAATTGAATTCGCACGGCGATTGCAGCGTGTTGTTGTTGTTGTTGTTGCCGGCACTTGCCTGCGTATGCGGATGCGAGTGCGGATGCGCGTGTGTGTGCGTATGTGCGGCTGCCGGGCCGCTGCTGGCGGCGCCAGACGCGGGCATATTGACAATCATCGCGTAGTTCTAACCGGAGTGCAGCCCGGAGTGCAGCTCCAAGCGGAACTCGGAGCGATTCGCGGAGCGAGTCTGTCGCAGCTTTGTCCACTTCGCAGTTCGATTTTCGCGGCGAGTTTTCACGTGGCGCACACAGAACAAACAAAAAGCAAGAGCCGCAGTCGTGGAAGAAGTATGGGAGCAGAGCAAGAGGAGGAGCAGGAGGAGCGAGCGGGCAGCGAGTAACTCCGCGTTGGGATTCCGTCTCGCGCTGCAACTGGCCGCGGAATGTCGAGGCTCGCGCGAGTGCCCAAAACTCGAGGCGCCGCTGCAGCAGTTGCCGTCGCAGTCGCCGTCGCAGTCGCAGTCGACGTCGCCGTCAGCAGTTCCTTGAGCGCGCGCGAGGCGTTGCCTCTCATTACCCTTGCGCACTCAGTCAAGCACAACTACAACTATCGATGACCTGCTCGGCAACTGCCCCCGCCCCCGCCCCCGCTGCTGCCACCAGTCCTGGCCTGCGACCTTTTAGCGTTGCGCTCTGCGACTGCGGCGCGGTTCTGCTCGGTCGCATTTTGGCCATAATCGAACATGTGCCCGCTTCCCTTGCGCCACCTGCCTGCGCTCTGCGCTCTGTGCTCTGCCTGCCACTCCTCACCTCCCCCTCCCTGCTCACTCTCACTCTCTCTCTCTTTCTCTTTCTGTCTTTGTCTCTCTCTGCAGCCCTTGCCAATTTGTCGACAAGTCGTCGACGACGCCAGCGAAGCGTCTAATCGCCCCTCGCAGCAGCAGCAGCACCCTGTATTCGCCGCCTGCCGCCTGCCGCCTCGCGGCCGGCGCACAGGTGCTGCGCAGGAGTCGCGACTCTCTCGGCGAGCAGTTGCCACGGGCTACGCCCGGGCGCCTACGGGGGCAGCTCCTCGTTGGGAGCACAGCCGAGATCTCGCAATGGCGCCGTCATAGTGGAGCAGGTGGCTTTATTTGCAGACAAAATTGGGAGCGGCCGATGCTATATGGGATTGTATTATTATGTAAATAATAATAAATATAATTATATATATAATAAATAAATCGAATATATATAGTATTGTATGATATACGAGGTGTGTTCAAATAGTAAGCGCAAATATTAAATTTTGCGGACAAAGTACTACTGTGGGCAAAAAGTAAGGTGAATTTTCAATTTTAAATTCGCGGGCTTGAGATGGCGAACTAGTTCATTTTTTCTCGAGTTGGCAGGACTGTTGATGACATTTGGCAGGAATTTCATGTCAATGTTAGTATTAGTTAGTATTACGCTTTTTTTTACCAAACGATCAAGAGTGCATTTGGCGATTTTTACAATGTCTGATTTAATTGAGCAGAGAAGTGCCATCATATTTTGTTTGCGGTTTGAAATTTTGGCTGCGGAAACGTTGAGGAAGTTTGGGGATGGCCTTTAGTGATTCTACCATGTCCCAGAAAAATGTTTATAAGTGTTACAAAGACTTCAAAGAGGGTCGGGAACGTGTTGATGACTTGGAGCGCTCCGGACGACCATCGACGTCAACAGATGACCAACACGTCAATGAAGTGAAGGAATTAATGTTTAAAAATCGTCGGTTGACTATTAGAGACGTCACTGATATGATCGGAATATCAGAAGAATCTGTGAAAACCATTTTGAAAGACCGTTTGGGCCTACGAAAAGTCAAATCTCGTTTGGTACCGAAAACGTCGCACACTGCACTCGTTCTTCGTGACCATTTCGCCAAGAATTCGACGCATATCGTTCCGCAACCACCGTTTTCTCCTGATTTGGCTCCGTGTGACTTCTTGCTATTCCCGAAACTCAAGAGACCACTCCGTGGAACGCGTTTCGAGTTGATTGAAGAGATAAAAGAAAAATCGACGAGGGCGCTCATGGCTATACCGGAAAGAGACTCATTAGCCTGTTTCGAGGATTTGACAAAACGTTGGCATAAGTGTATTTTATCGGGAGGGGATTACTTTGAAGGGGATGACATTGATTTAGGAGAATAAATAAAGAATTTTGACTTTACAAAAATATTCACCTTACTTTTTGCCCACAGTAGTATACGCTAAATTATAACTTTAATATAGCAATTAAGCAATTTAGCAAAAATAAAAATCGATTTATTGCATGCTATACGCATCAATCATATTAAATTATATTTTTCTATACGATATATACGATATATACGATATATATATATACGATAAATCCAAGTCCCGAAACGAAACACGATACAGTCAGTTATCTGCCTTACTGCATAATATATCGTATATCAGCGGGAGTTCAACTCCGCCAGCAATGCTTTCTCATTGAACCGATTTGTTCCTGAGTTCGTAGTTTGATTGATCGCTTCGCATGTATGATTCATGCCGGGAATACCAAAAACACGCCAAATCGCATATATAGATATATATATACATAGCTGTACTAACTTTAAGTAGAATATTTATATAGATGCATATATACATGGCTTTACTACAGCAAATTAGAATATTTAATGTGTTTTATAGTATCACGAGCTGGCAATATTATCAGCTGTTGCGCGAATCGAGATCGGAAATGCTAATGCCAGCTAAATCAAACCTGTTAGTACTACGAGAGTGTGCGAGAGAGCGGGAGAACGAGAGCTTTATGTTTATTGCGATGATTCAATGAGTTCTTGTTGATCTCCCAACGATTTGGGACTCCCGGCAGCGGCAAACAAAATCTCAACTGAAGCAATAACATACGAGTGGAGCGAGGGCCTGGTGTTATCTCACGGCGCTCGCATTGCAAATACTCTGCCAAGTGATCGGGATGATAGCATGAGTTGGGGAGATATACATATACATATATATATATATAGTATACTCATTATAGATTATATATTAAATATTATTTAGGCCGATGTGATTGTCTTTTAGTTCCACTGTACTAGACTGTTAAGCGAGTTCTTTCTTTCGTAGCACTCTTATGTATGTATTGTATATACCATAATTGCAATACAATATATAATATATGTTCTCGTATAATCACTGACCATACACCGACTTCATTCCCTGCAAGTTCCACTGTGCCATTGGAAGCGAGAACACGTCGCTCACTGCGCTATGACATCGAAGTGCCTCGAGTTAGAGCAGCGACGTGATTAAAACGTGTTTCAGCCGCCCCCTCCGCTGGTCACGCCCCCTTTATCGGCGCCACATTGCGTCACTTGAGACGTATAAAATCGCGCCCGCAGCCGCTCGACGTGATAAGCGCAGGTCGCAGCTGCAGGCGCCACAGATCCGCAGTACCCGAGCGAAGCCCAAGTGAAGCGGATCAGTCTTCCAGCCTGCCAGTCTCCAGTCTTCCAGCCTACCAGTCTTCCAGCCTGCCATTTTGCCAGTCTGCCAGTCTGCAATCTTCCAGCCTGCCAGTCTTCCAGTCTGCCAGTCTCCAGTATTTCAGCCTGCCAGTCTGCAGTCTTCCAGTCTGCAGTCTTCCAGTCTTCCAGTCTGCTGTCTTCCAGTCTCCAGTCTGCCAGTCTTCCAGTCTGCCAGTTTTCCAGTCTCCAGTTTTCCAGCCTGCCAGTCTTCCAGTCTGCCTGTCTGCCAGTCTTCCAGTCTGCCTGTCTGCCAGTCTTCCAGTCTGCCAGTCTTCCAGTCTGCCAGTCTTCTAGTCTGCCAGTCTTCTAGTCTGCCAGTCTTTCAGTCTTCCAGTCTGCCAGTCTGCCAGTCTTCCAGTCTGCCAGTCTTCCAGTCTGCCAGTCTTCTGAGCCTTGCTATCTTGCAGTCTACAATTCTTCCGATCCTCCCAGTCATGTCTCGCTCTGCGCTGCTGCTGCCGCTGCTGCTTGTACTGCTCGCCATCGCGCACTCGCCCACTGTGGCGGGGCGTGGCCGCAAGAAGGCGAGCAGCGCGCCGGCGGAGTGCCCCACCATCAAGCTGAAGCGGCAGTGGGGCGGTAAGCCCGCCCTCGGGCTCAACTACCAAGTGCGCCCCGTGCGCTTCGTCGTCGTGCACCACACGGTGACAGGCGCGTGCTCCGCGTTCGTGCAGTGCGCCGAGATCCTGCAGAATATGCAGAGTTACCACCAGAACGACTTGAACTACTTCGACATCGGCTACAAGTGAGTAAAGTCTCTCCCTCTCTCGCTCGCTCTCTTTCTGACAGCTAACATATCACACTGACTCTCCCTCTCTCTCTCTCTCTCTCCCTCGCACAGCTTCCTGATCGGTAACGACGGCGTCGTCTACGAGGGCACAGGGTGGGGCATTGCGGGCGCCCACACCCTCGGCTACAACAGGAACAGCACGGGCATCGCCTTCATCGGCAACTACGTGGGTGAGTTGCTGTTGCTCTCTCGCTCTCGCGCTCGCTCTTCACCACACTCACCACTGACACTTTCCCCACAGACAAACTCCCCTCGGCGGCGGCGTTGACGGCGTGCAAAAAGCTTTTGGCCTGCGGCGTGGCACAGGGTGACCTGAGCGAGGACTACAGCCTGATCGCAGCGTCGCAGGTGCTCAGCACGCAGAGCCCCGGCCTGACGCTCTACAACGAGATACAGGAGTGGCCCCATTGGCTCTCCAATCCCTAAGCTCTCCGCAGTCCCAACTTTTGCATTTATCTATATATGTTTATATCGCAAATATATATGTATATGGCCAATATCGTAATTGACAGCGCCACTTGGCACCTGCAGCGCCCTCTGTCGGCGCGTTGCGCTTAACAGTTACGATCGCTTTTAGCTTCAGCCTCAAGACAACAGCGCGAGTTATGCTAAGTTAATGTTATGCTGGCGCACTCTAGCGCTGGCAGCGTGCACAGCCAAAAGCAACTGCGCTATTTTTTTCTCGCGACCACTCGCAACTTGCAGCCATTGAGTATAATATTTATATAATATTTATTTAAATAATTATTATTATATAATATTTATTACTCAATGCATATTCGCTCACACAACAGCGCAGCGCCGTGTTAACCAACACTGCGCACGCCTTTACAGTGCTATGCAAAGTTGTGTTGGCGCACTCTGGCGCTGACTAAAGCAAGCGCTTTAACAGCACCATATGAGCACTTGCTCTAACGCTCTCACAGCTGTAACACGACTGGTTAAGCTTAACAGCGCTTATAGTGGCGCGCTCTGCTACCGCCCGCGAGTATTACTAATGCTGTATACCCAGTTACAATCGATATCAATGCAACACTGCACCGTTGCGCTCCCGCTCTCACACGCGCGCTACAGCTATGCTTGCCGAGCCGCTTTAAATGTTAGCGCCAATAGGCAGCGCTGTTATCGATTGCTGAGAGCGCAACATGTGGCCCTCTCTCGGGTGTGCTTTGCACTTGTGCTTGGCACACGCAGCCAGTCATTGTCTTGCACCCGGCACGAGCGGGTCGACGGTCGTTCCGTGTCTGCGTCTGGTCTGTGGTCTGTGTTCAGCGTTTTGTTTTGATTCTCGCGCATTTGCCTGCCCACTCGTATTCGCATTCGCATTCGCACTCGTATTCGCATTTGTTTGTGCTCTATGTTTGTTTGTTTTCGTTCGCCGCAAACAGTTAAGAACGCCGACACTGCCCCAACGCAACTGATTGCATTTGTTTATGTTTTGTTTTTGTGCAAGTTCCAGTGAAAGCGTGTGAAGCGCCAACATTGCCCCGGCAAGGCCGAAAAACCAAAGAAAAAGCCAAACCCAAAACCAAAACCAAAACCAAAATCTTCTGCAATATACAAATTGCGATATTGTCTCTGTCTCCCTACCTTCCCCCCTCTCACTCTCTCTCTCTCTCGCACTCGTGGCTCTCGCTTGCGGCGAGTGCGTGCCTGTGTGTGTGTGTGTGTTGGTGTAACTCTAGTGCAAGCTTGTGTGGCGGGGCTGCATGTACTCTTAACCCCCTCCCGCCTCTGTTCGCCGTCGTCGTCAACGCATCCTGCGGCCAGCCCAAGCTTCCGGCCAGGCCAACTCGCTGGAGCCCCTGATTGCGACTCTGAGTCCCAATCCGAATCCGAGTCCGACTCTGGCTCTGACTGAATGCAACCGCAACTGTTGCGCCTGTCTTCAGGTGAGTGGCAGTAGGGTAATTGAGAAATGAGAGTATGGCGAATGACGTATACTCTACTATATCTACTATTATATACCATAAGCTATACCCTGTAATATATATAATATATAATATTGTATTATATATATATAATATTATATTATATACTATACATTATATACTATATACAATATACTATTAATAATATAGTATATACTATGTTAGCAGGCAAATACCTGTACTTCCGTAAAACTTGAAAATCGTTTAAATTTTAAGAAAATTTAGAAAATATATACACATTTATCCTGTCTATTTATAATTTCGATTAGCCTTTATTTGATATATTTTGGCTTAGAAACATACTATAAATAAAGAATTTTGACGTTACAACGTTACACCTTACTTTTTGCCCACAGTAGTACATAGTTAAGTGGACTTTTCATCAAAAAGTACAAATTTCTTTCAACGGGTTTGATCGATTTATGCCTGATTTTTACATTTGTAGTGCCACAATCTTCAAATTTGGTATATACCAACAGTAATCTGTAATTTGTCGGTGAAGACTTCAAGATTTGGGGCTACAAATTTATTCTTTTAAA
Organism: Zaprionus bogoriensis; assembly: GCA_035046045.1. Lineage (NCBI taxonomy): Eukaryota > Metazoa > Arthropoda > Insecta > Diptera > Drosophilidae > Zaprionus > Zaprionus bogoriensis. Next base: position 1,456,807 of record JAWNOI010000021.1, read on the forward strand.
TATCTACTTACTCATATAAAGATTTTCTATAGTCATAAGCATGAATTTTTCATAAAATTCGCAAATATTTCAATGTTTTATAGCCTTTCAATAGCTTTGATTGATTTACGCATAATATCCACATTTCTCAAGTGACAATCTTGAAACTTGGTATATGCAGGCATAAACCTGTTGTGCGCTCAGCTCGTAAATTTCGTTGAGATATAGTGGGACAGTGCCGAGTTATCAAAGGCAGTTTTCTCGATTCGGCACTCTTCACTGCTTCACTGCTTCACACGCTCTTTTCTTTTTCGGCTGTTGAAGCTGTTGGGGCTGAAGCTGCTCTCTGCTTATAAGGAAAGTGCGACGCGCACTCAATACTTAATTATGGTTATTGGTCGATCGAACTATCGATCGAGTCGGGCTCGGACGCAGACTCGGACTCGACTCGGCCAGGTTCTAAGTTCTACACGCTATTATTATCACACAGACACATTCGATTCATGGCCCCGTAATGATTTTACGCTCGTTTTGTTGTTGCTGTTGTTGTGTTGCTTACACTTTTGGCAAAACTGTTGTAATGATGTTTGCCGTGCTGTTGTTGGTGTTGTTGTTGTTTATGGGGCTTCTGCGAGTTCTTCGACGTCTTCTTTGGGGTTTCGGGGTCATCAACTCTTGACGACGCAATTGTCGGTTGCCAAAAACCAAAAAAACTGAGCAGAGAACAGCGAACAGCGAACAACAACAAAAGGCTGCGTGCCAATGTTGCTTTTATGGTTGTTGCGCTGCTCGTTGTTGCCGTAGTACCATGTTTGATATAGTACTACAAAGCGAACATTAAGATACACATCGCTCGATACACTTGTACGTGCAGCGAGACACTGTCGTGCGTCTGGTAGCCAGCGCCAGCGTCAGCGTCAGCCTCAGCGTCAGCCTCAACTTCAACGTCAACGTCAACAACATCAACATCAACTATTTTTTTTGTTGTTTCGCGATCAAATCAGATCAGATCAGTTTCGTCTGCTTTAGTTTCGCTACCCTGTAGGCCGAGTCTGAAGCAGCTATGCAGAACTGTAGCTTGAGTGTGTCGAGATCTTCTGATCTAGCCGATCTTCTATTGATCCATTGATTTCTATTTTTGTGAGATTTTACTAAAGCTTCTTTATGGCCAGCTCTACATGCTATATCTATATTTGCTGTGCGAATATTGATTTTTAATTCAGTGAGATTTCTACAAAGGCTTCTTTATGTACAATGCCTTAAGCTGTGTAGAAATAAACACTACATGATATAACTATATATGCTGTTCCAATATTATTCAATAATTCAAGATCTTAGTAGTTGTGATCTGCACTAATTCTGTGGCAATGCCATGTGAACCTACAGTTTTTTATTTTTTTCATATTTTTTGGCGATCTTAAGCTGTATTGATCTGCAATTCATTTTGATCTCCGATAAGGGCTTCTTATCATCTTCTTAATTTTTTACTGGACAAGCTCTGAAGCTTTTTAGAGATCTAATTCGCATTCAGTCAGCTGCAGATCATGTACTAGATATGAGACTTGATCTGTGGAAATAAATTTAATTGATCTTAGTTCATCTCTAAGTTTTTTTTTTTTATTTTTAATAAGACAAGTTTTTAAATATACCTTTTAATTTATACTTTATACATCTGTACTCAAATGCGTTCCAAGATCAAGGCATCTTACTTTCTATAGGGTATCTCTGCGGCACTCACGCACTCCCAACTGTATCAGTTTTTTGTTTGTTTTTCGTTTTTAATGGAATGTCTCGCTTTATACGGCTTCAGCTTCTCGATTAGATGCGTTGCTCGAGTGAAATTCGTTGCATTTGCATAATCGAGCGACTAGTTGGGCCCGATTCAGAGCCCCAACCCGAACCCGAACCCGAACTCGAACCCGAACCCGAATCAGAGCCTGAGATAGCGTTAGAGACAGAGGCGGTGGCTGGCGGACAACGGACAGCGGACTGTGGACAGTGGACAGTGGACAGTGTCTCATAACCTCAATTTGAGACGCTTTTTTCCCAGACATGGGGCAGGCCCACAGTGCCGCCCCATTGCCCCGCCCCACCCCGCGCCGCTCTGCGTGTAATTTGTTGTCCCCAATTGCGTAAAATTTACGCACTCAACGCAGCTCGACGCAGCTCAACTGCATCGATTTTCACCTGCAGCAAGGGGCAGCCAGCTAACTGGCAACCTGTTGCAAGACCCCTTCGCCCCTCCCCCTCTGCACTGGCATCCCCCTCGCGGTAGGTAATCGATGAGGTCTGCTGCGGAGTGTGAAACTGCCGTTAAATGCAGCCGCGCCAAAAGATTGTTAATTACTCTCTCGGGCTCAGGTGTGTTGCAAGCTGTGTGGTTGCTGTGGTCGGGGGTGGGGCAGGGGCTGCAGGAGAGGGCAGTATTGATAATTGCGTAGCAGTAACAAGTGCAACTTTCACATGTCCAGCCAGCGGCCCAGACATCATAAGCATATGCAGCAGCAATCAAATTTAGCTTGCTTCGAGTCCAAAGGAAGTGCGACTCGCTTCGATTGCGGCTAATTGGCTCTATATTGCATAAAACAAGATATTGTATATAGATAGATATAAATTGTATATAGATATAGCTTGATTGTATATAGATATATGTGCATTCTAAGGACGATCACTTGTCAACGGCGAAACTCTTATCCCTAGTACTTATCATAGACAATTTTATTATTATTATTTTATATTTATTATTAGTTTATTATTTTGTTAGTAATAATAATGGAAAAGCTCTAAGAAAAGACTCTAACATTTGTACTTAAAAATCCTACTACTGCTGTGGCATCTATATAGCATATGCTATATACCACGACAAGCCAGTGAAGTCCTCCCTGTACTCATCACTTCTCTATTTCGAAACTCTTCCCAATCTGAAAACGAGCTGAAATTGGCCTTTTCTTTCAGCTCAGTCGAGCTCAGTTTCCTTCGGTTATTTTTCACAATTATCATTATTTTTCGGAGTGGAGCTCTATTAGCGTACTTAAGTATTGTCATTGTTGCTGCTGAACTGGAGCACTCAAAGCCGCTGGGCGAGTACTGAGCGCGACCACAGTGCGTGCAAGCCGCGACGTACGGCTATGTTAATTCAGCGATTGTTTAGCGCAAATTGCGTGAGACTCGCTCAAAGACGTTGACCTATTGCTAAACAGCAGGGAGAGGGGAGAAAATCAGATAGTTGGAGAGAGGGAGAGAAAGAAGAAGATACATAGAGAAATATAAAATAATATTAAATACGAAGAGCAGCCGAAGGATTCGAATAACAAAAGATTTTAAGATTTTTTACTTGAGCTTATTAGGGATAGAATTAAGACGGATGTCTGATTTATTAGGCCTAAAACAAATACCAGAAAAAATTAAATACGTAAATACCCGTTGAAAACAGGAAGAGACCTAAACTTTAGTTTTAGAAAAAAATTTATGATTTACTCCAATGATATGACTACTTAGCCGAGATCGGTTGGATTACACTTCACTGCATTGTATTGAGTATTTTTAAAATATTGAAAATGCGTGCTAACCAGAACAATTGGAAAAGATTAGAGCACATAGCACTATGGGCAGCTTTATTTTTAAGAAGTAAAGGAGTCTTATATGCCGAGTGTCGATAGGAATGCCATAAATATATACCTATACACACTCTGAAGAGTACATACTCAGCTGCGCAGCATAGTAAATAGCTGGACGGACTCAAGTAGCGCTGCCTCTTCGGGCCCCCATTGGGGGTGGCGGCTCGCGCAGCAAGCACAACGATGCTTGATTCCATGCCATGGCGAACTGCCCTACAAATGGACTGTAAATTACGATAAAGAACAATAACAACAACAGCAACAAGAAGCTATAATAATAACAAGAACTAGACGAGCGCAGCAGGCCGTCCAGCCAGCCAAAGGAGGAAGAGGAAGCAGAAGACGTTGCCCATCAAGTGCATAAATAGCAACGCCGGCAGCAATTGCAGCTACAACAACAACAAGAACAACAACAACAACAAGACAGCAACAGCACCAAGAACGAGAATGTGTGTAGCTGCAACGCCCCCTACCAAAGGCTTTCGTGCCGTGCCCCCCTTGCGCTGTCCTGCTTTGTTTCCAATGAAATTTCAAATAAAAATTGTAACAAAATTAAACTGCAGCAGAAATCAGTTCAGATCGGAGCTGCTGGGCCTGCTGCTGCTATAATGCAACCCAGAAATTTGATAGATCGGTTGGCACGTGTTTGGTAAGCAAACTCTTTCCCATGCATAGTCCAAGTCCATATGCAATGCGAAGCCTTTTGCAATTCGATCTGAAAAGATCTTGGCAGAACTATTTCTATATATTATGCCATGGCTACTCAAATGATTTTTCATCGGAAAATCTTTTAAACTACAAAAATGTTCGAAATCAGATTTTATAGCTGTATAGTCTTAGTAAAGTTCTTTCCACTGAACACTGTTTGGAACTCAATCTGAAAAGATTTTTGAAAGGCGATATGCTCTACTCATTCTATTCGGTAATTAGACTTTTTAGTATGCAATTATTTTGATTTTAGAAATATTTAAAAAATCTTTTCTAATGTATACTGCAACATTTGCACTTTAATCCGGAAAGAATATTTTTTTGCATATTGTTTTCGTACTCAATAAAAGTTTGGAACGCTTTCAAAATCCGTTTTTCTTAAGAAAAATTCTACTTTCATATTTTTTTGAGACTGTATTCTTCTTATGTATTCTAACATAAGATCTTTTTTCTGAGTATCAAGGGCTAATGCAAAGGTCATTGCATTTTGAAAACATTTTTTTAATAAGTTTCACATTAGTTTGTATATATTTGTATTTTTTTTATATTGGCCTATTTAAAAACAAATATTATATATGATTTTTCTAAATGATTTGCGGTATTAGATCGATCTCAATGATCATTACAATGAAGATTATATTACTACTTGAATCTCCAGGGTACGTGTGCTTCGTTGAGTCGATCGCGATCGTTTTCTTTTATCGTTTTTGGCATAAAAACGAGCCGGTCGATTGCTTCCAGCGGCCAGTGTAAACAATAAGCAGATCTTTGACTATGCTGCACACGCACACACACACACGCACACACCTAAAAGCACACACACACAAAAGCACACACTTGTGTGCGTGTTTATGAAGTCGCATGTGGCTGCAACTTCAGTTCGGGTCAGTGGTGGCTTCTGCCTAACAACAACAACAACAGCAAAAATAGCAGCAATAAAGGGGGAGACTAGGATGGTGCTGGAGGGGTATTATGGGGGCAAGCCCATAAAGCGTCTATCGTTACGCATTTGATAAGGCGTACTGCGAACAAACTCGGAAACGTAGCTTTGTTGTTGCCTTCGCTCGTATGGGGTAATTCGCCGAGCCCGATCAACACGGCTCGTTGGTCTAGGGGTATGATTCTCGCTTCGGGTGCGAGAGGTCCCGGGTTCAACTCCCGGACGAGCCCAAGTTGTTTTTTTTTTTTTTTAATTATTATAATTTTTTTTTTCATAAGTATTCTGTTTTTTAATAATATTCCATTTGTCTATCGACCATTTGTCATTTTGCCACGCTGTGGTGGGCGTTAAATTCCGTTTTGCGAGGCAGAGCAGCAAAGCAGAATCCGCAATGTGATCATCATCATGAGCTGCGTCATTATCGTGTTGGCCGCTGGTGTAATTATGGGTTTGCTACAGATCTCTGGTGTTGCGTGTCTTTTCCGTGCTTGGCCATCGCTCGGGGCGTCCAGACTTCAACAACATCTCAACTAAGACACCCGAACGCGCAGCTCCGACCTGAGCTAAAGCTGCCGCTGCTGCTGCAGTTCGTGTCTTGTTGCTTTCCATACCCCGCAGCCTGAGCATAGAATGAGGTGTCTTGACGCAACGAATAACTCTGGCTGCTGGTCGAGATGAGATTGCGGTTGAGGTATCTATGCCGTATAGGTCGAAGGGTACACAAAGGTAATATAACTTTTCAATGCATGGAACAGTCTGCAGGGTATCTGCTAAGCAGAGCACTTCCTTGCTTTTCTTCTTCTTCTGCTTGGAGTGCTCTTGTTTCGTTTCCTTTCTGCGGTTCTCTTAATCGATTTTAAATTGAAGATTGATTGATTGAGATACGAGTAGGGAGCGTTCCGCTGGCCTGTGCGCTCAGACACTTGAGTTGCTCGCTCTCTCCCTCTCTCTCTCTCTCTCTCTCTTTCTTCACACCCCTGCACTCCCACACTGCGATCGAGAGCTCGGCTCTTGAGCGTAAAATTTCTCACAAAATCAGAATTTTCCACTAATTGAAATTGTTGTAGGTTCCTTCCCTTCCACCACTCACCCGCTGTCGGATGCTGAGCGCATGATGAGAGAATTATGAGATTCCTCGAGAATTCTCCGTGCATAATTTGTGCATTGGGGTTGACGCATATTCTCATACAATTGCAGCCCCAATGCGATGGGGGAAATGCTGGAATGCTTGGGCAACTTTTCTTTTCCCTCAATTATTTAATCACAGCCTACCAGCCGCTAGATGGCGCATCGAGAGAATTTTGATTGCATTAATCGCAACTCGCAGGCAACTTCGAAATAATAAGTAATCGCTAATTGCAGCCGCTAGAAGTCTCCATCAATTTAAAGTTCGAATGGAAAAAGTTAATGTGTATTCGTTAATTACACCGACTCTACTGGCCGCCAGATGGCGTTTCGATCAAAGCGTTTCGGCCACATTCCTCGCACGAATTCCTGCATGCAGCTTTTAGTTCGATTTCCGATGCCATTGGCCATTGCCCGATTTCCTAGCCCTGCCCCCCCTCGTTCTGTCCCTCTGTCTGTCCGGCCGTCTAACTGCTGCCACCTGTTGCTAGTATAATATCCGTTAAATGCCTTTTCGGATATCGCTGTGCATTGTTCGTGCCACGTTCCACGATGTGGCACGCAACTCAGAGTCCATTTCGATATGCAGCCGACTCATGCCTCCAAATTACGTTGATGATTAACGAATTTCGAGCGGACAGTCTGTAGGAATATAAACCCACTCGGGATGCATATCGTACGGTAACGTAGATAGACGCAAGCAATTAATGTGCCGGCTATGGCTCTGGGCGGGTTCTTTGCATTGCCGAATACTCGAATACTCTACAGCTGGACTGTCGCACTACAGTCATATGTAGGGTATTAATATGGGTAGTACAATGGGAACTATACTACATTTTTGTTTGTTATTATTAATATTGTAATTAAAATAATTGTTAAAAAAGTATATGACATTTACGTTATTTTAAAGAAATAAGGTAAATTCTCAGTAGAAATAATAAATAATAATAAGAAATAACATAAACTTATGATACATTATCTTGAAGGTTTTTGATAAAGAAAAAATCTTATAAGCGCGAAGAGTGATCAAAATTGTACTTTACAAAATTTTTGAATCTACAAAATAATCAACATAAATATATCAATGCCCTTTCGATCTGGCCAATACTAATCTGTATATTTTGTTAAGGTGATCAACTTGTGATCATCATTGATTACTTATCGCAGTGAAGAAAAGCCTCTACACACCCGATCTTGCCAGTTCGAAATTAGCTTCACTGCGATCTTTATCAAAGCAATTAAATTCACTTAGGATAGCAATACTCGATCTAGACGGTACGGAAGGGCATAACACACCTTAGCTCTTAGCACAGCATTAGTGCTGATCTTGGGGAACTAAGAGAACGAACAAGATACGAGAAGAAACCCATTAAAAAATGTTAATTTCCATAAAAGCCTAAAAACGTTGGCCAGCGACAGCCGCAGCACGTGGCTAAAAGCCGCCAACAAGTCGAGAAACAAAAGCCAGCATTTGTAATCGCACACAAGTGTGTCTCTGTATGTATCCATATACCAGGTGTATGAGTGTGTGTCTGTGTGTGCGTCTGAAGTTTTATTTATGCGCGGAATGTTTCGCGGGCAGCGAGACGAGCAGAGGCTTTTGATTTGCTGCCAAAAAAATAAGAAAAAAATTGGGAAAAAAGGTTTTATTATGCGTGAAATTAACATAAACGCCCACAAGCATAAAGTATCTCGATATCAACTATATCTGTATCTGTATCTGTATCTGTATCTGCAGCTGTATCTGTATCTGTATCCAAAGCTCTCAGGTCGTAGTTAAGGCATGTTTAGTGCGTGTCTGGCAGCTTGTTAAGCAGAGGCTGGGCCAGGCTGATTTATAGTTTTGGCCATAATTATCCGCTTCGAGGTGTTGTTAATGACTACGATGGGCGCTGGAGATCATAGATGTGTCGATTCCCCGGATGAAGCCTTCTTCCGACAGCTCCAGTGAGCAATTTGCATACCTCGCAGGTCGCCAGCGGGATAGTTGGACAGTTGGACAGCTGGACAGTTGGACAGTTGGGTGGGCCAATTGCACCGTTATGACAGCTGCGGTCGGCCGCACACGTTGAGTTTTCCATTTGATTGGCGCTGAGTTTTCCCGGAGCAAGCAACGCGCGACCAACTCGACCAACTCGACCAACCCAACCAGGCACTTCCCGGAGCAGGAGACGACGCGCTCTTCGAATCGCAAAACTATAAATTATGCTGTCTGTCAGTCACAATCAGGCATTGTCTGCAAGTTCTCGATTTCGCGGTCGCTATGCTGCGCCGCCTTCCCCCTTCCTGTTCCCCTTCTCGCCACAAGCCTGCCTTGACCTGCCCCCGCCCTCGCCTGCTCTTCTCCATCGCCTTTGCCGGCCTTCATTGTTGTTATGCAGCGCTTTCGCGTTTAATTTCCCGAACAAAGACGCCCATTTTGCTTGATGGTGTGTGCCCTGCCCGCAGGTAGGGTATGCTCGACTTGATACAGGTCTGAGCTGCACTGAAAGTGGAAAGAGAGCAAGGAAGGGAGAGAAGGAGATGGAGCTGGAATTTGCTGCGAACAGCGAGTGGGTCTACAGGGTATTGCCTAGTCGAGCATCTCTGAGCAACTGCCTGCTGGCATCTTCTATAGTTCAACTTGCAATTAAGCTGCGCAGCTGCTGTCATCGTCGCCGCGACGCATGCGCAGCTAATCAATCAGGCAGGCAGGCTTCAAGTTGCGAAAAGAACGAGGTATGAAGACTGCAGAGTGCGGAGCGGAGACGGGAGACGGGGAGTGCAAAAGGGGAGGCTGCTGTTGTGCACTTACTCGCATTAGACGCGCCATCAGGAGTGCCAAATTGATTTCAGCACCTTCCAAGCGCTGTGCAGGAATGCGCGCACAGATCGGTAAAGAGAGAGAGAGAGAGCGAGAGGGAGAGGGGGAGGTCGAGAGAGGGGAAGAACGATAGAAAGAGCTTCTCCAGTTTAATGGGTCTCCGTTTGGCTGGAATGACTTGGTGACTTGCCAACTGCCGCGACTCCAATTAGTCCTGGCCTCAGCTTGGCGCGGCTCTTGGTCAACACTATGACCGAACTGCGCACAGTGTCGCGAAAATTATACAGGAATTTGGCAGAAAATTCTGAAACTGCTCACGAAAGTTCTCTACCTTTTTTTTATACTAAGCACGGCTCGGTTGATCGAGCTGTAGAGAAAGTATTTTATTGCTTTCATATATCGAGTCTAAAATGATTGTTTATTTCTTTAGATTTCTAAACTCTCGTCAGAAAACTAAAACTCAAGTTACTTTCAGTCTTTGGCTATAGGTTTTTGTTGCACAATTTGTAGTATAATATAATTTAAATATATCACTTTAGTTATATATGTATATAACATATATGTATATGTATATATATACATATATGACTATATTCCTAAATATATAAAAAGTAACTCTATTTTTATGATATTATTTATTATTATTTAATAATATGATTGTAGACTTTATGGCATGGACTATTGCCTAATTTTTAGTTTATAGGTATAGTCATAAACTGTCTTATGTTATTTTAAATTAATTATGTCTTATGGATTGAACTTACAATTACCAGAAGTAACTTCCATTGCAATACTCGATATACTATATGCTAAACTTCTTGCAGATACCCAACTTTAATCAAATAGTTAGTTATGCACTTTTATTTATGTATATATAAATATAGGTTTCTATAGCCAAAAATTAAATATAAATAATAAAAAAATAAAGCATAATAATTATTATTATTATTTTTTTTAATTATTAATATTTAATTTCAAGCTATAGAAGCCCTATGCCTTAAAGTACTTCTTACATGAGTCTTCAAAATATATGCTATAGCTATAGACACCTTTTTTTTTTGGTTCTCAAAGCAGCTCATAGAATGAATACATATATAAATGCATACAGTTTACAAAACATTCTTTTATCAGTTCTAAAAACAGTAGCTTCACGCTCGGCTTCCCCTACATATCCCACTGGAATCCAAGCCTTTACTTTTCCTAACTCAAAAACTCAATTATAGATCGAAGAATTCTATCGCACATGCGCATCTTCTCTACTTCATTCGTTCCACTGTGCAGCGCGTGGGCGTGTTTGCTGCCAATGGGCGCGTGGGCTGCCGGCCGTTAAATTGTCAAATTAAGCAGAGTTAGAGCCACAGTTAGAGGGTCGAGCACGTGGGCACCAATTGGATGCACGCCAAAGCTGGTCAAACGATGACAAAGAGTTGGAAGCAGCAGAGGCGGGTGACCAAGGGGGCGGGAGTGCTGGCTGGCAGAACTACGACCGACAACAGCTGGTCAATCGGAGCGGTGCAATCGCTCGAGTTGGCTCAACACGTTTAAACGTTTCATTGCGATAAAGAGAAGTACGGAGAAACATACTGAGAATTGCATTGATTTCAGGGTCGCCAACAACGTTGCTGCTGCTGCCAGAGTTGTTGCTCTTGTTGTTGTTGTTGTTGTTGCCGTGGCCAACTCGTTTGTTGCAACAGCAGCCGCCGAGTCGAGAAACGATGCCAGCAGGTGCTCAACATTCTTGGCATAGTTTCCGAGAGCAATTCATGCCCGCAATTGAGCCCCAGGGGTGCAGCGGGAAGGCAGTGGGGGGAGAGGCTACAGGCAACTGGGACTAGCTTTGCGACTGATTGAGCCATTGTAATCATTCAGTCATGAGGTGCGTGCATGCTCCGCAATGCCATGCAAGAGAGAAAGAGGCGGGCTGAGGCAGCTGGAGGGGAAGGGAGAGCAGGGGAGATGGGCACATGGCAGGGCCAACAGAAGAAAGTCTGAATGGGCTCGTAAGTGCAACTCATGGTAGTTTTTTCTACTCGCAAAGAAGGTAATTAGTTGTAAGCGCATTGCATCGATAACATTAATCGATATGCGTGCTATTGCCATGAGTGAGGTATTCAGGAAGTTGCAAGTCATTGACTTATTTTGATATAGTACCTAAAAGGATAAGCAACAATCAGTCTCGTATCAATATTTTTATATATATCTATCTATCTATATTTCTATATCGATAACATCATACGATACTCAATCCCCAATAAACCCGGATAAATCTAATTTAACTTATTGTTAACTAAAAACTCATAAATGTATCGATAATATTAATCGATAGACCAGATTTTCATGTACCCTAGACTTTTGTGATTTTTGACATTGATATTGTATGATTAGAGAAACAAAGTACAGCTAAATAGATATTTATGTATATCGATAACAGCATGCAATATTTAATGCTCAAGTAACTCTGATAGCTCTCTTCTTCTGAAGAACGTAGGTATGTTTATCAAAAGCTCCTTCACTTATCGATAACATTAATCAATAGACTGTGTCTTTCAGTCACTTATCTTTCACAACTTTCAATAAGAAAACTTAAAAAATATCGATAGCAATATCAAGAAACGCCGATATGACGACATTTCGCTTCCTCCACACTTAAAAATCATGTCGAATATAGTTTTACCTGCTGGCTGCACTCATTTGAACTGCGCACTTGCAATCAACATTCGCTCATTATAAATAACGAGTGCGCTGTGAGTGTTTTCGATTATTTTTCTGTCTCTCTGCATTCATTATCTGCGGCCCTAAGCTCGCTTTTCAGTTTGTCTTGCATTATGTCACGTTTTTCAGCAGTTTTTCACACACATACAAATACGTACACACACACACACAAACACGCACACTTACATACACACACTACTAGCTAGGCTAATGGAAATGCTGGCGCCAGCATCGAAATGCAAGAGCAAAGCGCGGTCAACAACTTAATCACCGAGCAAGCGACCCAGCGAGCACTTGGTCAATCTCAGGGCTTTGTCTTCCCTCTGTTGTTCTTGGATGTTCATTAGTCTTATGTAATTGTCGCAAATTCGTTGCGTGACTTCTGGCCAGTTGCTGAGCGCACGGCGCAATCTCAGACCTCAGACCTCAGACCTCGAAGACGTCGTTTCTGTGTGGCCCCAGATAGTTGGACGGGGAAGCGAGAGAGGCAGAGAGCAGAGTACAATAAAGATGCCTCGTAGCGAGTACCATATATTGGGGACCTCAGATTTGAGACTATAAGTTTGTATTTTACTTCAGGAACATCATGATATACACGTTGGATATACTCAGAATATGCTCCAAGTGAAATCTCTTAAAGTAAATTACTATATGTACATTTTTGAAAAATCTGCACTTATTTTAAGCTGATTTTACTGTGCAAAACTTATTATATATATTTATAATTTTTTAATTGCACAATATTTCCTTATTCTATCTACATATTTTTTAAGCTATACAAATTCTTGATTTCTCTGATTTCCAGTGTTTTTATTTTCCAATTGTTTCTTAGTGTATCTTTTTGAAAGTATCTGTAAGAGAATCAGCTAACTTAAAGTATATAATATTATATTTAGTTCATCTATAGATTATCGATCTGTCTAACTGTCCATCAGGCATCAAATTTAATATGTAAATTCATCAGTTTCACCTATGAAATTTCGTGCAGATGAAATTCTATTTATCAATTTGATATTCGGAGTATTTCAAAGCAATCGCTTGGCGGACCCAAAGACTATACGCAAACGTACTGTCAATGCTGTGATTGATTTTTTTGGGTGGCGGCTTTCTCACGAAAGCAACAACAACAAGAACAACAACAGAAACAACAACTGGAAATCAAATGATTCGAAAAGAAAGCGGCTGAGACGGAACAACGAGTTTGTCGAGCCGCCATTTGCATTGCGTGCGATGAGGCTGGAGACGGAGTTGGAATTGGAGTCGGAGCTGGAGTTGGAGCTTGAGCTGGAGCTGGAGCTGTAGAGACCGCGCCGAGGTCTGAGACATGCGTAAATTTTGAACTTATGTCTGCAGTTGTAATTTCTCAAGAATTTTAATCAGGCTGCCGAAATGAAGCCGCTTACACACACATGCACAGGCATGCGAACACACTGCAGATAGACATGAACGTGCATGATTGTTAATGCTAGATCAAATTCGAATTGACAGGCGAACACAGCGCTGAATGTTGATTGCTTGACGGCCTGTTGCAAGCCTCAAATTGCCTCAAATTGTAGCATTTCACGCAAGACTCGCAACAGCAGCAACAACAACCACAACAACAACTACAACAACAACTACAACAACAATTGACCGCAGCCGGCAATTGAAATGCCTGACCAGCCTCGGTCGGAGTCCGTCCCAGCCCCTACACTTGCCCCGTCATAACTGACAAAACTCGATTAATATGCAAAAGAGAAGACTCCAGTGGCGACCGACGGTCGCTACAGGTGCGTCCAGCCCAGAGAACCCTGTCCCAGCGAACTATGTTCATTCTCGAGCTACTCCCTCGCCAGCATGTTTACCAATTAGCACGTTAACCAATTAGTCTAAGCATAAGGCCCAGTAAGACCCTCTCCATTTACTTTGAGTTTTATAGAAAAAGTATGTAGTATGTAATATCTTATGGGATTACTGGGAAGAACTGAAGCAGTTTTTCATATTCAGAGTCAACGAATCGCACCTACAAATTTATAATATTTCATGGAATTAGCGGGCAGAGTTCGAAAACTTTTACATATTCAGAGTCATTGTCGTGTTTCAGTTCAAACGCGGAGAGTAGCATGAAAATGAAGTTCGTTGTCTAAGTCTTTCGTTTGTTCTGCTGGCCAGGCGACTGGTTATTTCTTGAATGAATTGCCAGCCGCCGATCAGCCAGCACAATTAAAAAAAGGTAGCAGCATTGAAGCTTAAGTGCCAGGCGCAAAGATACCCTATGTCCATTACTTGGCCAATTAAAATGTAAAATGTAATGTACTGAAAAGTAAAGCTTATTTGAGAATAATATCAAGACGATATATTAAGTCTCGATATCAGTCTGAAGTTTACAATGCCCTATTTTACTGGATGAGTAAAGATCTTGGAGGGGAACTTTAACTTAAGCTATACTCCGAGAATTCTAACTAGAAAGTATAAATATGGAAAGCCTGTAAGAAATCAAATCTCTATTCTAAGATGGTGCTTAATGAACTCTAGCTAAGGATAAAAATTATATTTAATATATTATGAGTTAATATTAAACTTTATGTTCAATTTACATAGAACAGTTATACATACTACCTCATCTAACGTATCTGAAATAGCTAAAGAAAATATACGAATATAGGAAAAAGTAAGTTCAAAATCCAAATTCAAAATAATTTGTAGCTATAATAACATTCCACTTAATTTGTAATGGGTCTGAACTGTCTTCTGACCCAATTAACTGCATGGTATATTTCGTCGGGTTGCATAATCAAAGCTCGCCATTTCCGTTCAGCTCTGCTGGCCCACATACCGCGTATTTGCTGCACGCGCTCGGCATGCTGATGTTCTGCCTGTGTTTGCGGACTTTCACTGCTCGCAGAACGCCGGCGCGTTCCGGTTTTTGGGGTCACAAATGAGGCTGGAGTCGTGCAGAAGAAGAAGCAAGTAACAGGAGTCGCCCAAGCGGGCTGCTTGACATATGCTTTTGAATTTGTGCGTTGTTTATTTCGAACATTTTCGTTATGCTGCGGGAATTCTTAGCCAGAGACAAAGACGAGGGCGAAGATAAGACGACGATGTCGAAGCTAATTGCCAGCGACACGGCAACGTTTGCATACTCTTGCGGGAGGGTATAATCATTTTGACTAGATGTTTGCAACGCATAGTTTAAGGTAGTTCTGATCCTATAAAGAATCGATCTAGTGTCAGTAAAGATATCTTGTTGAAGCTGAGATCAGACTCTTCTTACTTCTACGCTCTGATTAAAATTCGGAACAGAATATCGTCCAATTTGTTTTATTTTTTTAATATTAGTATTTATTTTCTATTTTTTTGTTTATTTAATATTAGGTTTGTTTTATTTAATTTAATCTCGAATATACTGCAATTAAAGTTATTCAACAATCCCATACATTTTGACAAGTATTTGTAAGGGTATCCAATATTCGGTATTCCGAAGCAAATTTTTTTCTAGCTTTTTTTGTTGTTGAAATTTCGTTTGGTATTTTTGTTGGTATTCGTGCGGGCGTTGTTGTCGCATTAACTTGTCATATTCCCATTGTTGCCGTGATATAGATCTAATTCCCCCTCTCCTTCCCCTTCTTCTTCTAGCAGCCATGTCGACCCGGCACTGAGCTCGTCTTTGAGCTTGTGAGAGAGAAAGAAAGAGATTTGAATGCCAGCCATGGCCACCCATGGCACGCCCATGAGCAGCATGCTGTACCGCCCCGGCACTGTCATCACCGCCTCGCCTGCCACGCCCGCCATGCCCGCCACGCCCATGCATACCTATGGGCAGGCGCAGGCAGCGCCGAAGCCATTCGCTGCTGGCGCCGTGCAGAACGGAGCAGAGCGCAGTCGCCTGCTCGAGCTGCTGCGCGCCCCCAATAACCTCACCTCGCCCACGCTGGAGCCCTCGTCCAAGGGTCTGCTGAATGGACCAGGGCAGAACAACTGCTTCCTCAACTGTGCCGTCCAGGTGAGTCTCGAGTCTTTTGTTTGGCTTAATATTGAAATTGGTAAAAGTTGCGGGGGAGAACTCAAAAAGTCACTGGGACAGGTGAGAACTTTGGTTTCCAGCCCAAAGTTGAATTTGATTGAGCTCTCAAGTTGACACATGAATAACATATATATGTATATTATATCATATATATAACATATATATATAAATATAAGTATCATGATAACGACGAAAAAGTCATAGAGAAATAATAAATGGAAAGTGTATGAGAAACTCAAAATAGGTATAAATATAAAAAAGAAATGCTTCCGTAAATAAATTTTTAAATATATAAAAGATATAAATATATATAGATATGCTCTCAATTTTTTTTTAAGTATTTTAAGTTGTAGAAATCTTTACTAAACAACACTTTGCAATCGAGTTCGCGTGCTCTATAAATGAGCTTTATGTAGCCTAAGAAAAACAGTTTACTTTTTCCACTACTATTAATACAAATATCGCACGGTATTCAAGATTTAGCCGAAGCCCGAAGCAAACTTCATTTGCGAGACGAAAATAATCCACTTTTATAATAAAAGGAATTTGTTGCTCTGTAGTTTGCACAGTTTTCTAGCCAAATAAAGTTGTTTTGCGGACTTCGTTGTAGTAGCTGTTATATATGCGTGTATGGGTGTGTGTGTGTGTGCTGGTGATGGCCTCAGACAGTTTTTGGCTTTTGGGGGCCAACCTTCAGTTTAAAATCTTGTTAATTTGCCGCTCAATTTGTGGGCAATCTGTGAGTCAATTCCAGCGAGATGTGGGCGCCGCTTCAGGCCACGACCCAGAGCTAGAGACGACATAGCCATATATAGGGCTGGGGCAAGGCCGAGGCGGGGGCTTCACAGAGCCAATTGTTCCGCCTAGTCATAAATATCGCTTGCATGTTCTTTGGCTCGCTTCGGAATGGGAGCCACTGCCAGTGCAGCAGAAGGTTCACCCGAGCAGCATTTGCATGGGAAAGCGAAAGGGCAGGCGCCAGAAGAGAGTAGTAGAGACAGCGAGAGAGAGAGACGGTAGTAGAGTGTGGCAGAGTGCGGACCGCGTGGAGGCAGAAAAAGTGCCACCCAGTTGCATAAATTTGTATATTTATGATTGTTTCGCGGCCCCCGGCAAAATCTCAGACGAAGCCCAATTAATACGGCAATTAGGCTGCAGCTACAAGAAATGGGCCGTCTCTCGGGACGGGGTAAACCAGGCGGAACCCGTAACCCGTAACCCTCAAACCGTAACCCGTTTTCACAGCGCGCTCTTTCCCAGCTTCACTTGATTTGGCCCGTTCTGCTAATGTCTTGGCACATTAGATGATAAATTGATAGCCATATAAAGGAAGTTATCGCTGTAATCTGATAGGGATAGTTCCACAGGGCGACCATAGAGTACCCTATTAGGTGGGGAATGCCTCTGCTTGCGGAGTAGAAACGCAGGTGGTCCGATTGATTGATGAGTTTGCTTTCAAGAAGCGTAGCTCATCAATCAATGGCCTAAACTCCTTGGGAATTTCATGTGGACAGATCTGTAGAGATAGTCAGAGTGGCATTTCGTTTTGGTCAGGTGCGAGTCGCGCCAAGTCTCGTAGATCGATATTGAGTTAGTCGCAGTCGTGATCTATTGAATTCTTTTCTATCCGATAGTGTACTCTCGCAATATCGATTTTCGGGGACGCGAATTATCGAAAACGTACTGTATTTAGAATAATATGTTCCTGGCAAATTGTGATCAATCGATAATGACAATCGCGTGGCATGATCAGTGTTTGAGTCATGAGGCACAGACTTGCAACTGCGTAGTCAGATTTATTTTGATAGTCGCAGTAGCATTCCCTTGGGTTTGAGTTGTTCCTGCATAGCTCTGAGTATCGCTTGCCGTTAAAGATATAGTTACATATCCTGCAAGTTCTAGTTGTTCAGTTAAGGATGGGAATAATGGGAATACATACTGCAGTCGTGGGCTATCAAACTCTCTACGCGTATCGGAAATGCATCGTAAGCTGCTGCTGCAGCAATTCATATGCGTATATTAACGATCTTTGCTTTCAATATGCTTCGATAATCCTCTGGTCTGATCAATCAATGAGTCATGGCAGCCAGACTGTGGACAGTAGCCGCGAAGTGGCCATAAAATTGGTTCAGGGTTCCACTAAATCACGATCCGATTCCCATGCGGGTGTGCAGTACGTTCTTATGCTTTGTTAACTGTAGCATTGTGGGGCTATTCAATTGGCGCCTCAGCACTGCCAACACGCCTAGTAGCTGGCAAGGGGCGTGGCTGGAGAGGGGTCAACCGGGGGGTTTACTTAGAGCCTTGGGGGTGCGGCCAAAACTAACATCAAACTAATTGCGCATGTGTTGTGTGTTATTTCGTTGTTGTTGTGGTTTTTTTTCTGCTGTGATTCGTGTGGCAACAACTAAAGTTGTGGGGCGTGTCGAACAGCAACACCAACAGCAACAGCAACAGACAATGGCAATCAAATGTGGCCAAGTTGCAGACACCAAATAGACGCAGCTGGAAATTGAGATGAAGTTGGAGATGGAAATGTAGACGCAGATGTGGATGAAGCGTGTGCCAAGCCCCAAAAACTGGCAATGCCAAGCGTCTGTCGCCTTGCCTCCCTCTCTCTCTCTCTCTCTCTGTCTCTCTCTCTCTGTGACAGCTGCCAGTTGCAGCTTTAGTCTTCAGTTTGTTGTTGTAGGCATTGATTGTTTGTTGACATGACACCAATTCGTAGTTTCAACGAAAGTGTTGAAGACCCCGCCAAGGGTTCGTTGTCAGACTGTAGACTAGCAGTTACCCTGTAGACCAGCAGAGACAGAGGCAAGAACGTGGGAGAGAGAGAGGTGAAAGCAGATGACAATTTTTTACTCGGAGGGGTATCTGTTATGAATGTCATATAAATGTCATCTGCAGATGACCCCCTATAGACCTAGACCTTTATTGTTATCCTGTAGATCAGGAGAGGAAGAAAGAGAGAGGAATATAGAAAGCAAGTGAGGTATAGCGATTAAGAGTTCTCATAAAATAATTAGGGCTATTGACGAGGCAAGTATCGTTTTCAAGTCTCAGCTAAAGCTTTCAGGCTCCTAGATTAAATAATGTTATTATATTATTATTATTTTGTAGCTTATCATGATAGTAGTTTTCTCTATATGCATATTATCTTTAAGCACATATAGTTTTCTGAATCCAATATAATGTGGAGAGGAGGAAAACTTGTGTTAATGCAATTCTTCTCTTTTAAGTTATCGTTTTCCTTTTGAATCCTACATTTAACGCTATCAAAATACGATCAGAAGTCTCCGCTCACGACTGGCATATAAAATTAGTATGCTTGTATAGCTAAATTTGGCTATATGAAGCTCTCCAATCATTACTCTCCAAGATCACTGATCATACTAAAAAGCCTATCTAAAAGTCTATTTCAATGGCTATGAAAATAGCTATATATATAACCAGTTGCAACTTGCAGGGTATGCATCAGTTTTTGGGCTGCCGCTTCCGTTGCAGCGTTGTAACTGCAACTGCGACGCCAGCAACTGTTGCAGCCGGCCACCGGCAACCGGCAACTGGCAACTGGCAACCGGCAAGTGGCAAGTGCTGAGAACACTCCGATGATTTCACTTGATATGCTTTTAATGTGTTTCTTTTGCCAGCGTCTCAAGACTGAAGGCAGTCAACTGCAACGACAACAACGACAGCAGCAACAACAACAACAACAAGAACAACAACAACAACAACAAGAACAACAACAACAACTCCAGCAGACCCTTGACAAAACTTCTCGTGGTTGTGTGTGGTGTAATAAAGTAGCTGCTGCATTTTCTTTGGCTTCAATTTCAGTGCAAGACGATAAAGGGGGAAATGGGGGAAGAAAAGCGTTGGCAGAGAGAGAGTGAGAAGAGGGGGAGGGGGGGAGGAGGAAGCAGACAAATGAGTGGAGTGTATTATGCTCATAGACTCGCACATCATTTCACAGCTTTGACTGCCTGTATGTGTATCTGTATCTCTATCTGTAGCTGTATCCGTATCTTTATCTACACTTGTATCCATATTTGTAGCTGTATCTGCAGCTGTATCTGTATCTGTATCGCTACAGCTTGGCTGTCTGGCAACTGGGGTTAGATTAGTTCACACGATAAGCCAAAGAAACGACTCGGCCAGACACCGAGAGGGCCGGACAGGCGGACAGGCGAGCCGGCGGACAGACAGAGCATTTAGCTCGGCTTTCTGCTTGGCTGACAGCTGAAAACGCATCTGAAAGTTTGGCCTCAACGCCAGGCGTGATGATTCAGTCACATTTGCAGTTGACGCGTGCGTATTGCCAAAAATAGAAGGCTAGAAACCAGCAGCAGGTGCAAACGACATACCAACTACTTAATACCCGGCAGTAGGTTTTCAAGCGTTATTTTGGATGTTGCCAAGTTTAGTTCTTTTTAACTTATGCCCCATTGAAATCCATTCGAAATCGTGCATGCAGTAAAAAGCTCTGCTTTTTGCTTGCCTTATGAGCCTATAATACGCATATTTTGCCCCTTCCTGGGGGCAAGTTGCAGCGGCGCTGCTCTCGGTTACGGCTGAGGGCGCTGCCTGGGAATGTGTGGCGATTGCGACTGCGATTGCTCTGCGTGCAACTCTCAAGCCCAAGACTCCTGCGCCGATCTCAAGCGGGCTCTCTTCCTGTCTTCAGTCGGACTCTGGCTTAGGGCTGAGTCCGACTGTCCATGCTTAATTTAACAAATGCATGTTTAATCGAGGCACACACAGACACACACACACACACACACACCATGAGGGCCTTATGCAAATTTATGCATTACTTAGTTTTCGTTTTCGAGTGTTTCTCCTGTCTATTGTCTCGCAATTGCCCTGATGGTAATTTATGTTTCTGTTTAACAAGTCTATAAACGGGCGCAACTCGTCATGATCATCGTGAACTCCATCATCGCCGTCATTATGGTCAATTTTCATGGCCAAAACAGACAGGACTGTCGCGCAGCGCGCAAGTTTCACGTTTTGAATACCCTGTAACAAAGTCAAAGAGGTGTACTGGGCTTGCAGCAAAGGGTAAAGTATGTGAGCTCATTATTTCCATATGAGCACTAAGCTGGCATATGTCTTGCTTGCATTGTCGGTATTTATGGTATTAGAAATTAATACTATTTATTAATTCGCATTTTTTTTTTCGATTTTTCTATATCAAAGACTTTTGCTTTAAGCATGTGCAGGGTATCTAACTGGGCGAGTGCGCTTCAGCAACAACTTCACTACTTGTTTTATGTTGTAATTGTGGCACCCAACAACAATAGCAACAACAGCATTGGTAACAACTCTGCCGAGTTTGGGCTATTCGAAAGTTGTCCACAGTTGTTCAATGAACCTTTAAAACTGTTACCGTTTCTCTCCCCCTCTCTCTCTTTCTCTCTCTCTCTCTCTCTCTTTCTCGCCCTCGCTCCCTCTGTGTCTCCCTTCCGCTTGTGGTCTCTTTCCTGCTCAGCAGGTTGACGCTCGAGTTTGCTGAGTTTGAGTTCGTGTCTTAAGTCATTTGTTTTTACGGGGGATTCGGACCGCTTTTATTAGTGGCAACGGTAGCCGAAAGGAAAGTGTTGTAGTTGTTGTTGTTGTTGACGGTCTTTTCGTTAGGTTCGTCGCATTTTCAATTAATGTTTTAATTAGTTGCCGCCGTCGTTGCTGCTTGTTGTTGTATGTGAAAGCCAAAGAATGCTCGTAAAGTTATGGGCGCCGCATTTGGTGCGCTTGTCGCCCAATAAAACACACTTTGTATGGCTAATGGAAAGCGTTTTTCTGCCCAGAGCAGCCAGCATTGCAGTCTAACGGAATTCACATACGAATCGGTTTATGTCTTAGTCTAAGACTGATTAGCTGAAGAATTCGAATTATTAATTGCGCTTGATGTGCTCAGTGCAAAAGCAGATTTGTTTCTAGTTTTATGAGGGAGACTCTCATTAGCTCAGTTCTTTATCGATCAAGCTGATGGAACTGCTCTATCAATGACTGTGAATTCTATCAGAATTGTACAGAACTAGCCAGGGTTTCTCTGCCATTCTACAGTAAAAGAAACTAATGATTGCAATTGTTATATTTTCTGTAGTTTTCTCTCGTTGATAGTTTTGTAAGCAAGAGTCTCATGGACTCAGCGTAATGTCTATCAAGCTATTGTTGACCTAAACTGACTTAGAACAAACCTAGGGTTTTACTCAATTCCATGCTACAGCAGCACAACTTTCTGAGGAACTGAAGTCATTTTCTAACAATGTTCTTTGCTCTCTTCAATTTATTCATTCCTCTGCTGACCCCGCATTCACGTTGATGTCTCACTTCAGCCGCAATTCGCTTCTAATTGAGACAACACAATCGAAATTTCCGAAACGAATCCGAAATGAAAATCAAAATTCAAATCGGAGCGTCCGCACTTCCGCTTGTAGCTGCAGCTGCCGCTCTGCTGCGGCACTTTTCAATTAGCTCGCGGTGTTTACACGGCATTTCCATTTACATGCATTTCCCGTGGTCAGCGGCAAAAGAAAACTCGTCGTGAAAAAAAGCAAATCAAAAGTCGAGCATAAAGGTGAAAGCGGCATTTGAAATTCTCTTTCTTCTCTCGACATTTCTCGTTAGTTTCCCTGTTTTTTTCTTCCTTCATTTATTTTGCCTTCTTTTTTGTGGGTAATTGTTGACCCAAGAATGCTGACTTCCTGCTCCCGCGTGCCTGCAATTGCTGTATTAGCGATTCTACGATTTGACTACAGCACTTACCATTACGGTGCGAGTAATGGCAGCGGCACTCATTATGATGATCGTCGTGATCGCAACGATAATGACAATCATATTCGAACAGCAGGTGCGCCAATTTGCAATCTCGATCAGCGGTTCAGGCGGCGCCTCTAACGATGCCACAACATGAAATTTTCGCCAGTTGCTCCAGTTTGGTGCAATACTCGGACTGGCTTGAAATGTGGGAAGAGGCTGGCTTAGGCTATATATTTTATTGAGATATGGTACAATATTTAATTATTTACAGGATATTATTTAAATCTATTTTAAGCTCTGAGGCTTCATACTTGGACTTATTGCAGGGTATTCTTTAGTCGTGCAATTTTACTGCATTTCGTACGCTTATGGGATACTGTAGAACATCGATTTATGCGCTGTCTATGTCGTCCATACTTAAGCCAATTACAGAGTATGCCCTAGTCGAGCAGCTCAATTACTCCGTCATGCTTTCTTCTGTGGTTTTTGTCGATTATTGGAAAAAGTTGATGTGGGCTTGGCCTGAGCTGCTCCCCCTCCACCCGTTGCTTGCCCCTATGCTGCACCCACGCATCAGAGTCCGGGAGCAGAGGGTCAGGGGGTCAGCCAGACCACCCTGGAAGAGTTCCCGTAATGCGCTAAGACGCTTAGGAAAGGCTTACAAATCACATGAGGGCATTCGAGATGGATGGGAAACCGGGCAGCCAAACACCTCTGAGGGGAAATGGAATGATTAATGAGATTCGTTTTGCTGCTGTGCGTTTGCATCGTGTTGTTGTTGTTGGTCGCTCGATCGACTGCATCGGATGTGGCAATGCTGCAATCATTCAATCGCTCAATTTCAATTAGCCAATTACGCATGCCAAGTCGATTTGGAGAGAGCTCTGGGAAGTCGGGGGGCAGTGCGCTGTGAGGGGTGGGACTGACATTTGTAATTGCAGATGTTGATGCTGTAATTTGCAGTTACCGCTGCTGCTGCTGTTGTTGTTGGTGTTGTTGTTGCTGCTGCTGCTGCTGCTACTGTAGCAACTGTTGCTGGCGCTGCTGTTGCTACTGTTGTTGCAATTTGCCAAGTGGAGCAAGTGCAACGCGTTGCACGGAAGTTGCACAAGCGGCACGCACACACATACACTGACATACACACACACACACACAAACTCAGACACACACACACAGCCTCAAACACTGGCGTCGCTTAGCATTGATATCACTGGAAATTGTTTCCATAATTTGCAGTTGTTCAGCAAAAAACGGAAGTAGCTCTCGGCGCGTCTCCCCACAATCTTTGCACGTTCTCCCCAAGTTCCTCTGACGTTCTCCATTGTCTCCTAGAAGACTCTCGCTCTCTCTATTAGTCTCTCTCTCACTGTTGAGAAAAACGGAAGTGGCGATTCTACCCACGTTCTCCGCTCTCTCCGAGTCTCTCTCTATCTCTTCTCTCTCTTTTTGCCTCTCTCTCTTTCCCTCTCTATCTGCCTATCTCTTCCGCTTACTTCCGTTTCGCGGAGTCTTCGCGCAATTGAATTCTTCCTGCGATTAGGTGTGAAAGGGAAACGCGTCCGGTTCCCTGGCGCAGATCTTGTGCTCTTGTGGTTGCAGCTCTCTGGCCCTTTCCCAGCTTCACGCACAACTGAAAGTGTTTCTCTCCCTCTCTCCCTCTCTCTCTAGCCCCTCCCGCCGTCCCATCTAGTTGAGTCTCCCGTTCAGAATTTATTGGCCTGGGGGCCTCGCTCTTGGGGGGTCTCGTTTAATTGTGTCTAATGAATGTGTTTAGGGCGTTAGGGGGCGGTTGCTATTGACCCGAATCTAAATCTGATTTTTGATATATTATGCTGTATTATACGATGCTTCAGCTGGAAACACTCTGTGCAAACAGACACTTTGCCAGACGCGCCCAAGGGCTTGAAAGATCTAAGCGAGATCTGTTCGATTCAGCATTATGATGTCGATCATCATCACGATCATCAATGTACCCCAGAGATACAGGTCAACAGAGCTGCTGCTGCCTGCGTTAATTAATTTTCTGATCCGTCACAATGAGAAAACGAAACATTAATCGTTCTGCCCCGTTGCCAATAGCTGTCGGGCAGGCCAGCAAAATACAAAAAAAAGAAATCGATAAAAAAACGTAAGGAATATTTCAATAAATTACTGCGCTTGCGATTATTTATTGCCGGACAGAACTTGCGGCTCTCGACTACCGATCTGCGATCCCCAAACCCCTCAACCTCCGATAATCGATAAACATTCGAATTGCTTTTCGGGAGCGGCACGCGCCAAATGGAATTCAGTTAGACGCTCAAACAGAAATTACCCTTGGGTGTATGATATTTTATAGCTTAAATAATAAATTTAAATAAATTATATATATTACTTAAATAAATTTATTTAATAAATATTATTAAAAAAATAAATAATACGATATAATAATAAATATAAACGATGTATTTTATATATTAATATATCATATAATTTATTAGTTCTTGGAATATAATTTCTATGTATAATCTCAATCTTTAAGAATTTTATATTCTTTCATTATGTTACAGTAATTATTTTTGGTATTGCAGAGTGTCTATTAGTCACGCATAACCATTCACGTGTCATAGCACCTGTAAATAGAATTTATTGTTTTTAAGCATGCATGGTATCTGATGGTCGGGCATACTCGCGCATTATGGCAATTGTGTGAAAACACAGTAAGCACTTTTTGTTTATTATGTTACACTTCTATTCGCGCACACCCACAACAACTAAATAAAATGCAGGGTATCTGCTAGTCAAGCTCACCCACGCAAGCGCGCAACAACAGCAATTTGACGTTTCTGCTTCTGTTGGTTTTGCCTTTGCTTTTGCTGTTTCTGTCTTGGCATCTGCATCTGCCATGTAACGCGATCACAAGCCAATGACACCAGCGGCAACAACAACACTGTGAGACAACAGCAACAACGACAGAAACTACAACAACAACGCTTTTAGATTCTTGAGAACTTTCTGCGCCCTGTGGTTTGCTGTGGTGCCGTTCTCTAGCGGCACTTTGTCGTAGGCGGCTGATCATCGGAGGCCGTACATGTGCCTCCATCATCCTCCCCCTCTCGCACTAGCACTCGCATTCGCCATCCCTCTCTCTCTCTCTCTATCGCTCTCTTTGTCTGGCATTCCGATGCGCAACTTCAATTTGGCCTCCCTTCCGCTTGCCTTTCTCCCATGCAGTCGTAAGTGATAAGCCATAACAAATACAGTTATTCATGCCCCTCCATTAGAGTTGGCCTCTCCAGGGTATAGAGCGCAGTTGCCTCTCATGCCCTTGACCCCTGCCCTCCCAGACATATGTACATATATCATAAGAGCATGCAGAATCGTAATGGAAATTTGAATTATCTGAGAAATCGTGTGTTCTGCGGCTTTCGATTCCCAGGCGCGATTCCTACCGCCCTACCGTCACGCCCCTTCGAAAAGTGAAGTGAAGTGAAGTCTTGTTGTCTCTTGTTGATCTCTCGCCAAGTGTCGAGCGTCAATGCCTGCGATAATTTGGCCCAGTCAACGAGCCGAGAAGTGCCAGAAGCCGGGAAGATTGGCAAGGGGGGAGAGAGCAATTGGGCGAGCAAAAAGGAAGTAGACTTGGCAAATGACTCACTTGCGACGACAGGAAGTCACTTGCCAAAAAAAGACAGACAGAGCGAGAGAGAAGGAAAGCCGAAGAAGAAGAAGAAGCAGAAGAAGACAATAAGAATTGCCCGGGCTCGTTCTGGTAAAGTAATTTGCGGGCGTGTGAACCGCAATGAAGCATTGCACGAAGGTCTGCTCTGCCCGCAAAAGGGTCATCAGCAAGCTCTGAGTCACCTGCACCTATTTTGGATGAATAATAGTGCTATCAACTCGAGTTGAAGGCGAGTGATCAGTCGCAACTACGTGGCAGGCCTCTCGCATCAGACTCAAAATTGCAATGTTTTCCAACACTTCGAATCAGTAAGAAATCCTTTTCGAGTGGTATTAGGCCACTTCGTGTGCTATATGCGATTTAGAATATAACAGGCTGTTCTATTTCTTCTCGCTGCTTAATAGTACTCATTTAATATTTACATATAATACATAATATATAAAAAATGCATTTAATATTAAATTTATTTTCGATTTTTCCTACTTCTTGAGATTTTCTTCAAGAGATCTTGGAGATATTTGAATGTGAAGTTGAAATGTTTTAATCGATGTAGTGCAATTTTCTGCATTTATTTATATTTTTTTTTTTTTTTTTTTACTTATTTGACCTGGTAATTTATCCTTGGCATACAAAGGATTCTCCCTTTCCTTGTCGACTCTGTGTCTACTTTTCACTTTGACTTGCAAGCTTCTAAGATAAGCAAGCAGAGCTCTGCTCTGTTCCAACTGTAGTAACTACAGCTTACTGTAGTTCAACTCCGCTCCGAGCAGGTTGTAGTCAGGGTACTACGTGCTACCGGTTGTGTCGCCGCCTTCTCTAGTTTTTGCTCTCACATCGGACTGTTGTCTGGGGGGCCGGGTCATTCGTTCAGTCTGTCGACTCGTGACACACTGGAGAAAGATGTCAAAATTTGTGGAGCCTGACGAGACCGAGCTGAAATCGTAGCTAGCCCCCAGCCCACAGGAGCCGCCACACGCATGCGCTGCCTGTGCGGCTCGAGCCGACGATGAAATTTGGCAAGACCTTTGAGACGCACCTCACCATCGAATGGCGGCAGCAGTACATGCGATACACGGTGAGAGCGCATCCCAATTCCATATGCCAATGCCAATCCCATTTCCATTTGCCCCCCACTGCGGTCCAAGGAACTAAAGACGCTCATCCGACGCGGCGTAGAGGATGCCCCCGGCGAGGAGGCGGGCTCCGGCGAGCAGCACGCCTACTACGCGGCCTTCGAGGAGCAGTTCTTCGCCGAGTGCCAGCACGAGCTGACGCGCGTCAACAACTTCTTTCTGGAGAAGCTGGCGGAGGCGAGGCGCAAGCACGGCACGCTCAAGCTGCAGCTGCTCGCTTCAGTGCGGGCGCCGGGGCACACGTCGAGCGCGTATTCGCTGCACTCGCAGCGCCTGTCCGCAGTCGGCAGCACTGGCATCGGCGCGCCGAGCAATCGCAAGCTGATGACGCAGCGGCAGCTGCGCAACGCCTACAGCGAGTTCTACCTGACGCTGGTGCTGCTCCAGAATTTCCAGACGCTAAACGAGACGGGCTTCAGGAAGATCTGCAAGAAGTACGACAAGTATCTGAAGTCGACGCGCGGCTCCGCCTGGATGGATCGTTATATCGCCAACGCCGCCTTCACCGATCAGCGCGCCCTGCAGCGCATGATCGCCGAGGTGGAGGAGCTCTATACGCGCTATCTGGCCGGCGGGGATCGCTCCAGGGCCATGACCAAGCTGCGAGTGCCGCCGCTCGGGGAGCCCACGCCGCCGCGCATTGTCTTCCGGGCGGGCCTGGCCCTGGGCATGTTTCTCATGCTGGCGATCGCCACGCTCTTCAGCTGTGAGTTCTGCTTTTTTCCGCCTCTACAGTTTGCTGGGGTTGCTTTCTCACAATCGATCGATCGATGAAGAGTCGACAGGCCTTAGGCTTTATCGATTAGTTCTCCTATCGAAATCCTCGATCATTCGATTCGATTTCAGCTTTAGCTAGCGCTGCCTCAATCGATAGCTTTATCTTGATCGGTCCTGCAATCACAATTGGGAGCAGACTTCTGCTGCTTCCCCGACCCCAGACTTAACTCTGTGCCCCTTCCCGCTCAGACTTCCGGCGACCGCCGCCCACGGCGAACATTGAGGCCTTCATGCGGCTGTACCGCGGCCCCTTCACCTGGGTGATCTTCAATTTCTATATGGCTGCAAACGTGGCGGGCTGGCAGCGGGCGGGCGTCAACCATGTGCTCATCTTCGAGATCGATCCGCGCAGTCACCTGCAGCCGGCGACGTTCCTGGAGATCGCCAGCACGTTTGGCATGCTGGGTACGCTCTCGATGCTGGGCTTCCTCTTCCACGATCTGATGCACGTGCGGGATCCGTTTGTGTTCCCACTGGCGCTGACACTGATCATGATCACGCTACTGATCAATCCGCTGCCGATCATGAACTGGCCGGCACGCTGGTGGACGATACGGCTGGTGGGGCGGGTGGTCACCGCGCCGCTGCACTACGTGGGCTTTGCGGATTTCTGGATGGGCGACCAGATGAACTCGCTGGTGACCTGCATGTCCGACTACTACTACATTGGGCGCTTCTATGTGACCTGCTGGCTGCGCTACACGAACGTCAATGTCTGCTTCGCCGAGGACGTGTTCGTGCCGATCTCGCGGTGCCTGCCGGCGTGGTTCCGGTTCGCGCAGTGCCTGCGCCGCTTCCGGGACAGTGGGTCCAAGTCGGTGACGTACCTGATGAATGCCGGCAAGTACTCGACGACCTTCTTCGTGGTCTTCTTCTCGACCATGCGCAATCACACGGATGGTATGGCAGAGCGCATCCCTCGATGCGACTCGACTCACTCTCTGGCAGTCTTTTGCAGATGACTATGCGAATACGTTTAGCAATCCGTACACCTGGTTCTTCATCACCAGCTACGTCGTGTCGACCGTGTACTGCTACTTGTGGGACGTGATCAAGGACTTTGGCATCTTCAAGATCTGGCGGGGCGAGCATCTCTTTCTGCGCGAGAAGCTCGTCTATCCGCAGTCCTTCTACTACTTCGTGATCGTGGAGAACCTGCTGCTGCGCTGCTTCTGGGCCGTCGAGTTTGTGATGCTCTATCACAAGGTGATTACGCCGTACAACATCAAGACGTGCGCCAGCATACTCGAGATAACGCGGTGAGTGTGGCCCAGTAGGACTGCGATGGCAGGCTCAGTTCTTCAGACTCTTCGCTTCAGTCGCTTCATCTGGAACTTTATCCGGTTGGAGAACGAGCATCTCTACAATTGTGGCAACTTCCGTGCGACGCGCGACATCCATCTGGCCGCGCTGAATCCCAAACAGGAGCGCATGCTCGAGAACATGATGATCGAGTCGCCGGATGGGAGTGGGAACAAGCCGGACGATCGCAGTGGCGGACAGCGACCGTCGCGTCTGGGCAAGGAGTACTTTTAGTGATCATCGTGAGGATCATACCCGTCGTATTCAGTTCAGTTGCCCGACTTTGCTCAGTTTTCCGTTAATGTTAATGGCCCTCCGTCATCGTCGTTGTCGTTTAAGGCACTTCTTTAATGAATTCATTTGTGCAAAAAGAAAAAGATGTTGAAAAAATACAGAAACCCGACTTGAGAGAGCGGCAGGCACGCGCCGAACCGGTTCAACAGCTGCACCCAACTGCAGCCGGGTCCGATCCTCCAGCTCCGCCTCAACCTCTTCCTCCTGCAGCTCTAGCCCCAGCTCCAGCTCCAGCTTGATCTCCTGCTCGTGCCTGAGTTCGATTCGAGTAGTAATTGTCATTGCGGGCACACACCGAATGCTGCTAAATGCGATCTTTTAATTACACAAGATTTTTAATTAGTGAAACGATTACCTACTCAATTTATGCAGTCTCATCCCCAGGCCACGCCCATAGTTATTACGCGCATGATGCCAGCAGCATCCTCGTTTCTCTAGCAACCCGTTCCACCGGCAGACTCATTGGCAATTCATGGAGTTTCTCCTTCCCGACTGTCCGGCTGTCCCAAGCTGCAGCTACTGATATCTATTGATCTTTCTTTTAATTTTTCAAATTTTTATAATAATTCTACTTGATGTCGATTTGCAACCCTAAATGGAAGTTCTCTTAGGTCTTAAACTAATTTGATTAATTTGAAGTGATTTTTTAGGTTAGCCTTATGGATCTTCGTTCTTTTGATCTATAGAGCAAATTATCGTTTAGTTCAAAAATTCAAATAATTTTAATAATGCAGCTTGGAGCTCGAATTACACACTTCCCTCGTAAATTCCTTTAATTTATTCATTGTGATCTCATAGCTCTAACAATTTGTTAATCCGCTTCGATCCGCTTAGCTCGATCGTTTTGCGTTTTAATGACTGTTCGACTTCAAGGATTTACGGTCAGTGGAATGTTTGAATAATCGCCTTATGCAGTTGCGTCCTTTTCTGTTGAATCTGAGCAGATGATTGGATCGATCCACAGTGCTGTACCTGAACTTGAGGCGATCTTCTTTCACCTTTTGCCACGACTCGAGGGGAAACCGGTTGGAGTCCTGCCTATTGCGATCGCAATCTCTGCTCCCATCTCTGTATTCATTTGTTGTAGATTGATAAGCTGCCATCTAAAGGCGTCTGGACAGCTCCGTCATTCTCTGCTGGCTGCAATGACTGTCCATACTTGCCCCTGGATCTCTCCAGGGAGAGAGCGGGGAGTGGGCAGAGAGCAGGACAGCAAAAGACTGCCTCTTCTGGCCTAGTCAATTGGCGTCGTCAGTTTGCAACTTATCGTTCAGTCGAGTGCGCTTTTCTCCCGCTCACTAGGCCCCCCCTTCTTCTTTCTCCCTCTCCTGGGATGCATTATATGAGCTGGGCACGAGACAAACATAAATTTGCCATTATTATTGTTGTTGTTGTTGTTGTTGCTTTTGTTGTTGGTAATGACAACTGCAATTTATGCTGCTTGTCGCGACAAGCGCGCAACGGGGCAACTCTGCTGCGTTTGCCTGTCTTTGGATACCCCAGCTGGACTGAGAGTAGTGCTTACCAGAGCTGAGTAGGAGATGCATGAAAAGAGAAGGCTTTGGACTTGAGTATGGATCATTTATATCTATTATATTATTTTTCATATATATTCTGCCTAAAGTGACTTGGCGTAGTAGTAGGACTTTCTCAAGAATCTGCATTTGTGCCTATTTTTAAACTATTGAACAAGTGAAAAATAATTCCTAAAATAGATTTAATAAATTTTTTTTATTGTTAACTTTTTTGAGCTGTTATTTAATATAAAATAATTTTTAAATTTGTATAAAAATTTGCTTTTACATATTTAAAATAAATTTTTTGTTAAGTAACTATAATACATATTTTTCATAACTTATAATATTTTATTATTATTATTTATTATTATTTAGTCTTTATAGTCTTCTTAAGTCAACTCTTATGCTATGGCACTTGTTCCACTCCCAAGTCCAGCTGGGGCAATGTGTTGCACGCACACTTGAGGCAGTCAGAAAGGGGGCTTCAAATGGGGGCAGGATGTGCCTAGTACAGTTGCCAATACTTGTTGCTGCCGTTGTTAATTGTTGTCGTGCTGCTTCTGCCAGCGTCTGCGTCGGCGTCAGCGCCAGCGCCAGCGTCTGGACTAACTAAGCAACTAACTGCGTTGACAACTCGCCCGCTCCACGGGTGCAATATGCCCGACTGTCTGTCTGCCTGTTGTTGTCTATGTTGCTGCTGTGGCTGTTGCTCTTGTTGTTGTTGCTGTTGTTGTTGTCGAAGTCGATGTCGATGTTGTTGATCTTGGTACAGTTTGCTGCAACACGCGCCAAAAGGAAAGCAAAGCAATAGCAAAGCGAGCCAAAGCGAAGCAAAAGCAAAACAAACAAACGCGCCTCGAAACGTGTCGCAAGATAACAAGCAAACGGGCAAGCGAGTAAACGAGCAAACAAACAAACGACTCCAGCGCGATTCGAGAGGCGGGCAGGGGCGTGGCTAGTCTTAGGACAGAAGAGCGGCCACAGTTCAGACCAAATAAGGCCCACTTTGCCAGCGAGAGACGAACAGAAAGGCAGGAGAGCAACTGCAAGCGCAGAGCAATGGAAAATTGAAAATAGAAAATGGGAAATGGAAAATAGAAATGTAGACAATGTTGGCTCAGTTATTATGCTATTTCCATGGTATTAGCAATCGCTTGAGTGCACAATCGAATTCAATTCTGAAGTAGAATATGCTATGAGACAGAAGTAAAGTCAGTAAGAGTCAAGCGCACTCGACTTGTACATACCACGCAACTAATTTGGTGGAAAAAATCGTATTTACTCATTATGTTTTTTGTTTTTTTCTTTTGAAATCGATTTCTATGTATTTTTTGACTAATCTCACCGATTAACAGCGAAAACTGAAGATTTGAAATTTCGATCAAATTTTCACAATTTTAATAAGGGGGTAGCATGGAAAAATATCGAAAAAATGTGGATTTTTTGAGTCGCCAGTATTTTGATATTTAATGAATTTTGATGCCAAAATAAGATGAAAATGACATTCCAAACGAAAATCGCACGATTTTTGGCAAAGTTATGGCCAGTGGAAGTCTAGATTTACGGCTATACATAGAGAGACGATTGAAAAATATCGAAAAAATGTGGATTTTTTGAGTCGCCAGTATTTTGATATTTAATGAATTTTGATGCCAAAATAAGATGAAAATGACATTCCAAACGAAAATCGCTCGATTTTTGGCAAAGTTATGGCCAGTGGAAATCTTGAATTGCCTCTATACGTATATATAGAAAGACTCAGATTCAAATTGTACAATTTTTATATTTTAAGAAAAATGTTTTATTTTTGTCAAGGGATTATACATTTCTGGGAGCACTTTAAACTTCTAGAATCTTAATGCTAAATCAATTGAAAAGAAAGCATAAATATAAATAAAGTAAAAATATTTTAGAAATATTTTAAAATCATAAAATGTTGATTTGCATTAAAAACAGTTAATTTAGCTTCCGTATATATTATACATGCACATTTTTGTAATCTACTAATACTTGGGCTGACCTCATTATGCGTCCGAGTTAATTTCTATTTCAAATTTATATTATTTTTCTATTTTAATCTGCATAATTTTAATCTTGACGAATATAATTTTCCCCACTTTTTAATCCCACCAAACAGTTTATAATATACGAATTCATATATGGAAAAGTCAGCATATATTTTGATTGATCTAGGAAAACTGATTTCGTTGCATATATGGCTTTAGCTTAAGCTTCAAATACTAATTAACAGTCCATAAATTAGTTGATTATTTCGTGAATATTTTGAGCACATTTCCACTGAATATGAATGCGATTCGAACACTCTCTCCGTCTCTCTGTCTCTCTGTCTCTTGCTCATGCATAAATTAGCCGGGGAATTCTTCTGCTTTCTCGACTCGCGTCTAAAGCCCAAATTTATCTGTATACAAAAGACAACAAAGTGCAGGCGATTGCGGCGCATCAGCTGCATTTGCAGCTGGAAAATGGCGCGCAAACAAGCAACACGAACAACAATAACAACTGCAAGAACAACAACATCAACAATAACAACAACAACAGGCTGACCGTGGACGGGTGTACAAAGTCCAGAACTATTTTTGGTAGTCTTGGAGACGGGCTAAAGCCCTTTTCAAGTCAAGCTGGCGAGTTGAGCTCGTGCTAAATTTAGCCAGGACGAGTCCAGAGGGACAGCAGCAGCAGCAACATACAACAAACAACATACAACACACACACACACAGTTGCACACACTCGCTCAGTTTGTTTGCAAACCCGTTTCGCTCCTTTTCCTGGTTTCTTATGCTGCTGCTGCAGCTCCTTGCCCTCGTGCTCCCCACATTTGCCTCTCCAGCTGCAGCTGCAGCACGCGCCTGCGCCGCACGCTCAGTGACAGCTTCGAGTACTGCAAGAGATTTGGCAGACGCTGCTCATAAATTTATGTGGCAGTCATTTGATTGCCTCTCACTGGCTCTGCCAGCGCCGCCTTCTCTCCTCCAGCTCCCTCTCCAGCTCCGCTCCTCTTAGATTTCTCGTTGTTGCTGTCGCTATTGTTGTTATTGTTATTTTTATATCGCTTATCTATTGTGTAAAAGTATGTGTGTATCTATCAGGCAGAAGTTGGCATACAAATTAAATACAATAAATTATTATAATTATTATTAATTATTATTATTATAAATAAATATATAAAAAATAAATATATATATACAATTATTATACAATATATTTATGCTTAAATGAGATTTAAATTAGTATTAATATTAATTGTATTATTTTATATTTAGAATGCATTTGCATTGCGCGAAATCGCATGCATGGTATCTATCAGTTGGGCAAGCTTGCTGGCAGCTTTGTTTGCTTGTTGTTGTCGCATCGCAGTTAATTTGTGCGCATAAATTGTCTGTGTGGCAAGTTCTAACCGCTCGCCGCTTGTGGCTTGTCGCTCGTCGCTCACCTGCCACCTGCCACCTGCAACCTGCCGAGCGACTCTTCGGCGGCAGCCGCTCGTTGCCCCGCGGTTGCCCCGCAGTTGCAATCGCAGGCAGCTGAAGATTTCGCGATAAGCGAAAAGCATTTTCGCGTTTTAATTGCGGCGCATTACAAGTGGCTTAGGCGCATTACACACTTTGCTGGCAGCGGCACAGCGATAATGCCCCCCGATTCCCGACTCGATGCCCGACCTGGGATTAGTCTATGGTAGAATGCTCTGCTCTTTCTCGTTCTCCTCTCACTCTCTGCGCCTTGATAATCGCTGCAAATCGAGATCTGCGGCACTCAAGTAGGCTAATGGGCGTGGCCGATCGGCTATAGCTGCGCCCAATTCGAGCAGCAGCTCATTACAGTGATGGACGAGAGCAGCACCGTGGGCCAGGGGGGGGGGGGGAGGAGGGGTAGGGTTCTGTGGTTGCACTCAGGTTAACCATGCAAAATCGCAAATTATGGGCCAGTCGCGAAATCGCACTCGAATTCGAAATCGAAAATTATTAAGGGGCAGTGGACAGTGGGCAATGGGCGTGGCTGCGCATGGCTGCGACAAGTGCAACGAGTTTGCCAGCAGCAAATTCGCGTTTAATTAGCTAATCAGGTGACTGTCTGTACGTGTGTGTGTGTGTGTGTGCGCAGCCCAAAGAATGCCAATGTAATTGCCACAAATTGTGGCACGACAGACAGCAACAGCAACAACAACGAATTATGATAATTGACAACAAGTTGAATTGGCAATCGCGATTGCAACAGATTTGCAGCCGGAGATTTCGATGGGCTGCCACGTACGTTCAGCTGCCCCGCCTCCCCCCCCCCCTGCCACGCCTCGTTGCAGTTAGCACACATGTCCGACTAACTACAGGTCTCTCCTGTCCTCCCATCGGGATGTGGGCGGCGCAGGAAGCGTGCAGCAGGCAAGCAGGCGCGATCAGCTCAGCGGCTTCATTTCCTGGCAATGTTCTGGTTCCGATGGCGCGCGATGCTGCGATGTTGCGATGCTGCCTTTAATTGCCAGCGTGATCTATCTCTAGCGCTAAACTGGAGAAATATCGATGCTTTCGCTTATTAGAAAATACAATTATTTTTTTTATTATAATTTTTTTAAGTACATAAGATAGTATTATATATGGTATAACACAGCGTTGAAGCGTTGAATCGCATCCTTGATTGTGGGCTGCTTGGCAGCCTCATTAAATAATTTTT
Organism: Zaprionus bogoriensis; assembly: GCA_035046045.1. NCBI lineage: Eukaryota > Metazoa > Arthropoda > Insecta > Diptera > Drosophilidae > Zaprionus > Zaprionus bogoriensis. The sequence continues at coordinate 1,492,824 of JAWNOI010000021.1, forward strand.
TTTTTTTTTTTATTTATTTATTTTCACCGGAATCGTTCAGTTCCTTCTGAATATAACCAGACGTTTAACATTTGGGAGGGGAGTATGGTACAGAGGGACCTTAAATGTTTAATAATTTACAAATATTTACATTTAATCACTAGACATGTATGACTTATATTTTACGTGTGGGGAGATCGGTGGGGTGGAATCGTTTCAGTCGACGGAGGGGTATAGGGTCAACAAGCCTGTTCATCAGCATATCGGCTGCTGTGCTGATTTATTTGGTCTCCTAGTCCACTAGAACCAGTCGGAGCATTAAATAAAATAAATCGAATGGTGTAACATCACACGATCTTAAAGGCTATGCTGATCATCGAAACGCAAGAGTACTCGACCTGGAAATGCCTCATGCAATAATAGAAGCATTTCGGACTGCATGGCATGTTGCCAAACATTCAGTATTTTTGAAAAAAGTATTATTCATTAGGGAAGACAAACCAAGTGTCTATCAATTTTTACTAAGCCCTAACTGTAAGCTATTTTTTTTGTTTAGCCTAGTAGCAGTAGCCTAGAGCTATCCGGAAGCTTAGCATATTGGATAGTAGCAGGTATACGCTTGAAGAGGCTCTTAATGGCGAGGCAGCAAAAGGGAATTGGCTGCCAATTTTTACTCGCTTTTGTGGAGTACCCAAACACACTCTCTCTCTCTCTCTTCCGCTCTCTTCCGCTCTCTTTCTCCGTTCGGCTGCAGCTTGGCCAAGCAATTGCAATTGCTGGCAGCGCAGTGTGCTTTGTAATTGCAGCATGCACACTTTATTATCATATTAAGTATTGCAGACACAACCAATAGTAGAGGAATGGGGGAGGAAGGGGGGGGGGGGGAGCTTATGCTGCTGGTGATGAGCTTCACTTTGGATGCGCTGCGAAATGCCAGGGTCAAGTTGTTGTTGTTGTTGTTGTTGCTGCTGCTGATTTGCCTAAGCGGATTTGCGCGCTACTGTTGCACCCTGTTGCTGTCGTTGGCTGTGTTTGTGTGTGTGTGAGTATGCATGTATGCCTGCCTATCTATAAGGTATAAGGCTGTATGTCTGTATGTATGCATCTGCGTGGCCGCCTTGAGGTTGGCAATTGTGGAGACTGCCAAGTTTGTGTCCAGAGTCTTTTGTTTTTTTATTTTTTTTTTATTTTTTTTTTCTGCCTGCTGCGCAATGATTAACGGCGCGCACTGCGCCTGGACGCTGTCACGGCGTCGCTTGCGCTTTTGGCGCGCAATTTGAGGACGCGCAGCGCGCCTGACTGCCCCGAGTGGCGCATGCAGAAGAAGAAGAAGAAGAAGAACTGAACAAGCAGTCAGGAGTTGGCCCCAAAACACAGGCCAGCACACACACACACAGATACTAAAGGCGCATGAAAATAAGAACTGCAGAAAGAAAACAAAGAAAAAAAAAACAAAACAAATCTGGTAAAAAGAGAAAAAGGCTAAAAGAGAAGAAGCAGCTAAAGCTGTAGAGCGAGCGAGCTGTAGAAGCTGCAGCAGCAGCGCAGCCTAAAAGTGGCCACAAAGCAGCGGGCTGACTGCCCCCCCCCCCCTCACTTCTCCGGGCTGGCTGCCCCCTTGACGCAACCTCAATAACAATATTTTGTTCGTTTTCTCGCGGGTTTCTACCTTTTTGGCCTAAGCTGTGCGCGTTGCACGTTGATTTTGAAAGCAGCAGCAACAACAACAACAACAACAGCAACAACAAGAACAACTCCAGACCAAAAACAAGACGACAAAGACTGAAAAACTCGTTAAGTCTGCGTCTGTAAACGTGTTTCGCGTACCCTTTTTCTCTCTCGCTCGCTCTCTCCCTCTCTGTCTCTCGGCGTCTGTGGAGCAGACAATGGCCGCCATTTTGTTCGCTTGGGCCTGGCAGCGGCTGGCAGCTCGCTGCTGTGAGATTTCTGGTTTTGGAGTTGGCAACTCGCGCGGCCCCAGACAAAAGTTCATTACGTTTCGCAGTGGCGGAGACAATGTCCCACAGCAAGGGCAATGCGCTCTCCCCATGCGGCGTAAGCTTGGTCGTGCTGGGAACAGTTTTTGGTTGCCGACTCGGCTAAGCTGTGCACAGTAAGACAGTGTGCAGGCACACTTCAAGTATTTATATAACTGAAGAGCGTAAATAAGTATTTATAATTATATTTAAATTTTTTTGGTTTTTTTTTTGGTTTTTTTATTAATCTGCAAAATGCTGTTTATTTAAATAAACTTCAAGGCAGCCATTAAAGTCAATGACTGCTGACTACTTTTTGCAGCGCGCGCAAAAGTATGCAGCAATTTTTGTAACAAGTTAGCGCAGACCGCAACCAGCTTAGATAATTTCCCCAGCTGTTGCGCATTTTATGTATAATTTGGCAGTTGCAAATTGTAAGCCTGCATAAAATTATAATACAGTTGCAGATTATTTTATATATTTAATATATATACTCTATATTCTGTGTAACAAACTAGCTTCTAAGCAAATTACCCTTTAAGCTCCGCTCATGGCAGTTGTCTCAGCGCTCGATTCCCCTTGGGTACATTTTTGTTACCTGCTGCCGCTGGGCAATGCTCTCTTTCGACGCTCGCAGGGGAAATTTGTTTGCTCGCCTGCGCTGGGACTTTCTTGAGCCGCAGTGTTGCGCACGCTGTCAAGATCAACGGACGTCGTCGCTGTCGCTGTCGCAGTCGCAGTCGCAGCCGCCGTCGCAGCAGCAAACAGACAATTGTTGTGCGCGTTATTGTGTCTTGTCTTCTGTTTTATTTTATTTTTTTCGAGTGAACTCAAAAACTGCTGACAATCAAGCGAGAATCTCAAACAGAAAACCGAAGCGAATTCAAACAGATCTGTGTAAATTGCAAGCGTGGCAATTGCTGCAACAACAACAACAGCAACAACAACAACAACAACAAAAATAATTAAACTATAAACTGCTTACGACTCTGTGTGAATGTGTCTGCGTGTGAGTGTGTGCAACTAACAACAAAAACAAAAGCCAAGCAGGTGCACAGCGCACCAGAAGCAGAGGCAGAGGCAGAGGCGCAGGCAGCTGAAGCTCAAGCAGGGGCAGACACGAGGAAGAGGAAGAGGAAGACGCTGCGCGCAAGGGTTGCCGTTGTCGGCGGAAGTGCGAAGCGCAAGAAAGCGCACTTCAACCCCCGCCCCTCGCTCCACCGCATCCCCCCTCCCGCACGCCTACGTGCAAGTGCCGCCATGTGCTGAGCAACAACAACAACAACAACAACAACAGCAATAGCAACAACAACAACGATTAGCAGAAATGGATACGGTGGCCATTAAAACGGCGCCGCCGCATGCGCCGCTCGCCGTCGCCCAACAACAACAACAACAACAACTGCAGCGGCAGACATCGAACTCGCCCGCAACAATTGGCGATAATGTCTACAGCAACAAGAACAACATTGGCGCTTTCTTCCAGACCTGCAAGGTAAGCACTAGAGCAGAGCAGAGCAGAGAGAAGAGAAGCGTCGCTCGAAGAGAGTCTGCAGAAGCAGCTTGGGACTAGCAGCCAAAAGTCTTCCACGATCAACTGAGAATTCCTAGCGAAGACTGAATTTGTTAGTAGAGAATTGGCAATGGCTTACTGCGATCAATTGAGTATGCGAAGAGTTAAAGGTAGAGAAAGAGATAAAGACAGATGCATAGAGGAGTTATAGTTAGAGTTATGTATATGGGGCATTGTCTTTTGAAGAGACATTAAAGATCAAGTCAAGTCTTGACAATTTAGCAAAGGTTTTCTGCGATCAATAGAGAAAGAGACAAGCTTGTATATGGGGCAGAGTCTTCTGTAGAGAGGATTAAGATCAAGAGTTCAGACTTGGTAAAGGTTTACAGTGATCAACTGAGAATTCGAAGAGCTTAAGATGAAAAGAGAAAGAGATAAAGTTGATTAAGGAGCAGAGTCTTCTAGATGAAGAGTCGCGACTTGGCAAAACTTTTTGAAGCGGTAAAGATTGATAGAGAAAGAGATAAACGTGTATATAAGTCGGAGTCTTCTGGAGAGACGCTAAAGATTAAAAGTCGAGGCTTGGATTGTGTGCAACCAGAGTCGAGAATTGGCAAAGGCTTGCCGCGTCCTATTGATAGTTCCAAGAAGTAGCAGTAGCAGTTGCACAGAACAGCAGACTGGGTAGAGAGAATCTGCAGCGAAACAACTGTACTAGGTCAGCAGAGTAGAAAAGCAGAATGAAGAGAGAAGCTTAGCAAGAAGCTCAATCGAGACTTGTTGGAGGCTTTCAGCGATCAAAAGAATTGTAGCCAATATGCTAGGGTTGAGCTTAAGAGTCAAGACTTGCCTTAGGTTTCCTGCGGCTAATTGATAGTTCCCAGAATTAGCAGAATAATTTCAATCAAAATGCTAGGGTTAAGCTGCGGCAGAAGAGCAGACTGAGCAGGGGATATGAGAGACCAGTACCAAAGCATCTTCAAATCTCTCTTTCTCTCTGAGTGAGATTCGTGAAGCTAAAGATCGTTATTAATATGCGACATTTCCCGTGCCTAACTGAGAGTTCCCAGAACTGGAGCTGCAGAAGAGTCAAAGGGTCAGTTTGTCGCTTCTTCCAGAGAAGAACGAGCACCTGTCGCACACCTACGCACGGTTGGACTTCTACTCTCCATAAATAGTACTAAATTGTGAGCTCAACTGTACTAGGCTAGAGGGAGGAGGGGGGAAGGTGCGTGTAGGGCAGGAACCTCTCGTTGAACTAATAAAAATGTCAGGCGCAAAGAAACGCATAAACAACCGAAAACTGAAAAACCATTTTCCGTTTCAAATGAATTGTCACAATTACGCGCTTTACCAACAACAACAACACGAACAAGAACTGAAAGTAGTGGAAGAAGAGGAAGAAGTAGAGAAGCAAAAATTGAAAATTCTAATGCAAGTTGACAAAAGCAGAGAGACAAAGTCGAAGTTGAAGTTTTGAGGTTGAGGTTGAGGTTGAAGGAGAACTGAAACAATTCTCTGTGCTCGCCGAGCACTTTAATTGCATTGTCATGCGGGGAGAGGGAGATATAGAGAGAGAGAGGGGGGTGGAGGGAGTGAGTAACACACACTCACTCAGCTGTAGGACAGAGCAGTGCGTGTGTGTTTTACCTGTTGTAAGTTATGCATCAGATATCAGATTGAGCACAGAGCAGAGCCAAACAGATAATTAATTATGAGGGAGCAGGAGGGACTGCAGGGGTAGTTCAAACTCCCACGGGATACAGAATATACAGCCAAGTTACAGAATGTGCTCTATCAATTAACTGCAGTCAAGTCAAGCGGCTGGCGAAAAGGAAATTGGGAAATGCTGAAATAAATGCTGTCATTATTATATATCCTATTTTCTGCTACCCTGGGGAGTTATGACAGAGACTACAGAGCTGCTAATCGAATTTGGATTGGTCTAAATTAATCAGACTTTTCTGAGTAGAGACATATGAACCTGCAAGTAAATTTGTATAGCTTTTCTTCTTAGTAGAGGATGTTATGGCTTGCATTCTGAATTAAACACAATTTATATATATATATATATTTCCAGAAAGTCTATCATATTTTCAAAAAAGAGAAGATTAATAATATTATGTTCTTTATTATATTATTACAATATTAATACAATTAATACAAAATAATACAATTTACTATAAAATATTATTATTATTAGTACTACAAAAATCTCAAATAATGTCTGTGAAAATTCCAAGAGTTCCAAGGCAGAAAGAATATATAAAATAATAACATAGAATTGTTTACTATATTTTTACTATATTTACTATATACTAAAGCAATATTATTTTTATTAGTTAGTACAATAAAATTCTCGAATAATATCAGGGAAGTGGCTAAAAGTTTGTAAAAAAGAACTAGATAAATAATAGTACATAATATAATAATACATAATATAATATTATTATATTATGTACTGCAAAACTCTAGAAATAGTGCCAATACTTTGCCTAGCAAAGAGCAGCTGAAATATTAGTATAACATTTAATACTAAATTATTAAAATATTATGCTCAAATTGGCCGCGGCTCGTCGTCTTTCTCGACTCCAATCGAGTGTCACACATTTCCACTCCAGTTCCATTTCCATTTGGAAAATGTAAACTCGAAACATTTTCCTAGCGCAGCTCCATCGCGGGGCACTTAAGTCACAGTTGAACCCGAACCGGAAATGTAATGAGACCCCAAAACAAAAGCAGCACCAAAATATTGTCGAGCACTTGACTTGTACCCTCGACGGGGCGGAACTGCGCTGTGGGGTATGCTGCATGGCGTAGAATATTAAATAAATAAGCAAATAATTAATATAATTATTAATTACATTAATTAATTAATTAAATATAGTTATTAATCATAATGGTTTATGCCTGCATAAAGCTGCAACTTGGCAGGCGACTTACAGGGCATGCCAAGTCGAGCAACAACTGCTGCGGGTGCCAAGGGTTAAGCAGTTAGTGCGCCCGCTGTCTGCCTATGTATGTGTGTGTGTGCGTGTGTGTTAGTTGGCAAAAAGTGTTGGCCATTTGATGGGCCACATTTCAGTTGGGGCCTTACATAACGACAGCGACTGCTGCGACTGTAACGTGTTGTCTGTCTGTTTCTCTCTCTCTCTCTCTCCTTCTCTCTCCCCCTCTCTTTGTCACTGTGTTAACGGTACAACAAGTGTAGCCGCACATTAGTCGTAGGGTTGTCGGCTTTTCCTGCCCAAATCTTTCAAATCTTTGCCTCGGACGAGCTGCCAACTGACGAGGGCAGGCACAAGGACATGGCAGAGGGACAGGGGCAGATACGGGCAGGCAGGACAAGCCTCTGTGCGTATCCTGCGAACAGGCAGCACAACCTGCCAACAATGAGTACAACTACAACTGCAACTGCTGCTACCTGCTCTCCGCGCGTCTACCTGATTGTGTCCCTGCGCCTGATCCTCATGCACTTGAGAAGGTTCAATGGCAGGCATTAGGCAGTTGCTGCTTATGCAATGCCGCAGCTCTCACTCTTTCTCTATATGCCTCTCTGTCTCTCTCTCTCTTGCTCTCTTTCGATCTCTTTCGCTCTGTCTGTGCGTCTGTCGCGCGAGCTTTGTTACACATTTCATTTAATTTTCCGCTTAATTATATCACACTCCCACACACACACACAGACACACGCATGTGCAATTGCTTTTGCTGCAATGAAAAGCGTTAAGCGTGAGAGCGAGCGAGCGAGAGAAAGAAGCGAGAGAATAGAGCGGAAAATCCATTGAAATACGAAACTCAAACTCAAACTCGAACTCAACGCGAATCGAAGCACAGCGAGTGATAAGCTGCAGCTGGGGATTTTGAAGCGATTTTATGCTAATTGCAGCTGAGGCTGAGGCTGCGAGGGCGCAGCTGTGGCGGGGCGTGGCAGCATTTGTCACTAACAACAACGGCAAATACCGGGCGCAGCTGCGCAAAGCGATTTCAAATTCAAGCACGAACTGATCGATAGCAGCAGCAACAACATCGACAACAACATCAACAACAACACAGGCCAGCATAAGCAGCAACAACAACAACAGCAATAACTAAGGCCGCACAGCAACAGGTTGAGCATAAATTATGACCAAAAAAAAAGAAAGAAAGAAAAAAAATATTTCTTCTCGATTTTTTCGTTGGTTTTTTTCGGCTGTGGCCAACTTTTCTTTCAGTTGTTGTTGTCGTTGTTGTTGTAGGGAAATTTTGTGCTGTGCGTTATGCTGGCAGCTTTCACAAGCAACTCGCAGCAACAGCAATAGCAACATCAACAACAACGCGGAGAATCGCATTGATTGCAAAGAAAAGCGACAATTTCTTGGTTTATTCGCCTGATTTTTGCGGCCAGTTGCGGCGCTGACTTGCACTTCGCGTTCGTTGTCTAAGTCTTTTGTTTCGCACATGCTTCCACTGCCTCCCCCGGCCACCAGCTTGCATGTCAGCCTAGCTGCCTGCGTGCGGGTTATGCAACAACAGAAAGTCTGAGAACGAGAAACTCACATGGCAGCAGGAAAAACGAAACTTAGGAAAATGCTACAGTTTCGGAAGACTTTTGAGATTGAATATATATACGTATATATATTTAAAAGATATTATATATAATATTTATAAATTTATTTATATATAATATTTATATAATTATTAACTTCCCGATCTAGGGAAGTTATTGTAACGACCCCGATTTTGAAGAGTGTCAGATCCTTGAAATTTTCACGTTTCTCGACGTTTCACATCCCCCTGACCCATTTTCAATGAGGGTTCTGTGTGTGTGTGTGTGTGTGTGTGTATGTGCGTATGTTCGTATGTGAGATTTTTTTGTGTCAGCGGTTTCTCATAAACTACTGAACCGATTTGAACTTTTTTTTTTTTGAAAGATTCGTTTCACCGCCATCTAGGTCTGAAAGGAGTTTAAGAGGGTTATATGTTATAGTTTTTTAATAATTCGCCAAAAAGCACGATTTTTTGGGTATTTTTTGCTTTTTTCGGCTCTATCTCGTAAACAACGGGGTTTTGAAGAAAGTCGTAAGAAACTTTTCGAGCCGAAATTAAATTCTCTACAAAAAAGGTAATATGATATTTTTCAAAATTCTCAACCCTTAACGAGATAATGGTGTTTTAAAAGTAGGAAAAAGTTGAAAAATCGCGACACGCTCCCCCTCATTGCCCGTCCCAGATACACACATACTCACACACGCGTAGACACACACACAGATATGTGTATTTGTGTGTGCAAATTATATTCTCTATAAAAAAAAGTTTCATAACATTTTTACTTATACCTACTGGTTGACGAGAAAATTTATGTTTGACACAAAGCTCAGAGAAAAAGCACATACATACATCTCATATCGGGAAGTTATAGATGTGACCCGAATGGGGGTCACACTTTGCCCGCTTCTTGTTTTTTTTTTATTTATACAAATATTTCTATATATATTTTTTTTCTGCTATTTGCGAAATATTTCTCAATTTTTAAGTTCGCAGCAAGAAACATATATTTAAATTAAATAAATATTTATCATATCATGAAATAACTATTTTTAACTTTTATAAATTTTATTATAAAATCATAAATATTAATTTTCTGTATATTTACGCAAATGTTTTTATACCCATTTCTTTTAATTTTGATTGATTTCTCGAGTAAAAGTGAAGCTGATAATAGAAAGGTCTTAGTGTCACTCGCTGCGCTGAATTATGAGCTGTAGAGCAGTCTCAGCCCTTCCTTTGGGCTATAATTATAGCCTACATATAGAAATTGATATTGATTATGTGCTAAGTAGGGTATAATTAGGGCCTATACCGATTTGACTATCACATTCGTTCGCTCCCAAAAGCCGAAACTCGTTGCGCTCTCTCTTTGCCCTACTCCAAGCAGATTTGCCGCTCTTATAACTTCGTATTTCCCTTGTTATAATTATTAAATCTATAGTCACTATGATTACCATTTATAGCAGGCCCTACGAGTCGCAGAGTCCAAAATAGTATAATTGAAACAAGTGAAACGAGCGCGACATGCGCGGGTGTCACTTCCATGTCCATTTCCATTTCCATACTCGATCCCCACTGAAACTCACGCACTTCTCGTGCTGAGTCAAAGATCCGAAGAGGAAACACACACGCACACACACGCACACACACAGGCAAGCTGTTTCCTGTACGGGTATTTACAAGATAATTAATCCACATCGATGTCAATTCGACATGTAGAGGCCTCCGCTCGTTACCAGGTAACGCCAACTGCCCAGCGCAGGCCCAGAAAGGAAGTCATTAGTGTGTGTGTGCGTGTGTGTGAGGAAACAATGCCTAAACGATTTGGCTAATAAATATGACCAAAAAATTAGGCAGGCCATTAGCACGTGCTGATTGACCGATTGAATGTAGATGAAGCTGAAGTCCGACTGGGCCCACGCCTATTCGCTGTCGCGCCCACTCGCTGCTCGCTGCTCCCCTCCCCTTCTGCACTATATATATATATATGCATATGTACAGCATCTACTGATCCGTCAAACGAGGCAATTAATGGGAAGCATTTAAAACGCTTCAGCTGCACTGCGAGCTTCGGCTTGAATCGAGGCGAGTGGGAAGGCAGGCGGGCAGCCCACACACACACACGACCACGCCCCCGGACTCTCGGCCAGCGGAAGTGCAAGTCGTTGACCACTCGAGACGTCTACGAAGCTGAAGCTGAAGCTGCAGTTGTGGGTGCTGGTGTAGGGCAGGGAGGGGAGAGCATTGGAGCTAAGACAAAGCGCCAACTGCCCGCAATGACACCGTTTCGAGGTGTGAAAGGCAAAAAGCGAGTGCGTAACTCGGAAAAGTTTCGTTAGTCTCGAGTTGTGCCTTAATAATGCCACCGTGTAGTTGTGTGTGTGTTGTGTACTGTGCCCAGTGAAAGGTGCCGGCAGAGACTACTGCGAGGCGAGAGAGTGTTGCCCCATGTGCGGCAAATGGAATCAAGTTTGCAGCGCTTTGGGCTTGTGTAGGTTTGGGGCAGGTTTAGAGCATGTGACAATTAGCCATATTATTTCATTACTACGAGTATGTTATGTATAAGCATCAAATATTTACTGCAATAATAATAATATACAATACAATGCATATAATAACTGATCGATCCTCTAGGATCCATTGATTTCTAGCTCTTAGCTTCTCTAAACTTGCAGATGAGAACAAATATAATATATACGATATAATAACTGATCGATCGAATAACTTTTATGACAGATCTGTAAGCTTGTAGAAGATCGAACATTGCTTTTAATTATGTGTATGGCTTACAACAAAAGATAAAAAGGTATTTTAATATATAAAATAACTGATCGATAGCATGAGGTCTCTTCGTTTATCTCTGATCGAGACTGCTGGATCGTCAGATATCAAGACTTGCAGAAGATCTAACATGGCTTTCAACTATGCGATTATGTAGTTTTATTTTAATCAAAAGAATAGAAAATAAGAATATAGTATAATATATCAAATAGCTGATCGACAGTAGGAAGACTCTTCGATCGCGACTGATGGATCGTTTAGAATCATATTGATTTCTTATTGTCAGATCTCTTGCAGAATATCGGACATTGATTTCAACTATGAAATCAAGTGGATTTTTTATGTTTCAATTGATTTCAGAGTTTAAATTGATGCGAACACTCAAGACGCTTAGAATGATCATGGAGTAAAGACTATACTATCCAGAGAACTGTATATAAGCACAAGATTATAGACTGTACTCTAAAAAAAAAGTTTTATATACAAGACTGATCCTCCGCTGTCAAGACCGCTTTGAAAAAGTTGCAGTATTTTGTTTAGGCTTTAGCATTTGTATGGCTACAAAAGACTTTACATAATCGATCATCGATCAACCAATGAATAGTATAGTTTTCATAGTCTTAAATCTCTGAACGCTTTGAAATGGCTGCGAACTTTAAAACAAAACAGTGCAGATGCTTGACTTGTTTTATCCAGAACTGTACATGGGCTCTAAGCTGTAGACAGCAGAGTGTAGACTGTAGACAGCAGACTGCAGACTGTAGACTGTATAAATGTGTATAATCATAACACAATTCGCTCGATCAACTGCGCCGACAACCAATTGCGTTGCTTTCCACTTCTAATTCAAAAAGGAGCTCGACCGAGCAGAGGAGGGCAGGCTGCAGAGGGGCAGGGGCGCTGGCAGGGACCCGGCTTGGGTTACCAGCGAACAGGCAGGCAGGCAGGCAACTGGCTCGTGCCAGGCCAAGTCTCGCAGCAAGTCTGGCCAAGTCAGGCCCGTTCCGTCTCTCGTCCAGTCGCGTCCAGTTGCGAGTGCAGCTGTGGCGCATTGCCGGGCATTTTGGCTGCCCAAATTGTGGCTTTTTCTAAGTTTGCCATGTGCGGTTTTGGTGGTTTTGCGGTTGCCAGAGCAAGCGGACAACCGGTTTAACCATACTCCGAGCTGATCTGTATTTTTGCAGTGCTCCAATTTAATAGAGGCTCGAGCGTTAGACGCGTGAAGGGAGCCGCAGTCCAGCCAAGGGCGAGTGCGAGGGGCGACTGACAGCTTTCACTCAGTGGAGCTGGAACTGAGTCCATTGTCTGTCTGTCTGACGGTCTGTCTGTCTGCCTGTCGCTTAGCGCAATTAGCTGACAGCCTGACAGCGAGTCTCCTGCTGCCTCGCATGAGTCATGATGCTAGAGTTGAACTCTGACAGCTTAGCGTTAGGGCCAAGAAATCGAAATCGAACCGCCAAAAAGCAAAGATCGAAGCGTCGAAAAGTTGTTGCTGCTGCTGCTGCTCGAGTCTCCGGGCGGGCTGCCTGCTGACTACAGCAAATCTCTAAAGATACAGAGCCCAAACCGGCTGCGGCCCAGCAGCAACAGCAGCAGCGGCGCAGCAAAGCTTTAGCTTCAGCTCGAGCTCTCGCGCCTCGTTTTGCAGCTTTGTGGCCGGCAACAGTTTTGTAGCCGTCTTAAAAAAACTGGTTTTCTTTGGGCCACACAACTCTTTCAGCCTCGAGTTCTCTTGAGTCCAACACGAACACACACACACGCACACACCGACAGACAAAGTCTTGTAGTAGAGATCTTTGGCAAGATGGCGGCGCCTCAACCGGTTTGAGACTCTTGCCCCTTGTTATACACACACAGAGATTTTGTAGAGATTTGTACCTCCAGCTCCCCCTCCACCTCTCTTGGCCTTACTTAATGCCTTCTCGTTGGATTCGTGTCTCTTTGCAGGTCTTGTGGCACTTGGACGCCTTCCGACGCTCGTTTCGGGGCCTCAACCAGCACGTCTGCGGCGGCCAAGACTGTATTTTCTGCGCGCTGAAGGTGAGTAGCCAAACGGTTTTACGATATTTCCGCTTAGCTGTGACACGAACCCGTCTTATTTCACTTACTCTGGCATTGCAAATGGTTAAATATGAGATAATTAAATATATACAATATTTGTCAAAATTACTATATTGTAAGCTATGAATAATATTAGTTTTAAATAATTTTAAGACTATCAATTATATTTGTATCGTAACTACTTGCCATGAAAATGGTTTGCTCTCTTAGCCGGGACATGAACCAAACGGCTTAATTTTCATTGGAAATGGTCGCATAAGTTAAACAAATTAATATAAGTATTGATTAAATGTGCAGCATTATATTATATAAAAACATGCAACTTAATTTACTTGTGTTAAATTACGAAATATATATGCAGGAAAATGGCTCGCATATATTTTTGTAGCATACTTTTAAGCTGCAGGCAAAATGCACGCTGCTATTTTATATTTTCCATTTATTATTTAAGCCAAATAATGTAAAACAGGCAATTGTCTATTATTATAAGATATATTTATTGTTTTATTTATTTATTTTTCTGCTCAAGTAAAAAGTGAGTAAAAAGTGTTGCATACTTTTGGCCGCCAGCCAAATTGCACTGCAGGCAGCAGCCGCAGTTGCTCTCGCTGCTTCCCCGTAGTCATGGCTGCAGCTGGAATTGGTGTAGGAAATAAAGTAATTATACAAGTGCCAGGGTCAGACGGCCAGACAACCAGACAGCCAGACAGCTAAATAGCCCGACGACGCGTCGGCAATTTTCCCAGTCTGATTTGAGCGCGTAGATTTTCCTCGACGATTCGCTGAAGTTGATGATGTTCATGTTGATGTTTCCCATGTTGCACTTACATTTTAATTGCCGGCGACGCCTTCAGCTTGCAGTTGCCCCTGACAGTTGCCAAATCATTTTTCACACGCACATGCAGAACACACACACGCACACACACTCGCACACACACACGCAGACAATCGCACAATTGTGTCGGGCTCATCAGCCTCAAGTGCGTGTTTCCCATTGGCACTGCATGAAAATTCCCACAACTGCACAGGGGAGAACCCCGCAGCTGCTCGCAAGAAAATCAGTGGAGGAGGCAGCAGCGGAAAATCTGCAACCTTTCGAACTTCGACATTTGCCACTGGCGGTGCACAAGATGCTGCCGAGTCTGCCAAGTCACGTTTTCCCAGCAACGGCAATGGCAACGGCACCGGGAACTGCAACGGCAACAGTTGCCCGCTTTGCGCCGGCCTCAACCACGCCCACCTGCCGCCTTCGTCCTGTGAGTCCTGGCATGACACTTTAATTGCGTGTTCGCCTCGTCCTGCTCATAACTGATTGGCGTGTCGCATTTAGTGTCGTGTTCCTCAGCTCGCAGTTCTCACCCAATTATGCAGATTGCAACCCCCACGCGATGCCCAGCAAGTTTGTTGCTTGAGTCTTTCGTTTGCCTGCGCAGAAGTCAATAAACTCCAGCGTGTGCGCCGTGTCCTCCTCCTACTACTACGACGACGACAGCGTCGATTTCCATAGAACGAAAGAGGCAAGCAGCAGAAGTAGAGGCAGAGGCAGCAGCAACGTTTACAGAAAGGCTGGAAAAGCGCCCTGCGACGATCATCATCATTATTTGGCCAAGACAGCGGCAACAACAACAGCAACAACAGGCAGGCAGGCGGGCACTTCGTGTTGGCCCGTAGGCAACAGGCAGTTCGTGTCGTCGCTGCGGAAAACTCAGCGCCTTTCGGTACGCGACTGTACTTTTTGCAGGCACAGAGAGAGACAGAGAGAGCGAGCGTGCACAGGGTGTTCCCGGTTGCGCAGTTACCTTATACCTGTTACTCCTGCTCTCGCGCCGTTTGCTTAGCCGAAGTGGAAAGTGTTCTGTGTGTGCTTATCCCTCGCTCTCGCACTCTCTTTCTCTCTCTCTTTCTCTTTCTGTCTCCCTCTTTCCCCTTATCGCTCTCTCAGCGTGTCTTCTGCTTCTGCCGCTTGTTTGTTGTTTGCCTGTTTGTTTTGACTCTGAGCCGCCTTTGTTTTCTGCTGCCCCCTTTTTGGCTTCTTACCCGATCGCCGGTTGTCATAGAGCCAGCCAGCAGACTCCCCCCACCCTGCCCCCTGCCTCCTGCCACCTGCACGTACAGCGAGGCTTCCCACTTGTTTAAACGACAGCGTGCAGCAAAGGGGTTGCCCCTGCCTCTGGCTTCCCTCTTGCTCTGCATTCATTATCTCGCCGGCTTCTTTCACTTGTCGCGCTGCTAAATTAATTCACCTACTCCCTGCACACCCCTGCCCCCTCCCCGACCCCTAATAAAGTGCTGGGTTCTACGGGGCCGCTGCGTTTCCCAGTTTAATTATGAATAGTCCAACTCGGGCGCTGAGTCAGTCGCCCGTCACGCAGACCAAGAAGTTGTCCAAGACGTTGCCCCTGTGTGAAACTCCCACGCAAGACAATTTGCTTGGGCCGATCTGGATTGGGATCTGGCTCTGGATTGGGATCTGTGTACACCTCTAACCGGGGCTGCACGTTGATTGTTTTTATTTTCACGGCCATTTGGTTCTGCTGCTTCGTGGGTTTTTCGTGGCTTCCCGAAACTTTAACGCTTCAATGCGCAATTCCCACCGACAAGCGACAAGCGACACCGAAGTCTGCCAGACGCGAGGCGAATCGAGACCTCGCTGAGGACCTCAGGACTGTCATTAGGCGACGCGACGCGACGCGACGACAAGACAATCGATGCTCTGTTTAGTACTCGCTTTTCCCCGAACTGCCGCGCAGTGGCGAGAGCTGTGCCCATTTGATAAGATTCTCTTGGCCCTTATCGAGTGCCGTGTTTGCACTCGGATGAGCCCTAATCTCGGGCCCTTCTTTATCTGCCTGCGCTGCTCTAGCTAGTATCTGGTATCTGGTATCTTGTATCTGGGCAGCTTTGATTCGTTTCGTTTATTCACATTTATTTGCTTGTGCTCGAGTCGTAAAACGAAATTAACATGAACATCACAGGCCTCAGCCTGAGCCTCAGCTTCAGAGTCTCTACAGATCTCAGACAGGGCCTTATGTGTATGCTTAGGCCCGTAATTATCATCTGATTTCGATCAGCAGCGTCATTATCATTGTAGAGCACTAGCATGCTGGCGTTAATGAGTCTAGCGAGCAGAGAGCACAAAACTGGAACTCGAACTGGAGCTGGAGCTGGAGCTGCGCACATGGCACAAGCCCAGGCAGACGAGGGCCAAGTTGATTCATCTCTGCGCTTCCAGCTAAATCTTGGCCAATCTCCAGCACGATTGACGTACGCTTCACTCGCAGTCATCATTATTATTATTATGATTTCAATTTTCCCAGTTTTTTGTGTTTTTTTTTTTTTGTATTTCATTTTGCATCGACGTGGTTTTCGGCCGAAGGTTGCCGCTCGCGGCTTATCTGATGGCGCTGCGTGAAATTTTTGCATTTTTTCGACAATTACTAACTGCAGATAAGTATAACTCACTCTGCCGCAGCTCGAGCTCAGGTTGTCGCCAGTCTGCAGATAATTGATTCAGAGCGCTGTCAAGCTATGGGCGTAGCGTGATCTGTGATCTGCGATCTTGCATTTGTGTTGCGCCGATCAGCAGCACTTGTGACACATATTTGAGACCATCACCAGGTCTGGCTGCAGTATCTGCGGTATCTCTTGCTGCTTTATCATGGCGCTGTCTGTCTGCATTTCTTGTAGTATTTGATATCAAGCAAAAGTTCTTGCAAATTCACTCGCAAATAGAGTAAAGCTTGATAAATTCTAAGGGTATAGCGAAAGGCCATAGATACTTCCAGTTTCTAATGCGTAGAAATTTCTATTGTGCTCAAATACCTCAACATATTTTTCTAAAGCTTAGTCAAATTTTAATATTTTTTTTTTTTTACTTTTTTCTAACTTTATCCAATTTTAAATATGAACTTGACTTTTTTAATTTTCGGCATGCATGCAAAAATTTGTATAAATATTTGAAAGAACCTTCGATCATAATCATAGCCTGAAACAAGTTAAGTGTGTCTGCCATGAAGATAGAGCTTCAGCTTTCACTTGCTTGTAGGGTGCAGAGTAGAGGGTGCAGCGTAGGGCAGACAGACCCATCCTCAGCCCATGCTACTGCTGCTGCCAAGAAGTTGTAGCACTCGCAGCTTCGCTGTTAGCCAAACTGTAGGCTCTAGCTGCATTTCCCCCTTTCTATTGTTTGGCTGCGATCCCCGATCAATCACAGTGAGTCACAGCTGGATCGTGGCGGGGCGGAGGTGGAGGCGGAGGCGTGGCCCTTTAACTCGCGAGGCTCGAGTGTGGCATATGCCGGAGATGCAGGCAGCTCGACCCGGCAACAATGCAGTCCATTT